>JAPVLO010000569.1:0-600000 GCA_027257055.1 Cephalopachus bancanus | reverse complement strand
CTCAACCTGCTGGGCTCCGGCGATCCCTCTGCCTCAGCCTTCCAAGTAGCTGGAACTACAGGCGCGCGCCACTATACCCAGCTAATTTTTTGATTTATTGTAGAGATGAGGTCTCACCAAGTTGCCCAGGCAGGTCTCGAACCCGCGGGCACAGGCAATCCACTCACCTCAGCCTCCCAAGGCGCAGGATTACAGGCTGAGCCACCGAGCCTGGCTCCTCATCTACATTTTATATAACTTTTAAGATTTGAATAATGAACTTGCCTGTATTCTATCTTGTAAACTCTGAAATAAAGCCAAATAGGCTAAATTTTTATTTGATAAAACACTTGAATTCTATGTTTTCTGCATTTTCAGTGCTATTTGCTTATTAAGTATTGTAGTTCATTTGCCAAAAAGAATTAAGTGAGGCAGGGCACGGTGACTCATGCCTATATTCCCAACACTTTAGCAACAAATATTTAAGGGCCTATATATGTTTGGGAGGCTGAGGCAGGAGGATTGCTTGAGGCCAGGAGTTTGAGACCATCCTGGGTAATATAGCAAGACCATGTCATAGATAGATGGACAGAGAGAGAGAGAGATAGATAGATAGATAGATAGATAGATAAGATAAGATAAGATAAGATAGATAGCTGGGTGCATTTGACTACTTGGGAGGCTGAGGTGGGAGGATCAGCCCAGGAGTTTGAGGTTACAATGAGTTATGATTGTGCCACTGCACTCCAACCAGAGCAATAGAGCAAGACCCTGTCTCAAAAAAAAAGAAACAAAAAGAATTAAGTGAACACACATGCCCTTGAACATGGAAAACATTTTTATGACCCAGGTGATTTTAAAGTTTATTCCTTCTAGTAACAGTACATTCCCCTTTATTTGGACTGATGAGAAAATTTTAGAGAGAATGGTAGGGAAATCCATCACTTTTTCTCATTGTCAGATCAGTAAATTTCTGTGCTAAAAAATCCAGGTCAGAAAAATGAGATAGTTGGGAGCAATTCCTCTGTTGTAGGTCCCCTTGCCCAATCACTGACAGTCTTGTAAATATGCTCTAGTAAACTAACTTAACTTTATTTCCTCATAATTTGTGCTTTTGGCATCAAATGATTAGATCGTGGTCTTTTATTCCCATGCAGGTCATGCACTATCTAGGCCAGTATATAATGTTGAAGCAGCTTTATGATCAACAAGAGCAGCATATGGTATATTGTGGTGGAGATCTTTTGGGAGAACTATTAGGATGTCAGAGCTTCTCCGTGAAAGACCCAAGGTAAAAATGAGGGTTTGTGTATCTTTTTTGGGTGTTTGTACCTAGCTGCTTAATCTCCATGGTTATTAGTAGTTAACTAATTAATTTTTTTTTTTTTTTGAGTTGGAGTCTCACTCTGTTGCCCAGACTGGAGTGCAGTGGCCGCTTCCGGCCACCGCAGCCTCGACCTGCTGGGCTCCGATGATCCTTCTGCCTCAGCCTTCCAAGTAGTGGGAATTATAGGCACGCGCTACCATGCCTGGCTGATTTTTTGATTTATTGTAGAGATGAGGGCTCGCCAAGTTGCCCAGGCGGGTCTCGAACCTGTGGGCTCAGGCAATCCACTCACCTCAGCCTCCCAAAGGAGCGGGATTACAGACTGAGCCACCGAGCCCGGCTGTAGTTAATTAATTTAGTCAACAAATACTTAAGGGGCTACGTATATTAGGTAGCCCATGAGGCACTGAGAATACAGTAGTGCTCAACAGTCTCTGATTTTATGGAGTGGTGTTGGGAGCCGGCCACGGAGGCCCACTGAGCGTTAGGGATCAGGAAGGGCCGTTGACCCCGAGACCACTAGGATGCGTTCGGAAGCTGTTGACCCCATTTCCTCCCCCTTTTTTATTTTTTAGCATGAAACCATGAAACAAAGTAGTGAGACAGTAGATGCTTTGCCCGGTCTTAATCAAATTATTGCTTCAGTACATGGTAAAATTACACTATTATAAGTACTATAGAAAAGACGTACATGAAGCAGGGAAGTGTGTAGGATTTAGAGTGCTGGGTGTCAAGGAAAGACTTTTTTTTTTTTTTTTTGATTTGGAGTCTCACTCTGTCACCCAGACTGGAGTGCAGTGGCCGCTCCCGGCCACCACAGCCTCGACCAGCTGGGCTCCGGCGATCCTTCCACCTCAGCCTTCCAAGTAGCTGGAACTACAGGCGCATGCTACCACACCCGGCTAATTTTTTTGATTTTTTGTAGAGATGAGGTCTCGCCAAGTTGCCCAGGCGGGTCTTGAACCTGCGGGCTCAGGCAATTCACTCACCTCGGCCTCCCAAAGCATGAGATTACAGGCTGAGCCACCGAGCCCGGCCAGTTTTAAAATAAACTATGTTTTTTAATCTAAAAGAAATAGAGTTGATTAGAGGTGTTAGTTGAAGGAGAGCTTCAGGCACAGTGAACATTGTGTAAAGTCATGAGTAGGAGGAAGCTTGATGTGACTAGTTTAGAATTTTGTGAAATAATTGTTGGAAAGAGTGAAAGAGTAAGCAGATGAGAGAAATGTAGAATTGCTGGACAGTTTGAGATTGATAGTCAGCTTAGAATTGCAGTAGAACTAATCTAACCTGTTCTGTTACTTTTCTCTAGCAGCATGGGTAAATGGTTGTTAGCATAGATAGTCAAAAGCCAATTAGTAATTTAGAAGCTAGCATTCTCTTTCTCTCCATAGCTTTTATGACTGGTTCTTCTGAGCTGTTTCGTCTTATATTAAGACTCCTCTCCTCCCCCTCTCTCCAATTAAAATGTAAAACTTAACTCCTAGAAGGAAGGAATAATTTCCAAAGGAAATCTCCCCACTTGGGTTACTATTAGCTCATGAAATAAACTATAGTCAGTTTTTTAATGGGGGCAAAGTAACACAAAGGCCTGGACATTAGCATCCTAATATTTAAAGTAATTTTTAAAAAATCTTTCCGGGGAAAGAAATTCTGCCTCTCTATGCCTTATAGAGAAAGTTTGGAGATAACATATTTAATGAAAAACCACTGATATCTTTGGCATGGCATTTGGGATTGCTAATTTTTTATCTTATGTCTTTAACAGCCCTCTCTACGATATGCTAAGAAAGAATCTTGTTACTTTAGCTACTGCTACTACAGGTATGTTATATCATATTTCTTCAATCTGTATCACAGTTTTGAGTTTAAGGGGGCAAATCATGGAAAAGCAAGGAGGATCAGGGTGAAAGTAGAATACCATTTTTGGCATGACTGGGAGGAATATATATTACTGGTCACACAGAATGTTGTTATTATGTTATTTAACTTGTCACTGTGAAAAGTCTCAAACATAATAGAATAGAGAAATGCCCACCTCCTAGACATACTGTTAATATATTTGCTACATCTAGATATACTTTAAAAAGTCTCTAACAGATAAGGATTTTTTTCCCTTCAAACATATAATACCATTATTACTCACAAGAAAATTAATAATAATAATTTTTTTTTTTTGAGTTGGATCTCTATCGCCCAGGCTGGGCAGCCTCAATCTTCTGGGTTCAGGCAGTCCTTCCGTCTCAACCTTCTGGGTAGCTGGGACTACAAGTGTGTACCACCATACCTGGCTAATTTTTTTAGTTTTTTGTGGAGATGGGGTTCTCACTATGTTGCATAGCCTGGTCTCAAACTCCTGGGCTCAAGTAATTTCCTGTCTCTGCCTCCCAAAGTGCTGGGATTACAGGCATGAGCCACTATGCCTGGCCAGTGATAATTTTATAATCCTATCTAATAGCCAGTTTATGTGTTGTTTCTCCCAGTTATCTCAAAAATATCTTTTATTTTTGTCTTATTTAAATTAGTATGCAAAGTCTATACATTGAATTTTGTTGATATGTTTTGTAAATGTCTATAATCTATAAAACTTAGCCTTCTTCTGTTTTCATGTCATTTATTTGTTGACGAAATGGGCCATTTGACTAGTAGAATTTCCCACATCCTCGAGTTGGCAGATTGTATTCTTATGATTTTGTTGAACATGTTTCTTTAGCCTCCCTATTTTCCGTAAACTAGTAGTGCTTGAGTAAATTCAAGTTTAAATTTTTTTTGCCAAGAAAACTTTATAAGTGATGCTTTTGTACTTCTGTTTCATCACATCAGAGTGATGTAAGGTCTGCCTGTGCTTTTTTTTAGTCATGTTAAGATTCTGTAGGATCATGTGGTATCAGTCTTATCTATCTGTTATAAAGGTCCCAAAAGGAACCTTAACCTAATGGTTTTAGCTATTTGTTATCTGAATGCCAATTTGCCTAACTCTTTGCTTGATTTTAGACCTTTTAAATTTCTGCTCTTTGAGTTTAATCTATTACATATGTACAGGAAACTGGCTGCTTTGGGGTCTGAAGTCTCCAAAGTGGTGTGTTAGAGATAGGTGAATAAACTGAATACACTGAAATGCAACTGTATCTTGCACTCGTTTCCAAATAATGAAACTTTTTCCCTGTCACTCCTACATGAAACCCTTTTTTTTTTTTTTTTTTTTTGAATCGGAGTCTCATTCTCACCCAGGCTAGAGTGCAGTGGCACTCTCTCAGCCACCACAGCCTCAACCTGCTGGGCTCAGGCAATCCTTCTGCCTTAGCCTTTCAAGTAGCTGTAACTACAGGTGTGTGCTACCACGCCCAGCTAATTTTTTTATTTTATTTCACTGTAGAGATGAGATCTCACCAAGTTGCAGGCTGGTCTCGAACCCCTTTGCTCAGGCAATCCTCTCACCTCCACCTCCCAGAGTGCTGGGATTACAGGCATGAGCCACTACGCCTGGCCTTACATGAAACCCTTTTGTGAGCTTCACATTAGATTTGAGGTAACATTGTCCTTTGAAGAAAGCCTAAGTTTGTAATCTCTTCAGATCAGCTATCTTTTGATAATTTACTGATATAAACAGGTTGAAAAGAATCTATTCATAATAAAGATTTATTCCTTAAAGTTAGAGAAGGAGACTTTACTCTCATATTGAAACATAATTTTGAACTTATTTTGAATTTTGAAGCCTGTTGATTTCATTGAACTGTTTGCCCACTTCATGTAGCTGTAAATTTTTATTTGAGAGGGAAGGACTTGCAAGTGATATGGCAGCTTTATAGAAATGTGGTCACTTGTGAAATAGTATGGCTTTCTGGGATAGTCACTAAAGGCTTGACATTCATGGAGGATTTTATAATTGCTGAATCTGCTCTTTCACTCATATTTGCTTTCTGATTGATCTACTCTCTGAATATCTACACTTCTTTCTCTCATTTTCTTTCTTGTATTTTTTCTCTGCAGAATTTAACATGCCGTGTGTTATAAAGAACATTTTTTTTATAACAGATGTTTCCGTTGATCCTTACAATAAGTCTGTGAGAACAGTCTGTCCATGAAGAAACCAAGGTTTTTTTTTAAAAAATAGAATGAGTGGTTTGCCCAAGATCACATGCTACTGATAAGTGGTAGAACAGAGATTTCTGACTGGTCAGTCCTTGCTCTTCCTACTGTGCTATGTATTGATGTCTCCTTAACCCTTGCTTGTAATAGAATTTGCCTCCCAAATTTTTTTGACTCATTTTTTCCTTTGAGCATTAAATCTTTAAAGCATTTGTATTCTTTAACTTACCATCTTGAAATAATTTCAGACTCAACAAAAAGTTGCAAAAGTATTACATAGAGTTTCCATACCCTTTACCCAGATTCTCCAAATGGTAACATCTTACATAACTGTAATACAGTGATCCAAACTAGGAAATTGCCTCAAGTAATTCTGATTTGTTATCTGCCCTGACTTGCACTTGGCATTGGTGCGTGTGCTTGGCCATCTCTTGATTTTCCTAATTTGCGTTGCATGTGTTTTATTTGAAAGAGCAAATGAAAAAATTGCTTTTCATATAATCTATTTTATACCTTTGCAAATGGGGTAAACCTTTTATTTTGATAGTTGGAGAAAAAGGCTTTATTTTATCTTATTTGTGCCACCCCTTGATCCCTACTGCCTTCACAAAGAGATGTCCTAGTTAACCTTATGTAGGCGAGGGAAACTAGCCCCAAGGAGAATTGACAGGCTATTGACCTCCTCCCTGGGGCTCCCACAGCTCTCTGCTCTCTTTGCCTTCCCTGTACCTGGTACAGTACATCATGTGGGGCTCCAGTCCAAGTTGTCTGCTACCCTCTGGCCCACAGTCAGGAAGAGCTATGGGCAGCTGCCGTCTTTTCCCTGCCCCTGTTGCCCTAACCTTGACCACCTTCTTCATCATGGTCTACCCTCTTCTTTCCTCTTGCCTTCCTGGAGTTCTGGGAATAGTAGAGAAGAAAAGGGGGCACTGGGAAAAGAAAGGGCCCACTGAGTAGTGTGGCCCCCACAGTCTTCCCTTGGAGATTCCCAGAGAATCCCCTACTCCTTTCCCCATATCTCTGTGTCTCTCTGGTGGTCTGAGAATCTCTCTCTTCCACTTTAGTCTCTGCTAGGTTTTTTTTCCCCCTGGAAGAGGAGATGAAGGGAAATGAAAGGAGATGAAGGGGGATGAAAGGGGTAACCTGAAGGGCAGGGTCTTTGTGAGGTCGTAGTCTTTGGAATTGCAGGTGATACATTTGCTAAGTGTCTTTAATACTGTCTTTCAGAAGTTCACACAGTTGCACACACAGATCAGAACAAGGCAGGGACCACCAAGGGTAGGAGGAGGGGCCAGCTCTCCTGGGATTGGGAGAGCCATATCCTGGGGTCTCTTCTGCCCGGCTGCCTAGGGGTTGATATGGGTGGAAGGGAGTATTTTTTTTTTTTTGAGTTGGAGTCTTACCCTGTCGCCCAGACTGGAGTGCAGTGGCTGCTCCTGGCCACCGCAGCCTCGACCTGCTGGGCTCCGGCGATCCTTCCGCCTCAGCCTTCCAAGTAGCCGGAATTACAGGCGCGCGCTACCACGCCCAGCTAATTTTTTGATTTATTGTGGAGATGAGGTCTCGCCAAGTTGCCCAGGCGGGTCTTGAACCCACAGGCTCAGGCAGTCCACTCACCTCAGCCTCCCAAAGCGCGGGATTACAGGCTGAGCTACCAAGTCTGGCAGAAGGGAGTATTTACAGAGAACAGGACATGTTTCTTATTCCAGGGAAAAGGAATGAGGAATTTCCCAACTCATTCAAAAGCAACAACAGGATAGTTTCTGGGATTAACAAGAAAATAGACCTAGGTGGAAGAGAGGCAAAACTGTACTTGCAAAACAGGAGTGTGCATGGGAGTTTGGCAATCCCAGGGCTGCGTCCTCTTCCTGGGAGAAAGGGAAGAGTTCGTCCTTCTGTGGAAGAGGCCTGGAACTGAAAATGCCTTCATTTAAAGTGAAGGTGGTTCTTTCTAAATAATTTCTCCAAATTTTCCCATGTGTACTAAGAAAGGTTGCCCAGGCTGGTCTCAAACCCCTGAACTCAGGCAATCCTCTCACCTTGGCCTCCCAAGTGCTGTGATTACAGGTATGAGCTACTGTACCTGGCTTGTATTTGGATAATCTTTTTTGCATTGTAGCTTCCCCGGGTAACTTTTTTTTGCCTGTGATTATTTTAACCTGAGTAAGGTAGTAAGGCATTAGAAATATAAATGACAGTAATAGAAGTGCTTTATTGTTATTATTTTTTGAGTTGGAGTCTCACTTCGTCGCCCAGGCTGGAGTGCAGTGGCTCGCTCACGACCACTGCAGCCTCAACCTACTGGGCTCAGGCAATCCTTCCACCTCAACCTTCCAAGTATCTGGAACTACAGGTGTGTGCCACCACACCTGGCTTATATTTTGATTTATTATAGAGATGAGGTCTCACCAAGTTGCCCAGGCTGATCTCAAGCCCCTGAACTCAGGCAATCCTCTCACCTCAGTCTCCTAAAGTTCTGGGATTACAGGCTTGAGCCACTGTGCCCAGCCTAGAATTGCTTTATTAAGGAACTGCTCCACACGCACTATATAGTGATTAAACTTTGCTTTGAGGACCACTCTGGTCAGGAAATGCTGTCTCTTGAACTTTTCTTCTTTTTTTTTTTTTTTTTGAGTCAGAATTTCACTCTATCTCTCAGACTGGAGTGCAGTGGCACACTCATGGCTACCGTAGCCTTGACCTGCTGGCTAAGGCAATCCTTCTGCCTCAGTCTTCCAAGTAGCTAGAACTACAGGCGCATGCCACCATGCCTGACTGATTTTTTGATTTATTGTAGAGACAAGGTCTGGCCATGTTGCTCAGGCTGGTCTTTAGCCCCTGAGCTCAGACAGTCCTCTCGTCTCTGCTTCCCAAAGTGCTGGAATTACAGGTATGAGCCACCATGCCCAACTTCTTGAATTTTTCATTGTCTCCATTAAAAATGCTTCCAGAGAGAGTGTGTGTGTGTGTTTTTTTTTTTTCTTTCTTGAGTTGGAGTCTCATTCTGTCGCCCAGACTGGAGTGCAGTGGCATGCTCCCGGCCACCGCATTCTCGACCTTCTGGGCTCCAGCGATCCTTCTGCCTCAGCCTTCCAAGTAGCTGCAACTACAGGCGTGCGCTACTACGCCCGGCTAGAGAGAGTGTTCTTAATTTCAGTTTGAAAATGTTTGCTTTGTGCAGACCGACTGAATTGTCAAATCAGATGTAGGATCTCTATTCTTCCTCTTGCAGTCTTTATTGAATGAGGATGATGTTTTCCATAAATATCCTGTCTCAGGACCTGATAGTGACTGATCCACAATAGACTTATTTGGGTGCCTGTCAATTACATACAGCCTCATATAATGAATAGTCCAGGTTATTAACTTGCCTGGAGCTTGCTCTTTTCCTGTAGCCAAGATTTTATCTTCTGCTTGAAAAATTTCTAAGTGTTTGGAATATATTTCTCTCTTGGACTGATGCAATATCTAAGAATTTCTCTTTGCTGGGTTTTTGTTTTTTCTTTGCTTCATTTTATTAGTCTTGAGAAAAACTTTATCCACTTCCTTTTTCTTTTTAGGAAATGTTTATAGTAACTGGGAAAAATAAGACTTGATGAAAAAAATCCAATTTATATACAGGTGATGGGAATTTAAACTATGAAATTATCATTGACACTTAGAATGTGGTTTACATTAAGATGCTACTGTTTTATAAAGCAGTTGAGGAAAGTTCCAGATTTTGAGATCTCATAACCCTGTATGACTAATAATTGAAAATCAGAATAAATTTAAAAAGCCAAACACTTTTTTGTTGTTGTTTATAAGTTAGGATTGGTGATACACAAAGAAATGATAAAAACTGTCTCCATTTTATCCTGCTTGGAACCAGTTTTTATTTAAAAAATTAAACACTTTCTATAGAAGAACATTTTTAGTCATTTTTTACTTTTTCCCAGATTACATTTTGGTAATATGTTTTGAATATGACCTGTCTTGGTCTTTGTGATTTTTATCAGTTTTGATTTTTCCCTTGCAAATAAGACCCTTATCCAGCCAACATGAAGTACATCTCTAGGGACCTAACCTGGCTCTAGGGTTGTTTGCTGAGGTCCTTTTTGTGTGGAAAGAATGGTTATTACCAGGGAAGGTTTCCCTTTTGTTTTACTTGCTATCCAGATGCTGCTCAGACTCTCGCTCTCGCACAGGATCACAGTATGGATATTCCAAGTCAAGACCAACTGAAGGTAAAATCACCACACGGTGACTTCTTTTGTTGTACAGAGTGGCCCCTTCTCTGTACCTATGGATCTTGGACTCCCAAGGCCTTTCCCTGAATGTGGTAAGAATTTAATAAGAAAGGCTCTTGGGAGTTCACAGACCAGGGACAGAGTGAACCTTCTCTGTTCTTCCCATAACAGAGTTCCAGTCTCTGAATCTTTCTTTGGGATGTAGCACTTCTGATCTTAAGTTCTTCCAGTTGCATTTTCTTTGGGTTTGTGTGTGTGCCTGTGTGTGTGTGTGTGAGGAAATTTCTTTATTAGGTTTTAATGGGCTTGTTGTAGTTAAGTTCATGATAGGCTGTTTCCTAAAGCTTCCCCAAACCTGGGAAAACTTTATAAGCATCTTGGTTTATAGTGAGGGTTTCACATCTTTTCTGAATTATGCCTAATTTTGTAGTAGGCTAGAGGCTTTATACAGATAGCTGTTTTTAACAGTAGATTTTGGGCTTTGTGCAGTGTTTTCCTCCCAGGTTTGGGATTCTCCTAGCTCTGCTCACAGTGGGTTGAGGCGAGGTGTTGCCTTTACTTGACTGATGACTGTTGTGAGCTTGCATTCTCTTTCTTGTGTGTAACCCATTGTGTCACACACTAACTGGTGAGCCAGAATGGAACTGCTACATCCCCTGGTCTCAGTTATTTCTACTGCACTGATAGATACCTTTCCCTTCTTTCAGCAAAGTGCAGAGGAAAATTCCAATTCCAGGAAAAGAACTGAAGAAGGCACTATTTCCACACTGCCTACCTCACAACATAAATGCAGAAATTCTAGACAAGGTATGTTTTGGATTAAGGCTACGTGTATTTTTGTTTCTTTTTTTGTATGTCTTCATATGTGAAGTAGGAAAGGCATATGTTATAATATCTCATTCTTTCTAAAAACGTTTTATCAGCCTAGTCACTATTGTTAGCTTTGAAGATGATTTTGCTCTTTTAGCAGCCCATGATTACTGGGATGATGTAAGACCCTTTCATTAGCTAGCATGCTAACAGAGGATAGCTACATATTTATCAGTTTTGCTATCTAGTGAATCTTCTATATGCATAAATTCAGTTGCCTTAGACTTTTTCATCTTCGTATTCCTGTACATATTTGATTTGGTTAGAATTTATATTTTGATATCTACTTGAGGCAACGGCTAATTTTCATAAATTTTGAAGTTTGCAAAAGTGACAAAATGTTCTTAATATTACAGAGCCAAGAATGAGATATTAGAAGACTAGTATAGGTTCAGATCCCTAATTTGAACTGTTCCAGAGTCTGAAAACTTTTGAGCACTGATATAATGCCATGAGTGGAAAATTCCACACCTGATCTCATGTAACAGGTTGCAGTCAAAACTTTGTTTCACACACACAATTATTTAAAAAATTGTATAAAATTATCTTCAGGCTATGTATATTGGTGTATACGAAACATAAATGAATTTTGTGTCTAGGCTTGGGTCCCATTCCCCAAGGTATCTATCTCATGCATATGCAAATATTTCAAAATTCAGAAAAATGTATTTGTCTTGTATGATAGTCACCATCTTTGCCACCCTATTGCATATGATAGATATGGTCAGGCTAAATGAGTTAACCCCTATTTTTCCCGAAACTCCACTTTATAAAATATCTTCTAAAATCATGTAGGTTTGTTTGTGTTTTTTTTTCAATGATATATAAAAATCATAAATTCCCCAATGATATTTTATGGTGTGGTTTCTAGTCTAGGCACCTGGCTCACATTTGGACCAACAACAGGCTAGGATTGAAGCTGAAATTGTTTTAAATGTTTATCATGCTGGATTGTTTTCTTTACATTGCATTTTGAACATAGACTTAATGTTGGTCTACCTAGTTACTTCAAAACTATTCCAGTCTGTATATTTAATGTGTACTTTTGTTTCTTTTTTTTTTTTTGAGTTGGAGTCTCACTCTGTTGGCCAGACTGGAGTGCAATGGCATGCTCCCGGCCACAGCAGCCTCGACTTGCTGGGCTTCGGCCATCCTTCCGCCTCAGCCTTTCAAGTAGCGGGAACTATAGGCGCGTGCTACCACATCCGACTAATTTTTTTGATTTATTGTAGAGATGGGGGTCTCACCAAGTTGCTCGGGCGGGTCTCGAACCCATGGGCACAGGCAATTCACTCACCTCGGCCTCCCCAAGTGCGGGATTACAGGCTGAGCCACCGAGCCCGGCATTTTTGCTTCTTTAAATACAGGTTCTTTCTTATTTTATACTTAAAAGGCTGTTTAAGATAAAAAGAACACAGCCAATTAAATAGACTGTATGTTGTTTATGATGGAAATTTTGGGAATAAATTATTATTTTCAGCAAGGTCTGTAGATAAAAAGGACAGAATTTTTACTTATGGAAAGAATGGCCTGTTTTCATTTCCTTCACAATAAGTTGTACAGCTTGAATAGAGAGGGATTACTTTAAATGGCACCATGTCAGGAATTTGATTTCTGATAATTTCAGCAATGAGTAAGTAAAAATGTGGTTGAAGTTTCCCTGGCCACGTATATACATTTTGGTAGACAGTATTGACATAGTTTACAAGTAGATAGAATAACCTTTTGCTCTGTCGGGGACCCATTTATTGCAGAAATTCTTTCAATCGTAAGTTCCTGAGCATGTTAAAACACCTGTGGTTGCCATTGGTCTGTATAGTGTATTGGGAAGAGGTAGAAGAAAGTGAGAAAGTAGGAAAGGAGTAGAGCACAACAAAACAGACTGGAAGAAGGGAAAGAAAGAAAAGAATTGTGTGTGATAGCTACAAACTTATGTTATTGTCTTCAGTGTCATGCATACATGGAACATGAGATCTTTTACTTGAAGTATGTGGAGCCTTAATTTTTGTGCTATGTGTAGATACCTCAAAAGAGCCTGTTGATCCAGAATGGACAAATGTATGTTATTTGGACAACCTAGAGCTAAGTGTTTTATAATGGTTGTTAACTACCAAGACAAATAAATTATTGAGAAATGTTCCAAAATATGCAGTACCAGTGAGACTACCTTGACACACTTGTGATGCCAATTATTGTCTGTACTGCCTTACTTCCATTTCAAGGGTTAGGTCACTATGTGACCACCATTTGCAGTGCAGTGGATTGAAATATTATCAGGCACTGTGTACTAGAGGAAATTATTCTTTAGTTATTACAGTGGTTGGGATGTTTAAATGCCAGTAAGTGACCATTTAAAAATCTTTTGGTAACAATGTGTAGATAATGCTTTTAGAGTTAAAATTTCTTAATAAATGATTATCTACCTCTAATGTCATTACTTGCTAATGAAGTCTAAACAGGAGAGGACATTTGTGCTCTGCCACTAAGACAGATACTTGATTTCTGGTTCTTTCTTACTTAGAATAGGAATTTCTGTTTACCTACCTTGTAAAGAGGTTGCAAGTATTGTAAAGAGGGATTGGGCTCTTAACTATTCTATACCTTTTTATCATCCTTTTTATTTAACTTCTATAGATGGAGACCTAATAGAAAATTTAACCCAAGATGAGACATCTGGGCTGGACCTTGGGTTTGAGGAGTGGGATGTAGCTGGCCTGCCTTGGTGGTTTTTAGGAAACTTGAGAAACAACTATACACCTAGAAGTAATGGCTCAACTGATTTGCAGACAAACCAGGTAATATTCATAGTTAAAGGGGAACTTTTTTTTTCTTTTGAAAGAGTAACATTCTTGACTATAGTTACTCTTGACTATACCACATTCTCTAAGAATTCTTATTCACTGCTATGATTATATATATGCATATGATACCTAGATGTATATCTTTAGTCCTGACCTCTCCCCTAAGTGCTCAACTTCTGTATCCAGATGTCTACTTAACACCTCCATTTAGAGAATCTGACGTTTAACATGTTCAAAACACAACTTTTTTTTAAACCAAACACTTCTTCCCCAGCCTTTCCTCTTTCATAAAGCTGGAATCTACCCACTTATTCCAGCCAACTATCAAAGAGATATTGATTTCTTTCTCTGTCATAGACTACATTCAAGTTATCAGCTCTTTATCCAAAACATATTTAAAATCTAACTAAGCCGGGCTCGGTGGCTCAGCCTGTAATCCCGCACCTTGGGAGGCGGAGGTGAGTGGATTGCCTGAGCCCGCGGGTTTGAGACCCGCCTGGACAACTTGGTGAGACCTCATCTCTACAATAAATCAAAAAAATTAGCCGGGTGTGGTAGCGCACGCCTGTAGTTCCAGCTACTTGGAAGGCTGAGGCGGAAAGGTTGCCGGAGCCCAGCAGGTCGAGGTTGCGGTGGCCAGGAGCGGCCACTGCACTCCAGTCTGGGTGACAGAGTGAGATTCCAACTAAAAAAAAATAAAATAAAATGAAATGAAATCTAACTAACCATTTTTTGGCTACTTTCATTGTCATACTGTAATTCAAGCCATCATCATTTTTTCATACAAGAATTGTAGCAATTTCATCCCATCACTGGTCTACCTATTTCTAGTCTTGATCATTTAGTAGTTTAGTCTTTTCAAAGAATAAAACTTTAAAAAATGGATACACCATAATGTAGCCCCAGTGGCTTCAGAAAACAAATAGAATAAAATCTACCATAACGATAACTGATTCAGTCCCCTCCTTTCTCATCTCCTGTCATTCTTCCTTGTTGACTATGTGCATTTCAGACACACCAGGCTTTCTGACACTGTAGCACAAAATTCCTTTCTTCCTCAGTCACTTTACTCTTTCTGGAACACTCTTTTTCCAAATCCTTTCAGTTTTCCTCTCATGATTTAGGACTCAGCTCAAATGTAATTTCCTCAGAGGTCCCCTAAGCCACCAAGGCCATCATTTACACAGGTCCAGTGGGATTCACTTTTTGTTTTGCACCTGTGTATTTATAAGTGGTGGCC
Organism: Cephalopachus bancanus; assembly: GCA_027257055.1. Classification (NCBI taxonomy): domain Eukaryota; kingdom Metazoa; phylum Chordata; class Mammalia; order Primates; family Tarsiidae; genus Cephalopachus; species Cephalopachus bancanus. The sequence continues at coordinate 585,465 of JAPVLO010000569.1, read as the reverse complement.
CTGCAAAATCCACTCCTAGTTAAAATAGCCTCCTCATCAGTTGAACTGCTCTTCTATCTTATTTTATGTTCTCCATTGCACTTCTCACTTTTAAAAACTATTTTTAGGCCGGACTCGTGGCTCAGCCTATAATCCCAGCACTTTGGGAGGCTGAGGCAAGTAGACTCTCTGAGTCTGCAGATTTGAGACCCACCTGGGCAACTTGGCGAGACCTCGTCTCTACAATAAATCAAAAACTAGCCAGGTGTGGTAGCATGCGCCTGTAGTTCTGGCTACTTGGCAGGCTGAGGTGGAAGGATCGCCGGAGCCCAGCAGGTTGAGGCTGTGGTGGCCAGGAATGTGCCACTGCACTCCAGTCTGGTGACAGAGTGAGACTCCGACTCAAAATAAATAAATAAATATAATATAATAAAACTTTTTATATTTTGTTTATGTGTTGTCTGTTTACCCTCGTTGAAATATTAGGCCAAAACTTTTGTATCATTCACCAGTCTATTCCATTGCCTAGTGTCTAGAACAGTTATGAGGCACATAATAGGCATTCAGTGAGTATTTGTTGAATACATAAATGGCTACTATAAAATGGCAAAATAATAAATTGTCTCTTACAAATGTTATAGAAGAGCATGTCGTAAAAATGTTCGTAGATGAATGCAGAAAGAAAGTTCTGTGTACTTAAAGTTACATATTTAAAGGTGTTCAGGAATTCAGAAAGTGTTAAGGCAAAAGGTTTGGGTTACTGTCAGTGTTTCTCATATTTCTTCACTAAATATCACTGTTTTATTTTATTTTTTATTTTTATTTATTTATTTTTTTGAGTTGGAGTCTCACTCTGTTTCCCAGTCTGGAGTGCAGTGGCATGCTCACAGCCACCACAGCCTCGACTTGCTGGGCTCAGGTGATCCTTCCTCCTCAGCCTTCCAAATAGCTGCATCATTGACTATTTTCTTTTTCTTTTTCTTTTTTTTTTTTTTTTTTGAGTTAGAGTCTCACTCTGTCACCCAGACTGGAGTGCAGTGGCATGCTCCCGGCCACCGCAGTCTCGACCTGCTGGGCTCTGGGGATCCTTCCGTCTCAGCTTTCCAAGGAGCTGGAACTATAGGCATGCGCTACCGTGCCCGGCTATCATTGACTATTTTATGGGAAAGAATATGTTGGGATGAACAGACTGTTTTCTGGCTTCTGAGAGTATCACCTGAAGAAAGGAATTTAGGGAATGCATTCTGTTTACTTGAGCAGCTTTGAGTCCTTACCTTTTAACCTCTTCTGTACTGCTTCTCAGGTGCTAGACCTGATTTAGTGTTAAAATAGAAAATTTCTTGCCAGGCATCATTGTATCCATCTATTAGTTTATCTATAGTAGGTGCCAGGTCTATATGCGTTGAGTGAATACATGTATACTGAAAAAAGGCAAGATGTTCTGTGGAGATATGTGAAGACATTTGAGTTTGGGCTCATTTGTGTTGGTTCAATATCTCTGATAAGCCGCTGACTATGGAAACTCATCTTTGTTTTTTTTCTATTAGGATGTGGGTACTGCCATTATTTCAGACACTACAGATGACTTGTGGTTTTTGAATGAGTCAGTATCAGATCAGTTAGGTGTTGGAATAAAAGTTGAAGCTGCTGATACAGAACAAATAAGCGAAGAAGTAGGGAAAGTGAGTGACAAAGAGGTATGTTGAAAAATTTCGTGTTGATTGCATTTATGTACTTAGATAAAATCTATTCAGATCTCTTTTTATCTCTTGTACAACAAATTACTCGTGTAATGCCCCCTTTAATTTCTTAGTATTTTTCAATATCCAGTTTTAAGATTCACATTGTTAACCAAAGCTACTTTACACATAAGAGTGTTTCTTGGTGAAATTCCACCTTCATTAGAAGCCATAAACTGAGCCGGGCTTGGGGGCTCAGCCTGTAATCCCGTGCCTTTGGGAGGCTGAGGTGAGTGGATTACCTGAGCCCACGGGTTCGAGACCCGCCTGGGCAATTTGGTGAGACCTCATCTCTACAATAAATCAAAAAATCAGCCAAGTGTGGTAGTGCATGCCTGTAAATTCCGGCTACTTGGAAGGCTGAGGCGGAAGGATCGCTGGAGCCCAGCAGGTTGAGGCTGCGGTGGCCGGGAGCGGGCACTGCACTCCAGTCTGGGCGACAGAGTGAGACTCCAACTCAAAAAAAAAAAAAAAAAGCCATAAACTGGCCAGGCTCAGTGGCTCAGCCTATAATCCCAGCACTTTGGGAGGCTGAGGCGAGTGGATTGCTTGAGCCCGCGGGTTTAAGACCAGCCTGGGCAACTTGGCAAGACCTTGTCTCTTGAACAAAATAAAAAAAAAAATAGCTGGGCGTGGTAGCACACGTGTGTAGTTCTAGCTACTCTGAAGGCTGAGGCAGGAGGATCACCAGAGCCCAGCAGGCCGACGCTGGAGTGGTCGTGCGCGTGCGTGCAAGTGCACTCCAGCCTGGGCGAAGGAGAGACTCCAACTCAAAAAGAAGAGAAAAGAAAAGCCATAAGCTACCTTTTTTTTGTTTATTTAGTCTTTCATTGTGAATTTTTTTCTTCTAGAAACCTTACCTTGCCATCAAGGCAAGGTTCTAAATTGTCTCAGCAGTCTGTAGCAGAAATTTTTTTATTTTGTTTTTTTTGAGTCAGTCTGAGTCTGGAGTGCAGTGGCATGATCACGGCTCACTGTAGCCTCTGCCTCCTGGGTTCAGGCAGTTCTTGCATCTCATCCTCCTGAGTAGCTGGGACTCTAGGCACATGTCACCACATCAAGTTAATTTAAAAATTTTTTTTTAAAGTAGGATTTATTGAGAGGACAGAAAAGCTCCCACAGTGGGAAGGGACCCGAAGGGGTTGCCCAATATTTTTATTTTTTTGTAGTGACAGGATCTCACTATGTTGCCCTGGCTGGTCTTAAACCCGCGGGCTCAAGCAAACTTAAACCCGCGAACTCTTCGGATCAAGCATTGCTCCTACCTGGATCTCCCAAAGTGCTAGGGTTATAGGCACGAACCACCACACCTGGCCATAATTTATTTCATTTACTGGACCACAAAGCTAGATTTTTAACTTAAAAATTTTTTAATCCTAAATTCTAAAATTTAGAAGACACTGCCCACATTTCTTTTTTGTTTCCATTTCTATGGGCATGTTTTTATAGAACAGCCATAGTATCACATAACTAGTTTACTCAAATGTGAAAAGTAAAATTTTAAAATACTTTGTTTTCATTCTTCATGTCTTCTTAGGTAAAAATTTCCATATTTAGAAATTTGGAACTTTTCTACTCTAATACTACTTATTTTCTTTAATGTCATAAATACAGACATCTTCTCTCTTCTGAATGCAGAAGATATTTGGTAATTCCTCTGGGTGCTTTTCAGTTATTTGTGCTACTGAAATGTCAGCTAGGCGTGTACAGAAAATGTTTTTGGTCTTGCATTTAAGCTGTCCCCTGGAGTGCTAGTGATGGAGATAGAATGTGAGTTTTAAATTGAAGCTGTTGTCTTTTTTGCTTTTAGGTAATAGCCTCATCTAAAACAGGTAAACCTTACTAAGTAGGCTTTTTTTTGTACTTTCACAGATGACTGAAATGGGAAAAAATGATGACCTTGAGGACTCCAAGTCCTTAAGTGATGATACTGATACAGAAGTTACCTCTGAGGTATGACTCTCTAGTAAAAGCTGTTTTTCACCTGCCATATAGTCAGATGATGTAATTCCAGCAGTTTACTTGTGTTGAAGAGTACCATTTCCCCATTTCTATTTACCTCTTTTAGTTGCTAAGAAATACTGGTTTCTTTACATCTTGTTAGAGAGTTTTATTGGCACTAAGGAGGGAAGAGGATAATTTAATCCTCTTCCCATCTTGAAAAAAGATGACTTAAATGCCTCTGTTTGCCTTTCTCTCTGGTATCAAAACTTTGGATATCATGAAGTAAAGACACAGAATTATCCAAAATAATCCTGCACTGGTTTCCCTCACTAAACACCTTTTTGTTATCCCAAAGACATACCTGTAGACTATCTAAAATTCTTTGTTGAGTATAAAAATAATAATTGTCAGCGCTTTCTTTTTTTTTGTTTTGAGTTGGAGTCTCACTCTGTCGCCTAGACTGGAGTGCAGGCCACCGCAGCCTCGTCTGCTGGGCTCCGGCGATCCTTCTGCCTCAGCCTTCCAAGTAGCTGGAACTACAGGCGCTCGCTACCACACCCGGCTAATTTTTTGATTTATTATATAGATGAAGTCTCGCCAAGTTGCCACGGGTCTCCAACCCGCGGACTGAGGCAAAATCTGCTCACCTCGGCCTCCCAAAGCGCTGGGATTACAGGCTGAGCCACTGAGCCCAGCCATCAGTGCGTTTTTAAATATAAGCAAATGAAAAACAGCTTAATTTCCACACAACTTAATATTAGTGGAGCACTATTAAAGATTTACTATTCGGCTCTTAGGTAGTAGGTCTGGACTTGCCACCAATTGACAACTGAGATCTAGACCCAAATGTTTACCTTTTCTTTTTTTTTTTTTGGCTGTTTCCCCATTTTTCTTTTAGTTCTTCCCACAACTAACACAGTATGGCAGCAAGGGTAGTGGGGGAAAGATAAGAAAAGGATTTTACATTTTGCTGCTTGAGGAGAGAAACTATTACTATTATCAATTATTATTTCAGTCTGGGTTCCACACTGTTGTCTGTGCAGTGGCACAATCATGGCTTACCACAGTCTCGGCCTCCTGGGCTCAGGCAATCCTTCCTTCTACCTCAGCCTTTAGTAGCTGGAACTATAGGTGTGCACCACCATGCCTGAGTAACTTTTTAATTTTTTTGGAGATAAGGTTTTGGTATGTTGCCTAGGCTGGTCTCGAACTCCTGGACTCCAGCAGTCTTCCTGGACTCCAGCAGTCTTCCTGCCTTAGCCTCCCCAGAGTGCTGGGATTACAGGTGTGAGCTACTGTATCCAGCCAGAAAAACATTTTAAATTGTCCTTCCTTCATTCTCAGCACAGCACTGTTGGCCATTATGGCAATTTATTGCAAATTACCTGTCTCTGCATAGCTTACTAATAAAGTAATAAGGCCGGGCTCGGTGGCTCAGCCTGTAATCCCAGCACTTTGGGAGGCCGAGGTGAGTGGATTGCCTGAACCCGCAGGTTCAAGACCCGCCTGGGCAACTTGACGAGACCTCATCTGTACAATAAATGAAAAATTAGCCGAGTGTGGTAGCGTGCACCTGTAGTTTCAGCTACTTGGAAGGCGGAGGCGGAAGGATTGCCAGAGCCCAGCAGGTCGAGCCTGCGGTGGCCGGGAGCGGCCACTGCACTCCAGTCTAGGTGACAGAGTGAGACTACAACTCAAAAAAATAAAAAGTAAAGTAATACATACTAGTCCCATAAGTGTTTTTGACCTCACTACAAATAACAGAGATAATTGTTTTCATCTTTTTTTTTTTTTTTTTTTTTTTTGAGTTGGAGTCTCACTCTGTCGCCCAGACTGGAGTGCAGTGGCTGCTCTCAGCCACCGCAGCCTCAACCTTTTGGGCTCCAGCAAGCCTTCCACCTCAGCTTTCCAAGTAGCTGGAACTACAGACATGCGCTACCACACCCGGCTAATTTTCTGTTTTATTATAGAGATGAGGTCTCAACCAAGTTGCCCAGGCGGGTCTCGAACCCACGTACTCAGGCAATCCCTTCACCTCAGCCTCCCAGAGGCGCGGGATTACAGGCTGAGCCACCGAGCCTGGCTGTGTTTTCATCTTAATCAGACTTCTGTGGCTACTTCAACTCAGAAAACCTATTAAGCAAATAGACTGTATTTCATCAAATCAAAGATGTCATTGAATTTAATAAGCCCTAATATTTTGTGTACTACTTAGGAAAAAGTAATGTTTAATTCAAAACTGGCATATTATCAGTTATGAATTCCAATCCCTTTGATGATTTGTATAGCATTATAGATGAGTTTGGAAGATCTTTTTTTTTTTTTTTTTTTTGAGTTGGAGTCTCATTCTGTCACCCAGACTGGAGTGCCATGGCCCACTTCCGGCCACTGAAGCCTCGACCTGCTGGGCTTTAGCGATCCATCCGCCTCAGCCTTCCAAGGAAGTAGCTGGAACTACAGGCGCGCGCTACCACACCTGGCTAATTTTTGATTTACTGTAGAGATGAGGTCTCGCCTACTGTGGAGATGAACCCGCGGGCTCAGGCAATCCACTCACCTCAGCCTCCCAAAGCACTGGGATTACAGGCTGAGCTACCGAGCCCGACTGAGGTTGAAAGATCTTAAGTGTTTTGATGCTCCCTAGAGTGTTTTGATGCTCCCTAGAGAACATCCCAGTTTAACAAATGGTTGTGTCCTTGCCTCTCAGTCTAGACAGTTGAGTTAGAACTCCTAAACTTGATGTGCTTGGCCTTCGTCCTGAAGGTAATCAAGTTCAGCCTGTGTCAAATCATTGATTCTGTCAAAGCCAGGCAGTTATCCACATTAAATATTCTTGACTTGTTTCAGTTAGCTGCAGTTGAATTAAGCAAAACATATACATTTCATTGAAATCTAGTGTCTCCTAATTTGAGTATGGAAAAGTAGAAAAAATTTACTTGGCATTCAGGAATAAGCACTATGATTTAGGCATACAGTTATACTCAGTTTCCTGAGTGCAGTGAAGGAGCATGAGGAAATGTAGTAGTTTTCAAATCTTTTTTTTTTTTTTTTTTTTTTTTTTTGAGTTGGAGTCTTACTCTGTCGCTCAGGCTGGAGTTCAGTGTCACGCTCATGGCCACCACAGCCTTGACCTGCTGGGCTTAGGCTATCCTTCTGCCTCAGCCTTCCAGGTAACTGGAACTACAGGCACGCACCACCATGCTTGGCTTAATTTATTGATTTATTGTGGAGATGAAGGCTCACCAATTTGCCCAGGCTGGGGTCTTGAACCTGTAAGCTCGGGTGTTCCTCTCACTTTGGCCTCCCAAAGTGCTGGGATTATAGATGTAAACCACCACGCCCGGCCTCAAATCTCATTTTTTAAACTTCCTTTTTACCAAGTTTTATAACATTTCTTAATTAGTAGGAAAGAATAACAGACTATCAGCTTTTTATTTTTTAGCCTGCTGCCAGATAAAGGGTAAAGGGGTAAGTTGTGCAAAGAAAAGTAACCCAAAAGAAGAAGACAGTGGGGTAAAGCATACAATGTTAATTTCATTCAGACTAAATTGAAAGCCAAATAATTTAACTTTCTTAAGGATAGCTATCTCAGATTTTGGCCTGAAAATGACACTTGTGGTACTATCAATATAAAACTCCCAAAGATTTTCTGTCACTTGACTGTAGGATTTGTTCAAATCCTAGGCTAGATCACTGGTGTGGAATGCCTGGACTGTCACTAACTTTGTAAGACCATGCGAATTCGGCCTACCCTCCCTTTTTCTTGGCATTATGTTCACCTCCAATTATTCATTGGCTGCCCTTGTCTTTGTAGGATGAGTGGCAGTGTACTGAATGTAAGAAATTTAACTCTCCAAGCAAGAGGTATTGTTTTCGTTGCTGGGCCTTGAGGAAGGATTGGTATTCCGATTGTTCTAAGTTAACTCATTCTCTCTCCACATCTGATATCACTGCCTTACCTGAAAAGACGGAAAATGAAGGAATTGATGTCCCTGATTGCCGAAGAACTGTTTCGGCTCCTGTTGTTAGACCTAAAGATGTATATACAAGGGAAGAAAACTCTAAACTTTTTAATCCTTGCAACTCGGTGGAATTCTTGGATTTGGCTCACAATTCTGAAAGCCAGGAGACTATCTCAAGCATGGGAGAACAGTCATATAACCTTTTTGAACAGAGAACAGATACAGAAAACATGGAAGATTGCCAGAATATTTTGAAGCCATGTAGCTTATGTGAAAAAAGACCACGAGATGGGAACATTATTCATGGGAGGACAGGTCATCTTGTCACTTGTTTTCACTGTGCCAGAAGACTAAAGAAGGCTGGGGCTTCATGCCCTATTTGCAAGAAAGAAATTCAGTTGGTTATTAAGGTTTTTATAGCCTAATTAAATCAATGAATTGCGGAGAAATATTAAGAGGGCCAGGTCAGGTATCAAAATGTCAGTATTGAGTATCTCTACCCATTACATCTGTTCATTTATTCATGTAAATTCATTTATTCATGTTCCAGGGCATTTTTGCTTCTAAACTTATATGGAATTTGAGAGTGAGTTCTTTAGAAGATGATCATTTGGGGACTTAACATGGAAAATTGCCTAAGTCACTTCATTCTCCCTCCAAAGATAGCTGGGAGGGGAGACAACCACCAGTACAAACATCAAAATGCATCTATTCAATTAACTTACAAGGTTATTTGAAGATTAATCCTTTCTTTAGTTAATTTTATTTTCTACCCTTCAGCTAGGGAATGTTGCTAGGTGTCAGAATTCAAGCTAGCCATAGAAAAATATTAGAGCTAACAGTGGAAAAAAAATATATAAATAATCTGATGAGTTAAATTAAGAAGTGCAGTGGATTACTTTGTCACTGTCAGGCTGCATGGTTCAATGAAACCAAAAGAAAAAGTCATGAAAAACAAGAGATTTCTTCCATGCGTATTTTTAAAACTGAGGTATGATTAATATAACATGTTGCCTTCCAATGAGTTGTATAAAGCTGAGCAAGCACCCCAAAAAAGCAATAGAATTTCTCTGTCACTGCACATGTTCCCTTGTGCCCCTTGAAAGGCCGTCCTTCAACCATCATGGCTCTTACCCTAGATTAGTTTTCCTCTTGTACATCTTTAATTTGACATCTAAATTTTTAAAATTTTAGTACTTACAAAGAGTATACTATCAAACATATTGTATATTATATATGTGCTTTAAAGATATTTTTATCAAAGCCTTGGAGCTTAGATTTAGCTGATTAAATTTATAGAAAATTCTGTCATATAAACTGGCAAAGCTTGTACTTGTTTTAAAATTAGTCGTCCAAGTCAGACTTAACTTTCAGTCTGAAAATGTCTTCATTTCATTTCAGATAAATGCATTAACATGTCTTTGGCACAACTTTCTCAGTTATCAATTCTAAAATTAATAGAGAAGGCATGGAGTTTTTTTAGCCAAACTCTTTGCTTTGCTCTTTCATTCCTCATGGTCTGATAGGAGTCATCCAGGTTTTTTGGTTCCTTGTTTGATGCTCTACAGTTGTTTACATCCTGAAGCAGTGCCCCTTAGTAAGATACTGGATAGTTGAGATGCAGCCTATTTTTGAGAATAGGGAGTATGGCTGTTGTGAGAAGGGGAGTGGTTAAAGAGAAATGGTAGATCTGAAGAGACCTCATCAGGGAACATATTTTAGGACAATACGTATGAAAATTGAAGATCTGGAATTCCTTATACTTGTGCATATTTGCTTACCCCTTGGGAATATCTTGGTGTATCCTCGGGTTATGAATATGTCATTTTGAAGACCAAGTTAGAATTGTCAAACTTCAGGATCATAAAAATCACCTGTGTTGCTTGTTAAAAAGAACCCCCCCAGACTGATCCCTAAGGTCTGGGCCAAGGATTTGTATTTCAACAAGTGTTCCTAGTAGCTCTGATGTAAGTTTTCTTCAGACCATGCTTTCAGAAGCCCTGCCTTAGAAGGAGGGGCTTTTCCTTCCTGTTTTTCTGGTACCAAGCAGAAAATAGATTAAACAAGATTCCTTTATTATCACATTTCATTTCAAGAAGAGAAAATTACAGCGTTTTAAACCTATAGTGCACTCATGTACTCAACCCCTCTTATTTTGCATGTGAGGCTAAATAACATAGCTAGTCGTAGTTGTTAACAGAGTCCAAGTCTCTTGACTAGTAAATCTTTAAACAATACTTGTTTCCTTCTCATGATTTGTTAGATATTTAAAATGTGGTGCTTGCTGAATTTGGACAACTTAAAATGTAGATTTCTAATAAATGGTTTTAGAAAATATGATTTGTAGCCAAAACATTTGTAGTCACTTGAGAGAGAACAGTGACTTGTAACACTTTTTCCCAAAAGTGAAAGACTCTGAAAATATCAGATGAAATTTCTTATTAGTCAGAAAACTACTCCCACTGGGGGGACAAGTAAAAGTGACAGAAAGACCTGCCTATTTTCTCCAGTATTGCTCTTTCCTAGGGAGTGAAGCTCACGTTTCTGTCTCGCTCTAGGCATTAGAGACCAGAGTTTTTCCCCATTAGGCCAAACTAATTATTTGAGTTAAATGTTTTTTTATTAGACCATAGTGAATGCTCTGACACTTTAGAAAGTTAATTTTCTCCCTATTCCTCCTCCCTAGTATAATAGTTTGATAGTTCTCAAATTTTATTTTTGCCAGCCAGGTGCTTTTGCAAGTGATAAACTAGAGGCACCAAAAGAATTGGGGACCTGTACTTATACTCTCTAATTCCCCTATGTAAAGTTGCAGGTTTTTATAAAACTTAAATAAGAGGAACTAAACATTTTACTTAATGTTTGTAGATGCTTGACGCTAAATTTGGCAAATCCTTGCCCAACACAGAATCCTCTAATACTACTCTGCTTTTCCTGTTTGCTTTCCTTGGATCTTCCAATGCTCCTTTAGCACTAAGAACTTCCCTTAGAAGATTCTAAGCTACATGTTTGAGCCAAACTTCTTTGCCTGCAGGAAACTTTAAACTTCTTGATCTGCTTTTGATTTTGTTCTTTGTTCCTTACCACTGTGGTACAGATTTTTTTTTTTACTCACTGTCACAAAAGCAGTGAAGTATTCAGAGTTTACTACTATAAGGAACCGCTTGACTTCCATATATTACCATTCATCTTTTAGGTGGAGTTACGAGGCCCGTATGCTCTGGTTTTCTGGAGACTGCTGGTTTGCTTCTATTCAGCATCCCTCCTGGTTTGTTTTCATCTTTCCCTTTCTACTTCCAAATGTCTTCACTGAGTTGAAAAAAGTTTTATTTTTTTAGTTGGGGGTCTTACTTTGTCACCCAGGCTCTGGAGTACAGTGACGCGATCATGGTTACTGCAGCCTTGATCTTTTGGGCTCAAGCAATGCCCTTAGTCTCCCAAGTAGCTGGGACAACAAGTGCATGCCACCACACCTGGCTAATTTTAAAATTTTTGTAGAGATGAGGTTTCACTTTGTCGCACCACACCTGGCTAATTTTTAAAACTTTTTTGTAGAGACGAGGTTTCACTTTGTTCACTCCTGGGCTCAAGCAGTCCTCACACTTCAGGCTCCCAAAGTGCTGGGATTACAGATGTGAGCCTCCACACCCTGCCTTTAAGTCGAAATATTGATTGTGAGGAAGGATCTGTTAAATTGGCTGTCAGTGGAAATCATTGTTTCTGCTGCATCACGCCACAGACTTGTGAATAATGATATCATACCACATTGCCATCAGATTTTTAAATTTTAGTTGTCATTTAAATTAATATGTATTGTCATTTTATCTTGGACTAAAAGTTTAGAGCAGAGGTAACAAATCATGAGAAAAACAATGATTTTCACTATTAAAGGTAAAAAGATCTTCTGTCTCTTAGTATTAACTCACTTTCCTTGCAGTGTTCTTAACAGTAATTGGTAACTGGCTTTTATGTTTAATATTTAAATCAGACTTTAAATACATCTTAGACCAAAACTTAAAAAAACAGTATGCCACAGGCTGGGTGTGGTGGCTCATGCCTGTAATCCCAGCACGTTGGGAGGTGGAGGTGAGAGAATTGCCTGAGCCCACAGGTTCAAGACCAGCCTGGGCAACATGGCAAGAACCTCATCTTGACAATAAATTAAAAAGTTAGTTGGGTGTGGTGGTGCGCACCTGTAGGTCCAGCTACTTGGAAAGCTGAAGTGGAAGAATCGCCTGAGCCCAGCAGGTCGAGACTGCAGTGGCTGTGAGTGTGCCACTGCACTCTAGGCTGGGTGATAGAGTTAGACTTCAACTCAAAAAAAAAAAAAAAAAAAAAAAAAATTGGTGCTGTTTCCCCACAGTTCATGTATGAAATACCTTAGGTTTCTTATCCTATGCTTGAACAATGGATCGGAGTCCAGCCGGGCCAGCTTTCAAACTGCCACAAACTTGTGCAACATGAGATTGAGTCACTGCCAAGCATTTAAAGTATGTGTTTGTGTTTTAATTATAATTTATGTATAGTTAGATGTATGTAATGCTTTGTTTGTTATTTTTTTGGTTTGTAAGAATTATTTTTAATGGTCAAGATTCTTTGTAACTTTTTTCCTGTATGTGTCAATCCATTGCAATCTTGGCTCCCTCAAAAAGATACTGAGAGAAACTGGTGAATGTTAGTTCTTGGGTTTTACAAAGCTGTTGTAATATTACCTCTTGATTTGCTTTAGAAAGGAAGAAACTTGTTAACCAGCTGTTTGGGGGTTTTTCCCATAGAATTATTGTGAACTTCTGAAAGTACCTGGGTTTAGAATACTGTGAATCTGTTTTCCATTTAGTCAGTTATCTGCTTAAATTGTTCAGATCCATATCCTAAGGAATTCCTTTTGATGGCTCTCCCCTTCATGAATGTGCATGCACGTGTGCACGTATCAAGACTGATGCTGCCTTTGCTAAAAATGGCTGTAGATTAGAGGCTGCTGTGTTTAGAATCTGCACTTCTAAGGTAAGGGAATTGCAAGCTCTCCCTTGTGCCAAAAGTAAAATGTACAGTGTTTACAAATGTCTGGAATTTTGCACTGCCATCGGGAATGTTGAGTTTACTTTGTTGGTTTCTCAGATTTGTAAGTGGACAAGTTGCAGTTTTGCATATGAGAGGAAATATTGAGGACCCTAAGGCTAATCTGGAGAATTTGAGATAGTGGTTAAAGTGGCTCACAGGCTTGATTTGGGGTTAGTTTTTCCTGATTGCTTTGAGATGTCTTTTCTGTGACAGAACTTTTTCCTTTTTGTCTGTTGTTATGATAGTCTTCCTTTTTAGGGGCCACCAGATCTCTTCTCTCCTATGAGAGAGTGTCCTTTTAGCATTTTGAGATCTTTTGATGTAATTAATGTGCAATCCCAAATAGTGCCATTATTGGTGAATGTGGCATTGTTAAGGAATGATTACAGTACTATTACACTTGAATTTACCGCACCTCTACTGATAGCCTTTTATTATTGTTTTTTACTTTTTTAATTTTTAATTTTATTTTAAAGATGTGGGTTACAATTCAGAGTTAGGTATACAAATGTTCGTTATGCAGGTACCCTTGTTGAGATGTGCCCCTCCCTCCCCTGGCAGTTTCCCAGTACTGCCAATCCCTTTCTTTGCCGATCGCCTTTTAAATGACTAAAAGTATTACAGAGAAAAGCACGTCTGCAGAAAGAGGTAGTTAATATTTCTTGGTACCTTATCTGAAATCCAAGGTACTGCTTCCCCTGCAGGTTGTTTTCCTTCATGTAGAATTTTCATTTAATGCCTGCTGGGAGCCTAGCACAGCTAGTAGCACTCCCTATTTAAGGTGGAGAAAGTCAAGGATACCTAAAAAGGGCCAAATAGTGCTAGAAGAACAATTTATCTTTCAGAGCAGTTGCTGTAATTTGGCAAATGCTTTATTAAAAATGAACATTAATCATTATAACACTGAGAGTTTATCAGAACCTCTAATTTTTTGAGACATTAAAAAAAAAACAGCCGGGCTCGGTGGCTCAGCCTGTAATCCCGCACCTTTGGGAGGCTGAGGTGAGTGGATTGCCTGAGCCCGCGGGTTTGAGACCCGCCTGGGCAGCGAGACCTCATCTCTACAATAAATCAAAAAATCAGCTGGGCGTGGTAGCGCATGCCTGTAATTCCGGCTACTTGGAAGGCTGAGGCGGAAGGATCACGAGCCCAGCAGGTCAAGACTGCGGTGGCTGGGAGCGGCCACTGCACTCCAGTCTGGGTGACAGAGTGAGACTCCAACTCAAAAAAAAGCAAAAACAAAAAAACAGTTCTTTTATGTCAAACAGACATTTCCCCTTCCTCTCTTCATTGCTGTTGCTCTTCTGTCCTCTTAGTTCAAAGTTATTATCTATTTTTGGATATTGCTTTTATACCAAAAGCCTTCTGTATCACCTCACCACCCCTTGGATGGTTGTAACTATGGTGTCTTCAGATAAGATTCCTCTTTCCAGTCAGTCCTGGAGAATGTTTGTGTTGCCGATTTGGGTGGTGGATTCTAACAGGATGGGAAGATACGATGGCAGATACTCTCTGATATAACAACTTACAGTTGAGGTTTCTTTTGTGTGTGTCATGGGGCACAGGGGAATTTGCTCACTGTTGTCTCAACACTAAGAAATTGAGTTCAGCCTTTCCTCTTCCTACAGGAGAATTTTTTTTTCCTCTGTAGTTTTCCTCACCTTTTCCACTCACCTCAGCCTCCCAAAGGTGCGGGATTACAGGCTGAGCCACCGAGCCCGGCTAACTGTTTTTTGTTAAATGTCTCCCTCACCCCTCCACCCCCCTTTTCCCTCTTAAAACCAACAGAAGATGTTGTAAAGGAAGAATTAAATGTTTCTGGGCTTCTTCAGCACTTGCCATGGTAGAAGTCTTAAGCGACCTCTGACCTCTTTAGCTATGCACCATTAAGTGCCTCTTGGATAGAGGTAGAGTAAGTCTTGACCTTCTTAATGCTTACTTTTTCACTTAGTGCCAGTCTTGACCTTCTTAATACTCAGTTTTTTTCATCTGTAAAATGAGTATACATATCTACCCTTTCTACCTCATGGTTTTTTGTGGGGAATAAGTATGGGGGATCAACCTAAAAACCTGTCATTGCCTTGAAGAGATATGAGAACCTGTTATGCTGTTGGTAGATCAAACTCTGGGGTATGTATATATTCAGTATACCTCGTGTCCTGGAAACTGAGCACAAGCTCTCCTTTATGCCTGCCTAGCAGAGCCTATCCTGTTTGCTACAGACCCTTTTACCTATACTTTTAGCTCAGATATTCTTACCTTGATATGAGGCTCTTGACTAGAAGAGTTCTTTAGGTGTTCTGAGAGAAGTGTGCAAACTTGGATAGCAGATTCTATCCAGACATAACTGCCTTGCTGTGATCTTGATGTTCAAAAATTCTCTTTCTACATACACTTGAGTAGGTGGCATAAAATGCCCTGCCAGTATATAGAAAACATGCAGTTTTAAAAATATTTCTGATGAGGTAGTCACAATGACAGAGTACAAATGTGGTTTCATAAGGTGGGAAGAAAAAGTCAATTTAAAATAACTTTTTGAACAGTGGCCAGCTCACTCACTAAATGAGGAACGAGGGAGGCATTTTCATGCATTCTTGCCTAGTTTTCTTTATAAGCACCACTAAGTTAATAGCTCTGTATCTTTTTGGTGTTTGCACTATGTAATGCTTTTAATACTTTTTCATTTTATTGTGCTTTTTTGTGTATTAAATATTTTTCATTTTACCATCATGTGTTGTCATTATTTGGGAAGTGATGTTGTTTTGTGTGTGTACTGCTAAATCTTGTTTTCTCTTATATTCTATATTTGGTCTGATTTGGGAAAGTTATTGAACTTAAAATCAACAACTTTGGATATTTCCCCTCAGTTGCCTTGCCTGTCAGAGTAATTGCTTTATTTCATTTTCAGGGTTTCGTCCTGAAGGAAACTCTCACATTTTGCGGAGTATTTTCTTATATGTCCAGCTTTTGTTTTTGACTAGTGCAAGAGGTACTGAGAGCCTTTTACAATATACATGAATCACGTGTATGCCCAGGAAAGATTTGCTAGGGTCTCCAGCTGTGATTTTTTTTTTAATTATTTTATTTATTTATTTATTTATTTTGAGTTGGAGTCTCACTCTGTCACCCAGACTGGAGTGCAGTGGCCGCTTCCGGCCACTGCAACCTCGACCTGCTGGGCTCCGGCGATCCTTCCGCCTCAGCCTTCCAAGTAGCCGTAATTACAGGCATGCGCTACCACGCCCGGCTGATTTTTTGATTTATTGTAGAGATGAGGTCTCGCTGCCCAGGCGGGTCTCGAACCCGCGGGCTCAGGCAATCCACTCACCTCAGCCTCTCAAAGGCGTGGGATTACAGGCTGAGCCACCGAGCCCGGCTTCCAGCTGTGATTTTTAAACTTTTGGGGATTACAGCTTTCCTTGAAAAGTTAATAAAACGAAACTTCTTGTAAGTAGCACAGCGTTTTAAGTTCAGTTTGAGGACTTCATTTAAGCCACTAGTCCATGGTCTTAGGGTTCTGTGCTTTGGAGGGATATCTAAGAAGAATGAATGGCCCATGGAGGGCTTGATAGCACATGTGCTCTTCAAAAGGTCATTCACTTATAGCTAAATCATTAAGGTGAGTGAAAACATCTGGTCAGTTGTCCTGAGTTTAGGATGGGAGTGGGCCACTATATAGTTGGTGCAGATTGGTGTGCACCGTACAACTTTTTGGAGCACTGTTCACAGGCTGCCATATACATGATATCCCCTAGAGATGTGTAGTGTATAGCTTAGGAGACTCTGGGATGGAATGGGGTGATACTGGAAATACTGGGGGTAACATTTAAAAAATGAAAGCAAAGCCAGAGGAGCATTAGAAACAAGAATGAGATCAGCTTTGTCTACCCAACCCTTTCCATTCCACATTTTGTCTGTGACCTCTTTAAAGTACTTTTTAATGTGATTTCAACTGCCAATGTCGTCTCCTGGATTTTTGTATCCTGCTCACCTTAAGTTCCTAGTGCTGCAGACTTACCATCTTTGCTGAATGTTGAGGGTGGAAAAAGAAGGCAAGCGGAAACTAGTTACTGGGCCTGCAAACTATTGTTAGACAAATTCCAAGCCAGTGTTTTTTTTTTTTTAGGTTTTGGTGGGGGTTTTTTTGTTGCTGGAATTGCACAAATTCAACCTATGAAAGTAAAAAGAGTTACAGCTATTAGAAAATGTTTAAGTCATTACCAACTTTGAGGATACAGGGACAATCTTGCTACATACGTCCACAACCCTGAACTCGATTTATCTTCTTCAAAATAAAGGATAAGAATCAAACTCATCCAATAAATACGTGATAAATGTTAATGTGGGCCAGGGACTGCTTGGTCCTGGGAAAACAACAGTGAATGAGGAAACTGTTTTCAAGTTGCCTACAGTCTTTTAACAGTGGAGTTAGGTACATAAGACAGTTTCCACATGAGCCAAGGAAGCAGCACCTGGAAGAACAAAAGGTAAGAGAATGGCTTTTGTGGGGAATGTTGAGTATTTCATGTGTCTGGAGCAAATGATGTGAGAACTGATGAGCTGGGGCTGGAGTAAGGGGGCCGATGGTGTGATGTGCAAGCTAGCAAGTTTGCATCGTAGCCTGAGGGCAGTGGAGAGCCATGGAAGGGTCTTAAGTGGGAAAGTGATATCTGATTTGCATTTTTGTAAGATCATTCTGGCTACACTGTTGAGAGTAGACTGGAGTGCTGTTTAGACCAGAAGCGGGGATAACAATGAGGCTGTGGTAGCAATCTGGGCTGGAAATGATGATGCTCCTACCTATGGTAATGACGGTGGACTGGGAAAGAAGAATAATAGATCACATGTACTGATCACTTAGTAGGCGCTGACCTGACATCTCTTACTCCACGAGGTATTTAAGGATTAGGGCATTAAGTAGCCTGTCCAAGGTAACTAAGAATTGCAGACAGTTGTTAAATCTGAGACAAAAGCCTAAAAGAAGTAAAAGGGTTTGAGAGAAATCAGAGTGGAATAAGTGACAGACTTTATGAATGATTGTGATGTAAGGGGAGTGGGTACTGAGGATGGCTTGAGCAGTTGTGGGAGATGGTGGTGACATTCATTGAAATGAAGAATATAGGTAGAAGAGTGGGTTTCTGATGGTGGTGAGATGGGTAAATGATGAGCGTTCAGTGTATTGACTCTGCATATGAGGGCATCCAAATGACAGTGGAGCCCAGAAAAGACCTGGGCTGTAAGTACTAAGTGTACCTGTCATGTATCTCCTATTTTCTAGGTCCTGATAATTCAGTGGTGAAGAAGATGGACATGGTCCCTGCTCTTGTGGCTCAGGGAGGCTAGTTAAACATGTAACATTAGCATAGTGAATGTTCTATTGTGAGACTACATGCTGCTATGAGAAATACAGAAAGGAGGCCTATTTTAGTCAAGAGTTTCAGAACCTCCCTGAAGAAATGAGCTGAGATTTATTTTGTTTTATTTTATTTTATTTTATTTGAGTTGAAGTCTCACTTTGTCACCCAGACTGGAGTCCAGTGGCCACTTCCGGCCACCGCAGCCTTGACCTGCTGGGCTCCGGCGATCCTTCCGCCTCAGCCTTCCAAGTAGCTGGAACTACAGGCGCACGCTACCACGCCCGGCTAATTTTTGATTTCTTGTAGAGATGAGGTCTCGTCAAGTTCCCCAGGCGGGTCTCGAACCCACGGGCTCAGGCAATCCACTCACCTCAGCCTCCCAAGGTGCGGGATTACAGGCTGAGCCACTGAGCCCGGCTAT
Source organism: Cephalopachus bancanus (assembly GCA_027257055.1). Classification (NCBI taxonomy): domain Eukaryota; kingdom Metazoa; phylum Chordata; class Mammalia; order Primates; family Tarsiidae; genus Cephalopachus; species Cephalopachus bancanus. Next base: position 567,002 of record JAPVLO010000569.1, on the reverse strand, counting down.
GAGCTGAGATTTAAAGGAAGGCTAGGAGTTAGAGGAAGGGAAGAGTGCTGCCCTCAGGAGGAAGCGTGCCAAGTTCTTAAGCTGAGAAAACTGGCATCTGGGAAGAACTGAGAAGTGTAGCATAACTGAGAGCATGGACAGAGAGGGTTGGGAATAACAGAGTAGGTGGTTGGGTAAGGGTTTGGGCTGGGCGAGATGACGCATGCCTGTGGCTCCAGCTACTTGGAAGGCTGAGGCGGAAGGATTGCCTGAGCCTAGCAGGTCAAGACCGTGGTGACCGTGGGTGTGTGACTACTGCACTCCAGCCTGGGCAACAGTGAGACTCCAACTCAAAAAAAAAAAGAAAAGTTTGAAGAGAATGGAAACGGTCTGAACCCGGTTCTCTGGATAATAGGAGAGAAAACAGACTAGGAAAGTTTCCGTAAGACAGTTGCCTGAGACTTCCCAATCTCTAGACCAGAAATTTCAACCTCAGCACTGTTGACATTTTGGATTGGAAAATTCTATGAGCCAGGCTTGGTGGCTCAGCTGTAATCCCTCACCTTGGGAGGCTGAGGTGAGTGGTTTGCCTGAGCCCGTGGGTTCGAGACCCGCCTGGGCAACTTGGCGAGACCTCATCTCTACAATTAAAAAAAAATAAAATAACCGGGCATGGTAGTGCGCACCTGTAGTTCCAGCTACTTGGAAGGCTGAGGCAGAAGGATCGCCAGAGCCCAGCAGGTAGAGGCTGCGGTGGCTGGGGGCGGCCACTTGCACTCCAGTCTGGGCAACAGAGTGAGACTCCAACTCAAAAAAAAAAAAAAAAAAGAAAATTCTGTGTAGGGCAGGGGGTAGGGGAAGCTGGCCTGTGGATTGGAGGGTGTTTTAGCGGTCTCTTGGTCTCTGCTCACTAAATGCCAGTAGCACTCCCCAACGATGACAATAAAAAATGACCCCAGACATTGACAAATGTCAGTGAGAGACTGGCCTCTGGTTGAGAACCACTGGGCCCAGCCACCAAGTGCTACAGGACAGAAATCACACAAGTTGAAGATTGGTGTTAGCTACACATTCATGGCCCTGACTGGTCTCTCAATTCTATCTGGTTCTTACACAAAGTGATGGTTCTAATCGAGAAGACAGTAAGATGAAGACAGGTTAACTGCTTTAAGAGCCCAAAGGCTCATGAGATAATAGACCACAAGTTAGCACCTACTAAGTGTTCAGTAGATGTTATCTATCATCATTACTAGAGGGGTCAGTAGTAGGAGAGGACTGAGAACTGAAAGGACAGGTCGCTGTGTTGAAGAGAGTCCAGTAAGACCTCAGATGGATCGTGTTACTGTCAAGACACGGCCGTTTTTCCCCACCAGGCCTTGGAGATGGTTGCGCTTCCTGCTCACTGGCAGCAGACTGGCCGGTGGGACGTGAGTGGAGAGGAAGTGTGCTGCTTCTGAGCAGAGGCTTAGGGACCATTGCGTGGAGCAGCCAGTGCTCTTTTTCCTCTGCATAAGACTAGTGTAGGAACAGCCCAGAGTGGGGGCTGCTCCTTCAGCCTGGCTGCAAGATCCAAGAGAGCAGGGAGTAGAGCAACTGTCCTGCAGTGGGCAGAGAAACCAGGCTTTGTTAATATAAGCCGCTGAGAACGGGGGCTCTGCTACCACAGGATGACTCAGGTATATGAGGGGGGACCCAGAAAAACCTGGAATTTATGTATAAAAGTTGTGTATTCTTACGTGTTTAAACTTCAGTCATCTTCAAAATACTTTCCATTTGCTGCAATATACCTATTCACTGCTCAAAGTTTTTGAGCTTGTCAATTTTGATGACTTAGTGTCTCTGCCGTTTTTTGTTTCACCCCTTCCTCATTGGCAAAACATTACCCTTTGAGGACTTTTTCTTCTGGAAAAAATTGCTTGGCAGGAGATTGGGTGAATAGAAAGGATGGGGTATGGGGGTCATGCCGTTTTTGGTAAAAACTACTGAACCTCCAGTGTGGTGCATGCACCTCCAGCATGCACCTCCAGGGCAGGTGCATTCATAAATCACCCATCATGAAATGGGCAAACGCAATGAAAGAATCTGAAAAAAATTCACTGAAGCTGAAGGCATCCTCTCACAACAACGCTAGCGGGAACACTGATACCAATGGGTTCCTAGAACTCTTAATCTAGTGGGGGAAGCCTGTACTACAAGGGGCCTGCCCTCCAAAAGATAATTCTGAAGTTTTTTGGGGTCCCCTCTTGTACAGTGCAGCATCCCAGTTGAGGGCAAGCCTCAGGACATAACAGTGAGTGGTTGGATGGTGGTACTCGTTGATGTGAGGTGGTCAAGGTCCTGTGAAACTGGAGTGTTGGATGGACCATTCATATGATCTTACTGTCTACCCAGGATGCTGGCAGGATAGAGCAACCCAAAGTTTCACGAGTGAAGGTCAGCAGAGGACACCAGTAAAGGAAGCGTAAAGGGAAGTGTAGATCTCAATCTCAAAACCCCCATATCCTATACCAAAGATACCCGAGATGCTGGAAAATGACCATCAAGATCCTTCGGTGGGGAAGTCAGGTATTTTTTTAAGGCATAGAAGTGGAGGAAGGGAGTTTGTGGACATAGGCAGGGAATTGATTACTATGAGGTAGAATTATAGAGTAATAGTCCATAACTTTTATGGTGATTGCTCTGAAACCTCTCTCCAGAAAGTTTTCATATGCAAAATTTTATATGCAAATCCAAGAATATTTTGGCCTCCCTAGAACCACCTGTGGACCTTAGGTTATAAACCCTGTTCTAGAACAGTGGCTCTCAAGCTTTGGCAAGCATCAGATTCACCTGGAGGACTTTGATATCCAATTGCTGGGCCTCAACTGAGGTCCCAATCAAGTAGATCTGGGTCAGGCCCAAGCATCGGCATTTATATCAAGTTCCCAGGTGATGCTGGCCTTACTGGTCTAGGAACCACATTCTAAGAACCTCTGCTGAAGTCTAAGGCAAAGGAAAGGTTTGGGAGGGAGGGAAAGGGAGAGGAGCAGTGGGAAATGGTTGGGGACAAGGTCATAGAAGCCTCATTGAGATGAGAGTAGATTTTTGCTTTGTTTTACTGGACACAGTTAGTTACACAGATACTCCAATATTTCTGCCACACACAAGGGAAAGCTTTCGTGTGGAGAAAAGGGAAGGGGAGTGAGCACTCATTTCAGGTTTCAGCACTTTTTCAGGGTAAGATGTGCAAAAGTATCTTTTAGTTAACCTGGTCACTTTCTGCAACACCCTTACTTTACAAAGACAGAAGAGGTATCAGGTATTACATGGCCGATGAACATGTTTGCTCAGGGTAACCTGATCTTGCTTCCTCTCAGTCTGGGACTTGTTCCTTTTCATCATTAACCTCTAAAAGAATTACTAGTGGTAACTAAGCTATGCATTCAAATAAAAGTAAAGAGACTTTAAACTCCCAATGCCCTAAATTAAGAAATTTTAATTCAAACTCTAGTAAATCATGGCTCAAAAACTGAGTAAAGCTGTGACCTTCCTAGGGGACACATTTTGGAGATAATTGCATCTGCTTTCTTTTTCTTTTCGTGTGTGTGTGTGTGTGTGTGTGTGTGTGTGCGCGCGAACTTGAGAATGTGTATGTGCGTGTGAAAAAACTGACCTTTCGTATTCCAGGAATTCTTAGCACTGATTTAGGATTGCCAGTTAGCTGCCTGCTGGGTGACCTCAGACCGTCTCTAAGCCTCACTTCCTGATCAGGAAACAGCCATGATGGACAAACGAGGTTCTGCATGTGAGGCACTTTATCATTGGGTATTCCCTCCTCCTCCTCCTGCTGGTCCACCAGAGCTGGGGAATTGCAGCTTCTTCAAACACAAATGACCAATCCACTCTCAGGTCACCAGCCAGCAGATGTTCCCTTCATCTTCCACCAGAGGGCACCAGTAACCTATACAATCTCATGGGTCCTTAAAACAACATGGTTCAATCGGATTGACGATAATTCCCAAGTCTTTATTTAAATACTCTTACTCCTGGTGTTTTGAGGAGTCATTTGAACGATTCCTCTAAAATCCGGGTGAAAAATCTGGAGTAAAAGGGTAATGTAGATGGTACTCTAGCTCCACACCAGCCACCAAGAGTCTTCTGTTTTTTATTTTGTCCATTTTTTGCCATTGTCTCCATCTTCTCAAGACTATCAGTAACCTAGTGACAGATCATTCAGTAATAACCTATTGCAGTTCCTTTCTTCCTGATTTATTCTAACGCACGGAACTGCTGCATTTTCCCTTTGATGTACAGCCTCCCTCCTCCTCCGTCACGGCCCCCCTTCCAGCAGGAGTGGAGGAGGGCTCTATGTCCAGCCTCTGGAGCTTCAGAAGCTGTTTCCCTGACTCCCTTTGTGGTGAGTGTCTAGTGATCGACAGGTACCCATTACAAAAGGCTGTATTGTGGGAGAAAACTCTCCATCTGAGGAAGGGGGACAACTAGGAGACGTTGAGGCCAACCGCCACCACAGCCTCCCTCAAAAAATGACAAGTTTCAGGGGAGCAATGACCACTGGTGTGCGTCTGTTCCATGTATGCATAGACAGTTTGTTCTATATCTGTCTTTGTTCTTTAACCTGATGGGGAAGGAAATAAAGCCCTAGGTCAGCTTTCAACCCACATCTGGGAATGCTGGCCCAAAACAAGAAAGGTGAGAAAGAAAATCCAAAGGGTATGCTGTGTGTCTTACTAGGAACACAGAACCATAAAATGGTTATTTAGGATGAACGGGACTCAGAAATCTGGCACAACCCCTCATTGTTCAGAGAGGGGAACTGGCATGACCAGTGTCACATGGTTTGTTAATGGCAGACTAGGTATTCCAGCAGAGCTAGAATTCCAGTCTGTGGGCAGGCACGCTTGTCCTCGTCTCACCATTCCACTTCTTTTTTTTCTTTGAGTCAGGGTCTTACTCTGTCACCCAGGCTAGAGTGCAGTGGCACGATCACAGTTCGCCACAGCCTTGACCTCCTGGGCTCAGGTGATACCTCCTCCTCAGCCTCTTGAGTACCTGGGACTAAAGGTATGTGCTGCCTTGCCGACTAATTATTTTTCTGTAGAGACAGGACTCACTATGTTGCCCAGGCTGGTCTTGAACTCTTGGCCTCAAGTGATCCTCCCACTTTGGCCTCCCAAAGTGCCAGGATTACAGGTGTGAGCTACTGTGCCTGGCCACCATTCCACTTCTAAAACAGCCATCATTGCTAGCATTTATTGTGTGCTTAGTGTTGTGTCTCCTCACAATAGCCCTGTGAAAGAAACGTAGTGGTATATGAGTGAAACGTGTGGTATATCCCCATTTTACAGAGCTATTGAGAGGTTAAATGATGTAGGACAAAATTAGCCAGCATTCCTTAAGCCAGTGTTCTTCCCGTGAGGGTTTAAATGTGACAAGGTCAAGTTTGGGTTTCTTTCCCTCATGGGACTGTCCCTTGTATAGCAGATACTCAGCCTTTCTATACCTCAAGCACCAATTGCTCCAGTCATTATGATAACACCAACAGTTTCCCAAAGTCTCTAAAGACAGAGTAGAGGTGGGCCTGCTGCTTGAGAGCTACTGGTTTAAATGCATGGGAAGGAGTAGTAAATAAGGTTGCTTTGTCGTTTGGTTATTGTTATTTTAATGAAGGCCACCAATGGACATAAGAGCAGGTATAAGAGGAAGGAAACCCCTGGGGTTGAGCTTGGTGCTGGTAGGGAAGAGGCTAAATTATAAAGGAAAGGGATGAACACTTGGCCAAGGAGGACCTTGGCTCATGGTCAAACCTGAAGTGTGGGCAGGGTCTGGCCTCACAAACTCATACGATAGAGATCCATGGGATCTCGTGAACAATGAGAGTTGTTGCGCTAGGGACAGTAGGGAATACTGGCACCTGGGGCAAACTGGAGAGCCATGCCCACATCACATGAGCTGCCATTGCCCAACTCCAGCCAGGTGTTTCCAGGTGGTAGAGTGGGATTATTGTTGCCAGCCTTCCTAATAATATACCAAGAGAATCCACAAGGCCAGATTTTTCTGGGAAATCTCTCATAATTACTGGATCCCCCCCAAAAAAGTTTTCAAACACTAGTAGGCCAAGAAAAAAAAATGCCTGCAGGTGAACTTGGGTGGCCTGTGACCTGTGGGCACTCGGTGGGGGGCATTCCCATCTGAGGTGCCACTGTATATGTCCACTGTGCTGGCTGATGAGACAGGCTTCAGCTCCCACAAGAAGGAATTTACCACTGGTCTAAGCTGGCAAACAGCAAGCAGGCTGGGCAGAGGAGCAGTGAGCATTCCCTAGGGCACTGGGCTCCACAGAGGCCAGGGGAACCACCTGTCCGGGAGCTGAAGCAGGGATTCCTGTGTCATCTTCAGTCCCTTCTGGATCTGAGATTCTGGGATTCTGGGGCCTTCTGATTCCTTAAAGGCAGAGCTGGAAAGAGCCCAACCAGTGTCTGTAGTATTAACAGCTCAGTCCCTCAGCAAGCGTTCCTTAGCTCCGTCCTGTCATTCCTCCTGCCGCAGTGTGGCAATGGGAAAAAGAAGTCACTTGAGTCCTTGCCCCCCAGAGGCCTTTGCCTTGGTTCATAATACTGGCAGTTTACAAAATCAAGCTGCTTTTATTCTCTCTTAGCCAGTGAGCCCCTGACACAAACTGCAGAGCTAAACAACCAATTTTCCAGCCCAGCTGTTCAGCGACACTCTGAGTTTAAGTTTAAATGTGGTCTTCTTTAGAAACCACCTGGAGCCATCTCCTTCCTCCTCTTCTCTCTCTCCTGTTAATCCTGCAGAAAGAAGGTACTACGGGGTGGCGGTACTTAACAAGCTGGTGCCATCTTCTTTGGGACTGTGATGGGATGTCCGACTTGTGTAGAACGAAGATCACAACTCCAGTGCGTGTGCCCTCCCTGTTCTTTCCAGAAGGGGTTTGCCTGAGCTTCTCGCAGTCGGGTCTGGTTGAACAGTACTGTGCCTTTAAGCAGCGTCTTTGATTGTTTCTGACTTTGAGCAGCAGGATAGTCAAATGTGGGGGAGGCAGCAGGGCCTTGCCAGCCAAACTCCTGATATGGAGGAGATGAAAACCCCAGGCTGTGAATGTTAATATGTAACATGCTAGGAATCTCTGCTCTGATCCACCAGACACTAGCCAGTCGTTGGCTTCTCAAGTCTGTACCCCTTCTCGTTCCTGGGTTTGCTTACATCCTTACACCCCGGATGCTGGCTCTCAGGAAGGGAGACGGTGCCAAACCCTCGTGGCCTGTTTTTTGGCCCACATGCTGGCTCAGGCTAGGTGTTATTGAGCTTCAGAATCTTCTCCATTACAGGCAGGGAGGACAGTGTAGTGAAAGCCTGTTGACTCGTGGCCTAGACCTTTTGGGCTGTTGTAAGAAAATACCTTAGCCGGACACAGTGGCTCACACCTGTAATCCCAGCACTTTGCAAGGCAGAGAGGATTGCCTGAGCCCGCAGGTTTGAGACCAGCCTGGACAACTTGGCGAGACCTCGTCTCTACAGTAAGTCAAAAAATTAGCCAGGCATGGTGGTGTGCACCTGTAGTTCCAGCTACTCAGAAGGCTAAAGTGGAAGCATCACCTGAACCCAGCAGGTCGGGGCTGTGGTGGCCGTGAGTGTGCCACTGCACTCTAGTCTGGAGCAACACAGTGAGACTCCGACTCAAAAAAAAAAGAAAGAAAGAAAGAAAGAAAATATCTCAGACTGGGGTACTTATGAACAACAGAAATGTATTGTTCACAATTTTAGAGACTGGAAAGTCCAAGCTCAAGGTGATGGCACAGATTCAGTGTCTAGTGAGGGTCCATTCCTCATGGATGTGTCCTCACATGGCAGAAGGGGCAAACAGTTTCCCTCAAGCCTCTCTTATTCAGCACTAATCCCATTCATGAGGGCTTCGCCCTCATGACCTAATCACCTCCCAAAGATCCCACCTCTTAATACTATCACATGGGGCTGAAGTTCCAGCATATGAATTTCAGGAGAACACCAACATTCAGACCATAGCACAAGCCATGCAGCACAGCACACAGAAAGAATTTGGAGGTCAGCACCAGCGGTGATTTTCTGGCTTTCCCTCATCCCAACCACCCTCTTGGCCTCCTGAGACGTTGGTCTGTAACATACTTTTTTCCTCTCTTCTCTACTCGGCCCCAGTATCTAGATGCCTAACACGACCAAGTCAGCTTCTCATCCTCCACTAGGGCAAGGAGAACTCTGGTGGGCTGGGGGCCGAGGTGGTCTTGCTTAGGAGTCATCCTTTAGCCACTTTGTCTGTAACACAACATTTTGAATTTTGAACAGGATCAGTGTTGCCAGACTTTGAACTATCACAGATGAATAAGATTAAAAGCAACAAAGCGCAACAGCAATAAAAACCATAAAGATATTCTTAAGATGAGGGTTAAATGGGATGACTAGGCTTTATTTCACCAAATAAGAGCATTTAAAAAAAAGAACACCAATTATTATTACCATATATCACCACCGTTCTTTCATGAAGGAAAGAACATTTTAGTACCACAAATGTGGGAAGGATATAATCTTCAATAAAAGACAGTCTTATGAGGGAAATCATCTAACTTTATTTAAAAAGTGCCTCATTCTTGTTTTTCTAATTTCAGCCCAGATGGGACATCTTGTCATGGGCTTCCCCAGCCCTCACATGGGACTTGCACTTGGGAACCCATGGACTAGATATCTTTTCCTTTTCTAGTTTCTATACCTGTCACTGCCATTTCTGCTTTGTCATGAAATGCGGATAGTGACAACATTGGGAAAAATTGTAAAAGACCGAAATGGTAAAAAAAAAAAAAAAAAAAAAAAAAAAAAGACTATTATTGGGTGTCCTGTTATCTTTGGATTATCTTTGCCTTTCATTGTCTTTGAGCAATCTTATGACTCTATAAATTGTTGAAAACAGATGGTAATGCAAATGATTTTTGTCCATAGAAATGCAAATTATATCCATTAGCGATGCAATTGATTATTGCCCTATGAATATTGATCAGTTTTGCATCTATTAAACAAGTGAATTTTAATTATCATTGATTATTATTATTATTAATGAATATTAAGCAAATCTTGATGACTATACGTATCTGCTCTTTGGGTTCTTTTTTGAGCAGTTGTAACATCTTACTAGTTCCCTCATTAATTGATGAGTTAAATTAAATCATTGGCATGTATTATATTTGAAAGAGTTTATATTTGTACAAGGCCCTTGATTCTACCTTAAATTTTTTTCTTTAACAAAAAACTACTTCTGAAGGTTGTTTTGAGGGTAGAATGAGATTGTGGGTGAGGTAGTGCCTGGCTCAGTGCCTGCCACATAACTTGCCTTCCGGACAATCCTTGTTTTCTCTTGGTTTCTGAGCTCCAGGGCACTCTGTATTCTCACAAACTAAATACATAAACAAACCTTTTGATTAAATATTTCACATTTACAGTATTCGTATCTTTTACAAGGATTTTCACATTTCAAAAGAGGACCCAAGGGAGTACATAACGCTCACCCAGAGGAATGATGGTAATGGTGAATATCCAGAGGGGTGTAGTACACAGTGCTATAGATATTTGGGGCCAAATGCCTTTAAAATAACCTGCCTTGCTGGTGTTCAGCTGCAAAATACAGTCTGGTTCCCCTACCTTCATCTTCCCCTCCAAACATTGGAAGTGCCAGCTTTACCACGATAAGGAGAATGATTTTAACTTCGTACCAATATCTTAAAATATACTTATTAAACCCTCAGTTAGATCTGTGAGGTGAACATGTGTACCTCTGTTACTGATGAGGAACTAGGAGAAGTTAAATGACTCGGAAGTTGTGCCAGGATTTAAATCCAGCATCTGAATTCAAAACTAATGCTCCTTCTGTGATTTGAACCATGAAATAGCCCTTCTAGTCAAGACTTTTTCCTCCCCTAAACCCATCACCTCTGCTGAAATCCACTGCCAGGGGTTACAACTGGGCAAAGACATTGCTCCCCATTAAAGTGGAAATACCTGGAAGACAAAACACACTTGCATGAAAATAAGGTCAGAAGCAAATTGATCTGAGCCCGGGAAGAGGTTTTGATCCAAGGGTTAGGGTACAGCCCAGAAAGGGTCCAGGCGAGAAGGGAGCGCCTTCCTGCAGGCGCCTCTGTGCTCAGGAGCACTGAGGGTGGGGCAAGGTTGCCCAGAGAGGGAAGAAGTTGGGGAGCATCAGGAAAGAAGTCAGTGGAAGAGCAATGAGAATTTATGCCCTCTCTTCTTCTTGGATCCTGGTAAGTGGGGAAGACACAGGGCCTAGGAAGAGGAGTGTGCAGGAACTGAGGTAGGCCACACCCAGTAAAGAACTTTCCAAGGGTTAACTAGCCAAAGCCACGCCCCGCTCCATGATCTGGCCAGTCAGGTAAGAGCAGGTGGAGGCTGGGATGGCCCAGATCAGGGACCATGAGCCAGGTCAGGGCAGCATCTCTGTAGAGCAGGGAAAGCAGAAGGCCCAGGCACATGCAAGTCAGGTAAGAGGGTGTCTTCATGATGGATGGGAGTTCCCAGACAAGGGTAACCTTTCCCTCTGCCCCCTCCTGCTGGACAGACGTAGTGGCTCCAAGGCCCCTTGTCATCCACTGATTGCTTTGTGATTAATGCACAAGTCACTTATTCCCACCTCCTGTCCCTGCTCCATTTTCCCCCGGCTCCCAGGCCAGACCCTCTGCACTTAGGTAATTTACTCAGAAATTATTGTCCCTAGAATCTCTTGGTATGCTTTGTGTACAGACAGTGACCAGGTTCTGCATGTGATTTCCCTGTGGAATTCTAACCAAGGACAGACAGGTGAGTCACAGCGCCATGGAGACTCTTAAATATCTGCAATGAGCAAAGCAAGGCTCAGCTGAGGCAGACTCGGTCCTGCAGGAATCGCCCCTTCCTGCATACGTGGGAGCTCAGCTGGGGGACAATGAGTCTCCATTCACTGGAGCCGCCTGTGCGGTTCCAGCACATCCCACCTAGAAGGGGCAGCCCAGCCCTGGTCTACCTGGGAGCTGGAGAAAAGCAGTTGAAAGAGGGAACGGCCACTCTCTAGTCACCAACACCAAGCTAGGTGGGCCCTGTCCCCTATTGAATACAGGAAGCCAGTGGTCCCCCAAATGCTTCTTTTTCACAAATGTTTTCTTCACTTTGGCTTGGAGCCCATAAAAAAAAGATGGCATATAAACTAGGTTTGATGCGGATTTGGCTTCATGGACTTTATAATTTATCAGAGCAGGAAAGACAGCATCATACATTCATTCACTCAACAAATATTTGCTGAGTACCAGACGGGAGAGAGGGATTGCTTGTGTCAATCCATTGGGAAGAGCATCACACTAATAACACTTTCCACGGTTCCGTTTTTTATGCGGGAGCAGGATTTGTTTAATTATCTCCTCCTGCATCCCCCACTTGCCGCCCTATCTGCCACTACAGGGCAGATGAAAGGGTTTTTGTTCAATATGGGGTAGCGTTGTAAGGTGAAGGATGAGGGGGAGAGAGAATGCTCTATTTGTAAAATAAGGACAGGGTTATGAGTTCTTGCAAGATAGAACAAAGTCAATGATAGTCGGAGGCATGTGAATTCTTCCAATAGACCAAATGGGAGCTTTGAAAAGAAATTAATCTTCTGCTGGCAGGGTGTATTTGACTTAAGACTTTTTAGGACGAAGCCAGTTGTTCTGAGGATAGGAAGCCCACATTCAGACAGCTAGAGGCCCCTCCTGCCGGAAGTGCTGAGGCCGGAGCTCAGCTCTGCTTTAGCAAAGCCCAGCAGGACTGCACAGAGGACGAGGGCTTCCAAAGGTGTCCCCTATGCACACTCCTTCCTTTCCCAATTCTTTTTTTTTTAAGTTGGGTCTCACTCTGTCACCCACGCTGGAGTGTAGTGGCGTGATCATGGCTCACTGCAGCCTCGACCTCCTGAGCTCAGGCAATCCTTCGGCCAAGTCTCCCGGGTAGCTTGTACTGAGGCACATGCCATCATACCCAGCTAATTTTTTGATTTTTTTGTAGAGATGGGCCCTCGCTATGTTGCCCAGGCTGGTCTTGAACTCCAGGCTAAAGCAATCTTCCTACCTGGACCTCCCAAAGTTCTGGGATGACAGGTGTGAGCCACCACACTCAGCTCCTCCTTCCTCAATTTTGCCTCTACTCTCCCTCCACACTCTTCCAACGCTTAGTCCCTTCCCCAGTAAGTGATAGTCCAATCCTCCCCACTCTCAGATGTGGCTTTGGAAGTACAAGGCACAAGAGGATGCCCCCAGGGAGCAGCACCAAGTGTGGCCCATCTGGACTCACTGCTCCCTTGGAAAGAAGCCCTTGCCAGCTGGTCGGGCGGCATGTGGTTAGAGCAGTGGTAATGGGCTGTGCTCACACGGCAGGCTCTTCTAATCAGATCTTTGCAGGTATTAACTCATTAACAGCAGCCCTGTGTGTTAGGTAGTATAATGATCCAATTTGATAGATGAGGTACAGAGAAGTTAAATGACTTGCCTGGAGTCACACAGCTAGAAAGTAATGGCACAGGGATTCGAATTTGGGCAGTTTGTCCGCAAAGTCCTCCCAATGAACCATGATCTCTTCTGCCCTCCTTAGATGAACATTCTCTTAGGCTAGACTCTTTCAAATGCAAATGACAGAATCCCAACAGGTGGACACATGGGCAAGAAGGCAGCAGTGGCAAAGGCTTGGAGGTCTACAAGAGAAGGAATGTGGCCAGTGAGGGTTATATGTTACTGGGAACGGAGACAGAGGGATGTCCCCAGAGGATCTTCAACTGGGTCAGGCACGCAGAGGCAGGGGACGCACTGCAACGGCCCGAGCTGAGGACACCATTTGTCACTGCGGTTAGGAGTGAGGAGAGACACCAGGGGGCCAAGCATGGGCTGGAAACTGGTGTCCCCCTTGACCAGTGTTCCTCACGCCCTCCTGTCTTTCCTCATCTGTGTGTGTGTGTGTGTGTGTGTGTGTGTGTGTGTGTGTGTTTCCAAATCTTTTTCCTGCTGCCAGACTCCCTGGAGAGAGCAGGCTCCGTGGACGCAGCTCTGATCTGTCTCAGCTGCTCCTGGAGGGATAGTATCCAGTGCAGATTAAGTGTGTAGCTTGATACTTGTCCCTACTGTAAGTCCCGTTCTTTTAATTAAAGATTCAGTAGGAGGATGGTGCCGTGCCAGGCGCTGGGATCCAGCGGGGGGCCACGGAGTGCGTGGGTCGTCTTCTTTCTCTAGAGGGTTTGCTCTTTGATTCATCTTTTTCCCCCTTTGCCTCTCCTCCCTTCTCGCTCTGCCAGTTTTGACTTTTGAGTTCTCCCTGAATCCATACTGATGCAGCCACTGGAGGGAGGAGGGCAAGGCCAGCCAGCAACGTGGCTAAGCTCCTGTCAGGCACCGAGGGGCTTCCTCCTCGGGCTCCTGTGTGCGAGCTTGCGTAAGCCATTCAACCTTCCTGGGCGGCTGCGTCCTAATGCATCAGGCAGGGCGACATGTGCCTGCTCCTCCCAACCACCCACTTGGGGAGTGACTACAGGACAAATGAAGCTGTGCGGAGACCCAGAAGGCAGAGGCCCCAGTCGTCTTCTCCCTGAGATGCCCAGGTCAGGGCAACCCCTTCCCTCCCCTCACCCGCAAAGGGTCCAGCTGAAAGGTTCCAGTTGTTTATCTGGGAATCTGCTGGGCTCCTGTGGTCGGAGGGTGGGTGCAGGGAGGAGAGGAGAGTGGAGATGATACAGCAGCCGAACAGCGGGCAGGTGGAGGTGGAGGTTGCGGGTCCACAAACTTGCTAATATGTGCAAGGCTCCTGTGAATGCAGCCTCTCCTTCCCTCCCCACAGCAGGGTGCTGCGCTGACAACCAGGGTGGACACACAGGCCTGTTTGGGAACAGGAGGCAGAGGGTAGGTGGCAGGTAGGGAGCAGAAGGACAGGCCAGATGTCCCTGGGGCTTGTGTCCTATGAAAGGCAGGTCGGCAGGATGGCAGCCCTGGCTTAAAATGGGGCCGTATGATCCCTCCATCGAATGCCTGGGAGTTCCCAAGAGTCAGGGCAGAAGGAGCCCTAGAGCCTGCGAGGACAGCTGCTCGATTCCACAAGTGAGGAGGGGTCCCGGAGAGGGAAGCGGATGTGCTTGAGGGCCCAGAGCTTGTGAGTTGGGAGCTGAGAGCTAGGTCGACACGCTGACCATTGTTGAGTCTCTCCCCCAGACCTAAGCATTACCTGAGTTAGGTAGGGTGGCTCTAGATGTGACTTTGGATTGCTGGGCCTGTCACACTCTGGGCTGAATGGTAACTTTATGCAGTAGAGCAAAGAGCAGTGCGGTCCGGGCTTTCCCACTGGTGCGCTGTGTGACCTTGGCCAAATCACATCCCTTCTCTGAGCCTGGTTTGCCCATCTGGGGTTACTATACCTGCTCTCTTGTTCCTTGTGGGGCCAGAGGCCAAGATGGGATCATTCTACGTTCAGGCATCTATAGCTTAATTACGGACTCATTCTTGACCCAGCTCAGTGGGAGATATACTTAAACGTGCCTATACCTTTAGGAGGTCTTGGTTTTACTAGCCTGTATCATTTTTCTGGGATCCCAGGAAGGTTCTGGAGACCAGAGGGTGGGGCCGCACCCTGTGAGGTGTCTGACTAACGCACTCATAAGGCCTAGAGCTTACCCACCCCTGGCTGCAAAGCACTGCAGGTTTATGAATCCTAGAGGTAAAAATAATTTACATCTATTGAAGGCCTTCTAAAAAAATGCTCCAGATTCTCCATATCTGTTGTTCATTTACGTGTCACTAGGTCACCAATGGCAGTGACCCGGGCTTTGAGTGGAGCGTTTCACCTGGTCAGCCAGCTGTTGGAAGTACAGAAATGAATCCTTCCTGGTTGCAGACCATGCAGGGTACTCCACCAGGCATCTGGTTTTATGCCTGGATTCAGTTTTCAAAGTTAATCCAGCGATCCCAAATCCCTAACAGTCTCCAGTTTCCCATTCCCTCCTGGGCTTCTCCCTTTCCAAGGGAGCAGAGCCTTTCTGATGGCTTCTTCTGAGAGGAGGCAATCTCAGTAGCAGAACCTTTACAGCCCGTCGAGGGCCGCTGGTTCTCTTCTATTCTCGAAGTCCCCGAGCCTTGGCCTGAGCATGAACAGGTTCTCCTCCCTCCTTGCCTCTCACTCTGTGGACCCTTGTCTAATAGACTTACCTCCAGGGAGGGTGTGCTCCTTTGTGACTGCAGCTGCGGCTAGTCCTACGTGCATCAAAGCACTCTTGTTTCCAATCTCCCATTTCTTTTCTTTTTTTTCCTCTTCTCTTCTCTCCTCTCCTCTCCTTTTTTCTTTCTTTCTTTCTTTCTTTTTTTTTTTTGAGTTGGAGTCTCACTGTCACCCAGGCTGGAGTGCAGTGGCACGCTCACGGCCACCACAGCCTCAACCTACTGGGCTCAGGTGATCCTTCTACCTCAGCCTTCCAAGTAGCTGGAACTACAGGCGCACATCACCATGCCCAGCTAGTTTTTTGATTTATTGTAGAGACAAGGTCTCTCCAAGTTGCCCAGACTGGTCTCGAACTCCTGGACTTGGGCAATCCTCTCGCTTCTGCCTCCCAAAGACTGGGATTATAGTCATGAGCCACCACACCTGACTCTAATCCCCCATCTCTTGAGTGTCTTTTTGCTTTTCCCTCTCTTTCTTCCTTCCTATGGGCAGTTCAGAGCACATCTGTGACAGTGATTGTCCCTCTGCCCCAGCCCTGGCCCTACTCACCGCCTTCCCTAACCCTCAGTCCTCCCTCCAGATGCCTGGTCTGTGGCCTCCCTTCCCCCCGCATGCCCTTTTCTGTCTGGCTCTCTCAACTTTAAAATCTTCCTTGATGACTCCACTTTGCCACCTCTCGTGGTTTTGAAATGACCCCTATTACTGAGGCAGGCAGTGGAGTAGACTGATAATTTCTTCTGATAGTAAATGGATCTGGTTTGAATCCTGGCACCGCTTACCAAACATGTGACCTTGACCAAGACTCAACCATATTTGTTCGGGGTGTTAGATCGTGAGATCAGAGATCATAAAATCCAAATTCTCAAAAATGGTAGCTATTTAACTATTAATAACAAAGCCTTTTCACAAGGTTTCTACGATAGTGAATTTGCAAGTACTTGGAAACTCCAAAGTGCTTCTCCTCCCGGACTGGAAACCACTTGAGGGCAGGGGACTTGTTTGTCCCTTTTCACAATGTCTGGCACATGGTAGGCCCTTAATGTACAAGGAGGGGCCCAAAAAAACTTGAAATCTGTTTATAAAAAATTGTGAATTTATTCTTTTTTTTTGAGTTGGAGTCTCACTCTGTCACCCAGACTGGAGTGCAGTGGCCACTCCCGGCCACCGCAGCCTCGACCTGCTGGGCTCCGGCAATCCTTCCGCCTCAGCCTTCCGAGTAGCCGGAATTACAGGCATGCGCCACCACGCCCAGCTGATTTTTTGATTTATTGTAGAGATGAGGTCTCGCTGCCCAGGCGGGTCTTGAACCCTCGAGCTCAGGCAATTCACTCACCTCAGCCTCCCAAAGGCACGGGATTACAGGCTGAGCCACCGAGCCCGGCCTGAATTAATTCTTACATGTTTAAACTTCAGTCACCTTCGATGTACTCTCTGCCTGATGCAATACATCTATTGAGACTCTTTTTCTATTGCTCAAAACAGCTTTTGCACTTGTACATTTTGGTGTCTTTTAGTGCTTCTGCTGTTTGTGTTTCGCCTCTTCCACATTGGCAAAACGTTTCCCTCCAAGAACTTTTTAAATTTGGGGAAACAAAGCAAAGTCGCTGGGGTTTGACCGGGTGAATAGGGAGGGTGGGGCACAGGGGTCCTGCCGTTTTTGGTCAAAAACTGTTGAACACTCAGAGCGGTGTGGGCAGGTGTGTGGTCATGGTGAAAGAACCAGTCACCTGTTTGCCACAACTTGGGACGTTTGTTTTGCAAATCATGACACAACTGTCTCAAAACTTCCAGATAAAAACTTTGATTGACTGTTTGATCCAGAGGAACAAATTCTGAGTGAACTACAAGGGGCCCACGCTTCAAAAGATAATTCCATTTTTTTGGGGGGGATCCCCCTTTGTATATATTTATTTTTTTGATGAATGAATAAATCCAGACAGACCTCAATCCTGTTATTAGGATTCTGTTTTAGCATTAATTTTTCCCTAATTATGAAGGTAACACATGTTCATTTTCATTGCAGAAAAATAGGAAAATATTTTTTAAAAACAGGAAGACAAAAACTAGCTGTGATCCTAGTCCCTAGAGATGGCCGCAGTTAATATTTTGATATATTTCCCTGCAGCCTTTTTTCTGTGCATACACATATTTCAAAAATTTTATATTCTGGTTTTTCCATTAACATAATAAGCGTTTTCCTGTGTTACTAAATAATCACAAACATAATTTTAAGTGCTACATATATTAGTCTGTGCTATGAATGTATCATAATTTATGTAACCAAAATGCAATGGCTGGATATTTAAGTTGTTTCAATTCTTCATCATTATAAATAAAGCTGCAATGAACATCCTTCTGCATAAATCTTTGTGTATGTCTCTGAACTAAGATTTTCTACCAATAATAGATTTTATGAAATAAATTACTGATCTAATAGTGAACATGTTAAAGCCTCTATTTTTTTTTAATTTATTTTTATTTTTTTGTCTTTGTTTTTTTGAGTTGGAGTCTCACTCTGTCACCCAGACTGGAGTGGACCTGCTGGGCTCCAGCGATCCTTCTGCTTCAGCCTTCCAAGTAGCCGGAATTACAGGCACGTGCTACCACGCCCAGCTAATTTTTGATTTATTGTAGAGATGAGGTCTCACCAAGTTTCCCGGGTGGGTCTTGAGCCCGCAGGTTCGGGCAATCCACTCACCTTGGCCTCCCAAAGTGCTGGGATTATAGGCTGAGCCACCGAGCCCGGCGAATATACATATATTTAAATGATTCTTCATAGAGGGTGCACTAATTGTCACTCCGACTATTATCAAAGTACAGGAAGTCCCCAACAAATGAATAAGTTCAGTTCCAAGAGCGTGTTTGTAAATTCAATTTGTTTTAAATCCAATAAAGTTAGTCTAGGTACCCAAGTAACACAATTGGCTATATAGTAGTTATGCATTTAATGGGCTATACTGACACCTAGTGGAGAAATATAATGCATACAAAACGCAGGTATACATCATCAAAGTTTGTAATTTGAAGGTTTGTATATAGGGGACTTACTGTATAAGAACTCTCACCACCAGAATATTATCACTTAAAGTGAAAGAATCTTTGCTAAATAGAGAAGTGAGACATAAAACCTGTTTTCACATGACGATGCTCTTGTCTGACGTTCCTGGTGCATTGAGTTACACCAGGTGTCTTTGACCTCAGCACTCAAGACATTTTGGACTAGATGACGGTCCTGTGCATTGTAGGCTGTTAGCAGTATCCCTGGCTTCCTACTAGATGCTGGTAGTGCTCCCTCCCCTCAGTTATGATCACCAAAAAATATGTTCAGACATTGCCAAATGTCACCCTGACAAACAAAACCACCTCTGGCTGAGAAACCTGAATTACATTGTATTAATTCTTTATTGGTTACAAGCAACAGAAACCAACTCTAAGCAAAAATGGGGAGTTGATTAGGAGAACCTTAGGGTGTCATGAAACCCAAGGCACGGCTGCAACTGGGCCTCATCTTTTCAGGCCTGACTCATTCTTTCTCCTGTTGCAGACTGGCTTTCCCTGTTTTCGAGGATGTGGGGGAAAATGGTCACCACGAACATTTCTGAAGCTTACATCCCTTTGTTTATAAGAAAGTCAAAGTTGGGCTTGGTGGCTCAGCCTGTAATCCCGCGCCTTTGGGAGGCTGAGGTGAGTGGATTGCCTGAGCCCGTGGGTTCGAGACCCGCCTGGGCAGCAAGACCTCATCTCTACAATAAATCAAAAAATCAGCTGGGCGTGGTAGCACATGCCTGTAATTCCGGTTACTTGGAAGGCTGAAGCGGAAGGATCACGGGAGCCCAGCAGGTCGAGGCTGCGGTGGCCGGGAGCGGCCTCTGCACTCCAGTCTGGGCGACAGAGTGAGACTCCAACTCAAAATATATATATGTGTATATATATATATACACATATATATATATATATAAAATATAAGAAAGTCAGACTATGCTGGAATCTCCTGGTTCCAAATCCAGATCCTCAGGAAAGGACTCTGATTGGTCCAGCTTAGGGGGGCTGTGCACAGCTGGTCCAATCAGCGTGACTGTCAAGGGGGGAAAAGGGCACATGGCTCCTGGACCTCTTGCTGGAACCATGTGGGTGCCCAGTTTCTAGAAAAGGAGCTGCAGGGCAGCTGGTCCCCTAGGAGTCTCTACCCGCCCACATACCTGAAGGAGGTTTAAGTGCCCAGGTGATCACCTGCACAGACATCCACACTGGACACTTTGCCTATGAGGGCAGGGACTGTCTGTCTCAATTGGTGTTCCCCTTCCAGGTCAACCTAGACTTCCAGGCTTGGCGGTGACAACAGTAGGGTCACCCAGGCTTTGGTTTAGGGGTCTTTTAGGGCAGAGGGGCCTGTTTCTTTGTGACAGACGACACAGCTTATTCAGGCAGATCCAACCTAGACACTCAACTGTAGAGCTGGGATCTGCAAGTCCGTTACAGTGCTGTACGGGGGAAATAACAGCTGGTCGTCCTTCATCAAGCCGGCCTTGTGCCGCCACTGAGGCACAGGAGCCCTGTGCTGCTCTGAGTGCTAAAGAAATTCAGACTCCCCTCCAAGAAGGGAGTGGATCTGCATTGCTCCTGAGACCCAGCCCTAGGGACAGAGATTTCTCCCCCATGAACACCTTGAGCTGTTGGGAAATGGGAAGAAGGGTAGGGTTGTTCTCCAAATTCGTTTTAAAGGCAAGCTCCATCTTCTTCTGACAGTCTTTCCAGTGCAGAGACGCCATTTCTGCCCTCACTGTGCTGTGGCCTTGGTCCGGTAATTTCTCTTGGAGACTGTTTTTTAAAACCAGAAATGGGGATGATACCTGCCTTGCCTTCTTCACTGCATCTAAAAAGATATGTGATAAGGAAGACTGAGACGGAAGGATGGCTGGAGCCCAGCAGGTCGAGGCTGCAATGGCTGGGAGTGTGACACTGCACTTTAGTCTGGGCGACAGAGTGAGACTCCAACTTAAAAAAAAAGTATGTTGCAAAAACAATGCACGTCTGATTATAATAGAGATATTTGTGATCAGCTGGGCATGGTGGCGCATACCTGCAATCCCAGTATTCTAGAGGCTGAGGTGGGAGGGCTGTTTGAGGCCAGGAGTTCAAGATTATCTTGGGCAACATAGTGAGACCCCATCTCTACCAAAAAGAGTACAAAAATTAGCCAGGTGAGGTGATGGATGCCTGTGGTCCCAGCTACTCCAGAGGCTGAGTGGGGAAGGTCGTGTGAGCCCAGGAGTTTGAGGGTGCAGTGAACTGTGATTGTTCCACTGCACTCCAGTCTGAGTGACGGAGGGAGGCCTCGTCTCTTAAAAAACAGAAAGAGAGAAAAGATATTTATGGCCATGATTAACCTCTGGGGAAATTCTAAATCCTCCAAGGCTATCTACTGCTCCAGAGAGGCAAAGCTGGGGCAATGCTCTTCTGAGTCGTCCCTCCCGGATTTCTGCTGCTATGTGAATATTTTAAGGAAGCTTCCCCTAAAAACCCAGAAGCCTGAAAATGAGGTGGGTCTCCATTACCTGGGTTGACTGTGGGCATGTTCATGAACCTCTCTGGGCTTCCATCTCAACACCTGTCAAAGGGGTAGAGTAGGAGCATCCATCCATAGGTCGGTCATACCCTTCAAGCCCTCGTGCCTAGTGCAGGCAGGTGCTCACTCTCTGTTGCTCCACTTGTTTTATTATTTGTTTATTTTTGAGTTGGAGTCTCACTCTATCACCCAGGCTGGAGTGCAGTGGCATGCTCACAGTCACCACATCTTCGACCTGCTGGGCTCAGGTGATCCTTCCGCCTCGGCCTTCCAAATAGCTGGAACTACAGGCACGTGCCACCATGCCTGGCTAATTTTTTGATTTATTGTAGGGATGAGGTCTCACCAAGTTGCCCAGGCTGGTCTTGAACCCATGGACTCAGGCAGTCTTCTCACGTCGGCCTCCTAAAGTGCTGGGATGATAGGCGTGAGCCACCGTACCTGGCCTCTATTTGTTTATATCACAGTGTACCAGGTGCTGGGCACAGGGAGATGAATAGAATGTGACTAGCCCTTGGGACACTTTCGTTTTACCAGAGGAGGTGACACCCAAAGCCTGCTATAAAGCAGTGTGTCAAATCAAATGACAGTGATCCATCTGCTTCCAGGACTGGGATCCCCTTGGATGCTCCTCCGGGGCTGCAGGAGTGATGCCAGGTAAGACAGGACACAAGTGAACACCCACTACTCCAGGCCCTCTGCAGAGCTGATAGCTTTACGTCCTACCTGCTCTGAGGGTCTGAAGAAGTGTCCTCCTCCTCTTCCCCTCTCAGGATCACAGGAAACACTTTCAAAGGGGAAAAAAATCTCTCCCCCTACTTTTTTTTTTTTTTTTGTCATTCAGGCTGGAATGAAGTGGTGTGACTATAGCTCACTATAGGCACATGCCACTATGTCTACCTAATGCCTGATTTTTTTTTTAAAGATGTTGCTCAGATTGGTCTCTAACTCCTGGCATCAAACAATCCTCCCATCTCTGCCTCTTAAGTAACTGGGATTACAGACAGGAGTCACGGTGCTCCTCCCACCTTTTAAATAGTCTCCTAACGTTTTCAACCCTGGGGAAATGGTTAGGGAGAGGCCATCTTGCAGATGGGCTATAATGCTATCAGTAAAATTGATGCCACAAAGAATGCAGATGACATGAAAGCACATACGTGTACACTGTAGAGTTCCAGCCCTGTGCTGTTCTTGACCCCTTAGCCATGCACAAACCTGTCAGCTACTTTGGACCAAAGAAAGTGGAGTGAGGGCCCCCCTGCTTAGCAGATAAGCCAGCGACACTGCAGTGTCCTGGGGAGGAGTGGGTGTCTAGAGCCGGAGGGGGCAGCAAAGCCCTCAGAGGCCCAGGGACCAGAAACGCCAGGCAGATGCCAGCATGGCACAAGCGCCTGGTGGAGAGGGGCGGAAACAAAAACAGCTCTGCCAGGGTTGCAGAGGAGTGGCTCGCTTATTGTGAGGTCTTTTCCCCATTTCTCGTGTCCTCACCGGGATGTGTTCCTCACCCACACATCCTCATCTGCATTGACACCCACAGCCGCAGCCGGGTCCCCTTCCCACCGCCATCCACGAGCGCATCCGTTTGAACGCTCCAACCTGTGATCAGATACACGTGAGGAAGCTCCCTTCCCGTGGCGGGTGAAGTTAAAAAGAGTCAGTGCTGTTCCTGCAGGCCTTTGTCTTTCCTTCCCTCTCCCCCAGGCTCCTCTCCTTCCTCTCCCTCCTCTGCTTTCCCTTCCTGTTTTCCTCTTCCTCCCTCTCAGCTGGTTCTTGATTTTCCTCACGCTCCCCTCTCCCCAAAAAAGTCTCCCTTTTCTCCTTTTCGGTCTGCCAAACCCACACTCTCCTAAAATGTGGGCCTTGAGGTCTCTGACCAAGGCTTCCTTTGCCGAGAAGGGAAGCTCCAGGTTTGTGGCGTTTTGGTGGGAACAGGAAGGAAGGTGCAACCTGGGGGCTCAAAGGAGGTTTCAGGAGGTGGCTAGGGCGCACCAGGAAGAAGGGGCTGGCAGTCTTTCCAAAGTATACATTCAGGCCATATATCGAATATTTGCAGACCCCGGCCCTGTTTTTCTGTCTCTTCATGGTATCCTGGGCAGTCTCTCTGTTCTCATGGCTGAAACATCTTTTTTTCTTTTCAAAATTTTAATGTTTATTATTATTTTTTATAGAGACAAGGTCTTGCTATGTGGCCCAGGCTGCTCTCAAGCTCCGACTTGAGCGATCCACCTGCCTCAGCCTCCCGCAGTGCTGGGATTAGACATGAGCCACTGTGCCTGGCCTGAGACCATCTTTTATGCGTGGGTGCCTCCCAGATCTACGCGCATCTCTGAACTTTGGGGTCATGAATTTAAATACCTGCTGTACACTCCCACCTGGCATTTCACATGCTCCCCAAACTCAGGATGTCTAAGGCAGAAACGATCCCAGCCGGCTCCCTGGCCTCCAGCGAGTCACGTTACCAGACACCCAGGGACTAGAGCCAAGCTGGAGCCAGTTTGCCTGTCCATCATTCGTCACATCTGTATCTTGACTCTTCCTCTCCCTCCTCACTGCTGCTGCCTGGGTGGACTTCTTCTCCTTCTTCTTCTTTCTTCCTCTTCCTCCTCTTCCTCTTCTTCCTCTTCTTCTTCCTTCTTCCTCTTTTTCCTCTTCCTCTTCTTCTTCCTCCTCCTCCTCCTCCTCTTCTTCTTCTTCTTCTTCATAGATTTCATTTTCTTCAGCAGTTTTAGGTTCACTGCAAAACTGAGGATGGTCTAGAGAGTTCCCAGATACCCACCCCTGCAAATGCACAGCCTCCCCCTTTATCCGCAGAGTGGGGCATGTGTTCAACGGATAGACCTACACTGACACATGCTCATCATCCAGAGCTACATTAGGGCTCACTCTTGCAGGTGTACATTCTATCGGTTTGGACAAATGTGTAATAACATACACCCACCATTATGGCATCATACAGAGTAGTTTGACCGCCCTGACAATCCTCTGGGTGCCACTTGTCCATCCCTCCCACTCCCTAATTCCTGGCAACCCCTGACCTTTTCGGTGTCCCTATAGTTTTGCCTTTTCTAGAATGCCATATCGTTGGAATCATGTAGTATGTAGCCTTCTCAGATTGGCTTCTTTCACTTAGTAATATGCATTTAAATTTCCTCTATCTCTCCTTCCTCATGACTTGATACCTTATTTCCTTGTTTTTAAAAAATTTTTTCTTTTTCTTTTTTGAGACAGGGTCTCACATGTTGCCCAGGCTAGGCTCAAGCAATTCTCCCACCTCAACCTCCCAAGTAGAGGGACTACAGGTGCGTGCACCACCCTGCCCAGCTGCTCGTTTCCTTCTAGCGCCGAATAATATTCCATTGTCTGGATGTACCACAGTTTATTTATCCATCCACCTACTGAAGGACACCTTGGTTGCTTCCAAGTTTTGGCAATTATGAACAAAGCTGCTATAAACATCTGTGTGTGGGTTTTTTTGTGGACATAAGTTTTCAACTCATTTGGGCAAATACCAAGGAGCGCAACTACTAGATTATATGGTGAAAGTATGTTGAGTTTTGCAGGAAACCACGAAACCATCTTCCTAAGTGGCTGTACCATTTTTGTTCCCTTCAGCAGTGAATGAGAGTTCCTGTTGTTCTGTGTCCCTGTCAGCACTTGGTGTTGTCAGTATTCCAGATTTTGGCATTCTGATATATGTAGTGGTATCACATTATTTCAGTATCCATTTTCCTGATGACATGTGATGTGAGGCATCTTTTTGTATGCTTACTTGCCATCTGTATATCTTATTTGATGAGATGTCTGTTAAGTTCTTTGACCCAGTTCTTTTTCTTTTCTTTTATTTTCTTTTTTTTTTTTTAGTTGAGGTCTAACTCTGTCACCCAGGCTGGAGTGTGCAGTGGAACAATCGTGGCTCGCCACAGCCTCAAACTCCTGAGCTCAGGCAATCCTTCCATCTCGGTCTCCCAAGTAGCTGGGACTACAGGCATGCATCACCACACCCAGATAATTTTTTTTTGTAGAGATGAGGTTTCACTATGTTGCTCAGGCTGGTCTTGAACTCATGGGCTCAAGCCATCCTTTCATCTCGGCCTCCCAGAGCGCTGGGATTACAGGAGTGAGCCACTCAAAGTATAAGAGTTCTTTGTATATTTTGGATAACAGTCCTTTATCAGATATGTCTTGTGCAAATATTTTTCCTAGTCTGTGGCTTGTCTTTGCATTCTCTTGAGTGTCTTTTGCAAGGCAGCAGGGTTTGGGGTTTTTTTGTAATTTTTATTATTTTTTAAATTGAGACGGGGTCTCACTATATTGCTGAGGCTTGTCTTAAACGCTTAGCCTCCAGCAACAGGAGTTTTAGGGTTTCAGTGAAGTCCAGTTTATTGGCTGTTTCAGTCATGAATTGTGCCTCTGGTGCTGTGTCTACCTTTGTGTGCCCCACACCGGTGGTCTCCTGAGTCCCAACCCTCCCAAGATGCTTCATCCTGCCCCTGCTCTCTCGCACTTGGAGGATCTCTGCAAACTCTGCTCACATTGGCCTTCCAGTTCCTCATGGCCAGGCTCCTCCCACCACAGGCCGCACCTGTCACACCTGTTGTGGCTACCTCAGCTGTTTGCCCAGCCAACTCCCACTATCCTTTGAAACTCAACTCAGCATCACTTCCTCAGGAGAGCCTTCCCTGCCATCTCATGCAGAGCACTCCCCTCCCCATTATATCTCCGGGTCGTCCTTCTCCTTCCTTCTCCTTAGCACAGTCCTAAGATGCAGTTTCCCAGCAGTAGCAAGGTCGACATTTCAAGAGGGCAGGTGGAATTTCTTAGCTGGTCACTGTCTTATCTCCAGAGTCTAGCACTGTGCTTTGCGCATAATAATACTTTTTATTTTTTGTTTTGTTTTGTTTGAGTCAGGGTCTCACTCTGTTGCTCGGGCTGGAGTGCAGTGGCATGATTATGACAATCACAGCTCATGGCAGCCTCGAGCTCCTGGGCCCGGGGGGTCCTTCCACCTCAGCTTCCTGAGTAGTTGAGATGACTGGTGCATGCCACCACACTAGGCTCATTTTTAATTTCTTAAATTTATTTATTGTAGAGACCAGGTCTTGCTATGTTGCCCAGGTTGGTCTCGAACTCCTGGACTCAAGCAGTCCTCCTACCTCGGCCTCTAAAAGTGCTGGGATGACAGGCATGAGCCACCACTCCTGGACATCCTCATTTTTTTCTGAGTTGTCATTATTTATTTATTTATTTTGAGTTGGAGTCTCACTCTGCCGCCTAGGCTGGAGTGCAGTGTCACACTCACGGCCACCGCAGCCTCGACCTGTTGGACTCAGGCGATCCTTCTGCCTCAGCCTTCCAAGTAGCTGGATCCCTCCACTTCAGCCTTCCAAGCTGCTGGAACCACAGGCATGCACCACCACACCTAGCTAATTTTTACATTTATTGTAGAAGCGAGGTCTTGCCATGTTGCCCAGGCTGGTCTCGAGGCCCTGAGTCAGAAAATCCTCTTGCCTCCACCTCCCAAAGTGCTGGGATTATAGGCATGAGCCACCACACCCGGCCCAATTTTTGTTGTTGTTGTTGAGACGAGGTTTTGCTGTTACCCAGGCTGATCTCAAACTCCTGGGCTCAAGCGATCCTCCTACCTTGGTCTCTCAAAGTGTTGTGTTACAGATGTGAGCCACTGTGCCCAGTCCTTAATTGTTATTTTATTTTATTTTTTCCAGTTGGAGTCTCACTCTGTCGCCCAGACTGAAGTACAGTGGCCGTTTCCGGTCACTGCAGCCTCAACTTGCCGGGCTCCAGTGATCCTTCTGCCTCAGCCTTCCGAGTAGCCGGAATTATAGGCATGCGCTACCACGCCCGGCTGATTTTTTGATTTATTATAGAGATGAGGTCTCACCAAGTTGCCCAGGTGGGTCTTGAACCTGCGGGCTTGGGAATTGTTATTTTAATAGCAAAAACATCTGTAGAACCTTGCCCCAGAAACTCTCCTAAACAGTTTACATATTTAACAATAATTCTGTGAGTATTCAGTTATTGCCAGTTTACAAAGTATCTGAGGTTGAGTTCATCCAGGATCACAGAGCTAGTAATTGGAAGAGCTGGGGTCCAGACCCAGATGATCTGGCTCCGGAGTTAATGTTCTTCACAGTACTGGATTGCTTCTCCAGGGCAATACATTTCTGTTGAATGAATGACTCCATCAGAGATAAAGATAGAGATAGAGATGATTAGGAAATGGTACGAGAATGCAGGTGGTTAAAGATCACAGTGAATGAAGTTGCCATTTGCCTCTGAAGGGCTCCCTGATGGTTGTTGACTGACTGACTGACTGATGGACTCTGGAACAGGGACATGTACCCTGCCTCAGCCCCTTCTTCCTTCTGGGGATGGGCAGCATGAGGCAAACAATTGGTGGGACATCTGAGTCCTTCTTGAGGGGAGTGTTGGAAGGATGCCACATGGGGTGTCAATATGGAACCTCCTGGGGTAGAGCCAGCCTGGTCTGCAGACAGTGACCTCTGAGATGTCTAGGACATCAGTTAAAAAGATCCAGTCCATCTTCTCCAGCAGCTTTGGCTCAGTTCCAGACTCTTAAGTGTCCAGAGGGCCCCAAGGTCATTGTCCCCATTCCTGCATCTGACCCTATCCCTGCCCACATCAGGGCTCCACTGTTACACGCACTTGGGAGATTCCTACGGCCTTCCCAGTCACCTGTGTCAGGAAATTTTTCTATCCAGTTGCAGCACATAAAAGTAATTTTCCCAGACAGTGAGGATATAATTGAGGAGCCTTGGGAAATGTTCTTCTCCTCCTTGGGGAACACCTGGATATCATAACCTCAATGGACAGGATTTGTTCCCTGAGCCAGCTTCTTCATTCAGTGATTCAAGGCACTTCTGTGTCCCTGCTCTTTTTATTTATTTATTTTTAGAGACAGGATCTCACGCTGTCACTCAGGCTGGAGTGTAGTGGCATGACCATCACTCACTGCAGCCTCAAACTCCTGAGCTCAAATTCCCTTCAGCCTCGGCCTGCCGAGTCACTGAGACTATAGGAGCAAGCCACTGCCCCAGCCACAGTTGTCCTTACTCTTTAAGGGAGAAGAGAGGCGCTATTCATGTGGGAAATAAGGACTTGGTGGGCTTCCAGATTGGAATCACAAGCTTTGATGGAGGCAAGAGGCACGGAGAGAGTGCTGATACACAGAGAAGCTGATATGAAGCCAGAAGACCCGGGAGAAGGCGGTGTTCACCTTGGAGGCTGCTAAGCCCCTAGAATTGCTGGACTGAGATGAAAGAGGTTGAGCCTTCCTGAGTTAGTCTAGATTCCTGCTTCCTAGAACCAGGAGGAAGATGTGGCCAGGCAAGCACAGAACAGCAGGGGAGGACTCTTGAGACCAGATAGGAGTGAGCCTTCCTTACTCAGGAGGCTGGAATCAGAGACCTGAGGCCCAACCAGCATAGGAGACGAGCAGATGGCTGGCACACACAAGAATAACCAGGTGCTCACACCTTGAGAACAGCGATGGGGACAGGTCCTGCGAAGGTCAGAGGCTTCCCAGACCCAGAATGTTGGGGATCCAGCCCCTGAGCTTCTGTGGTTAACACCCACCCCCCCAGAAGGTTAGCAAGCAAAAGGAACTAGGAATTTGGCTGTCCTGGGCAGTGTCGACCAATTTAGCCTTTTCTATAGAGTGGTCAGGACTGAACCTGCACTTGGTGCCATGCCACTTTATTGTGTGTTGGATAGTTCTGAGGGATTGCCCTTAACTTCTTAGAAAAGTCCCTTTAAAAACCTTGTCTTGGCCAGGCATGGTGGCTCAACCTCTAATCTCAGCACTTCGGGAGGCCAAGGCAAGAGGATTGTCTGAGCCCAGGGGTTTGATACCAGCCTGGGCAACTTGGTGAGACTTTGTCTCTACAATAAATCACAAAAACTAGCCGGGCACGGTGGCATGTATCTGAAGTTCCAGCTACTTGGACGGTTGAGGTGGAAGGATTGCCTGTGTCCAGCAGGTCAAGGCTGTGGTGACTGTGAGCATGCCATTTCACTCCAGCCTGGGCGACAAGAGTGAGACTCCAACTCAAACAATAAAAGTAAAAAAAAATAAAACCTCGTCTTATCATGTGAAGAGAAACAAGTCATTTACATGTTAAGTCCATTTATATGAAGTTCAAGAACTGGTGAAATGAACCTCTGGTGATAGAAATTAGAACAGTAGTGGCCTTGGTGGGAACTTTTTGCGGTGATGAAAATATTCCATTTCTTGATTTAGATGTTGGTTACATGGGTGCATGCACTTGTCCAAGTTTATTGAACTGTATACTTAAAATCTGTGGATTTTGTAGTTCTAACTACTTGGAAGGCTGAGGTGGAAGGATTGCCTGAGCCCAGTAGGTCAAGGTTGCAGTGGCCGTGAGCGTGCCACTGCATTCCAGCCTGGGCAACAGAGTGAGACTCCAACTCAAAAAAAAAAAAAAAAATCTATGCATCTTACTGAGTGTGAATTATATCACGAACAAATAAATTATATCACAAACAAATAAACTTTTTCCCAAGGGAGGGGGAGAAGAGGTTTTTCCACTCTTCTTCACTGCAGAGAGGCAGACAGCTGGGGGTCCCAGAAAGCAGCTGAGTGTAGTAGAAAGCTCTTGAGTCAGTCTATGGTTCTGATTTGCCATTACTACTGAGGCCTTGGATGAGCTGATCTCCAATTTCCTAACCTTTTAAATGGGCTGGGGGATTGGTATGATAACTAAATGAGCTAATACAGCCAAGTGCCTGGCATATAGCTAGTGAACAAGCATCTCCTCCTACAGGAAACCTTCTCTGACTTCTCCAGACTTCACCAGATACCTTCTTCTCTTACACACACCAGCCTTGGTGCATATGTAATACAAAGCTGTGTGTCAACAACAGTGCAAATCACATAAAGGTCACAGACCTTTATGGGCATTTATTGAATGGTCAGACAGCAAGTATAAAATCTGCAAATGCCAAGAGCCTACTATATTGTATTATTTTTATATTTTTGGTTTTCACCCTCTCCCAGACTCTCAGATCTTGAGGGCAAGGCCTGGGTCTTGCTCAACTTTGTATCACCCAAGCTATAAGAAGTGCTCAATACACATTTGGCGTAAGAGTAACTAATAAGTAAATTAGTGTGTGCCTGAGTAATTGAACGAATGCGTGAAAGGATGCAAAAACTAGTGAATGTATGAATAAATGGATGAGTCAATTAGTACATACATGAGGGAAATAGGTGAATGGTGAAGCAAGAAATAATAGAGAATTAAAGGACTGTGTGACAGTGGCAATACCAATGGGCCAGTGCCAGCATGCCGGGAAGAGCCAGAGCGGGGGCAGCCTGATGGACTGCCCTGACAGAAAGTCCAGACGCTGGAGCCCTCCAAATGTACTCATCCTGGAGACTTCCCCTTCCTTCCGGCCTCCACCCGCCACCCCTCCACGGAGCTAGGGTGCTGGGAGAGGATGACCCACGCGGCACGCCTCCAGGGGGTGGGGAGCTAAGTCTGTGGCTGTCCTCTCTCCTCCAGTACCCCCTGGCACAGGCCGTGAGGACCCGCTGCCTCCCCCGATGCCACGTCCCCGAGCAGATGTCTCTCCTGTCTTGTCAGCAACCGAGTGGCTGTCAGGAGTTTGCATTATTTATCTGCTCAGTAACATTTACTGGGATTTAGTGTTTAATAACTGTCACTCCAATATATCTTTTCTTAATCCCTTCAGATCTGCTGCTGTAGCAATTTTAAATATTTATCAACACGGTACGTGCATTCGCTGGTTGGGTTGCAATTTTCTTGTAATTAAAGATTTACAAGACACTGCTAGGGACTTACGAAGGACTGGGAGAGATCAAAGGGGAGGAGAGATCTGGTCCTGGAATCTGTTGCTTGGAATTCAAAGCTAGAATTTGCCCTCCTCGGAAAGGTGGAAGCTCATTCACTGGTGTCCAGAGGTCCTCTCCTGTCCCTCTCTTGTTCCCTCTCTTACTCCTGTGTTCAGAGTGAGCGGACCTCATGGCAAGATACTGGCACTGCTGCCTTCCCTGGGGATCCCTGTTAAGTGCCAGGTGTGGGCTATGTGCTGGGGACAGTAGGAAGCAAGACAGAAGTGTCCCTGCTGACATAGGGTTTATATTCTAGTGGCAGAGACAGGCCATAAATGTGTAAACTAATAAATGTTTAAAAACCATTTTCAGTTCTGATGGGAATAAACAGATAATGACTGAGGTTGGGACACTAATATCAGTGTACTTTATTACAAGCAATGGAAACGGGCTCTCGACTGGGCGTGGTGGCTCAAGCCTATAATCCCAGTACTTTGGGAGGGCAAGGTGTGGAGGGCAAGGTGTGGGGATTGACTGAGCCTATGGTTTTGAGAACAGCCCGGGCAACATGGACATACCTCATCTCTACAATTAAAAAAAAAAAAAAGCTGGGTGTGGTAGCATATGCTTGTAGTTCCAGTTGCTTGGAAGCCTAAGGCAGAAGTATCGCTTGAGCCCAGCAGGTCAACACTGGGGTGGCCGTGAGCATGCCACTGCACTCCAGCCTGGGCAACAAAGTGAGACTCCAACTAAAAAACAACAACAACAAACAAACAAACAAAAACGGGCTCTGGAAAACTTAAGCAAAAAGAAATTTCTGGAAGGACAAGGGAAGTTCATAGGATCAAAGGGAAAGAGAAAAAGAATAAAGAAGGCATAGGAACCAGGATTTTTCTGGGTATCTTTCCAGCAGGCACTAATAGTCTCTTCAGGGGTTGGCCATTGGGGCAAATTCCTGCTTACAGTGTTCTGTGTCTGTGACACTTTGTTTAGGGTTTACTATCCAGGGACAGAGGGCCCTCACTCTTTGGCCAGGGCAGACCAGGATGGAGACCAGGGAAGCTTGATGGACAGTTTTGCCAGGACTGAATCCACTGGGGGAGGGGCAGTTATCCAAAGCAAGATCTGGGTGATGACCCACTGGAAGAGGTTCCGGGTAACGGGTGTGCCGAAATATCACGTGTGCATTCTACTTTCTGAGGACATCTGAGCTGAAACAAAACGAGAATAGCCAGAGACACTCAGTGAACTGGGGGAAGAGGGAACAGCGATCATGAAAGCCCTGTGGTGGGAAAGAGCCCAGTGGGCTTTCCGGGGTAAATGTGGCTGGGTTCTGCTTTCCCTCACACTTTGGGCTTGAAAAACAGGCCCATCTCTAGTCCTAAGAGTCTCCCCGACCATATCTGGAGGCCAGAATTTTGCTTATTCCACATAGAATACAATAAAAGACCCATCTCTAGGGGACACCCTCCTAGCTGCTGTGACAAGGAGACCAGGGAGGGTGGAATTCTGGTTGCTTTTCTGGAGGCCTGCGGTGGACCAGGTGTTAAGTTCTTAGACTAAGGATGGATAAGACACAGATACAGCCCTTGGAGCATTTGCCAACTTGTGGGGGGGGGAGCGTGGGGGGAGGATATAAACAGACCATGACAGCGGGGCCATGATAGAAGCTGGAGAGATGAATTGAAACCTTCTTTTCTAAAACAGGTGGCCAGTACTTTGAGCAGCACAACATGGTGGCCACCTTGCCTGGAAGGAGAGATGTCCTAAGGTAAAGCTCTCACTGACTCATGTGCTTTGCTAATAGTTTGGCCAGATGGTCAAAAATGTGGAAGGGGTCAAATTCAAGAACTGGTGACAAAGAAGTTTTAGGAAAAAAGAGATGTGGGCAGGCCTCCTGGAATGGGCAGAGAATATGAGAATATTTGTGTTCCATGTGTACTTTTACCAAGCGTCATCAGGTAGGCAAGGTGGTCCACTCCCAGAGTGCTTATTAGTCTTTTTCTCCAGTGACCCAGGGTTTGCTCTGTGAGCTCATGAACAGGTGGGCTTGGACTCAGCTGAGGGCTTGGCAGAGGCTTACCTCACGGATGCACTCAGACTAGCCTGGTGGCTACTGTTGCTGAATGCCCAGCATACCAAGGTCCAAGCCAATCCTGAGCTCCTGATGTGATGCCATTCCCTGGGGAAGCCGCCTTCTGCTTTCTGCCGGGTTGGTTATTTCAGATCCCATGGAAGTGTTCTGATTGTCCCCCGGGAACATACCTTCCTGGTGGAATGAAGAAGTGCCAAGCAGTCACTTCTGTAGTGATGGGGTCTGCAGACGCTTTTTTATTTTTTTCTCAGGGAATAGATACCTGGTGAACTGGGCTATGGCGGACAGATCTTGCTACTGTGGATGCATCATCAAAAGGGTCTGAAGACAGCTATGAAGTGGTTCGTCAGCCAGAGGCAGCTACAGGAATGAATGAATTGCCAAGTCTTGACACATTTATGCTTGGCACAGGGCTCGGTGTTTGTCATGCTGATGAGGGCATGGACATGTGGCAGTGTGTGTACGCGTGTGTGTGCTGCATGTCAACATCTCATCTTTCTGATCAGCCGGGGAGGGCTTGAAGGCAAGCAATGATTACAGAGGCCTCGGAGGGAAGGGGGGAGAGAGGGAGGCAGGCTCTGCTCCTTTGTGTATTCAGGGCCTAGCATCGTTTCTGTCACAGAGTAGATTCATTTGTTGAATGAGACAAAAAGAAAAGAAAATGAATGAACATGTATATCCCTTGGGTTGGATGGAATCGCAGAGATTTTCTAGTCCCTCCCCAACCATATGGGAGTCTCTTTGATGGCATTCCTGACTGGTACCCACCTAACTTCTGCATATTACTTATTCTAATAATTCCAGCTACAGTTTGTCAAGTGCTTACTATTGTGAGACATTCTACTTCATATGCGTTCATCTCATATCAGCCACAAAACCTGACGAGGTTTTTTGTCTGTTTGTTTGTTTGTTGTTTTTTGAGTCAGGGTCTCTCTCACTCTGTCACCCAGGCTGGAAGGCAGTGGCATGATCACAGTTCACCACAGCCTCGACCTCCTGGACTCAGGCAACACTCGCACCTCAGCCTCCTCAGTAGTTTGGACTACAGGTGTGCGCCAGCATGCCTGGCTAATTTCTTGATTTTTTTTTGTAGAGATGGGGTCTCGCTAAGTTACCTAGACTGCTGAGGAGATTTTATTATGAATATATACCAATGAAGAAACTGAGTTTTAAATGACTTCCTCAAAGTCACATAATTAGCAAATGACAGAGCGAGGGATTGAAGCCAGGTGTATCCAACTCTGTGGCTTAAGCTGGCAAACACTCTGCTGTACTGTCTGATTTTCTTTTTTTTTTTTTGAGTCAGAGTCTCACTCTGTTGCCCAGGCTGGAGCACAGTGCCATGCTCACGGTCACCACAGGCTCAACCCACTGAGGTGATCCTTCCGACTCAGCCTTCCAAGTAGCTGGAACTACTGGAGAGTGCCACCACACCTGGCTAATTTTTTGATTTATTGTAGAGACAAGGTCTCTCCATGTTGCCCAGGCTGGTCTCAAATCCATGGGCTCAGGCAATCTTCTCGCCTTGAACTTTCAAAGTGCTGGGGTTACAGGCATGAGTCAACATGCCCGGCTGTACTGTCTGAATAGATACTGTGACAGAGCTCTCACCACCTCACAAAGTACCCTGTGCTATTGTTAGTTAGCTTTGGCTGCTAGAAAATTTTCTTGCGTCGAGTTGAAATTGACCTCCCTGCAACTCACATGCACTGTCCTAAGGGTTTTCTCGAAAACTTTTGAGAATTATTCTCCTCCCTCTTCCAGAAAACCATTCCATAGCTGTCTGCGGATGGCTCTCATGGGCCACGAGTGGAGAAGGGTTCCATCAGAGCCCCCGACACACTGGGTGCCCTTGCTGAAGAAGCTCAGATTTGCCAGTGTCCTTAGGATGTGGCTCTCAGTCTGGGCAGAGTGAAGTTGGACCAGTGCAGAGAGTTTCAGGACCATTACCTCCTGTCTAGACACTATACTGTTATTAACGCCATTTCACCTTGCATTAGCTTTTCTGGCAAGAGAAATTTTTCCACTGCTCTGGCCTGCTTGGGTGAATTACTGAGAAACTCAGCTTAGAGAAGGAAATAACAGGAAAGGGCAAGAAAACCAAGCTCCTGGGGCCTGGCTGGAGTCATATGTGGCTCTAGTCTCCGAAGATAAGTACCGAGGCAGTGAGGGAGCCGAGGGAGGTTGGGCATGCGCTGGGAGCTGCTCCTGGCGTGTGGGGTGATGCTTAGAGCTTCTTCCAGATTGGAGCTGCAGGCAGGGTGAGGGAGCAGAGTCATCTCCTAGAACAGCTGTTGGGTGCCTGTCTCAGCCTCATCTTTCTGGGCCTTTCCATTCTCATGTTGGGTGAATTTCAGTTCACTGGAAAAACCATCCATCAGATGGAACTGAGCTCCGCACATGAGATGGTTTCTGGGCCTTCCCCGATGGCTCCAACCCCAGTGCTGAGAGGTTAATAAGGAGACCGCCTATGTGGAAACCCAGCAGGTCCAAAAAGTTGGTCCAGCAGCCTGTGGCGGGACCTGTTTGGCTCTGCAGGTGTGCTGGGTGTTACTGCTCTCCAACAACATGCTCTTCGCATGTAACTTTGTGCTAATTGCCTCGGATTTCCTGTAGTGAAGATTTAATGTAGCTCCTGGCAGACAGAGAGGAGTGAGGGTGAGAGAAGGTCTTAGATACTCTGTCTGACCTTCTCAGGTCCCCAAATGGGGAAGGGTTCAGGGAGCCACAGTGTACCCAGGAGGAAGAAGGCGGATGGGTGGGCCTCTGCTACCCTTCATCTGCCCCCTTGTGTTGCCTTCTGCCCTGGTGCTATCAGGTCCCTCTCTTATGAGGGACCCAGAGTGGTCATGGAGGGAGGGAAGAAAGGCAATCCTCAGAGACCTTCACAGCCATGCCCTGGCTGGACCTCTCTTCCTGGAGGGATGGCAAGGAAAGGTCCTTCTGTATACTCTCTCATCATAGGTATTTGTGTTTCTGAATGACATAGCTCTGCAGCCTGGTGTTTTAATTGGAGGAATCTGTGCTGTTTTGTTAATACCAAAGCAATTTAAATGTGTGGTGGAAGAAAAAGGCCTAGATTTTAGTCCCAGCTATGCGACAAGGGTAAATCACTTAACCTCTCTGAGCACCATGTTTCCCATCTGCCAACTGGGGAGGAAAATACTGCTCCATTCACCTCACAGAATTGTGCTACGGATGGGAAAAGGCTCTGTGAATGGCGTGCAAATGTGTGGGTCATGGGGCCACGATGATCATGAGGAAGTATTAGCACTGACATACCAGTTTGTGGGGGGTGTGGATGCTGATGTTTCTTCACTCCAGCTTCCATTTTAAGATGTCAGTTTTCTTTTTGAAGTTGGAGTGTCACTCTGTTGCCCAGGCTGGAGTGACGTGGCACGCTTGCAGCCACCACAGCCTCGACCTGCTGGACTCAGGCAATCCTTCTGCCTCAGCCTTCCAGGTAGCTGGAACCACAGTCACGTACCACCAAACCTGGCTAGTTTTTTTTGATTTATTGTAGAGACAAGGTCTCAACAAGTTGCCCAGGCTGGTCTTGAACCCGTGGGCTCAGGCAATCCTCTCGCCTCGGCCTCCCAAAGTGCTGGTATTGCAGACTTGAGCCACCGCACCTGGCCGAATTGTCAGTTTTAATGACTGTGGTGAGAGGCAGGGTCCCTTAGCAGAGAACATGAAGGTGAGGCTGGTGCCAGGGCAGGGGCGATTTAGAGCCTGTGTTTGTGCACACCTGTGTTCTTTTGAGAGGCATGGGGTGGGGTACCTTGATGCTAGACAAATCCAGCCTTTGGAGGAATAGGGGCTGGACTTAAGAACAGATTCCAGCCCTGGCTGGACTACCTGGGCCGAGAGTTATGCTGTTAAAGGGCTCTAGTCTAGGCCCTTGGGCATCAGAGAACACTGACACACACGACTACTGTGAAACTTGTAACCATCCCACTCCTAGCCCTTCCCCTTGATGGCACAGACAGGACGTGCTATGCTCCCTGGGCTGGGACTATAGGGTCTAGGAGTCAGGGGGATGGACTTGAACTTCCAAGCCTGGCCCCAGCTCAGGGGGACACTGGATGGCAAGATCTTCTCTTTAAAAGGTCAGCTTCATGCCTGGGATCTCCAGTCCAGTGATCCCAGACAGCCTATCCCCTGGTCACTGGCAATGCCTGAGATTAGCCCTGGGCAGGAAGGGGTCCAGCAGCATCGGGGACTAAGGCAGGGACCGTGGGCTTTCATCTAACATTGTCCTGGCCAGTTGGGTATTAAAGGTCCATGTTGCATCCACCTGCCACAGGAGAGAGCGGTACGAGAGGATAGAGAAGCCTTGGGCTTGGGAACCAGACAGACTCTGGTTTGAATCCTGGACTTGGGTAAGTCACTTCAACTTCCTGGACCTCAGTTTCTTGTCTATAAAATGAGGTTAAAACTCGACCTCAGCACAGAGGACTGTTAGGACACTGAAGCTGTTCGTGTGTGATACTATAATGGTCATGTCGTTATACATTTGTCCAAACCCATAGAATTTAGGACACCAAGAGTGAACCCAAATATAAATTGTGGACTTAGGGTGATAATGATGTGTCAATGTAGGTCACTGGTTGTAACAAATGAACCACTCTGGTGGGGACAGAGGAAGGCTGAGTGTGTGGGGGCAGGGTTTGTATGGGAACTCTGTACCATCTGCTCAGTTTTGCTGTGAGCCTAAAACTGTTCTAAAAAAAAAAACCTATTAAAAAACAAAAATTAAACCAAATGATGGTATTATGGACTTAATGCCGAATAATAGTTCTGACTATTAAAGACTTAAATTTGTGTGCTGTTTTAGATTAAACAAACAACTCCCCTCTCCTCCTGGGATTGTTGGAGGGATTGATGATAAAATGCACAAAACACCTGTCTTGTAATAAATAATGTAATAGCCAGGTGCGGTGGCTCACACCTGTAATTCCAGCACTTTGGGAGGCGGAGGCAAGAGGATTGCTTGAGTCCAGAGGTTTGAGACCAGCCTGGGCAACATGATGAGACCTCGTCTCTACAATAAATAAAAAAATTAGCCGGGTGTGGTGGCGCATGCCTGTAGTTCCAGCTACTTGGAAGGCTGAGGTGGAAGGATCGCCTGAGCCCAGTGGGCCGAGGCTGTGGTGGCTGTGAGTGTGCCACTGCACCCCAGCCTGGGTGACAGTGAGACTCTGACTCAAAACAAACAAATGAAGAAGCAAAGAAATAATGTCATAAAGAAATGGGGGTACGAGCTTAATAACAATAGCTCCAGTGGGGCAGAGACCCTGCCTGTGCCCCTGCCCTCTCGGGGATGGCACGGGAGTGGAAGGGTTGATAGATATAGAGGTTCGTTGGGCTCCTGCATGCTGCTTTTGGTTGGAATGACATGACAATAGTACTTACATAAAATTCCTTAATCCTTTGTGTTCCCAGAATGTACAAGCTCTGGTTCCCTGGGGCGAGCGCGGGCACTTGTGGATGGATCCTTACCCACCTCCTCCTCTCCCCATTATCATTGCTCTTCCCTTCTGAATGTTCCCAGTTCAGGGACCTGCTGTTTATCAGCTGCAGGAAAAGATTCAGGATGCTAGAGGGGAGATTTTTGTTTTGCTAAGTCTCTGTGCTCCCTGGGGAATAGCCAATTAGAGCCCAGCCTGGACCAATATATCACTGTGGCTCCTTGGGCCTCTGGGTTGGGCTGGCTCCCAGGGAGAAGTCCACAGATCATAGCTGTCTCCTGGCAAGAGGAGGAGGAGGCGGAAGATGGTGAGGACTGAAGGGCAGAACATGATCATTGGTCAGAAGCTGGGAAGTCAGGGAGAGGCTTGAAGAAACTATACACTCTTCATTACTCAGCATCTCAGGGCAGGGGAAAACCAGATAATTTAAACATATCAATGATCCAGAGCTTT
Source organism: Cephalopachus bancanus (assembly GCA_027257055.1). Lineage (NCBI taxonomy): Eukaryota > Metazoa > Chordata > Mammalia > Primates > Tarsiidae > Cephalopachus > Cephalopachus bancanus. Next base: position 528,339 of record JAPVLO010000569.1, on the reverse strand, counting down.
GGAGCAGCTTTCCAAGGATTTGCTTTCTTTTTCTTTTCTCTCTCCTTTTTTTTTTTTTTTTTTGAGCTGGAGTCTCACTCTGTCGCCCAGACTGGAGTGCAGTGGCCACTCCCGGCCACCGCAGCCTCGACCTGCTGGGCTCCAGCGATCCTTCCGCCTCAGCCTTCCGAGTAGCCGGAATTACAGGCATGCGCTACCATGCCCGGCTGATTTTTTGATTTTATTGTAGAGATGAGGTCTCGCTGCCCAGGCGAGTCTCGAACCCGCGGGCTCAGGCAATCCACTCACCTCAGCCTCCCAAAGGCGCGGGATTACAGGCTGAGCCACCAAGCCCGGCTTCTCTCTCCTTTTTTTAAATTCAGGGTCTCACTCTGTTACCCAGGCTGGAGTGCAGTGGCATGATCACAGCTCACTGCAGCCTCGACCTCCTGGGCTCAGGCGCTCCTTCTGCTTCAGCCTCCAGAGTAGCTGGGACTACAGGCGCATGTCACCATGCCTGGCTAATTTCTTTATTTTTTTTTGTAGCGATGAAGTCTCGTCATGTTGCACGGGCTGGTCTTGAACTCCTGGGCTCAGGCAATCCTACTACCTTTGTCTCCCAAAATGCTGGGATTATAGGCATGAGCCACCCGGCCTGGCCAGTTTGTGTTTTGTTTGTATGGTTCCTGCCCCCCCTTTTATTTTTGCCTATCCTTATTTTCTATAATTTTGGGGACACATTAAAAGCCAGAGGACAAGATAGAAGTCAAAAGGCGTGGCTGATTTTGAACTTGACATGGTGGCATGTTAGAGTGCTCTGTGATCCTGTGGGTGGGAGGGGAGGTGGACGTCTGAGAGTCACCCATCCCTCCCAGGTGTCATCAGCCTGATGATTCTGTCCTGCATGTATTCACTCATGCATTCATTTACCCCTCAAAAACCTTTTTTAAAAAATTTGTTTTGAGTCAGAGTCTCACTCTGCCGCCCAGGCTGGAGTGCAGTGGCACTCTCATGGCCACCATAGCCGTGACCTGTTGGGCTCAGGCCATCCTTCCGCCTCAGCCTTTCAAGTATCTGGAACTACAGGCACACGCTACCATGCCTGGCTAATTTTTTGATTTATTGTAGAGAGGAGATCTCACCAAATTGTCCCAGCTGGTCTCGAACCCTGAGCTCAGGCAATCCTCTCGCCTCTGCCTGCCAAAGTGCTGGGATTATAGGCTTGAGCCACTGTGCCAGGCTTCAAAAAAAGCTTTTAATAAACAGCTACATGAATCCAGGCAGTGTTCTAGATGCCAGAGAAAAAAGTGAACAAGACTCTGTTCTCTTTATGGAACCTAGTATTTTAGGAATACAGTCAAGTCAATAGGGAACTCACCCAGTGTAAGTCCTGTGGTAGCACCAAGAAGAGGTCCTGACTCAGAATTGGAGGAGGTCATGGAAGGCTTCCTGGAGGAAATGACATCTAGGCTGAGACCAATAGGGTGAGTGGAGCTAGCTAAATGAAGAGGATGGGAAGGAGGGAGGTGTGGGGAGAACGTTTCAAGCTGAGAGATCGTTGTGCTCGAGGCCCAACAGAGACAGGGAGTGCGGTCTCTGTCTGTCTACACTCAAGTGTATTGGATGTGTGGCTGGATTTCAGAGTGAAGGGAGAGGCCCAGTGTGAGGGGACTGGAGAGGGAGGCAGGAGCCAGGTCATGACAGGCTGTAATTGAGCATCAGGGAGTCTGGACTTTAGTCCGAGGCAGTAAGGAGCCTCCAAGCCGTTTTAAGCAGGGAAGTGATAGGGTCAGACTTGGCATTTTGTACGAACCTATTGGCTGCTGACTCCTCACCACAAAATAAGAGTCAGGCTGGAGGCTGTCGTGGTGGACCGGGGGAGAGGGGACAGTGGCCTGGACTTCCTTTCCCATTCTCCTCAGCCCAGCCTCTCCTCCCTTTTCTCCTTGACCTTGGTGTAGACCATGCAGCCAGCTCAGGAGGGGGCGGCAACCCCCCACTCTCCTCAACCCAAATCTGCCTCATCGCGGAGTGCTTCTGCAGGGGAAGCTGTGTCTGGGACCATTGCTCTTGGGTGCTTGTTTTCCGCGCTGACCTGGAAACCCTTGTTTTCTTAGTTCCTCCCAGACCGGCAGGAGGGCATGACTCCTCAAGGGCTGAGTTGTGGCCATGAGATTCCTCCAGAAATGGAAATAAGGGGCTCTGAAGAGAAAGCAGAGAAGGCCTATGACTGTCGACCAAACCCTCCTGAGGTCCTGGGCTCACATTTCAAGTCCAGAGGTGCCGGGGAGCCCCCTAGTTCTCAAAGACCCTTTAAAAAGCAAAGCTGGGTGGAGAAATGGGAACCCTCGTGTACTGCTGGTGGGAATGTAAAATGATGCAGTCGCTATGGAAAACAGAATGGCCATTCTTCAAAAAATTAAAAATAGACTCACCATACGATCCAACAATCCCACTCCTGGGTATATATCCAGAAAAACTGAAAACAGAGTCTTGAGAGATATTTGTATACCCACGTTCATAGCAACATTATTCACAGTAGCCAGGAGGTGGAAGCAACCCAAGTGTCCATCAACAGATGAACTGACAATCACCATGTAGTATATACATACCATGGAATATTACTCAGCCTTAAAAAGGAAGGACATTCTGACATGTTCTGCGACAGGGATGCAGCTTGAGGACATTATGCTAAGTGAAATAAACCAGTCACAAAAAGACACATATTGCATGATTCCACTTATTAGTAGTATCTTAAAATAGTCAAATTCACAGAGATAGAACAGTGGTTGTCAGGGCTGGGTGCTGAGGGGCGGAGGAGTTGTTTAATGGGTACAGAATTGCAGTTTTGCATGATGAAAACAGTTCAGGAGATTGGTTAGCACCAATGTGAACATGCTAACACTACTGTACACTTAAAAATTGTTTTAAGAGACTGGGCACAGGGTGGCTCACACTTGTAATTTCAGCACTTTGGGAGGCCGAGGTGGGAAGATTGCTTGAGCCCAGGAGTTCAAGACCAGTCTGGGAAACAGTGAGACCCTGTCTCTACAAACAATAAAAAAATTAGCCAGGCATGGTGGTGTGTGCCTGTAGTCCTAGCTACTTGGGAAGTTAAGGCAGAAGGATCGCCTGAGCCCAGCAGATCGAGGCTTCGGTGAGCTGTGATTGTGTCACTGCACTCTAGCCTGGTCAACACAGTGAGACCCCAGCTTAAAATAAAAACAAACATTTTAAAAAATGATTTTAAGATAATGAATTTTGTGTGTATTTGTGTTTGTTTGCTTTTTACCATGATTAAAACTAAAAATAGGCCAGATGCAGTGGCTCACAAATCACAGCATTTTGGGAAGCCAAGGCAAGAGGATGGCTTGAACTCAGAAATTTGAGACTAGCTGGGGCAACCTGGCGAGACCACGTCTACAAAAATTTTTAAAAATTAGCTGGGTGTGGTGGCGCATGCCTGTTGTCTCAGCTACTTGGAAGGCTGAGGCAGAAGGATTGCCTGAGCCCAGCAGGTCAAGGCTGTGGTAACCATGAGTGTGCCACTGCACTCCAGCCTGGGAGATAGAGTGAGGCTCCAACTCAAACATACATACATAAATATATAAATAAATAAAATCAGATTATTTAAAGCAAAAAAAAAAAAAAAAGGCCGGGTGTGGTGGCTCAAGCCTGTAATCATAGCACTTTGGGAGGCTGAGGTAAGGGGATTGCCTGAACCTATGGGTTCGAGACCAGCCTGGGCAACTTGGTGAGACCTCATCTCTACAATAAATCAAACAATTAGCCGGGCGTGGTAGCACACGCCTGTAGTTCAGGCTGCTTGGAAGGCTGAGGCGGAAGGATCGCCGGAGCCCAGAAAGTCAACACTGGGGTGGCTGTGAGTGTGTCACTGCACTCTCACCTGGGTGACAAAAAAAAAAAAAAGGCAAATCAGGGGCAAGGGTAGGGTGGGGGAATCAGTAGCTCTCCCTTCCTTTGGACAGTAGGAAGTAAGAGAAGGTCTACCCCGATTCAGGCTCCCCTCATCAGAGCTGCCTCGGGTCCAGGCATCGATCCCTGGGAACCCTTCTCCCTTCCTGGGGACAAGTGAGAACTCAGAAAGGCAGTTGGAGGGGGAAGGAGGAGAAGCCACTAGGTGCTTAGCTGGGACCCAAATGGCCAAGGATCACAGCTGCTGTGTCCGCTAACTGCACCTCCCTCCCCACACCGCCTCTCCGCTCCACTCCTCTTTGTCGTATGTCATATGTTTACACTTCACTTGGTATTAATCTCAGCCTGTTTCTTCTCTACAGACAATGTGGTGGGGGGACAGTGTAAGAGGTGGGAAACACGATGTTGTTTGGGGTTCCGTGTCCACATAACCGCTGCCTTCCTATTCCTCCCACCTGCTCTGTCTCTCCAGGGCCCCGCTGGGGAATGGATGGATGGGATGACAGATGGGAAGTCTCTCCTGCCCATCCAGGGGAAGGCCAGCGTGGAGGGAAAGCTGCTAGTTGCCACTGGTTTCCCTTGTGCTCAAATAAGACTTTGCACTTCCCAGTCCCCCATCTGGCTCCAGTGGCCAGACCCGTGGGGACTGTCAGGCTGGCCTGCTGGTGGCACACTCAGATGGGCTGAACTGAGGGCACCCAGGGGCTCGAGTAGCTTTCCAGATGTGCCCTCCTCCTTCACTTCAGGGGACCCCCATATCCCTCAGCCTTCCCATGCCACATGGCCTGGCCCATTCCACGTCTAAGTTCCTGAGATCTTGACTAGAAACATCACAACGTAATTTCCTCATGTTCGTCGGCATGTTAGATGTAGTTTTTGGACCTGTCTTGACTAGCATGTGGCAGGCAGGACGACAGCGGTAGGTAGGATGGTGGGTTTACGTCCCCCTTCAAAAACAAGCCCTGGCCAGGCACAGTGGCTCGTACGTGTAATCCCACGGTTTTGGGAGGCTAAGGTAGGAGGATCACTTGAGGCCAGGAGTTGGAGACCAGCCTGGGCAATACAGTGAGACCCTGTCTCCGTAAAAAATAAAAATAAAAAATTAGCCAGGCTACTTGGGAGGCTAAGGCAGGAGGATTCCTTGAGTCTAGGAGTTGTGCCACTGCACTCCAGCCTGGGTGGAGTGTGAGACTCTGTCTTGAAAAAAAAAGAAAACAAAACAAAGCAAAAAACCAAGCCCAGTCCTTCTCCTTGGCAAATTCTTCATAACCATTCTAGTCTTCACTGGGCCTCCTCTTCTGAACCTTTAATCTGTGCTCCACTTCATCTATGGAAGTTCCTTCATTGGGTAAGACTGGATTCCTGCCGGGCTCGGTGGCTCAGCCTGTAATACCGTACCTTTGGGAGGCTGAGGTGAGTGGATTGCCTGAGCCCGTGGGTTCGAGACGCGCCTGAGCGGCGAGACCTCATCTCTACAATAAATCAAAACACCAGCTGGGTGTGGTAGCTCATGCCTGTAATTCCAGCTACTCGGAAGGCTGAGGCTGAAGGATTGCCGGAGCCCAGCAGGTCGAGGCTGCAGTGGCTGGGAGTGGCCACTGCACTCCAGTCTGGGCGACAGAGTGAGACTCCAACTCAAAAAAAAAAAAAAAAGACTGGATTCCTGAACCAAATGGCCAACTCCTAGAGAGAGACACTCTTCATTTCTTGTTTGACTTTTGTAGCATGATCTTAAAGAAGGTCTTTGTTTTGTAAAAATGTTGCAGTGCTTCATCCATTTCCCATAGACCTCTCTTAATTTTTGATACATCATTTACATTAGCGGTAACTATGTGTTATGATGCTTGTTCGTTTTTCTCTTCTTCAGTTTAATTGGTCCCCCCAGATTCTCATTTTTTTCAGTGGCTTTGTGGGTGATTCAAGCACTTCTCCAACATCAGTTTCATTAACTTCACTAAAATCTGCAGCCGGGCTCGGTGGCTCAGCCTGTAATCCCAGCACTTTGGGAGGCGCGGTGAGTGGATTGCCTGAGCCCATGGGTTTGAGACCCACCTGTGCAACTTGGTGAGCCCTTGTCTCTATAATAAATCAAAGAATTAGCCGGGTGTGGTAGCACGCGCCTGTAGTTCCAGGTACTTGGAAGGCTGAGGTGGAAGGATCATCGGGGCCCAGCAGGTCGAGGCTGTGGTGGCTGGGAGCAGCCGCTGCACTCTAGTCTGGGCGACAGAGTGAGACTCCAACTCAAAAAAAAAAAAAAAATCTGCGTGGGGGGCAAGATATGTAATTTCACTTTACAATTGGTTTGTACGATATTTGTATGGTAGTAGCCACTCACGACCAGCAGAGGCTGACAAAGACTTTTGGCACAATGGGTTGGGTCAGGTTGAGCTGGGGCTAAGGTTAAAGTGTGGTTGGTCCATTAGCGAATATTTTTGTGTGATGCTGACTTTCACTTCCCAGCACAACCTGTGGGAGCTGGAGAGAAAATATTCCTAGGAAGGACCTCTGCGCTGCCCTTCTGACACTCGGATGCTAATTATGAACACCCCCTGATTTCAGGTTGGATGTTCACCCTCCCATGGAAGGAGTCTCTGCATAGCTGCAGTCCAGTCATATGGGAGGGAAGATGAGGCGCTTCCGGAGTTTACAGCTACCAAGTGGGGGTTCCAGGACAGTAGGTTCCAGTTGTCTAAAGAAGAAACTTTTAACAAGTAGCATGTTTGTTTGTTTTTGTTTTTGAGTCAGAGTCTCACTCTGTCGCCCAGGCTGGAGTACAGTGGCACACTCACAGCCACCATGACCTTGACCTGCTGGGCTCAGGCCATCCTTCCTCCTCAGCCTTCCAAGTAGCTGGAACCACAGACATGTGCCACCATGCCGGCCAATTTTTTTATTTATTGTAGAGACGAGGTCTCACCAAGTTGCCCAGACTAGTCTCGAACCCCTGGGCTCAGGCCTCCTCCTCCCAAAGAGCTGGGATTACAGGCGTGAGCCACCATTACCGGCTAACAAGTAGCACTGTTAAGCTGGATGGGCTGCCCTGTGAAGAAATGAGCATCCTGTCATTTAAAGTATTAATGCTGGGACAAGATGGTGGGGAGGTTGTAAAGATATCTTCTGTGGCAGTGGGAGAGGGACTGGAGAACCCTTCCAAATCAGAGGTCTGTCATTCCACATCTTTTGTAGTATGTTACAAACTCATGAGGGCAGGGCTGGATTCTACTCATGGCTGCATCCCCAAAGTGCCTCCTAGACACTGTGATGGTCAATGAAGAACAAGAGAAGGAGCATCTGACTGAGTGGGTGAGCCACTGAAGGAATGAACTAGCTCTCATCTTCCATGTGGTCCTCGGCACCCACTCTAGAAACCAAAGCCAAGGGTAAGTTTCTCCTCAGGCCTTCCCAAGGGAGCCAGAGCAGAAGATGGGACCCTGGGGAAAGGAGGAGGGAGGGAGACCCTGAAAAGAGGGGCAGTCGGGTAGCTCATGAAGGACGTTGCAAGATTCTTGAGCACTTAGTACAGTGACTCCAACCTTGGCTGCACATTTAAGTCACCTGGGAGCTTTAAAAAAAAGTCATAATGTATGCATTGCACCCCTAGAGACTCTGATTTAATTGGACTGCGGTGCTGCGCGTCGGGATTTTAAAGCTCCCAGGTGACTCTACTGCACAGCCAAGGTTGAGAACCACTAACTGACTACCTGCCAGGTGCTTTGCATATTTTCTCACTTAATCCTTCCAACAAGCTCGTGTGTGCGCGTTAGGTCGCTGACTCTCAGAGTGTGGTCCCTGAACTGGCAGTCCCTTGGGAACTCGTGTTAGAAATGCAGATTTTCAAGCCCAACTCCAGACTTTGGGAATTGGAAACTCTGAGGTTGAGGCCCAGCCATCTGTCTCAACCACCTCCAGGTGATGTGGAGTCACGCTAGAGTTTGAGAACCATTGAGTAAGGTACCGGTGGCCCCCACTCACGGATGGGGTGGAGAGATTTCACTATTAGCCCAGGGGAAAGGGATGGCAAGTACTACTAAGCTGAGACATGCCCCACCGCTAGTGGGGAGCTCACTGGGGTCTCTTACTAAGACTCTTTGTCCTCCTCTCTACTTGGCAGCAAAATTGAGCTCCATCTGGAACTCAGTTTCTCTTGCCCCAGGGAAGCAAAGGGCAGAACACCCCAGGATTTGTTCTAAAACAGTTTTATTAGGTGCTTAAAATAGCTTCTGGCAGATGGTGTGTAGAATGGGGGATTGGAGTAGGGCTGCACATGACATTTACAAAGTTGTGTGTGTTTGTGCAAGCCCATGTACATGCACGTGTGCACAAGGCCCATGTACATGCACGTGGGCACGGTGGGGTTGGAGAGGTTGAGGAATTGGGGAGGAGGCATAAAGGAGAAACAGAGCAGGATGGGTGATGCCAATCTACCCAGGACTAAAGAGGAGAAGGGCTTTAGACTAGGTTTCCTATGCACTTGGCTGAATCCTCTGCTCTCTCTGGGAACATAGTGGTCAGACAGGTGTTGTTGACTGACTGGGTGAGCTCTAATGTGGTTCTCAGGGGTCAGAGACCCATGTAGCAGATATGGGGGAGTGTAGCAGAGTTCCAGGAAGCTTGTAGGTATTGATGGGCTGAAAGCTTCAAGCTTTGACTGAATGTTAAGAGTAGATACAGGAGCCCTTGCTTTGCAAATGAAAACACCGGGAATCACTTCATTTTCCTTATTTCAAAGGAAACATTGGCCAAGCATGGTGGATCACACTTGTAATCCCAGGACTTTGGGAAGTTGAGGCGGGAGGATCACTTGAGGATGGGGTTCAAGACCAGACTGGGCAACATAGTGAGACCCACCTCTACAAAAAATGTAAAACTTAGCTGGGCATGGTGGTGCGAGCTTGTAGTCCCAGCTGCTCAGGAGGTAGAGGCAGCAGGATTGTTTGAAGTCGAGAAGTTTGAGGCTGCAGTGATCATGCCACTGTGCTCCAGCCTGGGCTACAAGAGTGAGACCTTATTTCTAAAAAAAAAAAAAAAAAGAAAGAAAAAGAAAGAATAAATAAAAAAGCAAGGACATGTCTATACATGTTCACCTGAATCTCATTTAGGTGCAGAGATTGTGATGTTCATCAGTCTCATCTCCTCAACAGACGCTCAAATTGTTGTGGGTGGCTCTGTCTCCCTTGGCAACTCCCAACTCTAGTCTCAAATCCTGCAACTATGAGTATGATTCCTGGACCCTCAAATGCAGTCGTTCTTGACCTTTCAGAGTTTTGGACCCATGTCAGAATCTTCGTAAATCTCAGGTGTCCTCTCTCTGGAAACTTTCACAAGTATGTGTACATGGAAGAATCTGTCCACAATTCATAGAAGTCCATGGACTCTCCACCTTTACCTCCCTGGCTCTAGGGAAGGGCCCTGAGAACAATGATCCTCTATCTTCCAGTAACTCCTCATCCAGTCCTACCCTAAATCAGGAGATCTGGGTTTATTTCCCCCTCCACTGCTCACTGTAAGTTGAATGGAGATAATGGTATCTCTGCCATTAGAAAGCAGGGCTCAAACCAGATGACTCCTTGAGGCTGCTTTCAGCTGGAAGAGCTGGGATTTTACCAGGCAATGGCCCTCAAGCTCTGGAATGGTGATGTGCATACTCCTCAGCCTTGGCTCTTCTGCTAGTTCAGTACTACTCCCACATGTCCCAGGACCATGCTGTGGCTCTTGCTCCTACCCGCTGCACACCCAGCGCCTATAATCTGTATAGTCAGTAAGTAATACTGTCTCTCCTCCATCCACTGTAATTAGTACCTGCTTGTTTCTGTCTAGCATTGCACACCTGAGAAGAGTGCATGCCATCTGCTTCCTTGTCCTTGCCCTTTATGTGGAAGGAAGTGGGGTAAGCATGGGAATTAAAAATGGAAAGACCTGGATTCAAATTCCAGCTCTATCCTTACTGGTTGTGTGACCTCGGGTAAGTGTCTGAATTTGTCAAGTCTCGGTTTCCTTACCTGTAAAATGGGGATAGTAATAATATCTGTTCGGCCTAACTCATGGAGATATTACTAAGAGCAGATGAGAAGGTAAATATCAATGAGTTTAGTACCATGCCACAGCAGGCCACACATTATTCTTATCATTTAGATTGAGCCTGGGTCTTTCTTCCCTCCTCACAGGCTGACAGTCTGGTCCTTTTTGATTTCTGAGGGTGGCAACTAGAAGATGAGGAGTAGCTCCTTAGTGCTCCCTCAACCTACTAGTATTCTCTTGTTGCCAAGGAAGCAGCCATTTTCAAACAATGGCTCCTTCAGAGTGCTAATTTGGAGTACCCAGGAGCAGGTCTTAAACCAGGTTTCTTTTTGTGTCAAGGTGAGGATGGGAGACCTTGGTGACAAGAGATTTCCACAGCCAGGCAGAGGGGCATTTGTGGGCTCTTTGGCTGGCGGCTGTAGCAAAAGGAAGTTAGAGGAGCACAAAGATTAGGGGTGTGTCGTGGTGGGAGGCACTGATTCTCGACTGTAACAGGGCCATGGAAGGTCAATGAGAGATGGAACCAGCCTTTGGGTGAGGGTGAAAGGAGAATGGCCCAGGAGGGCACTGTGGTATGAGAATGAATGATACAGGCCACTTGGCTCAAAGGAGACCACAGGGACCACGTTTTCTAACTGATGCAGTCACAGAGGCATGGAAGCCAGATGAAGCAGTGGTGGGAGGCTCCTGCAATCTAGATACTCGCTTGGGGCATGGCCTGGGTCAGTGTCAAGCATCTAATGAGCTCCTGACTTAGCCAACTTCTGGGCTCAGAAGCAAAGGAAGCCCATGGGCAAAAGCTGTTCTGGACTTAATTCTGACCAACAAAGAAGAACAGATTGGTGAGGGGATGATCAGAGGAAGCTGCCACAGAAGTTTAGGGTTGATTGGATCCAGAGAGTGAGAAGGTGAGGATGCATAGTCAGACTTCTAAAAGGCACGCTTGAAAACTTGAGAGAGGAATTATCAGCGGTGGTCCTCAAGAGTATATAGTTCAAGAGGTTTTAAAACTGAAGTCCTGGCAATAAAGTTGCAAATTATCCTGAGTTTAAAAAAAAAAAAAAAAAGAGGGCAGTCTCTAAAAATAAAAGTGGCTGCATAGGGAGCTCCCCAACGCACACAAATCTTAGATGTCCTCATGCGCTCAAAAAAACTTGGACTTACTTTGAAAGTATATACATTTGAATGCAGTAGACTGGTTAAGATGGAGATTTTAGAGCCAGAGAACACTGGAGTTCTGATTCTGCCACCTACCAGCTGTGCAACCTTGGATAAACCAATTAACTTTTCTGAGCTCTAATATCTAAATCTGTACAGCGGGGCTAGGTGTGGTAGCTCACATCTATAATTCCAGCACTTTGGAAGGCCAAGACAAGAGGATCACTTGAGGCCAGGAGTTCGAGACCAGCCTATGTTTAGCAATACCTCATCTCTAATAATAATAAATACATAAATAAAATACATCTGTAAAGTGGGGATAGTACCCACTTGAAAATGTAGGTGTGAATGAAACAAAATGGTGCCTGTGAAATCTCTTCTACCATGGCTGTTCAATTAGTTAATCATTGTTGTCATTCTACAAAAAATAGGAGGCTGTCTTTAAAAAAGGGTAACTGTGGGGCCCAGTGTGTGGCTCACGCCTATAATCCCAGCACTTTGGGAGGTTGAGGTAAAAATATTGCTTGAGCCCACGGGTTTGAGATTAGCCTGGGCAAGTTGGCAAGACCTCATCTCTACAATAAATAAAAAAATTAGCTGGGTGTGGTGGCATGTGCCTATAGTTCCAGCTACTTGGATGGCTGAGGCAGAAAGATATCACCTGAGCCCAGCAGATTGAGGCTGTGGTGGCCATGAGCATGCCACTGCACTCCAGCTTGGATGACAAAAAAATAAAATTAAAAAAAAAAATGGCAACTGCAAAAGAATAGTTCAAATGGGCAAGAATCAGAAATGGATAGGTAAAAGGACAGGTTGATTTGATACTTGTGAAACCTGTGAGGCACGCACAAGTGTTCTTTGGGTAAAATCAAGAAAGAAGGTAGATGTCATGCTGGGACCTGTCAAGGCATTGTTAGTGGCTGACAGAAGTGCTGGATGGTGACTTGCTTGTGTCACTCTGTCTCCCTTGGAATGATGTGTTTTAACAACAAGCACAATTAAGATGGAGTTGAAGCCCCATCAAGATCATTCCTCACCACCTTAAATGAGTGTCAGTCTCGCTGCAGGGCACGGACGGAGCTTATAAATGTGGTAGAGCCTTGATCTACACGAACTACTTTGAAGAACCACTTTGAAGAATCATGGGAAAATAGGAGTCAGAAGCCCAAGAATGAGTATATGTGGCTTCGGTTTTTAAAAACAGGGTAAAGGATAGATTTAGAAAGTACAGAAGTGCGTCCATCATCCATCCCTGGCAAAGTTCTAGAGATTACTTAACTGAGATGACAGTTACAGTAGCTCTTAACTGGTCTCTCCACTTCTGCGCTTGTGTGTGCCCCCAAACCCCATGCTCTGTTCCCAGTCCAGCACCAGGGGGATCCCCTCAAGTCAAATCACGCCATGTAGCTCAGAACTCTCCAGTGGCCTCCCCTCCTACCTGAAGGAAAAGACAAAGTCCTTACAGCGGCCCACGGGAACTGACCTGATCGCCTGCTGCTTCTCTGGCCTCAGGTCTCCTGCTCCCTCTCACACCAGCCCCCTTGCTCTCACCTTCACCTTTGCTGTTTTCTCTGCCTGGATCATTCTTCCCCCAGATAACTGCTTGATTCACTCCTTCAAATCTTCACCCTCACAACAAAGGTTTTCATACCATCCTATTAAAGCTCCCCCCAACTCCCCATTCTCCTCCCTGACACTTTTTCTCCATGGCACTCATTACCATCCAACATACGATGTATTTACACTTATTTCTCTTATTCATCAACTTTCTCTCCTTCCTAAAATGCAAAGTCCATAGGTTCAGGGACTTTTTTTCTGTATCCCCAGTTTCTAGAATAGTGCCTTCCATATAGTCACGTCCATTAAATATTCGTTGATTGGGAGAGAGAGAGAGAAAGATGGCTTGAGTAGACTTGGAAAGATTTCACTAGACGAGGGTGACCAACCATCCCAGTTTTCCCAGGACGGAGAGAGTTCCTGAAACAAGGAGATTTCAGTGCTAAAACCAGGAAAGTCCCAGTTGGTCCCCTACACTAGGCCAGCTGGTCTCATCTACTGTGATACAGCAATTAGACTGATGGTTCCCAGGAATGCCACACACTCACGGTAGCCTCATTTCGTCACTGCTTCCCACAAAGTCTGTGCTGACAACCCTACAGATGAGATGCAGAAATGCTGGCTGCAAGATAGTGCGTTTGGGTGGTTTGTAGCAAGCTGAGTGGCCACACCAGACATGTTGATTAATGGACCGGTGTCAGACTGGTGGGAAGGCTGCAGTGGCGAGCCACAGAGCTGTCTCTCCTGGCCCAGCTCTGTTCTACAACCTTTCTGAGGTGCACATGAGGTCATAGAAGGAAGATGGAATTGGCCAGTGGCACGCACTAGGGAGAGAAAACTAATATGCTCAACCACTGGGCTCGGTTTTGAAACCATCTCAATAGATAGAAACGATAGGCCCTAAGCACCAGCTTACAATTTAAACAGAAATAAATATCATTTTCGATTTAGGATTAAAGGAAAAAAAGCAATCTGCAATGTAAAGAAGAGACCAGGCTTAGTAGCTGTTTTGTTTTAAATCCATCATGTTTGCCCACATGCTCGGTCTGGTGTGAAAGCTAAGACTTCAAATGCCACCATAGACGCCTCCTCCCTGTTCAAAACACACCTGAGCCACGTGTCCAGCTCTGTGCCAGGGAGAGGCTGCTCACTCTCCTTTGCTCCGCTTTTAGCTATTCCAGGACACACAACCTACAGAGCGCCTTTTCCTCCACCTCTCCAACTCGTTGTGTCCCTGCCGTATCATCTCTCTTCACAGGAGAAAAGACATCACAAGCCACCTTTCTTTCCCCACCTCACCTGACTTCTCTGGTGCAGCCCAACAGCCCAGGACTGGGGATTCAGATGAGAGATAGATTAAATCTCCATAGCTGATACTTTCCCCCCAGGAGAAGGGATTCACATTCAAGGACTGGAGCAGCTGTGAGCCTCACACAGCAGCTGGGATGCAGCAGTGCATCAAGCACGGCCGAGCCGAAAGCCAGGGTTGAATCCTCAGGGCTGGGTGATGTCTCCCTTTCCCCAGGGGCTCACCATTTCCAGTTGTCCTTTAACTGAGATGTCTGAAGGAAATGGGGGTAGCAAAGAGACCAGACGGGGTGAATGGTCCTAGGGGCTGGGAACATGCCCTTTTCCACTTTCCAACCACAGGCAAACGTGTCTTTTGAGCTCCCGCCATCTAAAGCCCTCAGCCCTCTGGATCTGCTGGTGGTCCCTGAGCCCAGGGTTCTTCAGGATGTTCTGGGGTGGCAGTGGAGGTGGTGATGGGGGTGTTACATGGCTTCACAGGTAGGGCTCTGGGAGCTTATTCAAGGGAACAGCATCTTGATTCTCCGTGTCACAGGGCCAGCCAAGGAATTGCAGCTGTGGGGCTTCCGAGAGGAAAGGAGAGGTGTTGTTGATTTCCGACTTCAGTTTTTCATGACCAGCACAGGCCCTGTCCCACCTCTTCTCTCTAGAACTTCTGATCATGGAGGACAGAGGACTGGCTAAACGTACAGGCCAGCTCCAGTCCATTGGCAGTGTTGTCTGGAATGCAGCTGACCCCAAAACTCATCAGGAAAGAGCCTGTGAGGTATAGGGTGCCTCAGGGGAAGGGAAGCACATATGCCCTCCCCTCCTCCTCCCTTAAAGAGCACACAACGTACCCCTGGGAGAAAGCACTTGTTCATGGAGCTTGCTGACCTCAGGGTAGTGGGTCATTGAAATAGGGGCTGAGCAACCCCCAGAAGAGTAGGAAGGAGCAGAGGGACCATCCTCCGGTCCCTTCCCAACACTTTGCTGGAGCCACAGACGACATCACTGTCTATAAAAAGCTGAGACCTGGAGCGGGAGTGAAAATTCCTGGCAGCTGCAGGCCCATGCCCAGTGTTTCTCAAAGTGTTGTCCCCAGTCCTGCGGTGACAACATCACCTGTTAGAAATGCAGTTTCTCTAGGCCGGGCTCGGTGGCTCAGCCTATAATCCCAGCACTTTGGGAGGCTGAGGTGAGTGGATTGCCTGAGCCCACGAGTTCGAGATCCGCCCGGGCAACTTGGCAAGCCCTCCTCTCTAAAATAAAAAAAAAAATTAGCCGGGCGTGGTAGCGCACACCTGTAGTTTCGGCTACTTGGAAGGCTGAGGTCGAAGGACTGCTGGAGTCCAGCAGTTCGACGATGGAGTGGCCGTGAGTGTGCCACTGCACTCCAGCCTGGGCAATGGAGTGAGACTCTAACTAAAAAAAAATGCAAGTTCTCAGGCCCCACCCAGCTCTAGCAGATCAGAAACTCTGGGGGGTGATCCCAGCCATCTGTATTTAACAAGTCCTCCAGGTGATTCTGAGGCAGGCTAAAGGTGAGAACCCCTGTCCAAGAGGAAGAAGGCTTCTACAGTGGCTGTTTGCTGATGGTTTTTGGAGGGCGCTGGAGTCTTGTGCTTCCCGAGAGAGGAACACTACGCTTTTTCTAGGTCTGTGGCACCTGATGCTCTGTCACTGGTCTGGTCCACTTGTATATCCAATGGCAGTCTTGCTGGTGCTTAAGATCCTTCCAACAAGTCTGCCAAATGTGTTCTGTAACACAGGGGACCCTCAGGCTCAGATGTTGCTTTCTGTCAGTCTCAGAAAAACCCATATCCCCCCCAGCCTATCTTAGAAACAGAGAGCTGTTGCCCAGTGGCCTCTGGCTCTGGAGCCATCCCTCCCTTGGCCCACAGATGTTCCTCTTCACATCTGGTCCTAAGAAATCAATCCGTGGAGAAAAAAAACAAACGTCAAAAGCGAACCATGCTCATTGCAAATTATACTGAAATGGACCGGAAAGATAAAATGCAGCAATTTCCCTTATCCCCTGCCCTTCCCTCCCCTCCCCAAATCCTCTATCATCCCACGCTCTCCTCCTGCCCTAGCGAGCCAAAGTTCTCGCTGTCTTGATGATTTGCAACTCTCTGCATGACTCTGCCTCTTGGGTTTGTTTAATGAGAAATAGTCTGGGAAGTGCTTCCTATGCTCTGGCATGTTAATTGCTTATGGGAGAAGGAGAAGGGGTGACGGACGTTTGGGGATGGAAATTTCCGAGCTCTCCTCATCTCTGGGTTGGACTCCATTGTTCTCTCCCACCCCTCTCCTTGGCTCCTCCCCCACTTCCTCACTCTGGTCACTGGCAGCCTCTCCTGCTCTTCATTCCTCTCTCTCTAGCTCTCCTGCTCACAGCCAGGGAGACTCTGGGGGCCAGGAGCAGCCCAGAAGCCAGAATGCAAACCGAGAAGGAAAAACTGTCCCCGCCTTCACCGAGTCCCTCCTCTCATATCACCCCCCCTTGCTTTAAAGAGATTCCAGAGCACAGGGCACCTTAGTTATACTCAGTAGTCAAAGGATTATTTTCCTTTCGTTTCCTTTCCCCCATACTACTGTTATTATTATTTATTTTTATTTTTTACAAAACAGGAGAAAAGAGTGAATTGGATAGAGGGAGGTGACACATTTCTCCACAAAGGTACAAAATTGCCTATAGAAAGTCAGCTTCGGAGTGCCGAGCCCGGGGTGCCGAGACAGGGCGTTCCTGGGCATCCCTCTCCCCAAATGTCCTTCAGATCTGGCTGGGGGTCACTCCCGCTTGGAGGGAGGCCCCCTGAGATGGGACGGAGAGGCCTCCTTCAGCCCCGGCCCAGGAGGTGAAAGAGCAAGCAACTGAGACTGTACAAAGAAAAAGAGGAAGGGGATGCATCCTGCGGGCCAGGGTCCTGGGGACACAGGCAAGGGACAACCAGGCGAGGCCCAGGAGCCTCTGGGCAGGGAGATAAATGGGGAGGCGGGAGGCTCTAGCCAGAGTCCTTCCTGTTTTGTGGAGGTGTTCCACAGAAGGATGGCAGAGGTGTGCCCAGAAGGTGCAGGCAACTTCTTGGAGGCCGCAGGAGCACCCCTGAGGTCACAAAGCCCCATCTGTCTCCGTCCAGCTGTCAGGTCTCAAGCACGTGGGTCCATGTCCCTTTCCTGGCAGGGTATCTGGCCCAGATTACTTCCCTTTTGATAAAAAGTAGTCCTCGTTATTTCTCTACTGCTGAGAACAGGCTGAGCTTCAGGAATTTTGAGACAATGGTGGCGACAGAGTCTCCCCTTCTGAGGATCTGGACAGCTTCCTCCCCGGATTCCAGGGCAGGACAAGGGGTGCAGAGACCACTCGGACAGAGGGGGCACTCCAGCCCCAGAAAGCCCAGGCTGGAAGAAGAGGCCGCCCACCCACCCCCTGCCTGGGCTGGCCTGTGCCAAGGTGGGCTGCCAGCCCAGCTGCCAGCAGGAGGACAGCAAGAGCCAGGATGGCGATGAGCCCAGGCCGGTCCCCTAAGGCTCTGTGGCAAGGAGCTGCCTCTTTGGTCCTGGCCCATACACAAGCCACCTGGGTGTGGGCATCAGCAAAGGCCACTTGCAGGCAGGCCCAGTACTCCGTGGCCTGAAGGAGGCGGGTGATGTTGTAGCTATGGGTGCCCCGGGGCAGGCGGGCCAGAGCGGTGGCCCCTTGGCCCCGGAGAGAAGAGGCGCTGGACCAGGTGAGGTTGGTAGACACTGTGTTGGGTGGGGGCACCCAAGATAGCAGGATGTGATAGGGATGGGTCTCCTGCACCCGGAGCTCCAGACCTCGTCCCTCGTCCCTGCCTGGCTGGAGGACAGCACGGCCAACCACCACACTGACCGTCTTAGTGTCAGCCCCCACCAGGTTCTGGGCCACGCAGGTGTACAGCCCTGCCTCTTCCACCGTCACCCTCCGCAGCTCCAGGGTCCCCTCGGGGTACACCCGGTACCTCCTGCCAGCATGGGCAGGTGTCAGTCGCAGTCCAGCTGGAGTGACCCAGTAGATCTCGGGTTCTGGTTCAGCCAGCGCCCGGCAGTGCAGCACCATGCTCTCTCCACTGGCCACCTGGAGGCTGGGGGGAAAGCTGCGGGGGGAGATGAGGGGCAGGCAGTGGTCCGTCATCTCCCGGAAGGGCACCTCGCGGACGGGGCGGCGCTGGAGGTCCGGCGGCTCTGCGCACAGGGTGGACTGCGGCTCGATGAAGCGGACACGGGTGCCCGTGGCGTTGGCCCAGCGGATGACACAGTCACAGCGGATAGGGTTGCCGTGGAGACCCACCTCCTGCAGGTTGGGCAGGGACTCCACCGTCTGCTGGTGCAAGGCACTGAGAGCATTGTTGTTGAGCATGAGGGTCTCCATCTGGGGCAGGTGGTGGAAGGCGTGTGGGTGGATGAAGGACAGCCGTGGGTTGTTGGTGATGTCCAGCTTGGTCAACTCGGGGAGGTTCACCAGGGCGAACTTGTCGATGGAGACCAGCTCCTCCATGTTGTTGAGCCCCAGCTCCTTGAGGTGCAGCATGTTGGCAAAGTCCCCCGGCCCCACCCTCTGGAGTGGATTCTTGTTCAGGTCCAGGAACTTGAGCCCGGGCACCTGCTCCAGTGCCCGCCGGGGCACCCGGGCCAGCTGGTTGTCGTAGAAGGAGAGGCTCTCCAGGCTCTGCAGCCCCTCCAGGGCGTAGTCGGAGATCTCCCGCAGGTGCATGCCTGCCAGCACCAGGCTGCGCAGGTTGGCCAGCGGCCGGAAGTTCATGTCCAGGATGGCGTCCACCTTGTTGCCGCCGATCATGAGGATCTCCAGGTTGGGCAGCATCTCGAACCAGCGGCTGTCGATGGCCCTCAGCAGGTTGGAGTTGAGGTGCAGCCGCAGCAGGTTGCTGAGGCCCGCGAAGGCCCTGGGGGCGATGCGGTAGAGCTGGTTGTGGTTGAGATAGAGCTCCTGCAGGCCGGCCAGCCCTGCAAAGCTGTGGTCCTCCAGCCGGGTCAGCTGGTTCTCCTCCAGGTGCAGGCTCAGCAGCTGAGGCAGGGCATGGAAGTCACAGTCTCGGGCGTCTGAGAAGCTGTTCTGGGACAGGTCCAGCTCCGTGAGGTTGGCCAGGTAGCCGAGCTCACCCTGGTCCACACGGACGATGCTGTTGCTCTGCAGCAGCAGGGTCTGCGTGCCCGCGGGGAGCGCCGGGGGCACCGCTGTCAGGAACAGGTCATTGCAGTCCACAGTGGCGGCCTCGCGGTAGGACGAGCGGGGTGTATACCAGGGCCGGATCTGGCAGGCACACTGAGGGGGGCAGGGCACACGCCAGGGTACCACGGGCACAGCGGCAGTGGCACCGGCCACCCAAGCTAGCAAGAGAGGGGCCACCAGGAGCCTCATGGTGGAGCTGCAGGGCTAGGGACCATCCACGAGAAGAGTCTGGAGTCCTGCTCTTCGTGTTTTGCAGGCTGGGGGTCAGCAGCCCTGCCAGGGCTTGGGGAACCACCCTCCCAGGTCAGTCATTCTACACTGGGATGGGTGGGCATCACTTCCTGTCCTCTGGCACGCGGCTCCCCATCCACCGGGGCTGTGCCTGCTCACTCATTGCCACGCACCATCAGGGGCAGCCCTGGAAGAAGAGGATGCAGAGTTAGGAGGTGGCCAAGAAGCAGTGTCTACTCCCTCCTCCCATGCTTTCTGACTCAATACACCAAAGGAGCTACAGACAGCAGGGCCAGGGCAGGAGCCAGGGCTAGGGCTCTTGGGATCTAGCCTATAGTCCTGAAGGTTTTAGTGTCTTTTCTAGGACTTGTTCACTGAGTGAGTGACTAGAGTTTTTAGGGAAGGTGTGTGTGTGCATGTGCATGTTTGGGAGGGAAGTATTTGTCTTCAGAGTCCTGAGCCCAGAGAGATATAGACTAGGTTTCCTAACCCTTCCTACCTCTTTCCTCCCTCCCTCCTTGGTTCACTGGGTAAATGGAAGATATAACTATAGTTTCCAGAAACTCCTCTGGTGGTGTAGGCAGGAGGTGTGCAGGGGGTGATGGAAACAAGTACAGCTTATAAGCTCATAAGATTTGGGATGGGCTCCCCAGGACTCTAGAGGTTGAAAAACAGCAAGCCTTGACCCCTACCTCCAGGCAGGCTAGGGAAGTGGGGGTGGTCCTGGGCCCTCCTAGGTGGGAGTGCTGCTTTGGTTTTTGTCAACTTCCCCACCCTGAAGGCAGAGGCTTTCCCTTCCCCAACAACCTAGCCGAGCTTCCCAGGAGGAGGCAGTGGAGTTAAGAAGCCCGATTCTGAGCTCCTCAGCCCTGCAGGTGAGGCCTTCTGTGACCTGGCCCGGCCCCTTCACCTGGCTTCTCTTGTTGCCACCCCACTTGCCCATCATGCACAAACCTTTTGGGCTGAAGTTGCCCCGACATGCCACCCCTTCTCACGTCTCCCAGACAACTCCCACCTATTCTTCAAGACTCAACTTAAGTTTGGTCACCTCCTGCAGAAAGCTTCTCCAAAGCCTTCCCACCCCTGGCTGGCTAAGAGGCTGGCTTTATGGTACCCATGCTTCCTACCTCACAGCCCTGACCACACCAGGGAAAGGTCTCCATCTAGAGGCCTGCCCTGCTCCTCACTGTTGTGTCCGTAGCACAGGACGGGTGCCCGGTGCTTGTTGTATGAATCAGTCTCTATGGCTCCAGGGTCCCCCTTCCCAGGAGGGTGGACTCTCCCACCAATCTAGAATCCAAGCAACTGATGTTTCCTCCATCAAATCCAGGTTCTCTCTCAGGCCCAGTTCCAGGCTGCACTGCCCTGGATGCAAGTCCAGCCTTGACCTAGAACCACACCTGGAAACAAAAAGGAGCCAGACTCTGTATTCCCTTCTTGGGCCTGGTCTGACTCCTGCATAGAAGTCTGGTACGTTTTCAGCTGTGGGTGTCAAGGAAGCAAACACACATACTGCGCACCTACCATTGTCCAGTATGCTTCAGAGACTCTGAGTGTCTTATTTCATTTAATACTCATAACATGTCTATGAGATAAGCACTAATATCCTTAGTGTGCAGATGAAGAAACTGAGGTCCAGGAGCAGTTAAAGAACTTGGCTCAAGCCACATAGCTAGGTAAGAAGCAAGATTCGGGAATCAGCCCAAGTCCAGAGGCTGTGCCATCCACACCTCACATCTCTGTCCCCAGGTCTGACCTGAACCCATCCTGGGCCCCGGAGGGTCTGGGGTACACTGGCTATTCAAGAAAGATGCCCATTCTTGTCTCCTATGGTGCCTCCTTACCAGGAAGCTACAGAAATCTGTGTCTCTTACCACCACCTGGGCTACCTCATCCCACTCCCGGGATCCTGGGCCTGGGCAGAGGGGCAGGCAAAGGCAGGGTACCCTTCTCTGTGCAGGAAAGCGGCATGCCTATTTACACTCGACTACTTCCCACTTTCCTCTGCGGCTATTTCTGAAGGTGGGAAAAACAACTGTGACTTAAAAGACATAGAGGTTTTGCGCACTGACACTCAAAATGCCAGGTAAACAAACACATGTGCATACAGGCGCGCATGCCTGCATACATGTGCAAGGGGAGCCCGGGGCACCTGGCACTCAAGCCAGTGATTGGGGGCCAGGAATGGGGGGAGAACATTTCGTAGTGTTCAATGTGAGTGGAGAGGAAGCAAGGAACAAGCCGAGTCCCCAAGAGGGGCCCTATCATGAAACTGGATCTGTGGACAGTGGTCCTGCCACACTTACAGAGGCCTGACTCCTGCCTAGACCCAGCACGAGAGAGAGCAGACCCACCGGCAGATAGATCAGTACCCAAATCTTGGCCCTACCCGAGCAGCCTGGGCAAAGTCACTTGACTTCTCTGAGCCCGTTTTCTTCTGTATTAAATGAGATTGTCATGAGAATTAAACGAGTGTGGTACACACAGAAAGAGTTTGAAAAATGTCAGCTCCCTTCAGCTGTGGTAATCTCTTGGGCTTGGGAAGCTCTCCAGCTATAGAACTTCTAAGAGGACAGTAGAAGTTGGCTTTTAGGGTTTGATGTGCCTCCCTTCAGCTCACCCTGTGGGCCCAGTGTTGCTCCAAGGTGGGGTGGGGAGTATGAGCAGAAATAGGTCACCGGGTTACACCGTTAGCAAGTGCTACTCTGCCTGGGGAGGCAGGACCCCAAATGCCAAATGATTAGGAGAGTCCAGAGAGAAGGGTAGGGGAAGTGGAGAGGGGTCTTGAGCTAGGCCTCAGCATCCCCTGAACTTTAGACCCGACCTGAACCCATGCTTCCCTCTCCTCCACCAACACCGTTGGCAGCCGAGTCAGTGCTCAACTGCACTGAGGAGATGAGGAACTGTTGAAAACTTAACTGAAAACCTCCTGGAACTTGCCTTTCCTCTCCACCCCAGGCTGCTCCCTCCTTCTTTCTTGCCTTTTCTGGCCGGGGCTGGGCCTTAGGTCCAGACAGAGGCAGCAGCCTGATGACCCGGCTCACGCTGCACCTCTGACCTCAGGACTTGGCAAAGGCCTAGGCAAGTCCTCCCCCTCACTGCTGAGCACACAGCTCCTCCCAGGATGGAGGGCAGAGCTGCCCCCTCACCTGCCATCACCATTTAAGGCTGCCTCGCACATGGCCCGCTCATGCAGGCTGATTAGCAATTTCCACTGGGGAGCTGCAGAGAAAGCTAATTGTCTTTCATCTTCAGGGGTGATCAGGAGTTCAGACTGTCACGTGTGCATCTTCCCCAACTGGATTCCAAGCTTCTTGTGGCAGGGGCCACATCTTACATGTGTTTTGATCCCCAGATATATATAGATAGGTAGATAGATAGATAGATATAGATATATATAAAATGTAATCCATGCTCATTACATTTACTCTCCCACCAACGCTGTGTGCAGGCAAAGAAGGGAAGATTTAGTTTTGCTTTGCTCGGGAGGCAGCTGAGGGTCAGAAAGGTTAAGTGACCTGTCAGAGGTTGCACAGCTTCTGTGTGGTGGGGCCAGGATTCAAATTCAGGGTCTAACTCTATAATCTGCCCCATCAGCTGCCAACGTGGTTGGATTCTTGCCTTGCAGGAGCAGAGGGTAAGGGTGGCCCCGAATGGTTGTCTCAGCTGCAGTCCCTTCAGAGGTGCACCTGGGTCCTCAGGGTCTCCACCCAGCCTGCCACCTGTTGGGCGCCTGCGGGGGCAGGGGAGTGGAGGAGCTGTTCCTTGACTACTGCCTGGAGTGACCCTCTTAGAGGACAGTGCAGAGAAGGACACTGTTCCTGTGTGAGTGTGGCTGGATTTGGAACACACAGAATCGGCTGCCGTACACAGACCTCAGCCTGCCTTCTGATTGGGGGTGGGAGACTGCTTTCTGTGCAGTGACTGCTGGCCAGTCCTAAGCTTTGGGGACAGGAGACGGAAAGCCCTAGAGCCACTGTCCGAGGAGCAGGGTTGGTTGCCTACTCCAAAGGGCAAGATTTTCTCTTGGAAGGGCTGGCTCTGCAAACCCCATAGACCTACCTCCTCTAGGCTGCTTCTCAGGATTTAGCAGCAAGTGTGAAATTAAACATCTACACCCCTATTAAACCAAGACCTTTGGCAAAGCTCAAAAGGAAGAGTTTGGAGCTGGTTTCTCCCTTCCCTCCTTCTCTGACTCCACTCCCAGCACAGCCCTGATGCTCCTGCCTGGTATTAGTGGATGCAGGGTCCCTCCCTCCCCTCCTATCTCCCCAGTGGACTCCTCCCCCAGCCCAGCCCTGAGGAGCGAGGGTCTGGAGGGAGGACGGCAGGTGGTGATCGATTGCCTGGCCTTGGCGGCTTCGGCGCTGGGTCCCCCCAAGCTGCAGAGATAGATGGGCAGCATAATTGAGTGTAGCATTGATAAACTCCGGTCTCCTCACCAGCAGATAAGCGCTGGGTGGGAGGGATGCAGAGGAAGAAGGAAGGCTGGAGGGGGCAGGAGGGATGACCAACCCTCCATCTGTACACCTGGCCTCCAGCTCCTCCTGGGAGGTGAGCACAGCCTCTCACTCCCACCTCTCATTTAATCACACACAACCAGAACCTCAGAGCTGGAGGAGACCTCCACGTTTATCACGTCTTCCAGGGTCTGAATTCCATAAATAACTTATGTGAAGGAGGAACAGTGGAGCAGAAGGAGCCCGGACTTTGTGATCAGAGTTTGAGCCTGGCTCTGCCCCTTGCTGAACGACTTGGGCAAAGTACTTAACCTTCTGAGCCTCAAATGTCTTAGCTGGGGACAATCCCTACACCACTCAGAATTGCAGTGGGGAGTGTTGGGTGTGAGGTATAGAAAGTGCCCGCTGATTCTCTTCATTCCCCCATTCTCCACCCCCCTGCAATTGTGGCCTCTCATTCCATCTTACTACATACTTCTCATCTCTCACCTTTTGTAATTAACTTTAAAACTATATTGAGGCCTGGAGCAGTGGCTCATACCTATAATTCCAACACTTTGGGAGACCAAGGTGAGAGAATTGGAATTGGTGAGCCCAGAAGTTCAAGATCAGCCTAGGCAACATAAGGAGACCTCTTCTCTACAAAAATTTTTAAAAATTAGCTGGGCGTGGTAGTGCATGTCTGAAGTCCCAGCTACTTGGGAGGCTGAGGCAGGAGGATGGCTTAGACCCAGGACTTTGTGCCTGCAGTAAGCCAAGACTGCACCACTGCATTCCAGTCTGGGCAACAGAGGCTGCGGGTTCAAGAACCCCTGGGCAACTTGACGAGACCTCATCTCTACAATAAATCAAAAATTAGCCAGGCATGGTAGCACGCGCCTGTAATTCCAGCTACTCGGAAGGCTGAGGCGGAAGGATTGCCGGAGCCCAGCAGGTTGAGGCTGCGGTGGCCAGGAGCGGCCACTGCACTCCAGTCTGGGCGACAGAGTGAGACTCCAACTCAAAAAAAAAAAAAAAAAAATATATATATATATATATATTTAAATTAAATTTAAAAATTGTTGAGGTATAACCTATGTAATAGGAGAGCACATAAAGGGCACTGACCTCAAGCTTAGTGAATTTCTACATATGTAGATACCAGTACAACCACCACACAGATCAAGATATTCCTGGCACTCCAGAAAGTTCCTATGTGTTCCTTTCTAGTCAATATCCAGCCCTCATCTGGAGGTCACCACTGCCCTGACTTCTATTACCGTCAATCGGTTTCTTCTTTGAAGTTCAGAATTTCCCTTCCTTTTCTATGAGAACTTGAGACCAGGGTCTTTGGAATTAGGTTACTCTGGTATTAGGGAATGTTACATTCATTTAATTCATTCTCCTACTTCAAAGGGGGCTGTAGCTTCTCAGGGTCGCACGTCTCACTTGTGACCTCCAGGAAAACAGACTGCTGCTTCTTTCTTGTTCTAGAGTACCCATATCTAAAAATGGCTCCCCATCTTTGGGCCGTAGCTCTGGTTAGCATCCTTGTGGCCTAGGCCTTGGAGTGCCATGCTTCCTCGAGGCAGGACAATGGCGGTTGACCCCTGGGCCCTCATGCACCTAGATCTTCTCACCACAGAGTATGGGGGCACTAAGCAAAAGGACAAATTAGGGGTGGGTGAACAGGAGCCAGACCTGCACTTCTAAAACTGTATGCTGGGCCTTACTACTGGGCAGTCTCAGAGGCTTCTCATGTTCAACTTGTTCCAAACCCAATGTCTCCTCTTGCCAAACCTGGCTGTGTGCGTTTTTTTTTTTTTTTTTTTTTGAGTCCAGGTCTTACTCTATCACCCAGACTGGAGTGCAGTGGCATTGATCATGGCTCACCGCAGTCTCAATCTCCTGGGCTCAGGCAATCCTTTCCGCCTCAGCCTTCCAAGTAGCTGACTACAGTCATGCACCTGTAGGCATGCACCACCACCCCTGGCTAATTTTTTTAAAAAACGTTTTTTGGAGAGATGAGCTGTCCCTATGTTGCCAAGGCTGGTCTCAAACTCCTGGGCTCAAGCAATCCTCCTCCTTCAGCCTCTTAAAGTGCTGCAATTACAGGTGTGAGTCACTGCTTCCTGGTCCTGGCTGTTCCTCTTTGGCCCCCTCAGTCAGCACTACCATCCACCAGTACCAAGGCTGGACATGTCTGCCCTCTTGATCTGTCCTTCTCCACCACACCACACACACACACACACACATACACTCCAAAACACTCACACCTAACTCCTCTTTTCATTTCTGGCTTTGACCCTTACAATGGCCCCTTTGGGGTGCTCCTGCTCACCCCTGAGTGATCCTCTCACTTTCCCTCACTGCTGCTTGTTCCCAGACATGCCGTGCTCCTGCTAACCCAGTTATGCTATTTCCTTCCATATTTGGGCCTCTCACCCTGTCTGCAGTGCTGTTCCCTGATTTCAACTATCAAAAACTATCATAAAACGATAATAAAAACCCATCCCAAATGCCACCTCCTCTGTGGTGCTCTCCCTTAGAGAAGGTGGTTACTTCTCCAGCTGTCCCTGTGGCTCTCTGAACAAATCCCAGTGGCACCTTCCTTGTTGTTAGGCCACCAGGCTGTGAGCTCCTCGAGGGAAGGGTGGTTTGCTATTGATTTTTGTGTTCCCAGAGCCTAGTCCTGTGCACGTTCCCTGTATGGGTGGGGGATGCTCTGCCATGAACTACAAATCGCAACCCATTAGCAGGTCATAAAAGCAATTTAATGTGGGCTACGATCTATATTAAAAAAAGAATAGAAAATATCAGAGTGCATTATGTGTAGCTAGACCAAACATTATTTCGAGAACCTTTTCCCCTTGTTTTACACACACACACACACACACACACACACACACAGTTGTGTACAGGGACATGCTGCAAGGCATCTTTTGCCCTAGGCTGCAGCTATAAAAGCTTGAAAGCCATTGTTTTATGTTCTAGTGAGAGTTTCTTTTTTGGGAAGGTGAGTCCCTTCAGCTCTGGTTGATGTCACTAGGATGAGGACAGCGAGCAGATGTGGCATTCCTGAGGTCTTCTGTGTGCCAGGGCTTCTACTTGCTAGCCACTTTGTATTCTGCATGCCATCCTCCCAACATGCAGCAAAGCCAAGGGACCTGACCATGGTCCAGGACCTGAGATCTGAACCCAGAGGCCTCTGTCTCCAGCCTCTACTATTTCCATGGTTCTGGTGTCAGAAGCTCACCTGACCTCCAGGGGTGGCATGATGGGGAGGGACTGGAGGGCACTTCCTGGGCAAAGGGTGAGGCTTCTTGTCCACCCTTGCCCTCCCCTCCTCTCTGGAATAAGGGGCCAGAGTGTTCCAGTATAAACCCCTTGCTAGGCCTGGAAGGGACCGACTTGTCCTCCAGCAGGAACCCCTGTATCCCCAGGTCTCCTGGCTGGCCCAGGCAGAGGTATGAGAGCTCTGATGTCTGGAAGGGAGCCTGCCTCATTATTTCCTCATTAGGGGTGGAGGGTGCCGGTAGGGAGCAGGGAGCAGTCATTTCTGAGTGCACTGCATCAAAAAAGGCTGCAGGGGAGCTGAGCCAGCGTGCTGGGGGCACAGAGAGCAGCTCCAGGTTGCATCTCCTGCCACTTGCTGCCAGAGCTCCTGCTGGTCCTCAGGGATGCCTCTTCTGACCCTCTATGACCCTCTCCTAGGCTCCCATGGGACCCCAGAGTCCCTCCATCCTAAGCTGTCTGTCTCCCCTACCAGGCATTGAGCCCCTCAGGGCAGGAACTGTGCTCCAAG
Source organism: Cephalopachus bancanus (assembly GCA_027257055.1). Taxonomy (NCBI): domain Eukaryota; kingdom Metazoa; phylum Chordata; class Mammalia; order Primates; family Tarsiidae; genus Cephalopachus; species Cephalopachus bancanus. Next base: position 500,714 of record JAPVLO010000569.1, on the reverse strand, counting down.
TTTCCAGTTCTTCCAACACACAGTAGGAGCTCAGAGAATATCTGGAGAAGGAAAGAAAGAGGAAGAGAAGGGGGAAAAAAAGGCAAGGAGGGAGGCAGGGGGCCGGCTGTCTCAGAGCTCAAAGCACAGGTGGATCAAGTACCCAGCAGGTGGGCAGTGTCTGGGCTCAGACCCTCTGCCTCCTCTCTGGCAAACATCATCCCAGAGCCTTGTCTTCCCTGGGTACACACCCTGGCCACTCCATGGCCACTCGAGCCCTTCCCTGGTCACTAATCCCTGGGTGAAGAAGGCATTTTTCTGTGACTCAAGTTTCTGCCTCTGGCTTTACTACGATCCTATGACAATCTTCACCCTTCTGGAGCTCTTTCAGCATCCCCCACCCCTGCCTTCAGAAATCCTGAGGACTCCATTGAACTCTCTGAGAGCTTAGGCTGGTGCTTAAAATAAGGGCTTTGGAGTCAGCCCTGCACCAGAGTCCTGTTGCTGGCTGTGTGATCTTGCATCTCCTCCCTCAGATTCTTCATTTATAAGATGGAGACAGACCTAACTCATAGGGGAATCTAAAAAGGGGGTCTATAAAGTGCCTGGTGTTTAGTAGAGTTTGTTTCTGTCCCTTTTTATCCATTTCTGTGTGTCAGTGGCATGTTTCTCTGGCTGGGCAATGCCTCGGCTTCTAGGCCACCTTTGCCAGGGGACCTGGTCTCTAAGGCAGGCGGCCTCTTCCCAGAAACCTTCCCAGTGCAGGCTGAGCCTCCTTCCCAATGGGAGCTGTCCTCCTGTGCCAACTAGAAGCATTCTCTGGGGTCTCCAACTGGGATCCTAGTTCTAGTCTTCAGAATGGCTCTCTGACTCCACTCATTAATAGATCACCAGTGTCCGACAACTCTCGCCCAATAAATAATTCAGCTCCAGCTCCTCCCCGTTTAGGTGAGTGGTTCCCTGTTTCCCCATGTATGGCTCCCCGGAAGGGTAGAGAAAGCCCCTTCTGGAAGAGTTCTAAACGTCCCAGCTTATGGCATCCCACAAACATTCCAAGCTGGCCACAAAGCCAGATGGACCAAGCCCAGCTGTCGAGTTATGAGCATCTCCCTCCTCCCTTCATAGGGAATCAGGTGGGGGCTGGGTGGGCAGACCCTGCAGCATTCTCTAAAGGTTCCCTCCAGCCACCAGGGCCCCAGGACATCCCTTTGGTCACAGTGGACCCCTGGGAGCAAGGGTACAAGGGCAGGGGGAAGAAGACGGACGCCTTTGCACGTGCAGGGTCCTTGCCCAGAAGTCCCTTTCCTCACCCACATATCTAGGGAATTCCTCTCCATCTCTGATGTCTCTATTTAGGCTGAACCTCTGTGAGGTCTTCCCTAACCACTAGGCCACCAATTCAAAGTATTAATCTCTTGCTCCTTCCTCTACCCTCAAGAATCCACATCCAAGAAGATGTTGCTCATCTCGCTCTTGGACTGTGAGCTGCTTGAGGACAGGGACAGTGGCTTCATGGCTCCTGAAGAATAGAGAGGGAAGCATCAGCTGGGACTGCAGTGTTGCTGAGGTGAGTGGGAGTCACCTAAGAAGAACTAGGCTTCCCTCTTTGCAGGGTCCGTGGTGCAGAGGGAGGGACCCTAAGGGCAGGGTGGGGTGGGGAAGGGGAGAGGCCCGGGGAGAGGGTCTGAGGCCCTGGCAGCTGGGGAGAAAGGGAGGCAGAGTGAATGGGAGCAGACCAGTTAAACACAGAGAAAGGCCAAGCCCCCTTTAACGGAAAAGGAAAATGAAATCAGAATGAAAATTGATGAGGCGGAGAGAAAAGGAGACTCATTTCATCAGCAGGTTTGCCAGATGAAGCTCGGAGATAAATCACGCAGCGGAAGGAGCTGTGGTCTCAGCGCGGGCACGCGCCTTCTCCCTCTGTCAGCTGTCTTGGGCAGGCCCGGGAGATAAATGGCTGCAGCTGAGGCCCAGAGGCAGTGAAGTTTTTTTTTCTTTTCTTTTTTTTCCCCCCTAACTGCAGGAGAATGGCCTGTTGGTCCTCGCCACCTCCTCCAGGCCTGCCCTGGCCATTCCCTTCCCTAGGTCCTCTGCTGTGCCCCTCCCCAACCCACAGGCCTCTCCCTGGGCAGTGCCTGTGCACTCTCCTGCCAGGTCAGGCCTGAGGAGAGTATGTCTCAGAAGCTCTGCTGCCTCAATACCTCATCTATCTCCAAATCCAGGAAGGGGAGGCAGAGACAGTCAGGGCATGGGAGGCTGTGGCAATGGGTACAGCCTAGGAGGGGGCTGGGCTCTAGTTCTGGCTTGAGTACAGACTTTGGGTAATGTCCTCTTCCTTCTTTAGGCCTCGAGTTCCTTATCTGCAAAATGAGGGGCTTGGGTTAGACCCGCAGTTCTCAAACTGTAGTCCCTAGACCAGCAGTGTCAGCATCACCTGCAAACTTGCTAGAAATGCAGGTTCTCAGGCCCATCCTGGACCTACAGAATCAGAAACCCTGAGGGTGGGCCCTTCCTAGTCACCTGTGTTTGAACAAGCCCTCCAGGCGGTTCTGATATGCTCAAGTTTGAGAACTGCTGGGAGAGATTACCTCTAATGTCCCCTCCAGCTACACAGTGTCATCTAGAATGTTCCATTTTTAAAGTATATGCACATATGACAAACTGCTTATAGATAGATTAGACTCGAGTATTGCAGATCCTCCTCGCCTCTCCATCCTGGCCACCAGGAAACACTGTATCCAATAAGCATTAATAGAGCCCTGACTGTATACCAGGCACTGTATGTATGTGAGGGGTTGGGGATTCACAGCTATGAGAGGGTAGGTGGAAAATTATAGGTTAAAACAAAACAAAACAAAACAAAACCAAAGAGTATGATAGAAAGTTGTCACGGAGCAAGGCCAACAGAGCCCAAGCTAGAGGAGAGAGCATAATTCTGCCTTGTGTCAGAAATTGGACAGTCAGAGGAATTACTAAAATTTGTTGAATTGTACGCTAAAAATGGCTGAATGTGATGGTATGCAAATTGTACTTCAATAAAGCTGTTAAAAAAATCACAGTGGGAGTGTTGTCTGAATCTATAGGCCAGTAGATGCACAGATGGTGGAAGACATTCTCCACATACAGGAGACACCAGGAGCAAAGGTCTTGAGATTAACACATAGGAATTGAATTCCAAGGAGTGAGTGGGTTCCCCTTGGGTCCTGAGAGCGTGGGTGACATGATGTGAAGATGCTGGTGCAGCAGGCAGGAGCCAGAATGGTGTGGACACAATATTGCAGGCAGAAGGCAGCCCACAGGGATATATAAAATGTAGACCTGTAATTCCAGTGCTTTGGGAGGCCGAAGTGGGAGACTCACTTGAGTGTGGCCAGGAGTTTGAGACCAGGCTGAGCAAAGTAGCGAGACCTTATCATTAAAAAAAAATTAGCCATGGTGTGCACCTATAGTCACAGCTACTTTGGAAGCTTTGGCAAGAAGATTGCTTGAGCTGAGGAGTTGGAGACTGCAGTGAGTTATGATCGTACCACTGCTCTCCAGCTTGCATGACAGAGTGAGACCCTGTCCCCCAAACAACAATAGCAAACAAACAAAATAGGCAGTAACTCCTACAGTCATCAATAATCTAATATGACCAGATGCACCTTGTAATTAAAATGCTTCTATATCCACAATCCTATGTTGCTATGGTCTGAATACGTCCCCCCAAATTCAGGTGTTGGAAACTTACTTCCCAATGCAACACTGTTGGGAGGTGGGGCCTTTTAGGATGTATTTAGGTCATGAAGGACTATATTAATGTTGTCATGAAAGGTCTTGATGGAGAGAATTTGGTCATTTTCTGCCTGTCCACCTTCTGCCTTGTAAGGACAACAGCATTCCTCCTCTCCAGAGGTCTTCCAAGGCACTCTCTTGGAAGCAGAGAGCATCCCTCACCAGGTGCCAGTGCCTTGATCTTGGAATTTCCAGCCTCCAGAACTGTGAGAAATAAATTTCAGTTCTTTGTAAGTTATTAGCCTGTGGTAGTCTGTTATAGTAGCACAAACGGACTAAGGCATATGTGATTCTCCTAGCAGCCCTGTAAATTCATAGGAGCGAGCTATCATCCCCATTTTACTGGGAAGGATATTAAGTGACTTGTCCAAGATCATACAGCAAACAAGTCATGGAACCAAGGCTAGAAGATCCAGGATGCTTCTAAGTCCAGTTCTTATTTTCCCAGTGGGAGGGCAAGGATAGCAATGGTTGCCATTGACTGAGCAGTGATTATGAGGATAGCACCATGGCTTGGGAAGTACTAGCCCCACTTCACAAACTGAGAGGCTTGGTAACTTGTCCAAGGATATTCACAGGAAAAGCCAGGACTCAGACTTGGTTCTTGCTGACCCTAAAGCCCATGCTCTAAACTCTGACTTCATATCACCTTCCTCCAGCCCCCACTGCCCAGCTCTCTCCCCTCCTTCCTCAAGCCCGGAATGGAATGGGGAGATTTCCAGTTGATGTCTTCTAATTCAGGCTCTGGCCAACCCAAGCAAAAGAAACTGGCCCCAGCCTAAGTTCAGCAGCCCTTCTTCCGCAGAAGGCCCTTTCCAACCTGGCAGAGCTCCCTCTCCTTCACACCCGTCCATGCCTTCCAAGCCCCGTGTACCCTCTGCGGGACCAGCAGCTCCCAGGGCCCCTGAGCCTGGTGGAAGGAAATGCTTCCATCTGTGATCAATAAAAGGCATAATTCAGTGACTGCGGCAAGTACAAAAGAGTGTAGGTTAAATCAATATTTAGAAGCTTCGAAATTAAACTAATTAAGAGCAAGCCTTAATGATTTTTACTATCTGAAAATAAAAAAGACAAAAAGCGCACCTATATTTCATGATTTTACTTTAGTAGCTTGTAATAATTTGGGAAGAGAAGAAATGGTAAGTGCTCTCAGCCGGCCCCATGCTCTGCACTGCAGGAGTGGGGAGCGCTGGTCCTTGGTAACAGGAGGGGAGAGGACGGATGGGGTGGAGGGATGGAGCACAGCATGCAACCTGCAGTTAGAAACAGCCGCCTGGCTTGGGATTCAGGGACTGTTATGGGTTGAATTGTGTCCTTCAAAAATATAAACTGAAGTTCTACCACCTGCTACCTGTGACTGTGACCTTATTTGAAAACAAGGTCTTTGTGACGATGAGGCCACTATGGAAGGCTCTAATCCAATATGACTGGCCTCTTCGTAAGGAACGGAAAATGCCAAGTGAAGACAGACACAGAGGGAGACGCCACATGTCACAGAGACAGAGACTGGAGTGCTGCAGCTGTGAGCCAAGGAACGCCACTGGCTGACTGATGGCCAACACCAGAAGCTAGGAAGGGGCAAGGAAGGATCCTCCTCTATAGGCTTCAGAGGGAGGATGGCCTTGCTGACACCTTGGCTTTGGACTTCCAGCCTCCAGAACAGTGAGACAATAAATTTCTGTTGTTTAAAGCCACCTGGTTTGTTTTATTTTGTCATAGCAGTCCTAGAAAAGTAACACAGGGACCCTGGGTTCTAGTTCCCACTTTGCCACCTACTAACTGCAAGCTCGGGCATGATACTTAACCTCTATGTGCCTCAGTTTTTCCTTTGAAAAATGGAGGTAAGACTAGTACCATCTATTTTTACAGAGATGCACAGATCAAATGAAACCATGAGTGTGGATATGCATGATGAGCTGTAAGTGCTGTACAAATATCACTCAGGCTTACTGCTTAGTGGAAAGAATTGGAAAAGGACTCAGGAGCCATTAGTCAATGGGCAGGAAGCTTCCTGCCAGCTCAAAGAACTGTTCTAAGACCCAATCAGACCACAGGTATGAGTTCACTATGCATCATTAGAAAGATGATACATATGAGAGGTGTTTTGATTATCATGCTCAACAGGGATCTTATTTGATGGCCGCTTGGTCCTAGTTTTCTCATGTGTAAAATAAAAGGGCTGGACAATATGATTTTAAGGGTATTTTTCAGCATTATTCTCTGAGCTCATATATATATATATATATATATTTTGTTTTTTTGAGTTAGGGTCTCACTCTTGTCACACAGGCTGGAGTGCAGTGGCACACTCATGGCCACCACGGCCTCAGCCTGCTGGGCTTAGGTGATCCTTCCACCTCAGTCTTCCAAGTAGGAACTTTTTTTTTTGAGACAGGTTCTCACACTGTTGCCCAGGCTGGAGTGCAGTGGCACATCATGGCTCACTACAGCCTCAGCCTCTTGGGTTCAGGTGATCCTCCTGCCTCAGCCTCCTGAGTAGCTGGGACTACAGGAGTGTGCCACCATACCCAGTCAATTTTTAAAAATTTTTTTGTAGAGACAGGGTCTCGCTATGCTGCCTTGGCTGGTCTCAAACTCCTGGGCTCAGGCAATCCTCTCACCTCAGCCTCCCAAAGTGCTGGGATTACAGGCATAAGCCACTGTGCCCAGCATGTGTGTGTGTGTGTGTGTGTGTGTGTGTGTGTGTGTGTGTGTGTGTGTGTGTGTGTATGTAATGTACTATAAGAGGGGAGACCCCCAAAACACAGAATTATGTTTTTTGGAGGCCAGGCCCCTAGTAGTAAGGCTTCCCCCACTATGTAAGTGCTCTAGGAACCCACTGGCATTAGCGTTTCAGCTAGCGCTGTTGTGAGAGGCTGCATTCAGCTTCAGTGAATATTTTTTGGAGATTCTTTCAAGAGTTTGCCCATTTCATGATGGGTGATTTATAAGCGCACCTGCCCACACTGTGCTGAGTGTTCACCAAGTTTTGACCAAAAATGGTATGATGACTCCCATGCCCCACCCTCCATACTCACCTGATCTTGCCCCAAGCAATTTTTTTGATTTTCCCGATGAAAAAAGTCCTCAAAGGGAAACATTTTGACACTGTGAAAGAGGTGAAAGAAAACATACATAGCAGAGGCAACAGAACTAAAAGGCATCAAAATTGATGAGTTCAAAAACCGTTCTGAGCAGTGGAAAAAGCATCTCAATAGGTGTATTGCATCAGACAGAAAGTATTTGAAGGTGACTGAAGTTTAAACATGTAAGAATAAATATACAATTTTTAATAAATAAATTCTGGGTTTTTTTGGGTACCCCTTGTAAATATATTTGTAGTATATTTATATTTTAAATGTAGTGTGTCTTGGTAGCCCAGCCACATTCTCATCCCTAAGCCTCTCTCTGCAGCCCAGTACAATTCAGAGAGGGTGTCAGCTAAGCCTGTAGAGAGAGGTCAGGAGTGCACTGGGCCTTGCTTGCCTCTGCCCTCTGCTGCCTGGATTAAGGGACGGGAACCACAGTCTTCCCTGAGTGTACCAGGAAAGAAGGGAACAAGAACCCACACAGGCAGCAAATAAAATCCTTATTGATCATAAGATGGCGGGCATCTCAAGCCCGGCTGGCTCCTAGAACTGTTCCTCTTGAATAAATGTTCTGAACGACCCATTCAGACTCAACGCTGGAGCTCTGTCTTTAAGTGCAACGGAAGAGGGCGGCTGAGCTGAGTGCTGCTGCTGCTCTATGGAGCCTCTTCCATGGCTCCAGGGTGGAAGCTTTTTGGGTGGTGTCTCAGAATTTCAGAAGGAGCTGTACCTTGCAGCAGTGGGAGTTCCAGATGGGAGAACCAACCTTCCTGCATATGACAACCAACATGCTTCCCAGATGGGTAAGACTGTGGTAAAGAAGCACATTACACCCTCACAGGGACGAGTGACATCAGCAACAACCCCAGGATAATCAGCTTATCATCACAGTGCCATCACCTGAGAGCTACTGCCACGCCATCACTATGGTCAGCCACCTGCAGCCAGTCATCTCTGTTAATGTCCCTAGCCCCATCATTGCCATGTGCATCCCCTGCTTGCTGCCGTGACCTCACATCACTTTGAACACCGTCCACTAGCATCATCCTCTCCTTCATCCACTGCCACAGTCCTAGTTATCATCAGAACATGTGTATGAGGCCGGGGTGGTGGCTCATGCCTGTAAACCCAGCACTTTGGGAGGCTAAGGCAGGAGGACTGCTTGAGTTCAAGACAAACGTGGGCACCACAGCGAGATCTCATCTCCACAAAAAAATTAAAAATAAAAAAAATTAGCTGGGCATGATGGTGTGTGTCTGTAGTCCTAGCTGCTCAGGAGACTGAGACCGAAGGATAGCTTGAGTTCAGAAGGTCAAGGCTATAGTGAGCCATGATGTTGCCAATGTACTCCAGCCTAGGTAAAGAGTGAGACTTCAAATAAAAAGAAAGAAAGAAAGAACATGTGTATGGCTGTATGGCTTCACTGCTGTAACATGTACAGAATCTGAAACAGATACAAATTCTGCCATTGGGAAATATACATGAGACCCCCAACAATGCTAACATGAGTACAAGTGGATTCACAGAGGGGCACACTAAGAGAAGGATGGCCATGGGGAAGGGGAAGGGGATAAGCTTAGATATGGCCAGGAAAGCTCCATATAATGCTTGGGGGACATAAAAAAATGCCAATCATTTGCCCCTTCCTCCATTATCTCTGTGTTTTTCAACTCTGGCTGCACCATAAAATCACATGGGACTCTTTCAAAATACATTTATGCCTATATCCCACTCTAGGCCAACTAAATCAATCTGAGGGTTATGACACACACACACACACACACACACACACACACACACACACACACACACACACACACGGTGCCAAAAAATGTATACACATTTTAAGAAAGGACAAAACTGTATTAAACTCATTAATACTCAATAAGATGAATACAAGTCATGTTTGACTTCTGCAATTACAAGAGGAGTTCAAAGTGGTTACCATCAGCATACAGACACTTCTGATTATAGCAAACATCTCTGAACATTGCTTAAAATGTGTATATGGGAGTGCCACACGGGGGAGGGGGGTGCCAAAAATGTATATACATTTCAAGAGATGTTATCTATGTATTACTTTTCGAAGTTGAATTGAATTACAGTAGCAATGCGTAGTATGACGTTTGCTCAAAAGATAGTGTTAAACAAATGAATCCTAGTATCACCATGTGTCAGGCAGGACAGTCAGAGAAAATGGTGGTGGTTGTTCCAGGAGCGCAAGACCATTCTGAAGTGGTTTTTTAAACTCAAGAACGTTGTGGAAGTACAACAATGGAGGCGTGAGTATCCAACAGAACCTCCGACACGCCTAACGACTGCACACATTCATGATAAGTTTGAGACTCAGGGTACTGTGTGTGATGTGCACAAAGGAAGATCCGGGAGGCCTCGCACAGCAACTGCAGTAATTCACTGGAATCAGAAGTGGCTGGACACTGATGGTAATTACTTTGAGCACCTCTTGTCCTTGCAGAAGTCAAACCTGACTTGTATTCTCTTTTGTTATCAGTATATATTATTATAATTTTAATGTTTTTTCCTTTCTTAAGATGTATATACAACTTTCCAGAATTTATAATATACAACTTTCCAGAATTTCTTTATAAATTTTCTATCCAAAGGGGAAAAAACTATAAACAATCAACAACCTCACAGTTGCTGATACTGATGTCTAGTAGAGATGGTAGAGTCTAGGGGGTGGACATGTAGCTGCTCACTGAACAATTCCTTCAACTTCACTATATGTTGGAGCTCTTTCATATAAAATGAAACTGAGGCTTATGAGGTTAAGTAACTTGCCCAGGGTCTTGAAGGTAAAACAAGTCATTCATCACCTCTTTTAATATCCCCAGCTGGTTTGAACGTGAAGCCAGGACTGAGACCCATCACCTCTGAAGGAAAAATCCATAAGCAAATGAGTTTCTTTCCTCTACCTTCCACATGTGAAAGAACATGCCTTTCTCTCATCAAACCAATCCAGTACATTGGGAAAGGCTGCTTCCCAGCCCTTCCCGACTCGGGGCACACATAGACAAGTGTATTTGCATATTTCCAGGCAAGATGGCGAGGCTGCTTGCAGCAGGAGGGAACCTCTCAGGGAGATGGCTGTTACCCGAGGCCCCACAGGGTGCCCTGAGTGGTGAGGACTGTGCCTGGTGCCCACTGCAGCCAGGCCAGTTGGCCAGCTCGGCTCTGTGCAGACACCCCTGATTCTTCCGGTTCTAAAGCCCCAGTTCAGCATTCCTAGCCGGGATTATTCTTCCCCAGGAAAATCCAACCAGAGTCTGACTATTGCAGTATGTGTGTGACTGTGTGTGTGTCTCGGGGACAGTGAGTGAGGGGGCGGTAGGCCTGCGGGAAGGGCCCGACCCCCTGGCCTCATCTGCATGCTCTTCCACGCCTGCTCGCCCCTTGGGGGGGGTGCCATGGCAACCATACTCTTTAAACACAGGAGTTTGTGCTGCCATCGCAAAGCAGCATTAGGCAATTTAATTAAGGTGCTGGCAGCAGACAAACTTTGTGAGTTAAAGGCATTTTATTAAATCCCATTGTATTATGCAGCCCAGTTCCCCCAGGAGCTGCGGAGCTGGGGGAGGACAGAGGAGAATGTGCTGGGGTTTTCGCTCCTAGCTTTTTTCTGGTCTCCCTCCTGCTGCATAAAGGCCTTCACTGAGTGCAGGGGACCCCATGGGTGATTGCCTGTTCCCCCCAACCCCCACTCCAAGGCCGGGCCTTGATAGGAGACCGGCCTTGATAGGAGACCTGCCGCAGCAGCCCGGGAAAGGTAATCACCAGTGTTGAGCTCATGCGCTACTGTTCACAGAGCACAGTTGCGGTGTTCTCAGTCAGGGCCAGGCCTCTGACTCTGGCTTCAGCATTCACAACAGCATGCTTCCCATGCCAGGGATAAGCTCAGTGCCTTCGTGCACCTGCTTGTTAAATCCCCCACACCCTTGAAGTCAGAGCTACTGGCACTCCCATCTTACAGATAAGGAAACTGAGGCTTACATAGGTAAGGTAACTTGCCCAAGGTCTTGTAAGTGGTATGTAGCAGGGAAACATGCCTGGATTTGCCAAGAGGCTACATGGAGATTTTTAGGACCCCAGGATACCTAATCTGTGTGAAATGAAGCAGGGCTCCGGGGCTTTGGGTGACATTCCAGAACAAAAAAGCTGACCATCTGCCTGTCTAGAGGGAACCCACCCCCAGGTTCATGCTCCCAGGGCGGGGAAGGGGCTTGGGGATCTGAGAGCCTGCTGAACAACCCTGCCCTGGGACTGCCCAGGCAGGGTTGCCTCAGCTCTTGCCTTTGGGAGTCCTTCCCATGTGAGCAAGGAGAGGGAGTCCAGCATGGTCCCCTGGGTAGCCCTGGAGAGGATTCCAGCAGGCTACTGGCCACTAGGGCCTTCTCCACCTCCCTAGGTGGCCAGCCTGGCCTGGTGGTGACAGCCCAGAGCTGTCAGCACCAGGACCCCACCGAGCAAACAGTGAAACACCTTTGACTCACAAAAATCCACGGAGCCCCACTCTGTGCACAACATCAGAGAGATGCGCAAGATAAGGTGCCTGCCCTCCAGGCCTGCTCATAGGAACACCTTCTCGGGTGCGGTTTCTACAATTCTAAAATGGGGGTAATGACATATGCCTTGTATAGCTAAAATGAATGCAATAAAATTAGCTAATTTCATTGAGGGCTTACTCTCCCCTAGGCACTTGCCGCTCATGATCTTGTTTCATCCTCATAGCAACTTATTATTCCCATTGTGCAGATGAGGAAACTGATACTGAAAGGAGTTAAGCTTCCTGCCCAAGGTCATACAGCTAGTAGGAGGCAAGAATTTGTGCTCTTAACAAATCATATATATGGTCTTACATATATATAGGCATATAGAATTAATTTATATATATATATATAATTATATATTAACAACAGCTTAGAAATATAACACATATGCCATAAATTCACAATCACTTTATATTTGAAAAGCAAGTTTGATAGATAGACTTGCCATGATGTTAGTCCATTTGGGCTGCTACACCAACATACCATAAACTGGGTGGCTTATTAAACAACAAAACTTATTTCTCACAGTTCTGGAGTCTGGGAGCTAGCAGATTTGGTGTCTGGTGAGGGCCCGCTTCCTGGTTCATAGACAGAGAGCCATCTTCTCACTGTGTCTTCACTTGGCGGAAGGAGAGAGGGAGATACCTGGGGTCTCTTTTATAAGGGCACTAATCTCATTCATATGGGCTTTACCCTCATGCCCTAACCACCTCCCAAAGCACCACCTCCTAATACTATCATACTGGGGATTAGGTTTCAGCATGCAAATTTTGGAGGGGGCACAAACATTCAGACCAGAGCGGCCACCAAACTTAAGGGTGTGCTATTATTACCTGGTAGGAAGAAACAGGTTTCCTGAAAGTGGGATTTCTCCTCCTGGAAGGGCATTCAGGAGCTGTGGCTGGAGCCAGTGGCACAAGCCTTAGCACTCCTGAGAAGGTGGTGAGGCCTGTGTTCCTTCTCCCTTCCCCACCTCTCTTCTTGACTCCCCAGGGTCTTCTCTGCCCCTCCCCCATCCTTGCTCTTCGTCCATCACCATTGTCTCCCACCCCCTGAGGCCTCCACCTGGTTCTGGGGTCTCCTTGACCTATCTCTGCTTCCTTGCCTGCCCCCCCCAACAAAGACTCAGTCACGAGTTACGGGTGCCAGGTGACACCTTTAGGAAAAAGTCCCCAGACAGGTGGTCATGTGTGGGGGGCAGTCCAGGAAGGACAGAGCTGGCTGCAGGGGTCATGTGTGGGGGGCAGTCCAGGAAGGACAGAAAGGCTAACGTGAGACCACCCAGTTCCACACCTTCACCACACAAGCCTCCCGGGAAAACCGCAGCATCTGACCGTCTGGCATTAAGGCATCTAACACAGGTCTAAATCCAGGGGTTCTAATACTAGCTCTACCACTTACCAGTGTTAAAAAAATCATCCCTGACAAACAGAGCTGGGAAAGCCATGAAGAGAGGTTTCTCATGCTTGGATGCCTGATAACAAAAAGTATCACAAAAGACTGCAAAAGCCACAACCTTGGACAAAGGCCACAGAAACTCTACACACAAAATATTTCTTTAGGACATCTGTCTAGCAAAGCTGCCTGTCTAGCCTTGAAATGAAATCACCCTTGTTACTGATCTTTATAGCCAAGGGTTATTATTTCAGAACAATTATGCAATCCTCATTTTTTTCCCCTTAAAAACCTCATCTTCCTTTCCTCCCTGAATACACACACAGTTTACTATGGCATGCAAGTTCCCATTGTGATGCTCTATTCACACCAGCCATGGGACAATCTCACTGAGCTGCAGTTGCTTCTCATCTGTAAAATGGGCATACACATTTCTGCCTTGAATTTTAGTAGGTACCATTTATGGGATTACTATGTATTAGGTCGTTCCCAAATATTTTTTTTTTAAATCCAGACAATAATCCTAGGAGAGTCACAGTATTATATTTACTGAAGGGGAAAATGGAGGCTCAGAGAAGTTAAGCAACTTACCCAAGGTCACACAGCTAGTACATGTAGAAGGCACGTGTAGAAGTTCAGATCCAGCACAGTGTGATGCTGAAGCCCTCACTTTTCACCATGCACCAACTGCCTGGCTGTCAGGGAGCCCACGGAATGATGCATGTGAAAGTGTTATAAGCAAAAAGCTCCAGAACAACTAACACAGGGGTCCTCCCCCGACCCCGTCGCATGGCCCTTCTATAGCTCAGTCAGTTTTCTCTCAGTGAGACAGGACCAAGGGACAAACCTACTGTCTGATGCTGCAGGGGCTATGCACCCACCTCTCTGCGGGAGCAGCTTGGGCTGCAGCTGTGTGTGCGTGTGTGTGTATCTGTGCAAGCGAGTGCACTTGTGTGTTGGGGGAGACATCAGGCAGAGGGGCTCAGTTCCGGCCCAGGTAAGCCAGCTTGTAGGGGAGCGGGTGTGGAGGCTGTATTCGCCAGTGCTCTTGTTCTCTTGGGCACAAAGCCTGGATGGTGCCAGCTCATTTTCATAGCCATTTTCCCAGGGAATTAACAGGGGGAACATTCTCTCCTGTAATAATGATAAAAATAATAATAATTAACATGGCTGTAACTTATATCTCTCTAGCACCTCTCTCTCTCCACACCTCAAAACTCTGGGCAAACAGCAAATCTGCTGGCTTGATAGCCACATGGCTGGAGCTAGGAAGCCTTAGTATTGCCAGATTCTCTGTCTCCTCCAGCTGGGAAACAGGTGCAGGTGCACATGGGACTGACCCGTGCCAGGAGTTGCCCTCTGAGCGCCGCTGGCAGAGCTGGGAAGTTACCCCAGGCACCCTATCTCCCATCAGCCCTCACCTCCTGGGTTCATCCTGTGTCCAGGAATAGCAGGTAGGTATGGAGGAGAAGGAGGTGTAAGCTTTCTTTGTCCAACTTTCAGAGAGCTTCCATCCATCCTGCTTGTTCCCCGCACACAACTGGTTCAGCCTCAGGAAGGAGTGCCCCCGCCCCTGCAGCCAGTGGAGTCCATGTCTGGCAGGGCTAGTACCTGCAGGGGACAGCTGATGGCCTTCTCTGGACCCAGCCAGCAGTCCTAACTCACCAACTGTCTAGTTCAAACAAGTGATTACACAGCTCTATTAAGAGTGCACGTGGCTCCTGCCAGGGAGGAACAGGAACTCTACCCGAAGTAGTAGAGGGGGATGAGAAAGAAGACCTCAGGGTCTTGCAGCAACGGGCTCTTCTCCAGCAAGGCATTTTCCAGTCAATCCTGTGCAACATAGAGCACTAAGGGTGCCATGAGCCAGCATCCTGAGGTACTCAGAGCCTGACAGATCGTCAGACATGGAGCCACATCCTGCTTGTCTGGGCAGTCCATCTACACAGTGATGGACATGAAAGCCCCTGAGCAATTCAAACAGACAGATACCTAAGCTCTTCCTGTGGCCAGTGGCCTCAACCACCCTACACAGGGTATTGCCAACATACTCTTTTAAAACAACTACTGGATCTCAGTTACATTTCCTTTGTTTTCTTCATGAACTTCAGAACAGAGAGGAGTAAAAAGGGGAGACACTGTCAGAAACTATGTTTATTATAGATATATTCCCTCAGCGTCTCCAGAGAGAATGCCTTCTTAATCTCAGGTCCTCAGGTGGACTGCAGGGAGTCCGGGAACTACCTGAGATTGCATGTAAACCTGCTTGTGTGTGAATGTGTGGGCACAGGTGCATTTTTCTGGTGAGAAGGTTCATAGCTTTTATCAGCTTTTCAGTAGAGTCTGTGAGACCCCAAAACATTAAGTACTGCTCCAGTCCTTGCTTGGTTCTGAAGATGATGGGCTGGCCCCTTTCCATAAGGATGACTCCATCTTTTGGGACTCAGGGGTAGATATCGAGGCTTGGATCTCACCTGCTTGCAAAGAGGGCAAGGATGAGTTTGGGGGTACACTTAAGCAGAATCACGACAGGGAGTTTGTGCCAGGCAGAGTCGTGGCCGCCTCTGATCCAGCAGCGGTGATGGAATGCCTTTCTCATTGCCTCATTTTTCCCATTGTGACAGCTGCGTATCTACGGTTCCCTGTCACCCTGGTGACAACCTTCTAACGATGAAGGCAGCATCAGTGTCATATAAATTCCTCCAGAACCCCAGGAGCTAGAGGGAGATCAGGTTCAAGAAGCTGGGAACCAAATACTCCGCGCCACGTAGTGGAAAGAACAAAGCCTTTAGAATATGAAAGACCCGAGTTCAAATCCTGCCCCGGCCTCTTCCCAGCTGTGTGACCTTGAACACTTTACTGAAGCTCCTATATCATATAATGAGCACACTATATCCCAGGGTTAGCTTGAGGATTAAAGGTAATGATGGTGACAGAGAATATGGCATAGTGTCTGGCGTATAGTAGTTACTCAATAAATAAGTCCCCTTTCCCAGCAGGGACGGGTGGGGATGTGCACACCCCAAGAGCTTCCATCATCCTGCTTGCTCCCGCACACAACTGGTTCAGCCTCAGGAAGGACTGCCCCCGCCCCTGCAGCCAGTGGAGACCATGTCTGGCAGGGCTAGTTGCCATACCACTGCAATATCAGAGAAGAAGAGGTCCCAGGGCAATGCCTGCTTGGTAAGATGGGAATGGTGGTCAGAGCAGAGTCACTTGTCCCTACACTGTTGGCCAGATTCTGCCTAATCCTCACGGCTTACTTGGCCCCTTCTCGTCCATTAAGCTGCCCTTCCCTGACATTCCACAGTTGCCATCTGGGCTTCCCATCTGTACCGTACAGCATTCCCCCTCCTGGTGACGAGGGAGGTCACTCGCTCTCCTTCCATAAATGGCAGACCTCTTGGCTGGCCTAGCTGCAGCCCCACCCCCATGCTGTTCTGCCCACCTCCCCAGGTACGCCCTCCTCTCTTTCCCCTGCACTGCATAGGAGCCAGCTGTTCTCTTTTTTGCTTTCGGGTCTTTGAACCTGCTATTCTGATACGTCCTTTCATTCTCTGCTGAGGTGGCTCTTAATTATCCTCCAAGTGCCAGCTCAATTGTCACCTCCTTCGTGACACCTTTCCTCCCACAGCACCTACCCTAGTTTAGCAAGAGCCATGCCGTGCCATCTGCCTCCCTGGACTGAGCTTCTCAAAGGCACACGTTGGCTGGGCCTTCTTCATCCCAGCATCCCCCTCGCCTGGCACAGGGTCTGCACATGGTCAGTGCTCAATAAATGTGGTGTGAGCTGAGCTAGAAGAATAGATGATGTGGTTCCCCATGGCTGGCAGTGAGGCCCCCTTAATAGAGGCTTCCTGTAAAGGTGGGAGTCCCTCCTCAAGGGTGGCTAGCTTGGGTCCTGCTGGAGTCAGGTTAGGCGTGTAGGAGGTTGGTTGTTAGAGGGCTGATGTGCTCATCCCATCTGGATTCTGCACTTGTCTACTCCAAGCCACAGGGCCAGGGCAAAGGGCTTCTGCCAGTCATCCTGGATGCCTCTCTATTTTGCATCTGCAGAGAGAGGGAGAGGACGAGGATGGGGCAGAGATAAGGAAAGGAATACACAATCGTGAGCATTGACAGTGTTAGCTCTAATTCTTGTCAGACTGGTATCCTTAAATCATTTTACAGATAAGGAAACTGAGGCAACTTACTTTCCCAGAGCCATACAAGAAGTTGCACAGAGCTAAAATTGGAACCAGGTTGTTCTGGCCCTAGAATGAACATTCCTTGATAAGATGCTACCTTCTGTGGAAGTCACCACACGGCACCTGGAGGAAACAAGAAAATGCTCATGCTCAAAAATTGTGTGTGTGTGTGTGTGTGTGTGTGTGTATGTGTGTGTGTGGTGATATTGCTCCTTTTTTTCTTTTACGTTTTTTGAGTCAGAGTCTCACTTTGTCACCCAGGCTGGAGTGCAGTGCACACTCACAGCCACTGCAGCCTCGACCTGCTAGGCTCAGGTGATCCTTCCGCCTCAGCCTTACAAGTAGCTGGAACTACAGGCATGAGTCACCATGCCTGGCTAATTTTCTTTTTTAACTGTAGAGACAAGTTCTTGCCAAGTTGCCCAGGCTTGTATCAAACCCCTGAGCTCAGGCAATCTTCTCTCCTCCGCCTCCCAAAGTGCTAGGATTACAGTCATGAGCCACTGCACCTGGCCTGATATTGCTCCTTAAAGAATGGATGGAGAATGGGTTGAATCAGTTGCCAAAGTGGCATTGGGCAGCCTTTCCTCCACCATGTCTGAGTGTGGGTCAAAGAATGATTTCACATTGAGGTCTAGGTTGACACGGTACTGTTTCACATGTGTGATCTCCTGTGTAATCGTCATGGCAACCTCTGAGTCAGTTATTGCCATCCCCATGAACTGATGAGGAGCCTTGGGCATGGCTGTGTTAGCACAGTTATTTCTGACTCAGTAACAACCCAGCCATCCCATTATGCTTGGTTACTTGCACTACCTGGCCAAAGTTTCAACCACAAAAGAATGGGAGGAGGACCTGTGGACAAAGTGGGGTGGGGAAGAGGAAGCCCTCCACAGTGAGAAGAGAGGGGGATCTCTAGGCATGGGTGAAATGAGGGAAGAGGAGGGGACCAGGATGCCTGGACTGAACCAGCCTATGTCATCGGGGACTTGACTGCCTATATTTTGGATCACAAATGTGTGACCTGGAAAAACTTGGGATTTGTTTCTATGCTCTTTGGGGTGGGCTGTGTGTGTGTGTGTGTGTGTGTGTGTGTGTGTGTGTGTGTGTGTGTGTGTTGTTTTCCTTTTAGTTTTTGGTAAATGTTCCATTAAAAAAAAAACCCAAAACTACTCTTGCTTGAGTTGAAACTGGAGGGAAATAGGGATGGCAGGCACCTGGGCTAGTACAGCTCAGGAGCAGTGCAGTCCCTCAGGATGGCAGCTAAGCAGACTCTGGGAGAGCCGAGGAGCTGGTGGGAGGCTGGGAGGGAGAGTGGGGAGGAGAAGGGAGAAAGAGGAAGGGCGAGTGGTTACATCCGGGGAACAACGGTTGTGAAGAAGTTTGGATTTCCTCCCTGCAGGGAACCTGGGAGCCAAGATTTAGACAAGATCACTGGAGATCCCAAACGCCTTTGTTCAGAGCCCATCCTGCGTCAACACATCAGCTTTGACACACTTCCTGTGGGGGTGGCAGAGCCTCCATGAGAGTGGCTGGTTGACTCCTGCTGGAGTGGGAGAGGAGATGTCTGAAAACTTGGCCTGCAGTGACTGTGACTGGAAGTCTGACTCAGGAAAGGAAGTGAGGAGATTAAAAAAAAAAAGGTCAGAAAGTTAAGGAGGAAAGAAGACCTTGAAGAGACTGGTCTGGCAGGGTTAATAGTTTCTTTCCTTCAGGAGAGATTTCATGCCACATTGAATACATAAAATACTACGCAATTGCAAAAGATGCGTTCCACAGTGTATTAGATACCACCACACTGTTCCTTGCACCTGTCAGCTACCATCAGAGTGACTGATGACTTATCAAAAGCCTCTCTGACATTTCCAAATGAGATGTTTTGATAGAGGTGCCATTCAATAGGCCCAAAAAACCAGATAGAACCTGAATGTAAATGAGGAACATTTGTCACCTTTGTCTCACCTATTAAAGGTTTCTTGTCTGACAACAAGGAGAGGGAGAGAGGGAGTGAGGGAGAGGAGGAGAAAGAAGCTGGGCAGGTGAGAGGGAAAGGAAGAGGAGCACCAAACCCAAAGAGCCCAAGAGCGGTAGGAAGTCAAAGGGAAGCAGAGCCCAGGGGATGGCTGTTTTTATGCTGAGTCAACCTATGACGCAGCAGAAAGGACCAGTAGCAAGAACAAAGACCTGAGCTGTCCAACATGATAGCCCCACAGGTGGCCACTGGACATCTGAAATGTGGCCAGTCCAGACTGAGACATGCTGTACATGTAAATGCACCCCAGCTTTGAAGATTTACTACGAAAAAAGAATGAAAAATACCTCAATAATGAATTTGTTACTGGTTACATTTTGAAATAATATTTTTGATATATTGGGTTAATATGTTAATTTCACTTATTTTGCTCTTTTGATATGACCTGTGTTATAGTTCCCATTGAACAGTACCAGCATAGATTGTGGATTTAAAAGACTCAGGTTAAAATCCCACCTCTACCATTTACTCAGGGACTCTTGGCAGGCGAGCCCAGCTAAAGCCACCAAAGGCCAGCCAAGCTGAGCCATAGGGATATCACACAGGGCTGGACCTGGTATGGTTGGGCATTGGCAGTATGCATGGGAACAGACAGTGGAGAGAATGCAAAGCAGAGAATGTTGGAGAGGAGTGGTCACCAGAACCTTCCTGTGGGAGACACAGAGAGAGGGGCCTGAGCTGGGCACAGAGGAAGCTATGGCCTCTCACAAGATTGGCCTCCCTGCTGGGTAGGTCTCGATGCTGAATTCCAGCACGTCAGCACTGGAAGAAGTCTAAAAGATGATCTGATCAAGGGACCCCAGGAAAACAGGCCCAGAGCAGGGAAATGCCATCCTCTCCCAATTCCCAGGTCCACTTGCTTTCCACCTCTCCTCCCCAGCGCCTCTAGTTAGTATGTCCACTGAACTGAGGCATGTAGCCACTGCATACCAACAACAAGATCTTCTTGCATGCTACTGGGGCTGTATTCACAGGAACCTTTACCTGCACGGACTTGTTACTGATAGTTGGTCTTCCACCTGTTGCCCCCCCATTTCTTGTTAGGTTGGTTTGATTTGTTCATTCACACATCAGTTCATTCATACCATGTGCCCAAGAGTCATGCCAGGTGCTGGGGATATAGAAATAAGAAAGAATCACTCCTGCCCCGCAAGGACCTCACAGTCCAGTGGCTTCTAAATGTGGAGTTGTTCAGTCCAGAGCCCCCAGCCTTCAAGGTGGTAGTGACCTTCCCCACTTTACAGATGAGGAACCTAGGGCTCAAGGAACTTAACCCAGACCCAGACCTCTCCTGACCAGACCAGAGGCCCTTCCATCAGCCTTGTTGCCTCCACTGGCATTCAGAAAGGATGCCCAGAGCAGAGATGAGGTTCTTCTGGAGTCCCCAACAGTCAGGTGGAAGCCAGAGCCAAGGCCAACTTCAGGAGGGAAACCCAGCGAAAAGACTTGTGGACAGCCACAGAGCAAATCAATCTCAAAGCCGTGGCAAGAACTGGGGACTTCTGATTGCAAACGTATCTCCTCTAGCAGCAGCGGCTCAAAGAGCTGGATGAGCATAGGGTGCTGTGGCAAGGGTGGAAGCAGGAGTTGCGACTGATTTCCTCACCTACTGCGGCTCAGGACTCAGGGGTCGATTCTGATGAAAAGAGCAGCCTATGGAGGGTTGGGGGCTCTGGGCTGAACAGCTCCCCATTTGGAAACCACTAGACTGTGAGGTCCATGAGGGAATCGATGGGTCTTAGTTATCACTGTACCCTGCACTTGGCATGGCTCTCAGAACACAGCTGCAGTGTATGAATGAATGAATGAATGTGCGAATGAATGAAACAAACCAACCACCTGGAAATGAGGTTGAGTCAGGGGACTGGGGTGGTAGAAGAACACGACTGGGACTCCTGGGGACACAGTCTTCCTTCTTTCCTGTATCTGAGAATATGCCAGGCATTGTGCTGGGTACAAACACGGACAAGAGGGAGAAGCAGCCATTCAGGGGGTAGGACAAGCAAGCAATAATAAGAAAGCATAGAGAACTGTGCGTGCCTGCTGGGCCTTGACCCTTTGTGACCTTGACCAAGTCCTTTTCCTCTTAGAGGAGTCAGGGTTAGACTAAACAGTGCGAGGTCACTTCCATGACCGGCAGAAGTGGATGTTGAGCTCTTTCCCGACTGCAGAGAATCACAGCCTCACCCCACCACAGCAGTAGGGTGGGTGGAGAGGGTAAGGACAAACAGAGGCACCTTGGCCCAAGGGAGGTGCACAATCACTTGGAAAGCTGGGTCCCTAGAGACGCACAGCCAGAGGTAACTGGCTGTGACAAGGAGTGAGCCAGCAGTCAATTCCATTCAATAAAACTCTGATTGCCTATGAGCCTTGTAAACAAGCAGCTCCCCTGTGGGCCTGAGGTGCTCTCTTCTTCTCCCCCCGCTTCCTGCTGGCACCTGCCCAGCCCAGCCCCAGGCCCAGGCCCTGTGACAGGCTGAACACTTCCCCCAACCTCTGCTGCAAAGGTGGACAACCAATGGTCAAATACCCTCTGGCAGGTGAGGGTCCAGGTCCTGGGGGCAGTGGGGGGAGGAGGGAGCGGTACTCACTTAGCCCTCATTAGTCCAAATTAAAATCAGGAGTGAGATGACAATTACAATTTGCAGTGGCCTAATTGTTTTCTCTCAGAAGCTGATCGTTTTGCAGATTGGGGAAATTAATTGTTTGAAGTCCCAGGTGGATTGGCTTTGAACCCAGCGCAGGCCAGGCAGGCCCTACCTTCACCTCTTCACCACCCCTCGGGACAGCCACTCAGCAATGGCTTCCGCCCTTTGGATTCTCAGGCAGGGAGAGACTGAGGGTCTGGGAGCCTTCTAGTCTTATCGAGTGGGAGGAGGGAAGAACGCTGGTAGGGCCAGAAGAGGTCTGCAGCTTGGGGCTGGCATCCAGGAGGAGGTGTTTTGCCTACCTGACACTGAGGATGGGCTCTGGGAAGCCCTGGATTTGCCAGAAGTTCCCATTTCCCCTGGGCATCCAATAGTCATTGTAACATTTATTCACTCATTCAACAAACATCAACAACATACTGTGTGACAAGCGCTGTTTCAGGAGGGCTGGGGACACTACAATAAATAAATTCGTATACAATCCCTCCTCTCAGGGATGGTACATGGTGTGGAGGAGGTGGCCAATAAACAAGTAAGCAGAGATCAGAGTGGTAAGGGTTCCAAAGAAGTTATGGTGGGCAGAAAGGCCCTCCAAAGATGTCTATACCATCATCCCCAGAGCCTGTTGCATCTGTTACCCTACCTAGCAGAAGACACTCTGCAGATGTAATTCTGGTTATGAACTTTAAGATTAGAGACAGTGACTTGTACTATCTAGGTGGGACAAATCTAGTCACATGAGTCCTTAAAGCAGAGAACTTTCTCTGACTGGAAGCTGAAGAGGGATTCCAAGCATGCAAGAATTTGACGTCCCACTGCAGGTTCTGAGATGCAGGAAGCTGTGCACAAGGACAGGAGAGAGGCCTCTAAGGAAACAGGGACCCTGGTCCAACAACCACAAGGAACTAGGCTCCACCAACCACCTGAATGAGCTCAAGGAGTGGATCCTCCCAGAGACTCCAGATAGAGTCCACTTGTCTGGCACCTTGACTTTGGCCTTTTGAAACCTGGAGCAGAGAAATCAGCCCTGCTAACCCTGACAGACTTCTTATTGACAAAACTGTGAGATAGCCAATGTGTGTGTGTTTTAAAAAATATTTTGTTTTATTTTGTTTTTGAGTTGGAGTCTCACTCTGTCACTTAGGCTAGAGTGCAGTGGCACACTCAGCCACCCCAGCACCAACCTGCTGGGCTCTGGCAATCCTTCTGCCTCAGCCTTCCAAGTAGCCGAGCTACAGGTGGCACTATCACACCCGGTTAATTTTTTTTTTTTTTGGTAGAGACAAGGTCTCCCTGAGTTGCCCAGGCTGGTCTTGAACTTGCGGGCTCAGTCAATCTATTCGCCTTGACCTCCCAAAGTGCTAGGATTACAGGCTGAGCCACCGAACCCAGTCAATTTATTTTATTTTAAAGATGTGGGGTACAATTCAGTATTAGGTATACAAGCGGTCATTGTACAGATAAAGTTTGGGCCTAACTGTGGTCCCCACTTTGCCTGGTTTGAGATCAGGTACCCTATTAGTGTTATGTGCCCTTTCCTCCCCGGGCAGTTTCTGGCTACTGATAATCTCTTTCTTATAGTATTAGGGTAAATGTTCAGGGCCCATTTATGAGTGAGAACATATGGTACTCAGTTCTTTGTTTCTGGGATAAATCAGTGAGTATTACGGACTCTAAATCCATCCAAGTTGATACAAAGTCCATAATTTTGTTCTTCTTCATGGCTGCATAATATTCCATCATGTATATATACAATGTGTGTTTCTTTAAGCCTCTGAGTTTGTGGTGACTTGTTATGGCAGCAGTAGAAAACTAACTTAGGAACTAAACAGGGTAACAGGACAGACAGTAACCTAGTGCTATTTCAACAAGGGTGGTCTCTTTGAGGAAGGGGACATGTGAACTGAGACCTGAGTGGTGAGCAAACGGAGTAGGGTAACCAGCTTTGTCCTCATTTTCCAGTTTTAGCACTTAGGTCTTGCATCCCCAAAACTCCCTCATTTCCTAGCAAGCCAGATGGTTGATCACTGTAAGGAAGAGGGAACAGCCAGGGCACAGGCTCTGAGGTGGGAGTTTTTAGGTGAATCACCACAAAAAACCATCCTGAGGGAATCTGTCAGATATAGGAGCAGGTGATGAGGGCTACTGGGGAATCTCTCAGAAAACACTTTTGAAGGGAGACTGGACTCAGCGATTCTAGCTGAGGACAGGTGAAAGCTCGTAGGGCTCCTTCTAGAACCCCATCCTCCCACTGTAGGGCTTAAGAATCACCAACCACTGCCTGCCCTGCCCTGGGCTAACGCTTCTCTCACCTGCCTCCCTCTCCCAGCTGGCCCCTGCCAGGGCCCAGGTGTCTTCACGTACCCAGGTACCAGGTGCCTGCTACTGCTTTCCCCAGCGGGATGTGGGCACACTGCCAAGCAGCACACAGCAGGGGGAATTTTTCAAGACGTCTTTAATTAATGAGACAATAGAAGACTGGGAAGGAGAAGACAAAGGTTGTGGACTGCTACACGCCCTGTCAAAACAGTGGCTGCGAGCCCAAAGAATGCCAGAGAGGGAGATGGAAAGGCAGAGGTGGGTCATGGGATGCTCATGTCCTCCACTCCCTTCTTCTGTCTCCTCTCTGCCCCCCATGGCTGCTGTGGCCTGTACCTTAATCCAGCTCCCTCCCTGTTCAGCTGCCAGTTCAGCTTGTCACTTCCTGGTACTGTTTGGGGTCAGGTAAGAAGCAGCTGTTTAGGATCTAAGCAAGGAGGCCGAGTTGTATAGTGGGAAGAGCAAAGAAGGGCCTGACTTAGAATCTGGGCTCTCTGTCTCGTTATCTGTGTGATGCCTGGCAAGTTAATTGCTCTGGGTCTCAGTTTTCTCTTCTGTACAATTAGAGTAATAATACCTACTTTGCAGGGTGGTGGTTGTAAAGATTAGAGGTGTCAAAAAGTGCCCCATGGATCCAGTTACTGGATAAATGGTAGCTGGATCCAGTTACTGGATAAATGGTAGCTATTTCTATGAAAGCCGCACCTCCCATCCTGGATCCCAGTCCCCTAATCCAATATTTCTCAAACTCAGAGTGTGCCCAAGAATCATCTGGGGCACTTATTAACATGCACATCCCCCTCCCCTTCCTCGCTGTCTGGGGGTGGAGCCCAGACCCCTGCAGACTGAACTAGCTCCTAGTAGGTGATTCTAGTGTAGGCAGCCAGGTCTATCCTTGCTGTCCCTGGCCAGCAACTGCCTTCTGGGAAAAGGGACGGCCCAAGACAGTCCTGTACCTGTGTCCATTTTAGAAGCTACCTCCACATGTGGAGAGAGTCAGTGTATATTCATTCAAGCATCAATTCCGTGCCTGCTCTCTGCCAGGCAGATGAACAAGACCCAGCCTCTGTCCTGAGGAAGCTCTCTACCTAGCAGGGCAGACAGACTGACACTCACAGATATGACTACAGCCCAGGGACTTCTGACAAGATGGGAACACTGCAAAGTGGGACAATGGCTATAAGAGCAGCCTGGTGGCCCTCAGAGATTCCTCCACGCTGCTCCTTCAGTCTCTGTTCTTTGTTTCTTCTCCCTCCCCTTCCTGCCTCTGGCTTTCTGTATCTGCATGCAACAAAGACATAGCAATTGGTAGGTACAGTATGACATTCTAACTAAAAATTAGAAAATATAGAAAAACATATGGAGAAAATGTAAATAATCCCCCTTTTCACCTCCCATTGTTAACCACCTTACATTCTGATGTATATCTTTTCAGGCTTTTTCTTAGGATAGTAACTATTTTTACTATTTCTCCCTCTCTCTCTCTCTCTCTCTCTCTGGGTTTCATGTCATTCTTGTTTTCCGCCTTGTTTTGATAGAGTACATCCTCAAGTTCCTTTTGAAAAAGAGGTAAATTTCTTGAAAATTTGCATGTTTGAAAATGTCTTCATTGGACCTCAATACTTAATTGAGGGTTTGACTGAAAATATAATTTCAGATTGAAAATAACTTTCCCTCACATGTTTGAAGGCAGCATTCCATGACCTAGTTGCTTCCAGAATTGCTGTTGAGAAGTCGGCTGCTATCCTAAAGTCATCTTTTTCTTTCTGGATACTTTTAGAATCTTCACTTTAGCCCTGACATTCTGAAATTTCAAAATGTTGTGTCTTTCTGAGGGTCTTTTTTTCATTAAGAAATTGTGCTGGGCAAGCTGGATCCTTGTAATCTGGAAAGTAATTGTCTTCATGCAAGGTAACAAAACATATTTTAATATCCAAGAGCTCCCCCAACGTCAATCAACTGATAAATGAACTTAAAAAGATAGTATAATATATCCATACAATGCAATAATATTCACAAAAAGGAGCAAAGCAGTGACACATGCTACAACATGGATGAACCCTGAAAACATGCTAAGTGAAGGAAGACAGATACAAAGGTTACATATTATATAATTCCATTTACATGAAATGTCCAGAATAAGCATAAATCCATAGAGACAGAAAGTAGATTAGTGGTTGCCAAGGCCTGGGGGGAAAAAAGAATCAGGAATGACTGCATATGGGTATAGGGTTTCTTTTGGGGATAATGAGAATGTTTTAGAATCAAATAGTGGTGATAGATGCACAACCTTGTGAATATACTAAAAACCACCAAATTATATACCCTAAAAGGGTGAATTTACGGTGTGTGAATTATATCTCAATTTTTATTTTTACTTATTTAATTTTTTGAGTCAGGGTCTCACTTTGTCACCCTGGCTGGAGTGCAGTGGCATAATCATGACAATCACAGCTCACGGCAACCTCGACCTCCTGGGTTCAGGCAATCCTTCCACCTCAGCATCCTGAGTAGCTGGGACTACAGGAGCACATCACCACTCCCAGCTAATACTTTTTATTTTTGTAGAGATGCAGTTTTGTTATGTTGTCCAGGTTGATCTTGAACTCCTAGGCTCAAGCAATCTGCCCAAAGTGCTGGGATTACAGGTGTGAGCCACTGCGCCTGGCTTATATCTCAATTTTTTAAAAAGACCTTGTGTTCTTGTTTTGTGATAATACTCTCTCTTATCTCTCTTCTGAGGATATCAGTTACAGTAGTGGTGGTGGTGTTTTTAATGCTTTCTTTTGCCCCCTGCATAGCATTTGTTTTCTTCAAGTTTTTGTTGCCTATTTTGCATTTTATCTTATGCATTTTTACATTACATACCTTAAAAATCTAGTGATCCTTAGCCAGTGGTTTATCTTTAAGAGTGAGGCATTTAAAGCTGACTGTAAGTTCTATGTGCATGGGCAGAGCTTCTGGTGGGGGGGTCTCCCAAATGTCACCTGCATTCTTAGAGCCAATTAGAGGAATAAGCAAAGGGCTTCCCTATTTGGCTTGGAAACCATGAGGAAATGCCTATTTTTCAAATTATTGCCTCATCTCCACCCATACTTGTACCCATGTTCCCTAATCAGCATTTTTGGGGTTCAGTCTCCCTGGAAAGTTAGTCTCTCCAGGATGACGCTGCGGTAACACAGGGACAGTCATGGGGTGAAATGGAGTGAGGAAGTTATCTGGGTTCTCACTCTCCTGGTTTTAGTCCTACTTCAGGCTTTATCTTCAGATGCCACCAATTTCTGAGTCTTTCTGCTGTCTGTAGTAGGAATCTCATTGGCTCCCCTCTTTGGGGGCCTCTCGGTTTTTCTTTCTCTGCCAAGCCAACTCAGCATCTCAACGTCCAAAATCATATTGGCATTGCTCATTTGCTTTGGGCTCCTCTCCCTTGCCCTTGCACCATTTTTATTCCTTTTCTCTTATCTGCGTGGTTTGGAGAGGTGGCACAGAGCAATACAAACATGAGTTCACCATGTTTCACTGAAAGTCCCTCCTCGCTATTGTCATTTGAATGTGGCAGACGCTGATATTCTTTTTTTTTTTTTTTTTTGAGTTGGAGTCTCACTGTCACCCAGACTGGAGTGTGGTGGCCGCGCCCAGCCACCGCAGCCTCAACCTGCTGGGCTCCAGCGATCCTTCCACCTCAGCCTTCTAAGTATCTGGAACTCCAGGTGTGCGCTACCATACCCGGCTAATTTTTTGAATTATTGTAGAGATGAGGTCTCGTCAAGTTGCCCAGGCGGGTCTCGAACCGGCGGGCTCAGGCAATCCACTCACCTCAGTCTCCCAAAGCACAGGATTACAGGCTGAGCCACCGAGCCCAGCTATAATGCTGACATTCTTAGATTCATCATAGGTGGTTTCTGCTGTTTTGACCAACCCCAATCTGACACGAAATAGCATATAATGCTGACTTGCAAGTGCTGGGAGACTGAGCAGGGAAACCTCCTGGCAAGCTGAGAGTTGGGTGACTTTGCTAGCCATCCTTATTACATTTCTCAGTCATACTTTACTACATTTCATGGAGGAGAGTATGTGGTAGTCTCTAATCCATGGACTCATGAACGGCTATGATGTATCCCTTGAGAATGTCAAGGGTCTACTGTCACTATGGAAACTAGTTCCCTGATGGCAATCAGGCTTTGCAGCACCCACAGTGATGCAATGTGCATGGATTCTGGCTCTGGTAAAGGGCAGGGAGCAGTCCCCGGAGAGAGAATCACACCCACTCTAATGACCAGTCAATTCTTCAGGATGTCTCCAGTGTCTCATCTCAGCCCCTTACATGGAGTCTGGTCTGGAGTGCCTCAGCTCACAGGAGGAGGAGAGGAGTGAGCTTGTTTTACCCACTAAGATCGGGAATCATTGCTCCTGGAACTGCTTCCAAACTCAGCTTCCCAGAACATCTGCCTCATGGTCATCCAAGACAGAGAAGTTGGGCTCAGATCTCTTAAGGTGGTCAATAGTTCATGATCGATTTTTCAGGGTATGTGTGACAGACAGTTCAAAAGTCACCTGTGTTTGGCTTTGAAATGCACTGTAGGAATTTTTCCCCAGCATATTTACTATGCAAATGAATTAATATGGGTGAAGTGTTTAGAACAGCCTGGCTCATGGTAAGTGCCTTTTAAGTGTTTGCTAATATTATTATTACTAAAATTGTATTTAGCTAGAGTCCATGCGAAAACAAATCCCAGCCTCTTGCAACCCACTTAACTCAACAAAGAAAATGGATGAGACAGAGACCCAGGGACTAAGAAGTCCTGGGTCTTTGACCCCTCTTTATAATAAGCCGTGACCCAATTTTTTTTACTAGATCATCCCATTCACTGGATTGAACTCACTCCCTGACAGCCCCATCCTTGACACTTTACCAAGAACCGATGAGTTGATGCCTGCAAAGGCATTTGTGAACTTTCCCTTTCCAGGGATCCTTAAGGCTGCCCCTTCCTGGTCCAGGGAGTGATGGGCAGGCACAGCTCTCCTTCCCTGCTCCGTACCTATGGCTCCGGTACACCCCTTGTCTTGCAGTGGCCTTGGCTTGTTCACGGGGCTCCTGCTCCTCCCCTCCAGGTGCAGATGCTGATCTCCTGTCCTCCTGTCCACCCTCACTTCTCCTTCCAGCTGCTCTTTCTCTCTTTTACATATGTGCCTCCGTCTCTCCTTTCCTTCTGTCATCATCCTCTTCCTCTCACTCTCTCTCTTGTCCTGCCCTGGGCTGGGAGTTCCTTAAGGGCAGGCCTTGTTCACCCCTATAGTCTGGACACCTAGCATGAGGCCTGGAACATAGTAGATGTTCAAAATATTTTTTCCCCCTCTTTGAAAAGACAGAATCCTCTTTCTGTATTGCCTTACTTCTCTGGTACCTGCCTTGTGTCCTCTGTCCGCCCTTCATCCTCCCCCTTACTCTCTCTTTCTCTCTAGCTTCCCCTCAAAGCCTCCTGGGCTGTTCCTCTGCCTGACTATGTATGAAAGAGACGGTGTTTCCCATCACTGGGAAAGCCCTTCTGAACTCAGCTGCAGGGAGAGGCCTAAATAGGTTGCACAGCTCAGCATGTCAGGACTGATACCTACTGATGAGGAGTAGGCTTGTTCTATGCAATTTCCATCTCATTTGTCTTTTCATTTGTAGCTTAAATTGGCCAATTTCATCTCGAATGTGCCTGGACTCCTTGGCAATCCACACACAACAAATGAATGTCCCAGTGGCTGTCTATAGAGGGACTGGCAGGGGAGAGGGCCCAGGTCCTCCACGGCAGCATTAAGGTCAGCTCCTGAGCCTCTGGCAGCACCAGTGCTTGAAGGATGGTGACCAAATGTGTTCTCCACAAGGCCTGAGGAGGGGTGAACAAAGGAAACTGCAATGGGAGGGATTTAGGGTTAGACCCTGGAAAAATCTGATCTCTCTCAATCTCGCTTTCACTCTCAGTACGTGGAACAGAAGAAGAGTTGTTTGTGCTTTTAAGAGTAGGCAGTATTGACATACTGTAGAGTAAAAGAAGCCAAATACTCCATTCATATGCAATTCAAAAGCAGGCAAAAGCTAGTCTATGTTGCTAGGACTCTGAGTGTCAAGGAGTCTTCTGAGGGGACTGGAAATGGTCTATATCTTGATTTGGGAATGGTAATATGGGGGTTATTGTACTTCCCCTGTGCAAATTCATGTTGCACACATGACTTGCTTTTTTCACTGTATGAGTTCTACCTCAATACAGTGGGGGAAAGGCATACAAATAGTTTTCAAACCCTACCAGGCATAAGAATCTAATGGGTTTAAATCTTATTTAAAATGCAGATTTCTGGGTCAGGTAAGGTAGGTCACACCTGTAATCTCAGCAGTTTGGGAGGCCAAGGTCAGAGGTTCACTTGAGGCCAGTAGCTTGAGACCAGCCTTGGACAGCATAGCAAGACTTCATCTTTAAATAAAATAAAAAATTAGCCGGGCATGGTGGCTCATGCCTGCAGTTCTAGCTACTCAGAGGTTGAGGTGGAAGGATTGCTTGAGCCTAGGAGGTCGAGGCTGTGGTGAGCCATGATTGTGCCACGGCATTCTAGCCTGGGAGACAAACTGAGACTCTAACTCAAATAAATGAATACATAAATAAAAAATGCAGATTTCTGGACACCCTAAAATCTATTTAGTCAGTCTAGAGTGCTGTCTGGGAATCTGCATCTTAATGCCCCATGGGTGACTTTGAAGCAGGTGGTCCACAGACCAGAGAAGACCACACAGGAGGCTTGGGCATCTGCCCAGCAGGATGACCTAAGTGCTCCTGCTGGGAGCCATGAGGGACAAGTACGTGATTAAGGGCTCCCAGATGCCCTTGGAAGGCAGGATTATAGGTTGGCTGTAAGAATAGCAGAAGTGGTAATAGGAAGTGAGGGGCCACTCTCTGGGCTAAGTGGGATCAGGACAGGGAGCAAATCCTCTTCTCAGGGATGAGAATTTCTCTGAGCAAGGAGCACTCTCCAGCCCACCTGTCCCCCGGGTACCCTCCCCCAGGATCGCTGGACAAGTATAATGGAGTGGCCTGCAGCTCAGAAGGTGTAGCATCTGGGGACAGTGGATCCCCAGTGGAGTTGGAGTTTCATGCAATGGCCTAATGGCTGTGCAGGGTCTGGAGACTGAATTTGATCAGTGGTGATCTCCCCAGCAAGTACCTTCTGTTCCACAGGGAAAGGGAGCCCAAGACTGAAGACCCATGACTAAAGATGAGATCCTGGGAAGGGTGTAGACAATACGGAATGTCCAGAGATAAAGGCTAGGAGAGGCTGAGCATCTGAAAATGTGGGCAAAGTATGTTCTGAGCTGCTCTTGACCTGAGGACCTGGGAGAGCCAAGATAAGGAAGGGGAGCTACACACAGGGCTTGGGGAAAGGGGAGAGCATCGACCATAAGCCAGACCCTTTACAAACACCATGGTGTCTCCTCCTATAATTCTCTGGCATCGTTGACTTGGTCCACTTTACAGATGATGAAACCAAGAGTAAGAGGAGGTCACCAACTTGTCCAAGGCCACAACTCACAGTGGGAATTCGAACTCAGTTCTGTATGACACAAGCCCCAATATCTTCCATGTTTCTTGCTACCTCACCCTCTCAGCCTCTAACAGTGATAGGACATTTAAGAATTTGCCCGCACCTTTGGGAGGCTGAGGTGAGTGGATTGCCTGAGCCCGCGGGTTCGAGATCCGCCTGGGCAGCGAGACCTCATCTCTACAATAAATCAAAAAAATCAGCCAGGCCTGGTAGCGCATGCCTGTAATTCCGGCTACTTGGAAGGCTGAGGTGGAAGGATCGCCAGAGCCCAGCAGGTCGAGGCTGCGGTGGCTGGGAGCAGCCACTGCACCCCAGTCTGGGCGACAGAGTGAGACTCCAACTCAAAAAAAAAAAAAAGAAAAGAATTTGCAAAATGCTTTCTTACACATCTTATTTGATTTTCATAAATGTTGTGTAAGGCAAGTTTTAAGTCCTATTCCGTGGATAGAAGATTGATTTTCAGGTAAAGAATAACCTTCCAAGGTCAAGTGTCCGGAAAGTAGCTGGAAACTAGGACCTAAACACATACCAGATGACTCTAAATTTGCCACAATACTTTGGACACTAAAGAAAACATACTTCAGGCCTGTCATCAGTCCAGGAGAATCTGGGGATGTTGCTACTTAGAGTAAAGTTTGGCTAGACAATGACTGCAACTAGTTTTACTAAACCCATTTCTGTTCTCTGAAAGGTTCAGGGGACTAAGCTGGGGAAAAAAAAATGGCCTTAGTAGGAAAATGAAGACCCAGAAAGCTTTGGTGAGCAGCTCAAGGACACTGAGACCAGGCCCAAGACTGGAACTCATGTTTCTTAGATAGTTCATTTCCAGAGGCCTTTTAGGCTATTCCTTCACTCTCCTGTTCTCTGCCTTAGGCCCACCCGCCTTCCGTCCTTCATTTGAGCAATGGACTTATGCCAAAGGCACAAAGGAAGCATCAACCAACATGGGTGCTGGGTGGGGTAGGAGGGCAGGGTAGTTGTCCCTGGGAGTCTTCATTTTTCCTCTGGCAGAGAGCATTCGGAGGCATCAGCTCACGCACCTGGGGCATGTCAGCAAGGATATAGGTAGGAACAGGCATATGGCATATTGGATCACAGTCCTGACACTATCCACAAGGATCTTTCACAGGCATTCTGCTTGGTTAACCTGGCCATGAAGGAGTCAACACAACATGTGAGAAATATACTGAGTAGGGAGCTGTGTTCTGGGGTGACCTGCGGGTATCTGGGCCCATTTAATGCGCCGAGTCTTCAAATAGTTGCAGTCATTATGGACCCTCCCATCTGCTTGTGCTTTTACTTGGGGATCCTTCACTTGGTGGTTTCCCTCCAGCAAAAGTTTTTAGCCCATTCTGGTTTCTCCTCACTGCCCTCTCTACTCTGGGAAATGCAACCCACATTCTCCAAGTCAGACCTAATTAGACCAGTAAATCGGTGGTACTCAAGTCATCACAGCACACTCCAAGCACAAGTGGAAATGCTGTGTAGATTATCCTGTGAGCTTCTTCTTGTGTCTGTTTGTGTTTCTTTGGATTATCCATTCTCTGCTCCCTGCCTTCCATCACCTTGCTAATGGAGAGGCAGGACAAAGTCCCCCACAGGCTAGCATTCATCTTCCCAGCCTGACCCTCTCGGAGGCTATTAACCTGCTGTTGCAAGATCGAGGAGGTGAGAAAAATGAAAACAGTGCACCGGGAGCAATGGAGGGCAAATGGGACTCTTTTAGAAACGGATCCGTTGATAAGTCAGGCCAAGGAGAAATGGCTGCAAGCTTTGAAAAGTGGAGAACTCTCCCAGACAGTAGGACCAGGTAAGTGGGTTTCCACACTAGATTGTCCACAGGAAGGGGCTACGCTAGGGGGTGAGGGGGGCGTCTCTGCAGAAGGCTGGGCATCCTAGGCCCCAAGAAATGAGGCAGAGGTTACTAAGGTCATTGCTTCCCCTGTTTCAATTTAAAAATTAGAAATTCTCTCCACCCAGCCCTGTTCCTCTCCTCCCAAAGCATTGCAGAAGAAAATCCGGAAGCCGCCAGACCAGCACTATTATACATTCATGATTCCAGCTACATCCAATTCTCTCCACTGCAATCCTTTTATTCCTCTCTTGCTGCTGCCTGGGCACACTCTCCACAGTCCTTTTCTGGTTCTGCTTCTCACCGTGCTCCCCATCTGCACCCTGTACTCTGAACAGATTACCTTTTCCAACCTCCTAAGGTGGATGGAGGTGGGCACTGCCCCTTTGCTCTCCATCACAATGCCTCCCACACCTCTGCCCCGCCCGTCCATTCTCTCCTTTCCCTCTGACTTAAAGGAGGAGTTCTCTTCCGTTTAAAAACCAGCCTCACTCTTCCCACCTCCTCAGGAAACTCAGTCCTTTACTTAACCCCTCTCTGCCTTTAAAAACAACAATAAAAATGCCCCTTTGGTCTGCAACTCCTTCTAAACACAAGCCCTTCTCACTTAAGCCCTGTGAGTTGATTTTCAATCTCACAGCTCTTCTCAATCCAACAGCATTTTCTCAGCTTTCAGCCTCCGGGAGCTCTTGATGGGATCATCCACCATGCCTAAAAACCCTTCCTTCTGGAAACTCTCCCCCTGTCTTCTGTGCCTGCCTGTGTTCATGCTCCCTGTGGGGTCAGTCCTCTGCCCTCCACAGACCCACCCTCCACTCCCCTGTAAACTCTCCCTTTACAACCATATCTAGCCTCTTATTATAACCTCAGCATTAGCCTAGTGGCCATCTCTCCCTCTAGCCTTTTCTCCCCATTTCATTCCCTAAAGTACCAGACTTCCACTTGTCCTTAGAAGTGCCCTAAGTCAGTTAGGCTCGGTGGCTCAGCCTATAATCCCGTGCTTCAGGAGGCTGAGGTGAGTGGATTGCCTGAGCCCGCGGGTTCGAGACCCGCCTGGGCAACTTGGTGAGACCTCATCTCTACAATGAATCAAAAAATTAGCTGGGCGTGGTAGCGCGCACCTGTAGTTCCAGCTACTTGGAAGGCTGAGGCTGAAGGATCGCCAGAGCCCAGCAGGTCGAGGCTGCGGTGGTCAGGAGCGGCCACTGCACTCCAGTCTGGGCAACGGAGTGAGACTCCAACTCAAAAAAAAAAAAAGTGCCCTAAGTCAAACACGTCACCCCTTCTACCCCGACACTGGTCTCACTTACTCCCCAGCAGTTCATTCTGTCTTCCCGACTGAGGTTCCATTCTCTTAGGGAAGAGGGTTCTTCAACTCTTCCTTTCAATTTGTCCCCAACAACAGAGCGATCACGTATTCCTGGAGGAATTCCCATCATGTATTCCCAAATGGTCTGTCAAAAGTCAAAATTACATTGAAATTTCATTTAAAAATTTTTTTTATAGAGATGGGCTCTTGCTTTGTCACCCAGGCTGGAGTGGCTGCAGTGGTTCGATCATAGCCCACTGCACTTGAACTCCTGGCCTCAAGCGGTCCTTTCACCTTGGCATCCCAAAGCACTGGTATTTTAGGTGTGAGCCACCATGCCTGGTCCCTAAGTCGTTTAAATTTGTTTGTGAACTTTGTACTAGATCTGTATCTACTTTCCTGTTTTCTCCCTGAAAGAATAGGCCTAGGAGCATGCTTCATCTGAGCCAATGTGGTCCCATGGTGGGGGGCGGAAGGGAAGAGAAGCATGCTCCTAGGCCTATTCTTTAGCAACCTGGGAGCATCCTACCTCCTCCAGGACATTTTCTTCAGTTATTCCAGTTAACTTGGTGTCTCTTCCATGAACTATTACTACTGGCTTTAAGGTCTGTACAATTCAGCTTGGCATTTAATTATTCGTCATTGCTCTGAGGAGGAGTCAACACCACTAGCAGTTCTTTGAGGACAAGACCCACTACCCTTTTTATCCATTCCTCTCTACCTGTGGCCCTTGGTAAGGTCTTGACTGACCAAAACCACAGATTCCCTTTGAGGCCAAAGGGCACGTTTCCAAACCCCCTCTGTGAAAGGCCCATCCTGGAGACCTCACTCATCTCCAATGTGTCCTTGGAGGCTGGGGTTGGCTTTCTTTTCACCTCAACTCTCCAAAGACAGGGATGGTGGGAGGAGCTCAAGCAAGTTCATCTGCTGGGCACTGTGTCCAGGATGGAGACTGGTCCAACTTGTGGTTCCTTTCCAATCACTTAATCACACTTGGCTCTTCACACCTGAGGTTGAGAACTTCCAACAGCTCCACAAATCCTCCATAATTAAACCTCCTGAGACCCCTGCTGAGTGGAAATAACTTGCCTCTTCTATGAGCAAAACTTCCCAACAGACTTCAGCTTAGGGTGGGTGCTTTCAGGACCCAACTCATTGTTCCTGCAGACAGTACCCGCACAGCCTGACCCAGGGCCAGCACAGCCTGACCCAGGGCCAGCACAGCCTGACCCGGCATCCATTGGGAGGGCGGTGATGCCGGGAAGCAGAAGGAGTTGGAAGGACTGCTTTGCATTTTGATAAAATGAGCAACCTGTGAATTAGATGCAAAACACCATGAAAAGATGGCATATATTAATTTGGAGCCAAAAGCTCTGGGCATTTGAGGCAATAAAATGCCAGCCCTGTATGTGATCATATTTACTGCCCCAATTTTCCTTTCCTGATATTCTAAGTAAAACAGAAAGTGTAAGCTATTGAGAGGGACATATTCCTCTCCTGTGAACGTCTAAGCACAGCAATAAGTTGGTCATGATGCTACCGACGTAAATACAAATGCCATTTCATTCATGTCCTCACTGGCAAACATGTATTGAGTACCTACTATGTGTAGCACCCGGCTGGGTGCTAAAAAAGGAGCTGAAGCTACCTTCATTCAGTTGAGTTTGGTGCTTATTACTAAACATTTGTTAAGTGCCACTTACTAGTCATGCGCTCCTAGACAAGTCAGTTTTCTCATTTGTAAAACCAAGTAATGCAAATGTCCTTCAGTGAGTGACTGGTTTTAAACAAACAGCAGCACATCCCCATCACAGAATACTACACAGTGACAAAAAGGAACAAACTACTGATATAGGCAACAACTTGGATCAAGCTCAAGGAAATTATGCTGAATGAAAACAAGCCAACAGCAAACGATTACAGACTCTATGTTCCCATTTATATAACATTTGTGAAACAACATCTTTAAAGAGATGAAGAAAAGATTAGTGATAGCCAGGTGTTAAGGATGGGTTGTGTGGCTATACAGGGGTAGCACAAGGGAGTCTTGTGATGGTACATTAAGTATCTTGAGTGTGGTGGCAGTTACACAAAACTACACACACACACACACACACATACACATAAGTGAATGCATCATGGGTGAAATTTGGATAAACTCTATGGATTATACCAACATCAGTTACCTGGTTTTCCTGCACTATAGTTATGCAAGATGTGAACACTGTGGGAGGCTGGATGAAGGGTACTCTGGATTACTCTGTACATTTCATTGCATTTCCAGAGAATCTATACTTATTTTTGTAGGTTAAAAACAATAATTTAAAACATACAGTACAGCACCTACATCATACAGTTGTTATTTTGAGGATTCAGTGATTTATTATAAAGCACTTAAATAGCATCTAGTACATAGCAAGCCTTCAATATATGTTGTGATTTTACTACTACTACTACTACTACTACTACTACTACTACTACTACTACTACTACTACATGCCAGGCACTGGGAGTACCAATATGAATAGCTCACAGTCCCTGTTTTTGAGGAGTTTCCAATTCAGAAGAGAGAGACCCAGCAAAGGGAGACTTTTAATAGAATATGCTGACTGTGCTCAGTACATGGGAGGAGCTCCCTGGGCTTTAGGGGAGGTTTCCCAGAAAAGATGCCACTAGGGCTGAGTCCTGAAGTGTGGTAAGAGTCAGCCAGGAGAGAAAGAATATGCAGGGAACCCAGAAAGAGAGAACAGTCTGAGTAAGGCTTAGAGGTGTGAAGCAGCATGGGATGGCGGAGGGACCAGGGGCAGCCGATTTTACTTGAGCATTTAGGAGGCAGCGAGTGGTCAGAGAAGAGGCTGGTAACATAGGCAGAAGCCAAGCCAGGAAAGGCGAATGTGTCTCCAGAGTTCAGCGTTATCCTCCAGGAAACTGGAGTTGAGCAGTCACTGCCTTCCATCAGCTTCAACCACCTTCTTTACTTTGGATTCTCTGGGCATTCCTCCTTCTGGGATCCTAGAACACTCTGTCCCTGGTACTGAATGAATCCTCACAGTCCTATGAGGATCTGAGAAAGGCCAGAGTCCCAGCCCCAGCTCCACAAAGCCAATGTGGTCTAGCCTCAATGACATAGGAGGTACATCTGCTCCAAACAAAACTGCACATTACATTCCAGACCCACCTTCTTCC
The DNA here is from genome assembly GCA_027257055.1 of Cephalopachus bancanus. Classification (NCBI taxonomy): domain Eukaryota; kingdom Metazoa; phylum Chordata; class Mammalia; order Primates; family Tarsiidae; genus Cephalopachus; species Cephalopachus bancanus. The sequence continues at coordinate 462,798 of JAPVLO010000569.1, read as the reverse complement.
CACCCTGTGTGGGTTGTTTGTTTTGGTTTTTGTGCCACTCCTACTTCTACTCCTGTGGACAATCTTGAACTTGTAGCAGCCGCTTTCAACAAGCATGGCTATGCTGAAGTAGAGAGCATGGATGCGGGGTGAGGGGCACCAGCTCAAGTCTAACTCTTCACTGGTCTGCCATGTGATTGGTACAAACCTCTCCTAGATGCAATTTTCCCTGCTGTGAAACAGGTGACCATAACATACACCCTGACTTCCTCATGGGGAGGCCCTAGGGACAAAACAAACAAACAAACAAACAAAAAAAACACCCCACCATAATGTATGTGAAAGAGTTTTGTACATTGTAAAGAGCTTTTCAGATGTGAAATATTAATGCTATTGTTCCTGGAAAAAAAACTATCTGTGAGGAGGAGCCTACACCAGAAACACAAATTGTTTTTGAATCTGAGCAAAGTCTTTACGTGAAGAACAGGGAAAGGACAGAAACAAGAGCAGAAGTTCTGCTTCCTTATATAGCAGACCCCTGAAAAGACACAGACAGCTGGTCTACCAATGCTACTCATGGGAATGGCTTGCCCTATGGAGTTTTTCATGAGTTCATCTCACCGATTAATTCATAAGATTTTTTTGAATGTCAGGCACTAATGATACAAAGGTGATCTAAATAGACAGGGTCCCTCCACTGTCCTGGGGTCACAGCTAGTGGGAGAGACAGACATTTATCTAATAAGCACTCAGTGATATAATTAGATATCATGATGTGTATTATGAAGGAAGCATACAGCACATCGTGAGAGTGTTTAACAGGGGCCTGCTAATACTCTGGAGGTGCAGGGAAGCTTTTCTAAGGAAGGGCTACTAGAGCTGAGATCTGAAGGATAACTAGAATTTAGGCAGGAGAAGTACGGGTCGGGAAGAGTGACTAAGGGTCGGGGAATAGCATGTGTGAAGGCCATGAGGCCAAAAGGAGCTCAGCAGTCAAGGAACTGAAAGAAGCCAATGTGCAGAGTGCAGAGCATGAAGGAGGGGAATGGAAACGCTGCAGGGGCAGGCACAGGTCAGATGCTGCAAGGAGCTGCCCCACTGGTCATTCCAAAGAGCATGGGAATCGTTGAAGGGTTTTGAAAGCATGGGAGAACGTGACTAGGTCAGATTTGTGTCCTTAAAAGGTCATTCTAGCAGCAACGCAGAAACTCAATTGGAAGTGCAAGAGTGATTCCAGCTAATACTAATGAGAAGGTGATTCCAGCAGTTGGGGTGTGAGGTGAGGGCACTCTGAACTAAAGTAGAGGTTGCAGAGATGAGAAGAAGGATGGACCTAGGTGCTGTTTGGGAGACAGACAGGACCTGGTCATGGACTGGATGGAAGAGGGGAAAGTCAATAGTGACTTCCAGTTCAGAGCATATAGAACTGGTTTGAGAAGGCACCATTCACAAGACAGGAACCACTAAAAGAGGACCGGGCAGGGGCTGGGGAGGCAGTGGGAGACGTAGGAGGAGAATCACGACACTGGCTTTCGATATGCCAAGTCTGAGGTTTCTGGAGACGCCCAACTTAGTCAACTAAGCAGGTGAATATACAGATATGGGCTCAGATGAGAAAATGCAGACTTGAGATCTGGGTGTCATCTGCATGTGGATGACAACGGAAGCCAATCATGTGGTTGAGATGGCCTAGAGACACAGTATCCAGTCAGAAGATAACACCATGGACCAGACCATAAGGAACAGCAACATTTAAAGATCAAGAAGGAAAGGATGAGTCAGCAAAGACGACTCAGGAGTAACCAGTGGAGCCAGGAATATGGGGTCAGAGAAGCCAAAGGAAAAAGCGTCCAAAAGGAGTGGAAAATGCTTCTGAGAACTAAAAACTGTTCCCTGGCTTTAGCAATCTGGAGAGCTGTTTCAGTAGAGTGATGGAGGAGGAAGCCAGACTGGAGTGGGGCTGAGGAAGGAGTGGGCGGTGCAGAAATGGAGAGAGCTGGTGCGGCCAACTCTTTCAAGACATTTGGCTTGTGAGGAGAAAAGCGACAGGGTGGTGGCAGCAAGAGGAGTTGGGCTTGAGGAAGGGCTTTGTTCTTATTTTGTTTGTTGCTGATGGGAGAAGCTTCAGTGTGATGGAAGGCTTTTCCTGAGCCGGGCAAGGTGAGGATCTAGAACACTGGTGAGGAAAGAGTTGGCCTGCAGTGGCCATGCTGCAACTCCTGGTGACACAGGAGGAAAAGAAGAGAGGACTGGTGCAGAGACAGGTAGTTTGGGGCTTGGTGGGGACAAGTTGGGGAATTCTGCCTGATGACTTCTGTCTCTGTGAAGTGGGAGGTGAGGTCTTCAGCTGAGCATGAGGGGCGGAGGCGGAGGTTTGGGGAGGAAGGCGTGAAACAGTCATTGTGGAAAGTCAGGGGAGAAAGAACCAGAGGAATGTGATGTGCTAGGAACACCAGTCACTTTGGAAAAACAAGTTGGGTTGGTGATGGTGCGTTTATAGAAGTATCAATCTGCTTCTGTGTGTGTGTGTGTGTGTGTGTGTGTGTGTGTGTGTGTGTGTGTGTGTTGTGTGTGTGTTGTGTGTGTGTGTGTTTCCCCAGCAGGTTCAGCTTCCTGAATGCAGGTAGAAAGAAATACATAGAACAATAAAAGACAGAGGGTCAAGAGAGTTTAGGATATTGGCAGAAAGATTTTTTTTTTTTTTGAGTTGGAGTCTCACTCTGTTGCCCAGACTGGAGTGCAGTGGCCACTCCCGGCCACCGCAGCCTCGACCTGCTGGGCTCTGGTGATCCTTCCGCCTCAGCCTTCCAAGTAGCTGGAACTACAGGTGTGTGATCACGTCCTGCTAATTTTTGATTTATTGTAGAGATAAGGTCTCGCCAAGTTGCCCGGGTGGGTCTCGAACCCGCAGGATCAGGCAATTCACAGGATTACAGGTTGAGCCACCGAGGCCGGCTGGCAGAAAGATTCTTAAAATGATGGACCATGGAATCTATCTGGACTCAGGGAAAGGAAGGCAGAGGAAAGTAATGGATGGCAAGATAACAGAGTTGCCAAGGGAGCAAAGGTCCCAATGAGGCTAAAGAATGGTAGGTGAGAGTCTTTGCACAAGCAAGCTGGGAGACTAGTCGGTTGTGACCAGAAAGCTCGGTTCTCTACTAGGTGATTTTCAGGTGATGACAAGATCTAGGATGTGACATTGGGAGTGAGTGGCTGAGACAGGGGAGCCAGTGAAGGGACTGATGGGTCTGGGGGTAGAAGGAGTTGTCCGTGTAGTCACTGATCTTACCCAGGATGATAGCGAGACTTGGAAAGGGAGGATGTCTGTGGGCAGGTAGATGCCAACAGCTTCCCTGAATGAATAGGGCATGTGATGACTGATTTTATAGGTTTGGAGAATAATGGTCTCTTAGATAAATGACATTTCCTTGCATCTGAAGTAGGCCTTCTCCAGGGCAAAAGATCAGAAAAGACAGTGGAAGGAGTCTTGAGAAGTTTCGATGGCACTAACATGCTGTGTGACCTCAACAAGTCCTCTCCACTCCCCAGGCCTTAAGTTTCCCATCAATACAAATTGATTGAAGGAATTGGCTAAGGTAGATTTTCCCAATGGATGTTAGGGAGCAACAGATGGGTTCCAGGTGTGCTGAGTGATTCCTTAGCTCTTGGGTCAGTCAGTGCACCTGAGTCATTACCATTGAGTATGTATGCAACCATGTGAATGAGAACGGTGGGAAACAGCAGGCCAGACACTCCCAGTGCCCAAGTCATTTCTGTCTGATGCTGTGTTTGCATATCTCTGGCACATCGTCTTGGGAGAGGCTGCAGAGAGGCTGGTAGAAGACGAGACAGACTCCTGCTGCAGGCAGAGGTCCATCTGCTGGCAGAGATGGAAGCCAAGTTTCCTAGCTCGCCTTGCTCTCCTCTCCTCCAACCCAGCACCAGCCGAGGGAGGTGTGATCTGCTTGGATGCCCAGGTAAGAGCAGGTGCACCTTGCTCCTCTTCCAGCTGGTAGTTAGGTGGTCACTGGCGACCCCCTCAAGCCTCAGCAGCAGCTTCTGAAAGTGGAGAAGCAATCACCCACCAGTTCCTTCATCCACTTCTCCCAGCTCTAAAAATATACTCACCATTTCTAAGGAGTCAGGCAGTGTATCTTACCGCACATGAACCACACAGTTCACCATACAGGTTTTTCTCTTGAGGCCAGCCACTTTGCAGAAATCCACGTAAGATATACTTGTGTGGTAGACCTAGGGCCACTGTCTCTCTGTTACTAGCTTTCCTGGGCACCTCCTTCTCCTTCTGTCAGATACTCCATGGCTAACATTATATGCTTAGAGAAAACACAGGCAACTTAATTTCATCCTCATCATGAGACACAAGGAAAGACCCAGCACTTGGCCCAGTTCTCGGCACACAGTAGATGCTCAAAAAACATTTACTGAATTAATGAAGACTATTCTCAAATATTTAAAAAAGAAAACCCAACCAAGTCCACCAGAATTATTCTTTTTATTTTGGAATCAAGGTCTCACTCTGTCACCCAGGCTGGAGTACAGTAGTATGATCACAGCTCACTGCAGCCTCAAACTCCTGGGATCAAGGAATCCTCCTGCCTCAGCCTCCCGAGTAGCTAGGACTACAGACACGTGCCACCATGCCCAGCTAATTCTTTTTTTTTGTAGAGACAAGGTCTCATTATGTTGCCCAGGTTGGTCTTGAAGAACTCCTGGGCTCAAGCAACCCTCTTGCCTTGGTTTCCCAAAAAGCTGGGATTATGGTATGGGCCACCGCACCCAGCCAGAATTCTTTGACTTATTGATCACATTGATTATTTGGGTAGATAATTAAAAGGTTACCTTTTAAATGCTTTAATATGTATCGGTGCCTACTATGTGCCAAGCATTTTATAAGTGAGAGCTGGTTTCTTTTTCACAACTCTGTGAACTGGGTATGTTAAGCCCATTTTACAGATAAGCAAACTGAGGCTCAAAGAGAGCTTAAGAGACATATCCAAGACCATAGAGCTGGTAACCAGTGGCTGCAGGATTCTAACCCAGGTGGATCCGACTTTAAAGAGGGTGCCCTTTCTGGCACAGCAGACTCCTCCTACAAATGCACAAACAGAACGAAACGTAGAAAGCGACCAGAGCAAAGACAGAGGCAGAGTAGTTGTGTACAGGAAGGCTGCAAGAGCACAGGCAATCTGAGGCTCTCCACTTACTTGCACTGGCGAAGTCATTTTGAGGTTGGGTAAGCTAGCCGAAGAAAATTTGAGAGGGGTCAGGCCCCCACTCCTCTCTGGCCCTTGGATTGCGAGACTGGTTTGGCCCCTCCCCGTTCTCCCTGCACTGCATACAATCTGGTATTTCATTCAGCACTGCTCTGCTTGGTTCTGAGAATGCAAGAGGTCTAGAAGCTGCAAGGACCAGTCCATGGATACACCACCCCCGCCCAAAAGGTACCTTTTGTTCCTGGTAGAAGAGTGAAGGAAAACCTCAGTGGTCTAACCTGCCACAGTTGAACGCTGCTGTCAGCCCCCCCACGTCCACCCGAGTCTGCCTGACAGGTGAGCAGCTGCGCACCACATCTGTCTGTCCATCTGTCTCCCTCTCAGAAGCCTGGAGGGAGCCAAGGCTCCTCAGAGAGGGGAGGCCCTGGATCTGAAGCAGCCCTTCAATTTGGATGTTACTCAGCAGGGAGTAGGAAGGATGGGGCAGGAGACACGTGCCTCTGTCTTCACCCAAAACCGGAGTCCCCTCCCTCACTGCCTCCCCACCCCTCCTCACTAGCTCCCCCAGCTCTGCCTGCCAAGCTCTGCAAATTACCACACATGCCAATAAGTCATTAGAAACCAGAACGGCAAATGTGGAGTTGCCATGGAGACCAACACCGGGGAGCTGGCAACCCTGGGGGCCAGCCGGTGGCTCAGGTGTGCTTCGGGGAGAGCTGGGAAGGTCAAAACGCCTGGCAAAGGGGAAGCAATGAGTTATTGGGGTGCTAACTTCAGGCTAAGCTTGGGCCCTGCCTCCACCTCCTCTCCCCACACCAAGGTTCCAGGTCCCGCCCACCTGCAGCTTGTTAGGGGTGACAAACGCTGCTCAGATTGAGGAGGGCAGGTGCCGCCTGGCCAGTGGACCTAGGCCCCTCTCCTCCTAGAGCTGTGTCTCTGCCCAGAGGAGGTAGCTGTGACAAAGCCCACCTGGGGACCAGCCGCTGGCTGGAGAACACTGACAGCCCTGAGCAACCTGGGCTGACTACCTGTATTTGGAAGAAACTGAAGCCCAGTGAGGAGTTGAGGGCAGGACCAGAACTCAAGCAGGACTGGCTCATCTTCCTGCGCTGGGGCTCACTTTGCCTCTGCGAGTTCTTAGCACCGACCTCAGGCCTTAAATATACATATACATTTGTTGAAAATGTAAAAATATACACATACATTTGTTGCAATGGATGAGTGGATGAGAGGATTCATGGAAGCATCTGAGATTTCTGCAAAACAGAAGCGGATCCTGGATTGGTGTCCCAGCTTGTCCACTAGAACTCAGTGTGACCTCAGACAAAACCACTTCTCTCTGGACCTCGACTTCATTGTCTGGAAAATTAGGGGGCTGCATTTCAGACACAGTATATTCCAAACTAGTTTCCTCAAAGCCACCAAGTTATGAAGCAATTCCTCCAGGGCCACTGGGAGGTCAGGAAAAAGCTGAGTGGGGCTCCAGTCCACCCTGCTTGGCATTTGCCTTGTATTTGGTTTCCTGATGCTGCTGTAACACATTATTACAAACCCAGAGGCTTAAAACACTAGTTCTGGAAGTCAAAAGTCCAAAATGGATCCCACAGGATTAAAACCAGGTAGCCAGCAGGGTGGTGTTCCTTTCTGGAGGCTCCAGGGAAGAATTTGTTTCCTTGCCTTGGCCAGCTTCTAGAAGCTGCCCAACGTGCCTTAGCACAAGGCCCTTTCCATCTTCAATACTAGCAATGGCGGCTCCAGTCTTCTTGCATAGCATAATTTGGACACTGACTTCTGCCTCCCTTTTTACATTCAAAGGACCCTTGTAATTACATTATGCCCACCTAGGTGATCTAGGATAATACCTTCATTTTAAAGTCAGATGACTAGCAAACTTAATTCCACGGTCACGTAACATAACAGTCACAGGTTCTAGGATCAGTGCTTGGACATCTTGGGGAAGGGGAGTTATTCTGCTTACTATACATACATAGTTTTTTTTTTTTTTTGAGTCGAGGTCTCACTCTGTTACCCAGGCTGGAGTGCAGTGGCATGATCATGGCACACCACAGCCTCAGATTCCTGGGCTCAAGGATCCTCCGGCCTCAGCCACCTGAGTAGGTGGGACTTACAGGCATGCGCCACCAAATCAGGAATTGTTTTTTATAGAGACAGGGTCTCACTGTGTTACCTGGGCTGGTCTTGGGTTCAAGCAATTCTCCTGCCTTGGCCTCCCAAATTGCTGGGATTGCAGGTATGAGCTACCATGCCTGGCCATAAAGTTTTGTTTTGAAAATGGATCAATTTCCATAAATATTTGAAAGCCACATGACTAGAGGTCTCTCAACTACTGTCAATTCTGAAATGCTATGATCTGGGCTCCTCTTCTCCTTTTATCCCAAGGGAATCCTGACAGAGAAATGCAGAGGAGCTCTGGGATCTACCCATCAAGGGTGAATGTTGGCAGGCTTAGGCTATTCTGGTGGGCTATGCATAGGGATAGGTCTCCATGTCCTCCAGGGAAAAGAGAAAGAAGACTGCTTTAAGCAGCTCCTTCCTCTCCATTCTCTACATATCCCTAAATTCAGATTACCCTGCAGTCATATGTTCTTATTTTTATTTCCAGGTAAAGACACATGGAGCTCTGTGTCTGTGTGCATGTGTGTGCATACGTGTGTGTGCGTGCATGTGTGTAACCACTCATGTACACTCTGTTGCAAAAGGCATACCAATCTAATAGTGATAAAGTTGAAATTCCCACATCTTGATCTTCGACACTGTCCTCTCCTAGATCCATCCACAGGAGTCTCAGATTGTTTACAACAAACTCCAGAAACAGTATCTAAGTTCAGAAAGCACAGGTCTTAGAATCTTCCTGCTAGTGCTTTTCCAGGCTCCTTGTGATCAACTCTGGCATTTGCAGGAGAGATAGGCTCTTTCTTTCCCCTGGGAGAGATGGTGGTCTCCCCTTCTTCCATACAGTATAACTTCTGTTCTCACCTCTGCAAGACACCCTCTGCCAACTGCTTGGGACCCAGTGGGCTAAATAACTCTTATGAGAAAGGTGCCCTGGGTGTTAATCACAGCCCTGGTGTTTTATGATTTTATGCAAATGACTCACCTCTCTCAGTCTTATTTTTTTCCCTCAGTATAAACTGGCAGCTCATGCCCATTCCTGCTTCTGTCATATGTCCCAGGGGATGGAGAGAAGGAAATGTGACATGGGAGGGGAAAGCTGTTCTCTGGGGGAGTGGACCTGGGGAGACCCAGGAGAAAAGGAACTAACATTTATCGAGCTTCTACTTTGTAGCAGGCACTTTACACAGATTAGCTCACTTAATGCAGTGGTTGAGAACCAGGGCTCTGGAGTCAGAAAGATTTGGGACTGAATTCTGGCTCTGCCACTTGCCAGCTGAGCCACTTGTCCAACCTTCAGGCTTTAGTTTCCTCAACTGCAGAATGGAGGAAAATAACCTCTCCTTCGCAGCTTATGCGGATTAAATGAGATAAATGTAGTAAAGCTTTCGGCATCTCATGAACACTCCATAATGTTAGCTCTTATTATGAACAATCTTATGAAGTGAGTGTTCTCAACCTAGATTTGTAGATGAGAAAACGAGGTTCAGAGATGTGAAGTAAAATCCCCAAGGGCAGGTGGTTAGAGAACAAACCTCTAACCCAGTTCCAATGGATCCCATTTCTTCTGGATTGAGCCATGAGGCACAGCCTCTGCATCTTGGAGGTGGTTGTGCTGGGGCCCCTGGGGGTAGAGCCGGGGTGCCCTCCTTTCTCAGGCTCCCGGGGGGCCCCGGTGAGGAGTGGGGTAGGCAGGTTGTTGAGCAGTGGACAGCTTTGCCCATGTGACTCTCAGCTCCTGCTCTTTGCCTGGGGCCGGGGGTAGGGAGGAGAGCATCTCCACCTGTGTCTTGGTGGGTGGGGACTCTACCAATGGATCCCAGTCCACTCCACTGCCGTCATCTTTCTCCATACATCAGAGGCGAGCTCACATCCCCAAGAACCAGGGAGAGGACACACTTACCTCTCATGGGAGACAAAGTTCGCTTACCTGGGCGCGATTCTACTTCTAGCTCACTATATCTGAAACTAACTGGAATGTTCTAGGAGTAACCTACTCCACAGGAGCCTACCCAGGTAGTAAGAGGCAGGGAGAAGAGAAGCTGGCTGCAGCCTGGGCAGACACATGGACCAAGGGAATTTCAGAGACATCAGTGGGCCAAGGGGTGGGGATAGAAGGCAACAGATGACAAGAGTACAGATCTAGGAAAACGATTAGAACTGGAAATGGGACGCCTCAAAGGATGAGGGCTCCCAAGACCAGGGACAGCTGGCGCTGGGAAGGAAAGGGCAAGAACACAGGATAATGGATTTTCCTCTAGAGCTGCTTTTTCTTGTACCCTAAGAGAATAAAGGGGACATCAGAAGCCGGGGAAGGGGCGGTAATGGACTGCTCTAGACACAGAAGTCCCTGCCCTTGGGAGCTGCCATGCGGGTACCTTACTCCCATTTGGGTTGCTGTCCCTCCAGTTGGGTCACCCTTCTCTCCCTCTTACCCCCAATGAGCTCCAAGTTCTTCCGAGAATCCTCTCTGCAGATTCAAGCCCACTCCATTTTCCAGGCCCAAATCAGCCGTGCCCCCTTGAGGAAGCGTTCCCTATATACTCCTACACAGAGCTCACAGTTCTGATAACATTTATAGTCTAAATCACACAGTTTAGCACTCGGTTTTAAATACTGTCTGGTATTATTCCCTCATTATTTCTTGTGAGTATAAGACTCCCAACTGATCCGTAGGTTTCCTTACCAGGAACGACTGTGTCTTACGCTTTGTTATAGTCTCCCCAACCTCACATGGCTTAGGACAATGCTAAAAAAATGCGTGGTGGGCACAGACTGACCCATTAGAAATAGTTTCAATGGCTGGAGAGTCCAAACAGTCAGAACTTTCTGACTAGCAGCTGAGCAAAACGCTGGGATGGATAGCCAAAACCCATATGTTTTTAAAAGTCTGATCATATCAACCCATGCTCCAAACCTGTAAGGGCCTATCTCACTCAGAGGAAAAACCCCACTCCTCACCCAGCCCCAGAGCTCTCCCAGACCTGGCCTCCTCCTCACTCCCCGATCTCATCTCCTGCTGCTCTCCTCACCCGCTACACTCCAGCCACACAGGTCTCCTCTATGCCTCAGATCCTCCAGGCAAGGCCCTGCCCAGCCCTAGTTCCTGCTGTCCCCTCATCTTTACTCAGATGTCATCTTCTCAGCGAGGCCTCTGCGGCCACCCTGCACAAAATTACAAACTCCCCCCTCGACTGACTCCTCCATTTCCCTTCCCTCCTTTATTTTTCTCTTTAGCACTTACCACTCCCTAATACGCCATTTACTTTAGAAGTTTACTTTAATGTGTCCCCAGACAATAAGCTAAAAGCTTCCGAAAGGCAGAGGGCTGTCTGGTTGTTCACTACTGTCTCTACCCCGTGTTCCTGGCAAAAAGCTTCACAAATACTTGCTGAGTGAAGAAACTCCAGCCCCACCCTGCATCTGAGCTGGCCGAGGTGCAGTTATGCCCAGAGAGGGGCAGTGGACAGGATGATTCTCTAGGTCCCCCGAGATGTGGGATTCCAACATCATAATGACACTAATTACTGCGGTCCGCACTTTCTGAAGTTAGGGGCCCAGGGCTGGCTGAGCCACAGCCGACTTCCTCCCACGGGGAGGCCTGTTTAGAAGTAGACGGCAGGGGAAGAGGAGTGGTGCCAGCCAGGCAGGGTAAGGCGTCAGATTCTCCCCTTCCCCCTTCCTCCTGCACAGCTTTTAAAGGTCTAGCTTGCCCTCCAGCTGCCCCCCTGTGGTCATTCCACCTCCTGGGCATCACCACCTCTGCCCTCCCAGGCCAAAGACAGACACTTTCAACCACCACCTTTGAATGCTCATTTGGAGAACATTATAGAGGGAAACTTAACCTTTCCTGCCTTCCTTCTCTCTTCCTCCTTTTTTTTTTTTTTACCCCTGGAAAGGACCTAATAAGACAGACTTGCTTTTCCTGGGGGGGCCCAAGCTGGCTGCCAAATAATCACTACCCTCTTCTTCCATATGTTTTTCCCAGAAGGATCTGCCTTGTGAGATGTTTGTAAATAGAAACAATCATACTTGTTCTTCCCAAAACACACGAGCCTGCCTTGTTAGTGATGTCCTACTAAGCACGAATCCCAAGTTTACCCCATGTTCCTCCACCTTATCTGGAGCCTGGACCCCCCGTCTCATGTCTCCCAGTAAGGTTGACTTTTAAGAGCCGGCTTCTCTGAGGCCACTGACTCAAGGCAACCCTGAGACACTTCGTTGCGACAGAAGGAAACAATATTGGATCTCAAATATCACATTCTGCAAGAACAGGAGGAAAAAGGGGTCCGAGAGACTCCCATGAAGATCCCCAAAAGGGGAAAGGCACTGGCTTGGACAGCACTGGCTTGGGAACTTCCTTTTTTTTTTTTCAGTTGGAATCTCACTCTGTCACCCAGGCTGGAGGGCACTGGCATGTTTCCGGCCACCACAGCCTCAACCTGAAGGGCTCCGGTGATCCTTCTGTGTCAGCCTTCCAAGTAGCTGGAACTACAGGCACATGCCCCCATGCCTGGCTAATTTTTTAATTTATTGTGGAGATGAGGTCCCAGGCTCGTCTCGAACCCAAGGACTCAGGCAATCCTCTCACCTCGGCCTCCCAAAGTGCTGTGATTATAGGCGTGAGCCACGGTGCCTGGCCTGGGGAACTTCTTAATGGTGGGAGGCAGAAGGATGGGCTAGCTGACCCAGAGTACCCTCCAGGCCCAAGGAACACTAGATTCTAATAGGTGGTGAAGGAGCAGAAGGAGCCCTGAAGCCAGAGAGATGGGCTAAATCACTCCTTTGGTTTGTTCCTAGCTATATGTCCATGTGCAAGTCTGAGTCTGTTTTCTGGCTTTTAAATTAGGGATAATGAGAGTACCTACCTACGTAATGGGGGTATTTTTGAAGGCTTAATGGGATAATGCAGGTAAAGCACTTGGCACAGTGCCTGGCACATAGTAAATGCTCAATAAATGCTAGGTGTCATAATTAGTGTCATTACAACGTGAGAGGTGGAAGCTGAGAAACGGTTATTGCCCCAGGAACCCTCTGCCTGCGCTTTATCTTGGAATTCACTTCAAGTCCATCAAATGCTGAGCAGCAGGGAGGGTGTGGGTGGAAGAAACATACAGAGAAAAACTGAATTCCAAGCCAAACGTGGTTAAACTCACCTCCTCAAAGGCAGCTCCCTCAGACCAAGGCGTCTCCTGGGTCCCCAGGAAGGGCCAGAAGTCACAGGGCAAGGCCGTGACAGCTCTGGATTTAGAGCAGATGATGATGGCTTGATGATGGCTTTAGAATATGCAGGAGGCCAAGGTCATGAGACCAAACTCAGCAGGGTTGCATCAGGTCCCCTGCCTGGGGGCTGACTGTTTTAGACCAAAGAGTGTGGGGATGTTCTGGGCGACCAGCCAGCCCCACTGGAAGCCCAGCTCCCGGCACTGGAGACAAAGAGGCCAAGGGGGATGTGTCAGCGGCGGCAGTGACATCCATAAAGGACAACACAGACATACCATGGCACCTTTTCATACACAATGCCCGTGCCCCAAATTCCCTCAGTACCCGTGTCCCCAGTGCCACCATCTCTGCCTGACTCCTTTTCGAGCCATAGTCCAAACAGCATGCTTTTGGCAACGCTTTCCTAATATACAGACAGAGGCAGTCACCTCTTTAAGCGCTTCTCCTGTATTCTAGCACTTGTTTCATTATTGTCTACAGGACTGACTCCCCATCTAACAACAACAGCAATAATGCTTACATAGCACTTGCTATCTGCCAGACACTGTTCTCAGCTCATTACACTTATTACCTCATTTAATTCTCATAACAACATCATGAAGTAGATACTATTATTATCCTATTTATAGATGAGGAAACTGAGACACAGAGAGGTGAAGTGACTTGCCCAAGGTCACCCAGCTGGAAGCACTGGAGCCTGGATCTGAGCTCCATCTATATGGCTCTGGAATCTACACTCTTACTTGTGAACCCCTTAAAGATCTGCCTCTTTGTACCTAGCACTGAGCACAGATCTGCCTCTTTGTACCTAGCACTGAGCACAGATCTGCCTCTTTGTACCTAGCACTGAGCACAGTAGGTGCATAAAAAGGATGGGCTGACTGAATAAGCAAATGCCTGATTGAGGGTAAGGTGGGTGGAATTTTAGCCTCTGAGCTGTAGGCCAGAGAGACCATGAAAGTAAAAGGTAAAGGCATCCCTCTGATTTGTCTTCTCTTAGAAATTCAGCCACATGTTGCTGTCCGTCCTCTGTGGTTGTGTCTTTTTTGCACATCTCTTGTCTTCTGTTTCTTTTTTCTCAGTTTATTTTCTGCCTTTGTGTTCCTTCCCTTCTGATCCTTGGTCACTCTCCCCATTCCTGCCCCATTCCAGTTTCCAACCATTGACCTTGTCCTTCCTTGTAGTCCTTGCAGGCTTGAAAGCTTCCCACTCTCACCCTTGGCCTTGGAGATCTTTAAAAGTCCAGGCTTGCCAGAGGAGGCTAAGAACATGAGTGACTCGTTAGACCAGTTATAGACCAAACCTCTACTACACTCTGACCCTGAATGAAAACAGCAATCACTCATCAACTTTACTTGGATGCAGTAGGGGTTGAGGGGAGAAGCTGCCTGCCTACAGCCTGTCACTTATCTATGTGTGATCAGAAAGAGGTACTGTTCTCCCTGCCTCTTCTTCTAGGATACTAACTTCTCCAGGAAGCCTTCCCTGATCACTAAAGAAAGCTAATCCATGTGACCATTCAGCAAATCCTTATATAGTTTAATATTCTAACTGGGAGACAAGGCCCACTACTGAAAAGTTAAGTCAAAATGTAAGCCTTAGTAAAACTGTGCAGGGTACCAGATGTAACAGACATTATAGGGCCAAATGAACTGCAGATAATCAGTGATTTCAAACGGAGATCTACGTGACCTGGGGCAAGTGGTTTATCCTCCCTGGGCTTCAATTTCACTAGCTGGAAAACAAGGGATGGTAATGCAGATCTTATAAGGTTGTCAGCAGAACTGAATAGAATTTTTTTTTTCAATTTTAGGGTCTCATTCTATTGCCCAGGCTGGAGTTCACTGCAGTCTTGACCTCCTGGGCTCAGAAGATCCTTCTGCCTCAGCTTCCCAAGTAGCTGGGTCTACAGGTGTGCACCTCCATGACTGGCTAATTTTTTTTTTTTTTTTGTAGAGATGAGGTCTCCCTACATGACCTAGGCTGGTCTCAAACACCTATGTTCAATCAATCTTCTAGCTTTGACCTCCCAAAGTGCAAGGATTACAGGTGTGAGTCACCATGCCCAGCCAACAGAATAATTTTTGTAAACTTCTTAACACAGCCTGGTACACAGTAAACATTCAATAGTAAACTTGTTACTTTTCCTCTTCTCTGTATGAAACACCAGCCCTCTACTCAGCCATGGCCTCCCAGATCAATGTGAGATGTAAACTGGTCTCTCTTTTCAGATCAGAAATGTCTTAAAGGACAGCATGACTTTAGCAGTGTCTGGCATGTTAGAGGTTACTCACTGTGATGATAATAATTCACTAGCACTGTTCACCTCACCTCTGCATGCCGTGCCACCTTCCCCCTCTCCCTTCCTGCCACAAGCCATGGGCCTTTTGAAAGAGCCTGGTGGGCACGGAACTAATCAGCTGGCAAGTCCAGATATAGGAGTGGTCTACTTGAGATATGGAGGTTTGTTTATTGCTGTATCCTCAGCTCCTAAAATAGTGCAAGGCCATAGTAGGTGCTCAATAAATAGTTGTTGAATGAATACCTTTTTTTAAAAAAAAAAAAAGTAATGGATTTCCTTTTTCCTTTCAAATAAAAGAAATAAGGGAGCGGGGAGTAGAAGGGGCATGTGAGTAAATGGAAGGGTGCAGGAAACCAGGCAAATGCAGCTGCCAGACCCGCCAGCCTGGGCTCCTCCTCTGCAAAGGGGATGCAGCAAAGCCAACAGTGCATATGCTCCCACCATGAGGAGGAGCGGGAGAAGGAGCTGCTTGCATGCCTGGCTTACTGTTTAAGCTGCAGTTTACAGGAGAAGCAGGGCAAAGGTGGAGACAGAGACCTGGAAGGAAGGGGGAGAGATGTCTGGGGAAGGAAGAGGTGAAAGAAGAGAGAGAGAACAGCGTGAGGGAAAGGGAGGTGAAGAGATGTCTGAGGAGACAAGAGAGTGAAGAGTAAAGGGGAGAGAGGAAAAGGAGGAAGTGGAGGAGGAGGAGGGAGGGAGCACAGGAAAAAGAGAATGAGGAGTAGGGAAGAACTGTGGAGAACCAGAGAGGGAGCCTGCTGTCCTAGCCTGGGTGGAATTCATCTTAGCAGATCTCTGAGTTCTTGCTGCCACTCAATGCCTTCCTGGGGATAGGCTGCATTAGGGAGAGGGTGTGGTTTGGGGGTTGCTGCTAGGTGCCAGACCCTGGGAAAGTCTCAGTCCCTGGGCATGAGACCTTTAGTTCTATCCTTGGCAAACAAGGTCCCATCCGAGGTCCAAAGAGACCCTTAGGCAGGAGGAGAAGGCTCAGTCTGAGTCAACCCAGGGGAAGGAAAAAGGCCTGGGGGGCCCTTGTGTTTCCCCTTTCGCCACAACAGCACCTGGCCAGGTAAGTGGGTGAGGCCACAGGGCCCACAGGCAAGGGGGCCGCAGTGCTGGGTACAGCCCTGCCCACCCACGCCCAATGCTCTTTTTTGAAGGGACCTTTAAGAAGCATGGGCAATAGGAGGAGATCCTGCCTTCTCGTTCAGGGAGAGAACCGTGGGCCAGGCCCACCCCAGGCTGGCAGGGAAGGGGAGCATAGACCCGGCTATCAGCCTGATGCCTGGAGACCTAGATCCTCCCCAATGATGGTGATCAAGCTGGCAGGGAGCCATCCCTCTGCCCTGACCTGGGGAGGCTGTTTTCCCCACTGCCCCACCTCCTAGGGTCTTCGAGCAGAGGGCCTGCCAGTCCATCTCTGGCAACCGAGTGCTGTGCCCAGCCACCCCCTCCAACCCTGCCAGTCGCCCAATTAGAAGCTGCGTTGGCTCCAACAGATGGGAGCTGCGGCAGCCTGAGGAACAGAGCACAAAGCCCAGCTGACATTTTCCTTCCTGTTCGTTTGGTGGGGGAGGAAGGGCAGGGGCAGAGGGGGCGCTCAGCAACACCCCTAAAGCCCATCCTCAGAATCCAGGTCTCCCGCACCTCTCTAGCTTGCCAGCTCAGCCCCGGAGGGAGCGCAGTTCCCCCTCACCCCGCGGCTCCTCGCTGGCTGGGCAGCCAGAGCCTGCGCCCTTCGCCAGCAGGACAGACGGCCCACCTGTGGCTGGCCAACCCATTCAGCCTCCTGGGTGCTGCGGTGGGCTCAGAGCCACCCTTCCGTTTCCGCTCCCCACTCCCAGAGCCCCCCGGCCGAGCCCAAGGCCGGCCCATCCCCCACCCCAAATGTCCCATCCCGGGCTGCCGTCAGACCCCAGTCGCCCGGCCCGGGAGGAACCTAGCTCCCGGTTCCAGACACTTCGGACAGATCCAAGGCCACCTTGTCCCTCCGCACAGACACCCAGGCACCCAGGAAGAGAAAGTCCCAGGTTCTGGAGCGCTTCCAGCCTGCCAGTCCGCCCGAGTCACGCCCTCCCTAACCTCTCGGCCACCTCTCGGCTCCGCGATGTCTCCAGGGCCCCACTCTACCCAGCAACAGTTTGCGGGTGGCTCGGGCCCCCTGGGTTGAGGCCCAGACACCCCCGCCCCGGGCGCTCGAGTCCAGCCAGTGCAGCGGGCCACCTTCTTGGCATTCTCCGGCTCTCCTTCCCTCTCCCCGGCCGCCTCCCTCCCCCAAGTCACCGGCTCTCCCGCAGGCAGCGCGGCGGAAGGCAGCGGCCCGCCCCTCCCCCGCCCCCCGCCGGGTCAGGCGGAGCCGCGGTGCCGCCGGGGCAGGCGCCGGGCGCCCGGAGGCGGCGGGCCGGCCGCTCCCGCCGCGTCCCCCTCGGCCACGCCAGCGGCTCGGCATCCGCGACACCCCGGCCGCGGCGGCGCTCCCGGGTCAGCCCCGGAGCCTCACACTCACCCCCGGGCGCCGTCCGCGTCCGCCGCCCGCGCCGCGCGTCGTCCCCGAGGCCGGGCCGGGGACGCTGCTCCGCGCCCTCCCGCCGCGCGCGCTGCCCGCACAGGCCGGGGGGGCTCGGAGGGCGCTTCCCCCGCGTGGAGTTGTCCTGGGAGTGGTTCTGGGGCCGAGCCGGCGAGGGCGACGGCAGGATCCCAATCCGTCCCCACCCCCTCCCCGCGCCCCCCGCGCGTGGCGGCCGGAGGCTGGCAGACGAGAGCCGGCGCTCCCCGTGCGCGCCGCGCGTTTGCAGCGCTCCGAGCAGGCCCCGGCGGCGCCCGCGCCTCTCCGCGCGCCCCTCCTCCCGGCTGCTCGCTCGCCCGCCTCACTCGCTTCTCCGCCGCTCTCCCAACCTCCCAGCCCACTCCGGTCGCCTCCTCCCAGTCTGCATGCCACGCCAACCCCCTCCAGTCCCGCTGCCATTTTAACTCCTGAGTGGCCAGAGGCCCCCTCCGACGAACGCACGCACACCCCAGAGGAAGGAGTTGGGTGGGGCCAGATGCTAAAGCTCGAACTGTCCTTGTACCTTTAGACGCAAGGCTTGGCTGGGAGATGAAGAAGGGGCACAGTGTCTGGGTCCTGGAGGAGAAGGGGATGGCTTTTCTGATACTGCCTCTGGCCCACTTGAAAAGGCCAGGAGGACAGATGGGAAATTTAGCAGTTTTTAGAGGACAAGTGCAGCGTGCACCTCAGATCACATTTTGCAAGGTGCTACCCTATCACAGTTAACAGTGGACTAAGGGGGGGGTAGATTTTGTTAACGGGCACTGGCTCCTCTAATCCTAAAGAATCGAGTGGAATATCTTTCCAACATTGCATCATGATCTGGGCAGTTCTAGCTTTCTGGGAGATTCCATTGTGTCTCTCAAAAAAATAAGCCAATCTCAGTAAGACTGAACAGGAACTTTGGGGTTCCTCACCCTGCAGCCCTGCAGGCTGGCATCATGAACACTGGGGAAGGAGAGTAAGAGGGTGCTGCAGGTGGTTGCTAGGCTGCTGCTTGGTGGCTTATAACAGCTGGATCACCGCCATTAGTGGGAGCTTGGAAGAGTGGGTATTCTGCTGGGGCAAAGACCTAAGGCCCATGCTTATGTGGGGACTTCAGCTTGGACCACTCAGAAAGGACACCACAAACTCAGCTCCATGACAGGCTATAGATGGATCTTGAGCAGAGCCTGAAGAACCAACAATGAGAGATGGAGCCCAAGGTGTGGGGAGTCCTGTGAGGAGGGGCTTCCCTGGGCTGCCTTCCTTCATCCAGTGCTCGAGTTCAGTGCCTCCTGCAAGCTAAGCTCCAGACAGAACCTGGACAGAGCTTTCCAGCTCTAGGTATTCCAAGGATACAACCTGTGGTGACTACCATGCCTGAAGGCTTTTGTGAAGTTGGCTTGAAGGTCTGTGTTCTGTTTGCACAGAGGGGGTTCTCAATAAGCTCAATATTAAGTTCCCACTGAACCACCCCCATGTTCCCACCCTCCATCCCTGCTGTGGCACATAATGGCCTCAAGGAGCTTAGAGGGACAGGTTGGAACTATATGAAACAAATGTTAACATTTCAAGGCAATGGAAGTACCATAGAAATACAAAAATAAAACTCCATCATGGGCTAGTGTTATTCGTGGAAGGTTTAATAGGGTTGAGTTTCCAGCTGAGCCCAGCTGGAGGGATAAGGTTTGAACTGGAAGAGAAAATAGGGACCAGCAATGGCAGGAAAGTGGAGACAAGCAGAGTAGAATGTGTCGTCTGCAGAGTAGGGGGGCAAGGGAGGAAATTTATAGAGCTGCTGTTAGATGCCAGGCCTTTTCTTATATCTCCCTCATCTTACCCTCTGAGTTGACCAGTCTCCCCATTTAACAGGCAGGAGAATGGAGGTTCAGAGAGTTTAAGGAAGCAGCCCAAGATCTGCAGGCAGAATGTGAGCCCTCATCTTCACAGTACTCCAGTGCCACATTGGGAGTGGGAGCAGCCAGCGAAGGGTCTGGATTGGGAGTGGGAACTGCCAGGCTCTGCCGTTTAACTGTGCCCCAGTGCTCAAGTGATTTGGGATGGAAGAGGGAGGAAGATGGAGGCTAGTGAGGCGGCTGTTGCAGGAACCTAAGAGGAAGGGGCTGTTAGAATGGAGAGAATGGAGAGAATGCATGGGTCTTTGTAAGGAAGCCTTGGCTGAACTTTGAGACTGACTGAGTGAAAGTCATCAAAACTTGATTCCAAACTTTTGAGCCGGAGACTTCAGGTCCCTTGTTAAGTCAGTGGACCCACCTCTCCACCCTGAGGGCCAATGTCAATGTATACAGACTGAGTGTGCAAAGGGGGAAATGTTATTAGTCCTTACCAGCTCCACGACCTGAGCAAGCACTCCAGCCAGTGCTCCAGTCTCCCAACACTTATGCGTGCCAACTGCATCGTGTGTCTCATGTCCCAACCAGAAGGTTCGTGTCTGGAGGCTGAGACTGTCCCATACCATATCAAGACAAGACCAGCACCTTCTAGTAGATGTTCGATAACTAATTATTGAAAGAATAAGTGGAGATAAAGCAGGTGACATTTGCCAAAAGGCTGATCCCTGAGTAAGACCCTGTAAGGCACACTGGCTGGATGAGGCATAAGAGAATTGCGCAGTTATAGGGAAAGAATGGGGGAAGGCTCCTCTTGAGCTGACTCCAAATTTCTTACAACCCAACGAGCCTGAGGAAAGAGTATAGCTTTTAGAACCAAGAGATTTGAGTTTGAAATTCTTCTTCACCACTTACTCTGTGTTGCTTCAGGAAAAGTACTGAACTCTGAGCTCTGATTATTTCCTGGGAAAAGTATTAATTTAAGTAATAGCAGTTAACACTCATTGAGCATCTACTACATGCAAGGCAGAGTGCAAAACACATTTATGCTTCATATCATCAAAAATTCCACTAATACCAGGACTCTGGAGACAGGAGAAAAACAAGGTCCAATGTTTACCTGACTAGTACTTCATAGAGCTGAGCTCTGAACTCAGGGTCATTAGATGGCAGAGTTCAAACACCAGGCTAATCCCCTTTCCCAGCACTTATTTAGGATGAGGATAGCAGTAAGGGTGTTAATTAATACTCATAGGACTGCACATGTCTGGCAGTGAACATGGAGTCTGGCACATGGTATTTCTCAGTGATGGTAGACACCTCTCTTTCAACCCCACTCCCATCGCTGCCATTCTGTGTCAGATCCTTTCTTGGGAGAAGCTGGGGACTCAATTCACAGTTGTTTGGAAGATCTTGGGTTATAACCCAGAGGATTTAATGGCCTTGTTTATTGACCTTTCACCCTCCAAGTTGAAGCTCTGGGCTTAGCTATGCATAATTTCCCATGAGGAAGCCTGGGACTATTTGACATCAGAGTGTCTCCAGAGAGGGATGCTGGGATTACACGCCCCTAGACATGATCCTTGGCTCAACACCACATGGGCCTTTCATATAGAGGTGAGGACACTGAACTGACGGGTGCGCTGCTTGTGTGGCAGGGGTCTGTGAGGAGGGGAGGTCTCCTCTTGGAGCCTGGTATATGGTCCAAGTCAGAGAAGGAAGGTTGGAAATGTGATGTGACCCCACCCCCATAATGGACCCTCTACCGTTGGATACAGCCTCTACCGGCCCCCACTTCAGGAGATGCAGAATGGGGCCTTGGAGTGACTGAGGACTGTTGTCCCATCAGTGACCCAGGTAGAGAGTATGGCCCTAGAGCAGCAGTCTTCAGAATTACCTGGATAGTCTGTGAAAATGCAGATGCTCAGGTCCTACCCTGGAGTCAGATGCTGTTCTTGGAGTCTGCATTTTGAATGAACTCTCTGGGGATTCTGGTTCAGGTGGTTGGATGGACGTTGCTTTAAGACACACTGGCCTGGGTGCCCATTGCTCCTGACTTCTCCCTGCCGGGACTCACCAGGTGCAGAACCTTGTACTCTGGGCTCCTGGGGAACATGTGGAAGGAGAATGCTGTCTTTGCCAAAGGCAGATTCAAGGTGAAGCTAATGATACTTAAACTTGGGGGTTCCTCAACTTGCCAGTTGGCAGACGGTACTGGGAGTTGTAGAGTGTTCTAGATGAAGAGAGGAAGCCAGTTTACAAACAGGAAGCATGTCTATATAGACACTTTTGGTAAACTGAATGGAGAACTGTCAGAAGAAAGGAACCTGCATTTCTATGGGTGGTGTACATTGAGGTGATCTTCTTTCTAGTTCTAAATAAATATCACCACTGGACCTAATTATGTATTGTAATTTTGAGACCAGCCTGGGCAACGTAGCAACAGCTTCTTCCCCATCTCTGCAAAAAATTAAAAAATTAGCTGGATGTGGTGGTGCATGCCTATAGTTCTAGCTATTCAGGAGGCTGAGGCAGGAGGATCACTTGAACCCAGGAGTTTGAGGCTGCAGTGAACTGTGATTGCACCACTGCACTCCAGCCTGGACAACGGAGTGAGACTGACTAAAAAAAAAAATCCTTTAATTAAAAAAATTAAGATAGCCTGTGGGTTCGAGACCCGCCTGGACAACTTGGCGAGACCTCATCTCTACAATAAATCAAAAAATTAGCCGGGCATGGTAGCGTGCACCTGTAGTTCCAGCTGCTTGGAAGGCGGAAGGATCGCTGGAGCCCAGCAGGTCGAGGCTGCAGTGGCTGGGAGCGGCCACTGCACTCCAGTCTGGACGACAGAGTGAGACTCCAACTCAAAAAAAAAAAAAAAAAAAAAAGGCAGGGGAGATGGTAAGGCTTCCTGAAAGGTCAGTCCCAGGGGCCCTCAAAGACCTTTGATTTTGACTGTAACTCACAGACTGTCAAGAAAACTTTGTCCCTAAGTGCTCATCGCCCACTTCCCATCTACTTTCATGGTTTTCAAACTGCAGGTGGAGACCCACTAGTGGGCTGTAGCAAGCACTTAAAAAAAAAGAGGCCTGGTGTGGTGGTTTACCCATTTAGTAATCCCAACACTTTGGGAAACTGAGGCAGGGGTATTGTTTGAAGCTGGGATATTGAGACCAGCTGGGCAACACAGCAACAGCTCCTTCCTCATCTCTGCAAAAATTTAAAAAAATTAGCTGGATGTGGTGGTGCATGCTTGTAGTTCTAGCTATTCAGGAGGCTGGGGCAGAAGAATCACTTGAGCCCAGGAGTTCGAGGCAGCAGTGAACTGTGACTGCACTACTGCACTCCAGCCTGGACAACAGAGTGAGACTCTAACTGAAAAAAAAAAGTTTCAGCTGGGCTCGGTGGCTCAGCCTGTAATCCCGCGCCTTTGGGAGGCTGAGGTGAGTGGATTGCCTGAGCCCGTGGGTTCGAGACCCGCCTGGGCAGCGAGACCTCATCTCTACAATAAATCAAAATATCAGCCGGGTGTGGTAGCACATGCCTGTAATTCCGGCTACTCGGAAGGCTGAGGCGGAAGGATCACTGGAGCCCAGCAGGTCGAGGCTGCGGTGGCCGGGAGCGGCCACTGTACTCCAGTCTGGGCGACATAGTGAGACTCCAACTCAAAAAAAAAAAAAAAAATTTATTTAATTTAAAAGAAGTAAAATTAAATTTTAAAAATGCATTAGGAAAATATTTCATTAATACTTTTGTTTTATTTTTATATAAATATATATGTATGTAATGAGACAGTGTTCAATGTGTATTTTTTCTGGTTATTTATTTCCAAAGCCTGTAAACAAGATACACATGGGGATATCCCACATGTTAAGAATAAAATATTTGCCCAAATCCAACATTTTATTTTGTATTATTGCTGCTGATTATCTTCTTTTCTCATCAGATTCTATTCATTTCTGAACATTTCACTTCAGAAATGGTTCACAGGACAAGAAACTGGAACTCTGTGTATCCTAATCCTGTTCATTTCTCTTTGTACTGTCTCTGACCCCTATATTTTTCTTCCTATTTTCTCTCAGAGAAGGAAGTCTTTATGGTCTTACTTCCAATATTTGAATTAATTCCAACACAGATCTTAGAGCTGATAGGGATCTCAAAGTTCTTTCCTAAGGTCTGTCCCAGCAGCTATCACCTGGGTCTATTTTTTGCCTTCTAAACTGGTTTTTCTGAAACTGTATGCAGAAGAACCACCTGGGGAGCTGATTAAAATGCAGATCATTGGGTCCCACCCGGAAGGTCTCAAGCAGGACTCACAAGACACATTTTTTACCCTCTCCTCAAGTGATTCTGACCACACTTTTGGGGAACACTATAAACTGTGGAGAAAATTCAGCTCCTTCCAAAAACGTTTTCCCCATTCCCTACTGATTTTGATCACTCCACTTTCCTTCTGCAGGAAGTCTTATTTTATGCCACTTTATGTTTATTTGCAATTACTTGCATTTTGTCTGAAAAGTTACTTTCTCTAGGTATCCTGCCTCCTTATTAAATTATAAATTCCCCCAAGGAACTGTATCATTCATTACTGCCCCAGAGTGCTCAGTGGAGGGCTTTGCTCCTGGCAGCGTTCCCATGCACTTTCTTGCATGGGACAGAATCCTCCTTTATATCTCCCTGCCCCTTCTAGCTTCTAACCCTTGGGTAGGGGACCCCACCCAGGAGTGCTCAGGGCAGGGAATGTCTGAGTTGTTCCCTGGATCCAACAGCATTGCAGCCTGGGTGTCGGTGACTTTATTTGACTCTGTTTCCTCCTCTCACCTCTTTAGGGAGAAGTGAATCAGTAAAAACTATTGAGTTCAGAGAACACCCCCCAGAGACTGCAGTTTCATCAAGGGCTATTACGTTTTTCCTGTCAAAAAACACATCTAATAGCAAAGACCTGAGCAGCAGGGTTAGAACTAGGCAAGCAGGATGCCTAGGGTACTACATTTAAGGAGGCACTTATTTTGAGATGCTGATCCTGTACTTGCAGTACCTGAGAGTGAACACCTCCTTGACTTTTGGCCCTAGGCACCTCCCTTGCTCACTCTAGTTCCAGCTTTGCTGGGCAGCCTAAGGCAAGCATCTTGCGGCCTAGACCCTGACACATAGGCCTTACAGTGGACAAGGAGAGAAAGCGCTGAGGAAGCAGTGGCCTGGCAAAGTCCTCTTCCTAGATGAAGTTTCTTCAGGCAGAGGTCAGCATGGTCTATTCTCCTGTTCATGGGAGCTGGCCTGCATGAAAGCAACTTGAATGAAATTGACCCTGAGCTCCTGATTCTATGTTGGGAGTGTTCCTTGCATTGTCTCATTCAGTCCTGATGTGGCTCACCGTGGCTAGTCCCCCAGCTAGGGAGAGACCAAAACCAGACTTAACCTCATGTCCTCTGACTCTAAGTCCACTGGTTTTTGTTTCTGTGTTTTTCCTTCCTACAACTTCCTTGATTCTTGTGAAAAAGAGATCCCACAACCTCCGAGAGCCATTGTGGCTAGGGGATTAAAATCCTGACTGTCAGAAAGCTCACCCTAGCATCTCTTACCATGAATCCCATTTATTCCTATTTTAACCTCAGGGGAGATGAGTGTCATTGGTCACTAGGCTCTGTTTGTGGGCACCTGAGGAACTTTTGGTCCATGAAGTCCTTTCTGCCTTTTCTTCAGACACATTAATCCATCCCCTTTGCTGGAGAATTTCTTTCCTAAAAGAAAAATTAGAAGAGGAAGCAAAAAAAAAAAAAAAAAAGGAGAAGGAGAAACTCCCATCTTCCTGAACTGAGAGAGACAGACTGTCTGAAGGCAGGAGATAAGGGAGTGACCCCATCATGCTAGACAGCCTCCTTGGAGACCAGAACCCTGGACAGAGCATCCAGGAACTCAGTCCGTTTCCGTGCACTTCTGCATGAATCCCTTCACAGGCCCCAGGCCCCTGTGTCTGCCTGGGAAAGTCTCAACTTGAAAAAAAGGATAATGAAGTGATCTTTGAAGAGAGACCTCATCTCACCTGACTCACCTGGGTCACCAGACACCCCTGCCACAGAGGAGTAAGATTTTCAGACTTCAAATGGGAGAACAGATAGCCAAGGACCAGGTTTGGGAACCCAGCCCCTCTCCTTCCCTGCCGCCCTGCCATTTCAGAGCTGGTGTGGCATCCCCACACATCGAGTCAGGTGGCTGGAGTGAATGACTAATGCATGTCATTTTCAAGCTGCTCTCTCTGCACAGGAAAGTACATTCAGATCCAGGTTTTAATTGTGTGT
This sequence comes from Cephalopachus bancanus, assembly GCA_027257055.1. Classification (NCBI taxonomy): domain Eukaryota; kingdom Metazoa; phylum Chordata; class Mammalia; order Primates; family Tarsiidae; genus Cephalopachus; species Cephalopachus bancanus. Next base: position 437,251 of record JAPVLO010000569.1, on the reverse strand, counting down.
GATTTTAGCTGAGATGGCGTTAATTTATTTCCTTTGCTACTTCAGCGCTTCTTCCTCTTTCATCACAGTGAAATTATCTGGAATGTATTTTTTTTTCTTAAGGACAAAGAGAAGCTGATCTTGCTCCTTTTCCACTGATTGAGGTTTAGAACACTTAGGGACTGCCAGATGCTATTTAGTGGATGCTTCAGGATGGAGACCCTATGGTCTCCTGCCACCTAAGCTCCCTGCTCCTACTGCCACATGTGCTGAAGGGTATGCTTCATGCTGCAGGACACATACCACACAGACAGACCCCTGACAAATCCACCAAAAGAGGGGAGTTTTCCTTAGGTCTTGCTCCAGTCAGTTCCAAAGGAGAGGTGCTTTCATCCTTGTGTAACCTTCAGAGAAAAGGGGAACAACCTGACACCCACAAAGGACTTCTAAGAGGAAGGGGACAGTGTGAATCAAAGAAAGATGGGGCAAGAAGTATCTAAGCATCCCTGACTGGTATTCTGAAGGTTGTGCTTTCCTCCCTCCCTTCCCCCTTCCTTCCTTCCCCTCTCCTTCCTTCCTTCCTTCCTTCCTTCCTTCCTTCCTTCCTTCCTTCCTTCCTTCCTTCCTTCCTTCCCTCCCTTGGCCTCCCAAGTGTTGAGATTACAGATGTGAGCCACTGCACCCAGTCAAAAGTGGTGTTCTCTGAATTTGGTTGGGAAAGCGTTTATCATTTGAGAAAGTGGGTAGGGTCAGGGTGAATATGATAACCCCCTAATGGAATTTTATGTAAATAAAATATGTATACCTCCTTCCTTTCTTCCTTCCTTCCTTCCATCAGGGGTCTCACTCTTTCACCCAGGCTGGAACGCAGTTTCAGGATCCCAGTTCACCACACCCTCCTGAGTAGCAGGGATTTGCATACATATTTTAAGAGACAGGGTCACATTCTGTCTCCTAGGCTGGTAAGTGAAGCAATCATAGCTCATTGTAGCCTCAAACTCCTGGGCTCAAGCAACCCTCCCCTCTCAGTCTCCTGAGTAGCTAAGAACTACAGGTATGCACCGCCATGCCTGGATAATTTTTAAAACATGTTTTTTTTGTAGAGATGGAGTCTCCATTGTTACCCCAGCTGGTCTTGAAATCTTGACTTTCAAGCAATCCTCCTACCTTGACACCCCCCCCCCCGCCAAGTGCTGGAATTACAGGTGTGAGCCACTGTACCAACCTGTTTTAACATTTTTTTCTTTTCACTCAAATTCCCTTTTCGATAGACATAAAAATACCATGCACACATTTGGAGATTCTGCTGCATTTTGCTCCAGAATTTTGCCCTCAATTGAGAGTTAGTGGCTTTCTGTGTATCTATACTAGCTAAGACCATTTTATCAAGACTGGATTCCTGTAGTTTTTCTTATAAAAGTTAAATAAAAATAAAAGTCTTTATTTTCCAAATATAGAATTATAGTGTCATTTTTTCTTTTTCTTTGTGTTGGAGTCTCATCCTGTCGCCCAGACTGGAGTGCAGTGGCCACTCCCGGCCACCGCAGCCTTGACTTGCTGGGCTCCGGCGATCCTTCCGCTTCAGCCTTTCAAGGAGCTGGAACTACAGGCGCGTGCTACCATGCCCGGCTAATTTTTTGATTTATTGTGGAGATGAGGTCTCGCCAAGTTGCCCAGGCGGGTCTCCAACCCGCGGGCTCAGGCAATCCACTCACTTCAGCCTCCCAAAGGCGCGGGATTACGGGCTGAGCCACCGAGCCCGGCTTATAGTGTCATTTTGAACATGCCTTTTCAAACTCAACTTAATACCCAAGTTGGAGATTAAGCTCTCCCACCCCTCCCCTTTGGAAAAAAATCACTGAATTGCTGTGCTAATATCTAGCACAGGAAATCAGAAAAGCATTGGCCATGTTGGGTTGGCACTGTTCAAGGACCTTTTTGTTTCTTATCCAAGTAGCTTTCCTCATTCTGTGCAATCAGTGTCTTCTTTGGTCATTTTGGCACATATTAGAAAATTCAATAAATAAGTGTTGCATAAATCTCACAGGGTTAGATTATCATACCATGCTTGGTCCAGTACTGGCTCCTCCGCCTGACAAGGTGCTCACTAAGTAAATACTGGCCGTTATTCCTAAAGTCCCTGACACACTGCCTTGTCCACATGCCCTATAAGCTGTCCTCTATTAAAAAGCTGTAGCTGGTGAGATGCTAATTTTCTCAAGATAGCCTAGGACTTGGCAAGACCTCAGCTCTCAACATCCTCTTGTTTGGCAGAGCTTATGTTTCCTCTGTATGTGACCACCTGACCAGATACTGGCTTCTTTTGTTCTGGTCAGAGGTCTAGCACAGTGCTCTGTGCATAGTAGGGCTTCAAAAAGTGTTTATTGAAAGAATGAGTGAATGAGCCAGTGCCCTCCACTCGGCAGCCCCTCCAGTCAAGTGAGACAGAGTCGGGGGAGGCTGGGGCTGGACCTCAAATCTCCTTAGAGAACAATTCAAGCTCTTTGATTGTGCTCTTTATGCACAGGGCTCTGATTCACCAGCACAACATTATGGCTTGAAAATCATTCCGGGCAGTCCATCTTTCTACTGTGGTTAGGGGTTTACTGGAGGACAGTATCACTCTACTGATTAAAATTTGTTTCTGTGTTCTCCCTAGGTTGCTTTGAATAGCTCTGGAGTTCAGATTGCTCTTTCCCAGCTGTGTCAGCTGCAGTCTCAGCCTCTCTAAGGTTGAGGAACATATCTGTTCCTTTCTCAGCTGGGCCCCAGCCTAGACTTAGTGGACATCTCTGACCATGCAATGGAGACCCTCATGGTTCCCAAATGTTCCTATCCATCCATTTGCCCCCAGCAGTTTTGTTTTGGTTTGGTTTGGTTTTTTGAGTCAGAGTCTCACTCTGTCGTCCAGGCTGGAGTGCAGTGACATGCTCACAGCCACTGCAACCTCGACCTGCTGGGCTCAGGCAATCCTTCTGCCTCAGCCTTCCAAGTAGCTGGAACTACAGGCACGCACCACCATGCCTGGCTAATTTTTTGATTTATTGTAGAGATGAGGCCTCGCCAAGTTGCCCAGGCTGGTCTCGAACCCGTGGGTTCAGGCAATCTTCTCACCTTGGCCTCCCAAAGTGCTGGGATTATAGGCATGAGCCACCATGCCCAGTTCAGCAGTTTCTAAAAGCTAAACATACACTTAACCATTTGATCCAACAATCACCTTACTAAACGTTTGTCCCAAAGAAATGAAAACACGTTCACGCAAAAACCTGTACATAATTGTGCATGGCAATCTTATTTGTCTTATTTGTAGTAGCCCTCAACTGAAAGCAACCCAAATATCATTCAACTGGTAAACTGTGGCACATCCTTGCCACCAAATACTACACAACAACAAAAAAAGAATGAACTGTTGATGCAGGCAACAACTTGGATAGATCTCAGGGGCACTATGCTGAGGGAAAAAAGCTACTCTCAAGGTACTGCATGATTCCATTCACATGACATTCTCAAAATGACAAAATTATGCAGATGGAGAACAGATGAGTGGTTGCCAGGGCTTGGGGAAGAGGAATATGGTGTGACTATAAAGGGATAGAATAGTTCTGTATCTTGATTATGGTGGTGATTACACAAATCTTTGCATGGGATAAAACTGCACAGAACTAAGGCCAGGCATGATGGCTCACACCTGTAATCCCAGCATTTTGGGAGGCTGAGGTAAGAGGATTGCTTGAGTCCTGGAGTTCGAGAGTAGCCTTGGCAGTATAGTGAGACCTCATCTTTGCACACACACACACACACACACACACACACACACAAACACAAAATTAGTTGGGCATGGTGGCCTCTACCTGTAGTCCCAGCTACTCAGGAGGCCAAGGTGGAAGGTCCAGGAGGTCAAGGGTATGGTGAACAGTGATGGTGCCACTGCACTCCAGCCTGAGTGACTGAAACAGACCCCAACTCATAAAAAAATTGCATAGAACTGAACATACACACACACACACAAACACAAGTGCATATAAAACTGGTAAAATCTGAATAAGGTTTGTGGGTTGCCCCAACGTTCATTTCCTAGTTTTGCTATTTATTGTACTGTAGAGTTTAACATTGGGGAAAATTAGGTAAAGGGTACATGGAACTTCTCTCTACTATTTTGCAATTTCCTATGAACCCATAATCATGTAAAAATAAAATATTTAAAAAAAAATACTTTTAGCTTTTATGTTACCACTTTTTGTCGACCCCTGGTCTGCCTTTGATTTCTGGCATAATGTTCAGGGTCGTTTTGGAAGGGCCAGATCTTCTGGCATTCTCAAATATTAGGAATATATCTAAAATACTTCAGTTATCCTTCTAACCCACAATGAATCCATTTTCTCCAAATCATCATAATCTCATTTGGGAGCTCTGTATATTTCCAGCCTGTGTCTCCTCTTAGGGTATTGTATTCTAAGTGGATTATCTACCCTGTGAAGTAGAACTATAAACTTATTTTGTTTATTTGTTTATCCTAAGCCTAATCAGTTTCACCTTCAAGTTTAAGGAGGATCCTGAATTCAATTACCATAGGACTTGCTGTCTGCTGCTGCTTTGCTTTGGGGCCAAGTCTGCATTCCCTGAATCCAAGTTGTGCTCCTGGTGACCCCAGGCTCAACCCTGCCATTGGCTGGCATAAAGTTCATAGTGCTCCCTGCCTTGAGGGCTAAAAGAGTCATTCCAAGAGTTGATTCACTTAATCACCCTCACCCCTCTCCCCACAACCCAGGAGCTCACCTCTCTGTCTGTGGCCTAAATCTCTAAGGGAAATACTCAGACTTTTTCCTGCACCATTACTTTCTCCATCTGTCTGGACCCATCCCCATCTTTTGCATCCTTATCTCGTGGGGCTCTCAGAAAGTAGACAATCATCCAGTTCCTATCTCCTTACAAACAGACCAGACTTGCCTAGACAAAGCCTCGTCTATGGAGGAGGACACTGAGACCCCTCAGTGATTTAGGGCAGAGTTGGTCTGCAGCCCAGTGTGCTACCTCATGCTGCCTCTCTTGGAGAACACATTCCATATGTTTGTTTCTGGTTGGCAGCTCTGGTTTGTTAACTGGGAGAGTTTGATGACAACAGGACATGGGACTCCACCCGAGCTGCCCTGGCAAAAACTTAGTCTGTGAACCACTCCTGACTTCCCACGGGGCCAGTTTTTCTGGAGAGGTTGAGGGGTAGAAAAAGCTAAAGAAAAAGGAGTTGCCTTTGGTTCTTCTGGGAGTTGCTCTGCCTTTCCATGTTCTGGCATTTTGGAACACCAGATTGATATGCTGAAGGATCAGCACCTTCCAGGGTCTAGAAGACGGAGCCTCTAAAGGTATGGGTAGTTGGTATGACACTAGAGAATACTGTGGGCACACTGGAAACATCCCTTAATGGGTTAATCAATCATCCTCCCAACACACACACACACACACACACACACACACACACACACACACAGGGGACTGAGCAAGCTTCTCCCTGCCCTCCAGCCTGGTGAGTGGCTAAGGACACAAAGGGTAAATCCTGTTTGACTTGCTTTGAGTCCTGACCCTTCCTGGCCATCTGACTTTGGGCAAATCTTGTAAACACTCTTAATTTCCATTTCTTCATCTCTAAATAGGGGTAATGAATAGCATCTCTCTCAAGGGTTGTCACAACTATTAGAAGAGAATATATATAAAGTACCTAATCCAGTCCCTGGCACTTAGCGAGGCCTCAATAAATGTAAGTTATTTTGACAATGCTGATCATGGTGATAGTGAGCATGAATGTTTTTAAATCATTCCATATATGCCCTTCATGTTTTAGCTTAGACATCACTTCTTCTAGAAAACCTTGCCTGACCCCACAAGGTTGGATGAAGAGCCCCATCTCTGGGTCCCCTAACACCCTATACTTGTCTACCCTAATATTTTCACATTGCACTGTTGGCCTTGCCAACTAGGCTGAGTTGAGAGCTGCGTCCTTGTTCATGTATTGCCAAGGTTTAGCACAATGCTTGACAAATAGCAGGTACTCAAGAAATATTTGTTGAATAAATGAATGGGTAAAGAGAAGAACAAATGAATAAAAAGATGATATGTAAATGTGGGACTCAATAACCCCTCTCCATACTGAGACTAATGCTGCCTTTGGGCCTTTGCTTATTCCATTTCTACCTACTGGAATGTCTATCCCTCTCTCCCTCTTTTCCTACCACATTTCCATTCTTCAAGGCCCATTTAGAGTCTCTGCCTCCTCTGGGAAGCTTTCCCTGATTACTTCAACCCTCTGTGATCCTTCCTGTGTTGGAACTCATGTGGGACTTATTTGACATTGAGTTGGATTGTCAGTTGTATTTGTATATTTATGTTCTTTCTCTCCAAACTGAGTTTTATATAGATCTCTCTCTCTCTCTCTCTCTCTCTCTCTCTCTCTCTCTCTCTGCTCTGTAAACTAGAGGACTTTGTAAACCTCAGGGACTCAACAAATGTCTATATGTTGAGAGTCAGAGGAATTGCATTTGAGGCAGAACAGGCCATGGGACTCACAGGCAGGACTGCAGGGTGGAACACACAGTCATACCTCCTAGCTGGGTAGCCTTGGGAAAGTTCCTTGCATTCTCTAACCTCTGACTCTCATTTTCTTCAACTGTTTCAAAATGAAAAGTGCCTTCTTCAGAAGCTTGAAGTGGTAAAGTACACGCAGAATCCCTGACACACGGTAATGTTAGCTACTATTATTCTTCCTTCTTCTACCCCGTCCACTCCTGTAAGCTATCATCTACTGAATTTAATCTTTTGCCTGGCTCTTTACATCAACTCACCCTGATCCTTATGATAACCCTGTAGGCAAGGCATCGGTCCCCTTTTTTATACATAGGAAGAAACTAAGACTCAGACATGTCAGGTAACATTCTGAAGGTCACACAGCTAAAAAAAAATTGGCAGTACCAGGAGTCAAGCCCAGGTCTATCTGACACCAAACTCATAATATTACAGTATAAATCTGAGAAGAGTACAGCAGTCAGCCCTTGCTCTGTAAGTCACTTAACAGGATTGGATAGCAGTTTCCAGGTATACCTCAGGGGGTTTTAGCCTACCCTTGTTTCTCTGGAGGATACCTGGGAGCTTTACACCTGGGTGTCCCATGCAGTCAGCAGCTTTGGTTTCTCCACTAGCCTCCTTGAATATGTCTCTCTCATCCTTTCAGGGCCCCGAAGGAATCACTTTAGAGGATCTGTCCCTGGGGATCTGTGCTCTCCAGCCCCTCAGATAGAGGCCCTTACACAGCAGACAGGCTGGGAGGGCCAAGGTGGAGGGGAGATATTGTTCCTCTGGCCACTTTATTTCTTTGGTTTGTGGCTGTTTGACAACAGCAGTAAAAACAGCTTATAAATTAGGTGCCCAGCTGTAAACTGCGGAAACAGCCACAGTGCAGGGATCAGAAGGGCTCCCCGCCCTCTCTCTCCCTGCACATTCCCCAAACCTGCCAGGGCCCCATCCTCTCCAGCACCCCCAGGCCTGAGTCCGGATGTTCAGACACAGGGGCAGGCTGGGAGGGTGGGTGTCTCCTCACCCCCAAGTGCTTTCTTTGATCGAGAAGGACCGGAGAGCCACTGTGAGCTCCTCAGAGGCTCTTCAAACAGAGAGATGTTTATATCTTTTCAGGGCGATCCAAATTACAAGCAGGGAACTGGAGCCTAGGGAAAATAAACCAAGGGATACAAGGTAGGGATGCTTTTTTTAAAAAGCTTGATTTAAATCAACCTCTAGAAGACCTCAGATGAGGCCAGTGAGGAGGAAGTGCTGCAAGAAGACAGCAGGCAGGCCGACCCGACTATCAGGAGTCCTGTGGGACCTGACCTCAGTTCCCTCGTGCTCTGGGTTCAGTTTCCCCCTTTGTGAGTGGCGTCTCACTCCCAGCTCATTCAGAAAGCCAGTTAATCTCATGGAGAAGAAACACCACAGACCTGAGGACGGAGTCCTAGTGCAGCTTTGAGGAGCTGCCAGAGCAGGCCTAATCTTCTGGCAGCCACCGACTGCATCCCTGGCCACAGGAAGTGGCTGGCCCGAGACCTGTATGCAAGCGCCTATACTGCCCCTCAGCAGAGACAATCTGTCTGGTCTCCTGCCATTTTGCCTTCCTGCTCCAGACGCCTCAGGTGCCTCAAGTCCGGGGTCAGAACCTGGGGGGTCTAAGGTACCCACTCAACAGTGCTCCATGCCAGACTGCACACCAGGGGCCTCAGGACACGTACCAGTTAGAGTTTACCCTGAGAGTTCAGCTCCTGAACACAGAACACAGTTGCCTTGACTCAGCACCCGCAGTTCTGTCTCTCCGCTCATCCTGTCCGCCCCCTGGCTGGGTTATTACCACAGTTGGGTTATTACTCTGCATTTGTTTATGTGTTTTCTTTGACTGTGTTAAGTCATTTTGAATGTGTATCCTGCCCACATGAAGAGAGCCTGGAAAGCAGGCCCTGGGATTCTGCTCTGGGAGCAGGCTTGGTCACAAGGACATCCATCAGCAGGGAAAGGACATCAGAGCACCCAGGCAGAGGGCACTCAGGCCACGTGTGTGCATGCATGCAAATACATTGACATTGAGGTGGAGGACACAAGTCTTGTGGGGGCTGGTTTTTTCCAGGCATTTTAGTTTTTTAGTCAGTCCCTTATCCTGCCTGGCAGCTGCACTCACATCTTACCCTGGCCCAAGCTTAGGAGGTCTGAGAGGGGCAAGTTCCAGCCTGTAGGAGACCAATGTTAGTATATTAGATAGGTGAGCTGCAAAGCAATGTCCCATTTCCCCATGGCATTTCTGACCCACTGGAAACATCTAGGAAGTACTTTGTCAAATCTAGTGAGCTGTGTGGCTTTAGGCAAGTCACTTAACCTTTCTGGGTTCAGAGCTTTTATCTTGGAAATCAGGAAAGGGATCCCTGTGAAATTGTAATGAGGATCAAATGATACAACAGATGAGAAAGAACTCCGTAAAATCAAAGTGCTCTAGAATGTCTAGGATTCTATAATGACCACAACAGCCATCATGGTTAGCAGGGGTAGACTGTGGTGCCCACCAGCAGGAGGCTTCAGATTCTGTAAGGCCTTACCCAGTTTATGTTTTCACCAGCTGTGCTAGCTGGCCTGACTTTCTTTATTTCTCATTCTCTGGGTATGTATGTTATAATCATGCTACACACACACACACACACACACATACACACACACACACACACACACACACACACACACACACACACACACACACAGATACAGTTGTCCAGATCCGTCTGTACCTAGGTAGATTCCCCAAAACATGGATGTGTAAAATACCAAGGACATGCACACACTAATAAACAAAGACTCCCTCTATCACATGCCAGTCATACACATGCAGCCCAGATGCTATTGATGGATGATCTACCACCACCTACCTCCTGCTGCCTGAGGCACCCAGAGACCCATATTTCCCTACAGTGTGGGGCCTGAAGCAAAAGTAAAGGCTGTTAGGGTAACGGTCCCACTCACTACTACTCTCAGCCTGAGCACTGGGATCCAGGATAATTTAAGATTACTGAATGTAGTGGGGCTCAGTGGCCTATAATCCCAGCATTTTGGGAAGCAGAGGCTAGAGAATTGCCTGAGCCCAGGGGTTCGAGACCAGCCTGGGCAACTTGGTGAGACCTCATCTCTATAATAAATCCAAAAATTAGCCGAGTGAGGTGGCATGTGCCTGTCGTTCCAGCTATTTGGAAGCCTGAGGCAGAAGGATTGCCTGAGCCCAGCAGGCCGAGGCTGTGGTGGCTGTGAGCATGCTAGTGCACTCCAGTCTGGGTGACAGAGTATGACTCTGATTCAAAAAAAGGTGACTGGATATAAATCTGGATGCATTGGGGAAAGTCTCCTGGGTCAGCAATTCTCTTTGGGGAGCAGGGTAACATCCTGGGCCCCCTTTGGCTAGCCTATGCCTAGCATCACTGTCCCCAGTACAGGAGCTCCTCGGTGGGTAATTGCTCCCCCAAGACAAGGGTCTATGAGCTTCAGGAAATGTGTTTATGGACCATTAGGAGTAGCTTTCATCACACTGGGTGGGTACACAACATGAGGGGGATTTCTATTTTAGCAGATTGAGAGTTAAAAGACCCGGGGAGACACCTCTTATCAACAAGGGTGCCTGAATGAAGCATATTTGTATACCTAACCCTTAACTGTACCCCACAATATCATAATAAAAAATATTGATTAAAAAAAGAGAGAGTTAAAAGACCTTCTTGGTTACTGACCTTTAGTTTCAATTCTGAAGAAAATTTCTGGAACCAACCTGTTCAGCTCCAGGTGTTCAGGCCAACCCGTGTCCTGTCCTATCCCTCCACCTCCACCCCAGTTCTGGGGCCATCAAGAACAGGGACCAGGGGCATGTGTTCCAGCAACTGAGAACTCCCAAGAGCAGGGACCCTGTCTTCCTCCCCCTCCCCACAGTAATCAGTACACAATTCAATTGGGGTGTGGGGAAGGATGACTTAATTTTAGCTTTGGCAAAACTACAAATGGTGGAGTACTTAGGGTTTCTGTGAGGCTTGACTCTAAGATGAACCAAACTTAGGATGGGTCTAGAATCACCATGAGCTGCAGGGTGGTACACAGGGGGTCTGGGGTGTGACCCTCTCTCCTCCCCTGACTTCTCATCTCCTGCCATGAGGCAGGGGTGGTGCTGGGGGGGAACACGGACTGTGAGTGCTGGGGGGATGCGTGGGTGAGCAGGAATGACTCTCGGGATGTCTGCTCTGGTTCTCCTGTAGCAGGAAGAAAAAGGCCTAACGCCAAAACGTTCCTCCCTGCTGTCCCCAGCGCAGTATTTTTCCACCTACTCCTCTGGCTTCAGTAACGATTTAAATAGAGAGAAGGCAGGTGGGGAGAGAGAAGCCAGCGACCAAGGGAACAAGAGACAGACTACAGAAGAGAGGGGAAGAGGAAGAGGAAGGAAGGACGAGGTGGGCGGGGAGGGAGGGGGGAAGGAGTCGAAAAGAAAACGAGAGCTGAAAGAAGATAAGCAGAGGAAGTGGGGGCAAGAAAATAAAAGGGGGGGAGGTGCCTGGAGGGGAGTGCTGGGGAAGCTCAGCTTTGCGGGTGCTGAACACAGACTCCTCCCCCAGCCAAATGAGGACTCTGCTTCCTAGGAGCCCAGCGCATCCCGTACTGGGGAGACTGGAGTAGGGCTGTGCATCGCGAGTCCCATGGTCCTGGTGGAGAGCCCCGGAGGCTTCATGGGGATATGTAACAGGGCTGTGCCACCCTCTGTGCCCACCTGATGGGAGACCTCTCCCCTGTTCCCCACGGCCCACCCATTTAGATTCCTTTCTACAGATGAAGGCACTCGGCATAGGGAGTGTTCCTCTGTCTGCTCCAAGGGAGAGGTAACTTCTGAAAGGAACCCCCTCCAGTCCCTTCCTTGGCAGGTAGTTCTGGGCCCCAGGGCAGTACCCAGCCAGGTCAGATCCTGGCTTTTTGGGGGTGATCTCCACACCCTGATCTCTGTTGTCTCCACTGGTTCCTCCATGTCCTGGGGCTTTGGCTTAGGAAAAGACCCACACACAGTAGTGTTTACGGGCACAGTTGGATTTGTCTGTGTTTCCATGGCAACAGCGAGGGCTAACCCTGTTTTCTCTTTCACTCCATACTCTGCTCCTTTCACAGGCAAAAACGTTGGTCTGCCTGTCTGTCTCTCTTCCCAGTCCAACTACTAGCTAGGTCTGATCTGCTTAGCTTTCCAGATCAGAGGAGATGGGGCATGTTTAAGGTGGTATGGCCATATACTGTCTTCCTCTCTCAATCCGCCTCACCACCATTACTCCTAATTCCCATGAGCCTTAAGCCCCCATCCCCTGTCTCTCCCTCTGGAAGGAGTAAAGCTGTGGATGTTTCTCTTCTAAGGTTGCAGGTGTCCAAGAGCTGGTCCCTACCACTGGGGGTGGAGCAGTGCTCTATGCTATAACCGGGCACCAAGGAGTGAAGGGACCTTGGGCTGTGTGTGGGGGTGCACGCCTCAGGTTCCCAGCATCCTCTGAGACATTGTCCTCTCCCTTGCCCGAGTATTCCCCCAACACATTCCATCCTTGTCCCTGGACATCTGCAAGGTCTCCTCGGCCTCCTCTTCCCCAAAGACCTGTTGCTATCCTTCTGGTTCCTGGTCTAGATTCATCTCCCCTGTGAGCAACTTTCCCCATTCAGCTCTCATCTGATCTCAAACACCAGGATTCTTCTCAGCATTTAAGTGCATCTTGGAGTATTGATCTTCGCTTGCTTCTGCTGAACGTGCCCCATGTCTACGTTCTGTGCTTGATTTATGTGTCCAGCTTCTTCTGAGGCCTGAGGCAGTATTTTTGTCTGTGTGGCACAACTTGTTGTGCCCCATTCCCATACCAGAACTCTGCCCTGTGGCAAACCCATTCTGTGCAGACGGTAAGGTTGGCCCACCCTCCGCACCTCTCCATCCAGCCCCACCCACCCACAGGGTTGGGTACCTGGCCCAGGCAAGGCCAAACAGTGCCTTCTCTAAGATTTGACATTAGAACACGGGACTTTTTCTCTGGACTGTAAATAGTAGGACAATTTAGGCTCGGGCTTTCAGGGTCACATTCCTACAACATGAAAAGAAACCAAAAAATGGCAGGAAACAGTGTCATGACTAATATATTATGTTTACCTATCATTCTAGGAATTCCCCGAGGGCAAGAGATGTGTCACCCCTACCAGACTGGAACTCCCTGGGGGCGGGAGATAGATTTCCCCTGTTACATTGAAAACTCCCCTGGGCAGAAGTGTCTCTCAAGCAGATTAGGTGCTAAAGTCCTGGTAGCATAATTGATAAAATATCAGGCATTTAAAACTCATCACTGAGGGCTTAATCTCTTATTTAGATATCTTTACACATTTCACCCGATTGTAAACTCCACTTAGGTAGTATCTGTTGTTCACCATTTGAGGGGCTGGGTCTAAAAAGAAAGACAATGCTGTCTTTGCCCTTGGGGAATTTACAGTCTAGGAGAAGAGTTTACATGTGCTATGATGGACACATATACAGGGTCCAGTGGGGGCAATACTGTCTGAGGGCAGGTCTGGAAAATCTTCAGAGGAGCATCCCAACGAGGCACAGGTGTCTATCATCTGGGCAGGGTGGAGAATGGGCGTTCCAGACTGAGGGAGCAGCCTCAGCAGGGCACGAGGTGCTTGGGAATGGTAGGTGGGTGCCAGGTGTGGAGGAAGGGGAGACTGAGTCACCCTAGGTGCTCAGGGGTGTCTTTGCTTCCACTCCTCTCCCAGACCTTCCTTGCAGCCTCTTCAGTGGAACCATCTTCCATTGTTAGGAATCTCTAGTCGTTCAGGGAGGACCATGCACCATGCTTAAAACCCTCCTTCCTCAGCCCTCACTTTGGGGTTACTGTGAGTCAGAATTCTTGGTTGCAAGTCCTCTGTGAGAGGCACAAATAAAATATGAAATTTATGGAAATAGAACCAGTGTGGTGTATTTCATCAGCTTAGGGTACAAAGAAGGTCACAGATGTTTATTTTATTTTATTTTATTTTTCAGTTGGAGTCCCACTCTGAATGCAGTGGCACAGATCATCATCACAGCCTCAACTTCCTGGGCTCAGGCAATCCTGCCACCTCAGCCTCCTGAGTAGCTGGGACTATAGGTGCACACTACCATGCCCTGCTAATTTTGGGAGGGCTATGTGCAGACAAGGTCTTGCTATGTTGTCTAGACTAGTTTCGAATTCCTGCGCTCACGTGATCCTTCTGCCTTGGCATCCCAAAGTGCTGGGATTACAAGTGTGAGCCACCACGCCAGGTAAGAAGGTCACAGATCTTGTAATTCTTAAATTAGTCCTGTAAGCAGCCATCTTCCTAATTGAGCTGGAAGTCCAGCATCCCTTTCTCGATGCCCTCTCTTCCTCCCCAGTGCTTGCCTCTGACTGGATAAAAAAGCCCTAGAGCCTGTGTAGTGTGATGGGCCAGTGAATAGATCACTGGAGAGCCTGTCCAATACCTGCTCCCATTACTGCTTCCTGAAACAATGGCCTCACTTTGTTCTCATACCATTCGGTGGGGCTTTCCCATTGCTGCCTTCATGGCTTCCTGGTCAAACATTACACCGACCTGCCCAGGGAAGTGCCATCCCTAGGTTTCTGATGTACGGCAAATGAGCTGATACTCACCTGCTCTGCTCTTGTCCCCGTGAGTCACCAGCTAAGTAACTGGGTCTGGGATCACTTCTGGCCACAGTCACACTCTGCCAGAACCAGCCACTTTGCCATCGAGGTGATGTAGGCTCCCGCATGAAGGTGGATGGTTGGTCTAGACTAGTGCTTCCCAATTTTGCTGTGTGAGAATCGCTGGAGAGCTTGTTCAAGTACAGATTTGGGACCACACCCTCAGGCATTCTGAGTCAGTAGGTCTTGGGGGGGCCTAATTTGCATTTCTAGCAACTTCCACAGGACGATGATCCTGCTGGTCCCTGGGCCACACTTTGCTTAGTCTTGTCTACAGTTTCCCTCAGGATGAATTATCCCTTGGGGACCCCTGGCATTTATTCTCACCAGTGATGTCTAAGGTGATTACCATCTCAGTCCATCAGGACCAATTGAATCAGAGTAAATAAGAGATCAGCAACTTGATCCTTTTCCTTCCAAGAGGCTCCTTGGGCCCCAAGCAAATGTGTGTACTCCTGCCCCAGCTAACATGAATCCTCTATTCCAATTGTTGTCACAATGGGGTCTCGGGACCAACAGCATCAACATCACCTGGGAACTTGTTAGAAATACAAATTCTTGACCAGGAGCAGTGGCTCACACACAGTGTTTTGAGAGGCTGAGGTAGGAGGATCACTTGAGGCCAGGAGTTCGAGACCAGTCTGGGCAACAAGTGAGACCCTTGTCTCTACAAAAAATGCAAAAAAAAAAAAAAAAAAAAAAATTGGCCAGACATTTTGGCATGCAGCTGTAGTCCCAGCTATTTAGGAGACTGAGGCGGGAGAATCACTTGAGCCCAGGAGTTTGAGGCTGCGGTGAGCTCTGATTGTGCCACTGCACCCCAGCCTGGGCAACAGAGTAAGACCGTCTCTCTAAATGAATGAATGAGTGAATAAATAAATAAATACAAATTCTCAGGTTCCATCACAGACAACTGTTCTGTGCTCTTTTAGGTGATGGTCAGTTAGGTTCGGCTACAGAAGGAGACATGGAAGCAGCTCAGGGAAACACAGTTGATTATACTCACAGGTCCTTGAGGCAGAAGGCACAGCATGGCATGCAGGGCCACACAGGTAAGTAGCAGGGTGTTTCGGAACAGAAGGTGCAGCACAGAGAAGAGAGCCCAGGCCACAGTCTTTACTGGGGTTTCCATGGGAAAGGCAAGGCAGGGCAGGGTGAGCAGCTTAGGACTGGTCAGTTTGGGTGATTTCAACAGACTCTAGGTAACATCCCAGTTGCCTGCACCTGGCTCTGGGAAGATCAGGGCAGAAGAGTATTGCTTCCTGGGGTATAAGGGCCAGAGCGAGGCAGTCTGGCTCTGAAGTAGTTAGTTTGCATATCAAAGGCTACTCCCGCTGAGCCCTTAGCTCTCTCTAAGAATTTGGCTAACACAGGGAGGAGCTTCCTCTCTCCAGCCAGCAAGACTTCTAAACACCAAAATATCTTCATACACAGAAAATGTAAAATATAAACAATACACTAACTGCTTCAGAAACTCAGAAACCAGGCTCAGCGCTCTGGTTAACAACCTTCCAGGTGTTTCTATGCACACTGAAGTATAAGAACCATCACTCTATTCCAAGAGCTATTATGGGGGCAGCTTTTCTGTAAAATAGGTCCTGATCAATGTTTCTGCATGGGAGTCCCTCTCCTAACTTTACCTATGTGAGAGAGGCACTCAGGTGACTTTTCTAAGGTGACTTGCTGTATCAATCCAGCAGCTGTCAACCACACACTGGGAGGAGTTGGGCAGGGGCCTCAGGGCTGCGGAATGCTGTCAAGCCATGTCGGCAGACTCTGTCACGACTAGCTGTGTGTCTTTGGGCATGTCACTAACGTTTTTGTGTCTCCTCAACAGAATGTGGAGACTGAACTTAATGATCTCCAAAGTTTCTTCCAGCCCTGCCTTTTCTTTCTTCTGCTTATCACGCCTCAGCGCCCTTATCTGTAAAATAGCGATAACGCCCACCCTGGGATTACAGTGATGGGGAAATGAGGTGATGTATTGGGAAGTGCCCAACATCTGGTAGAGGCTTGATAGATGTTAGCTGAATCCTAAATGATTCGCTTGTCCTTCCAGTTCTACCCCAACTTGCCTTTTCCTTCTTATTTCTGTCCCATTCTGTGCTTATATCAGGACTTGGGGGCCCTTTCCAGGAATGTCTTCCTTCTACAGAATGAGCATCCTTACACCTCACAAAAATTGTAGGGAGAGGAGTCCTCCCCACCCCCATAAACTTCCTAAGAATCCAGGGATGGAGGGAAGGAGGGGTGTCGCACAGTCTGTACCAGGCATCCCATAGGTGGAAGGCCTTGGACACAAAGGCTGGTCCCATCTCTCTACTCAGCTGCTTCCTGCTAAATCCAAACTCCTTTTCCCCTTCCAGGCCTTGACCAGCCTCTCTGAGGAGCAGCTTGGATTATCTGCACCCAACGAGGACCCTTGAGCTTCTTCACTGCCTGTCACCAGTTCCCTCTGCCTCCTCCCTGCCCCCGCCCCACTCTGCCAGGGTGCCTCTGCCAACGACTGGTTATTTATATCCTGAGCAGCTGCTGACAGACAGCTGGGAGCGGGGAGGCGTCTGACAGGGATGAGCCAGGCAGAGATGACAGGGTGGTGGGCGGTGCTGTCACTCTTAGCAGGACGGCTGGGCAGAGCCCGCTCCCTTCACCCAGGGAGGTGAGACTTGGACAGGTTAACAGGGGACATCTGGGAAGAGGTACCTCAAAGGGAAGGGAGCGAGGGCTGTGAACCCAGGCAATGGAGGAGACGGGGGTGGGAGGCATGGACATTGCCCCAGTTGACTTTTTCCAGAAGGAGTTGAGCAGCTGTGGCTTAATTATCTGGGCACTTGCCCATGACGTCTGCTGTTCACAAGCTGTGTGACTTTGGGTAAGTCATGAACTCTGGAGTTTGGTTTTGTCTGAGTAAAATGAGATGTTCACTAAGTTCTCTTCCAGCCACATTAGTATAGAGGTTACAAACACAAACTCTAGAGTCTTTGAATCCTGGCTCTGCCACTTGCTTGCTGTGTGATCTTGGACCATTTACTTAACCTTTCTCTGATTTGGTTTTCATCTCTGTAGAATGGTGGCTCTCAAGAGTACCTACATTAAAGGGTTTTTGTAGGGTTTAAATGAGTTAATACACGTGATGTGATCAGAGCAGTGCTTGGCACATAGTTGCCTAGTTTAATCAGAACCTAAATTTATGATTTTTTGAATTGTCCTCTTTCTCTAAGAAGGTGATTGACTGTATTAGAAATGTTAAGAGAGAAGGGTGGAAATCTTTTATATATATTGCTGGTGAAAGGGAGGGTTTATGGGCTTATATGCCTTGTGTTATCAAATGGGTAAGCTACAAATTGGGAAATGTTTAGACCACATCTACACTTGCTCTGAGCCTGTGTCCTGGTCTGTTGACCTATGCTTCCACAGTCTGGGGACTGTTGTTTGCTCAAAACTGCAAAAAGTCAAAAGGCTGTGGTTCTCTTTTTCCAACTCTGTCTCTCTGTCATTCTCCCTCTCTTTGCCTCTCCCCAGCTCCTGTCTTCCTGCTAACCCCTTGCTGTCTTTCTATTTTAAAAACTAATACCTGGTCTTGGAGAGAACAGAATCCCAAGCATATAATTAAGTCCCTGGGCACAGCTGTGCCTGCAGCACCAGCCTGGCTGTCAGGGTGGGGTGGGGGCTGAACATAAATCTGGAGGATGGTGACCTTGAGATGGGAACCTGTCGTCCACCAGATCTGAGCCCCGCCACACACTGACAAGACATGCTAGGCTCATCGCAACATCTCCTCGGCTGTATTGTCTGGGAGCAGTGAGGCTGGTGTGGATGATGTCCCTTTCTCTCTTTTACTAATCTTGGCCCTTAGAAAAGGAGTATCCCCATAACAGAGGAGGAGGAGAAAGGGAAGCAAAGGAAGCTGACAGGTTACTATGGAAACCAGCTGAACACAAACTCTTAGCTTCAGTTAATACTTGACTTGCAAAAATACTTCCATGGCCACAACTTAAATGAAACACATACCCTTTAAAAGAAGAATAAATGTTGACTCATTCTACTCTAATTATAGCAATTAGGTGCTAATGTTAGAGTCCAGGTGAGAGGTGAGGATGACGTGAGTCTCTTCTCTTTTAAAGAAGCCTCTTGCTAATTACTGTCTTCTTGGAAACCCAGGGCATTAGTTCCAACATCTTGACATTGCCTGGAAGTCATGTAGGGAGGACTACATCCCCACCCTTAATCCTTTGCTGAGTCATGGCGGCCATAGAACTAAGTAGTTAAGATGTCTAGCTTGAAAGAGTCTCCTGCCTTTGGCCAATCTCGCAGCCCTGGGGAAAAAGGAAGTGTCAAAAAATGATCAGCTGTTCATTAAACATGTCCTGATTACCTACTATGTGCCAAGTGTCAGGAACTAAAAAGGATAATAAAAATAATACAAAAATTTGCTCCCTTGTATCAAGAAGCTTATAACCCAGGCAGTAGGAGGGATGCTACAAATTATCTGTTACTGATAATAAGGGACTCACATTTGCAAATGGCTTTATATATGCACGAATATTGCATTCAAGGTGACTCCTATGATATCATGATTTCCTGAGGTGAGAAAGTGAGAAGTGGAGTTTGGGAGAGAAAGAGTTGATCGGCCCGGCTTGGTGGCTCAGCCTGTAATCCCAGCACCAAGGCGAGTGGATTGCCTGAGCCCGCAGGTTCGAGACCATCCCGGGTAACTTGGTGGGACCTCGTCCCTACAATAAAACAAAAATTAGCCAGGCATGGTAGTACACGTCTGTAGTTCTGGCTATTTGGAAGGCTGAGGTGGAAGGATCACCGGAGGAGCCTCGCAGGTCAACGCTGGGGTGGCCGTGAACGTGTCACTGCACTCCAACCTGGGTGACAGAGTGAGACTCCAACTAAAAAAAAAAAAGGAAAAGAAAAACAGCTGATCTAGGAACATATCTTCTAACACTTCTAGGCCTCTGTCTTCATCACTCCTCCCAACTATGAGGCTGCCAACCTCTTTCCCTCCCCAGGATTACTGCCTTCTCAACTCAAAAGCTACTTCCTGGCCCAGCCTAGTAGCACATACCTATAATCCTGGTGCTCTGAAAGTCCTAGGCATGAGGATTGCTTAAGCCCAGGAGTTCCAGATCAATTTAGGCAATATAGGGAAACCTCATCTTGACAAAAAATGATTTTAAAAAATACTGGATATGGTGGCACTTGCCTACAGTCCCAGCTACCCAGGAAGCTGAGGTGAAAGGATCACTTGAGCCCAGGAGGCTGAAGTTGTGGTGAGCAGTGATTGTGCCACTGTACTCCAGCCTGGGTGACAGACTGAGACCCTGACTGAAAAAAAATGTGTGTGTGTGTGTGTGTGTGTGTGTGTGTGTGTGTGTGTGTGTGTACAAAAGCTACCTCCTTGTGAAGGGGTCAGTCCCACACTACAGAGCCCTCTGGAAGCAGCCCAGTCATTGTAAGACTGCACTGGGAAGGGAATCTGTGAAGGTGTTTTTAAATGTGCACACTTGTTTACCCTTCACACCCTTCCAGTGGTTTCTAATTTAAGCATTAAGCAGCCCTCCGAAGTCTACCTAACAGGTGAGTTACTGGGCTTTGGGAAGGTTACAGATGCACAAGTTTGCTTAGCTGATCTGGACTAGAGCCTGGACACTACCTGGGCAGGTTTGAGGGTCTTCAGCATTTTCTGAACAGAGTCCAGACAAGCAGGAGATCTGGGCTTGGAGCCTTGGGTTGCCAGGTGGGTGGGCCTGGAGTCAATTAGTTCTCAGTCTGTGATCCCTCCAATGATGTGTCGTCCCCCCTGCCCCCCCCCCCATCGATCCTCAATTCTGTACATTTTTTTCAACTTCAAAGTTGGGTTTCTATCTCCTCTCCCAACGTTTGGAAAGGGTTCCTAATCATTGGGGAATCTAATTAGCACTCCTTCGAAGAGCTCTCTCAGTCTCTGTTATGCAAATGTGGCTGTAATTGTGTCAGGCAGGTTTTGTTGTCGGTTTATCTTGCCTCTCCCGCCACCTCCTTTCAGACTGGAGTTGCAGCCCCCACCCCCTTTTTTCATTGTGAAGGCCTCCGAAGTCCCTGGCTCCCCAGCCATGGAAACCGCCTTGATTAGCAACTCTGGATCACAGGAGCCACAACGGGCCCGCCTCAGGGCAAACAGAAGGAAAAATAAACAGCGTTTAGTGGAATTTATTTTGTTTCTTTGGAGATGCAAATCAGAAGGTTCCAGATGAGCTCTGGGAATGGCTGTGTGGGCCCGGAGGAAGTTGGCTATGGGAAATGGAGCAGAGTCTTCGGGGAAAATAGACCCTTCTGCAGCCTGAGGGGCTGTGTTGATTCTGTGTGGGGGGTAGAGTGGGGTTGGGAGAGTCTTGACCTCCATGTGTTATTTTGTCTTGTTAAAAAGTTTCACGCACAGCCTTAGCGGCAGTGTGTGATTCCAGGGTCCCTCAGAGAGCACCTGATTTGCTGCCCTTGAGGAAAACTCGGGCTGGTTTCCTAAGATGCCATCTCCTTACTCTGTCCTTCCAAGTAGTTGGAACCACAGGTGTGTGTCACCACACCCAGCTAATTTTTTGATTTATTGTAGAGACGAGGTCGCCAAGTTGCCCAGTCCTCTCGCCTCAGCCTCCTAAAGTGCTGGGATTATACGTGTGGGGCACTTTGCCTAGCTGATTCTGTTTTTAAATGCAAATCTGTTTGTTCATTTATTTTCTCATTCAACAAACAATTGTGTGCCTACTGTGTGCCAGGCAATATTATAAGTACAAGGAATAGAGCAGTGAACAAGTTAGACGTGAGCTTCTGATCTAGTGGAGGGAGACAGATAAATCACAAATCTATCAGAGCAGGTGGCAAGGAGTGTTAAGAAGGAAAACCAAGATGACGAGGACATAGCGTGATGGGGACGGTGCAGGTTGGTAAAGGTGATCAGGGAAGCACACCAATAAAGGAATATTTTGGCAGAGCTCAGTAAAGCATGAGGCTGGAAGGCCAGGCCTGACCCCATCTGGTAAGCCAAGGCTTCCAACCAGATCTTCTGCTTGTCTTGGGGGGAAGTGTTGAAGAGCCACAGACCTGCTCTCTGGGAAAAGAGCCTCCCAGGCAGAGGAGACCCAAGGGCAAAGTTCAGCGGAAGTGTGTCTGGGCGTTTATTACTCTCAGAAGATAGGATCATGTGACTGGAGCAGAGAGAAGGAGCTTGAGGCCGAAGAAGGGATCAGAGCTCATGTGGGCTAAGGGAGGGAGTCATCTGCCCATCTTGGATTTTACTGAGTGAGAGGGAGACCACTGGAGGATTTTGAGCAAAGAAGTGACCCAACATGATGTTTTTTTTTTTTTTTTTTTTGAGTTGGAGTCTCACTCTGTCGCCCAGACTGGAGTGCAGTGGCCGCTCCCGGCCACCGCAGCCTCGACCTGCTGGGCTCCGGTGATCCTTCCGCCTCAGCCTTCCAAGTAGCTGGAATTACAGGCATGCGCTACCACGCCCGGCTGATTTTTTGATTTATCGTAGAGATGAGGTCTCGCTGCCCAGGCGGGTCTCGAACCCACGGGCTCAGGCAATCCACTCACCTCAGCCTCCCAAAGGCGCGGGATTACAGGCTGAGCCACCGAGCCCGGCAACAACATGATGTTTTATAAGGATAATTTTATCTGCTGTTTGACAGGCTGTATAGGGCAAGAATGGAAGCAGGAACCCGGTTCAGGGGCTGCAAACACAGTAGTCAAAGGCCTAGGTGGTAGCCATGGAGATAGCTAGTAAGAAGTCATTGGAGCCTACAAAATTGGCTGCTGGATTGTACGTAGAGAAGAAAGAATTCAAGGAGAATGCCCCAAGTTTAGCCTGAGCAATTAGAGTTACCATTTACTAAGATGAGAAGGAATAGGGGATAAGCAGGTTTGGGGGAGAGATTCAAAATTCTGTTTGAGAAATGTTAGGTTTGAGATGCCCCTTAGATATACAGGTGGTGATATCGAGAAAGCAGTTGGAAATTGGAGTCTGGAGTTCAGGGAAAGAGGTCGGGCTAGAGATATAAATTTGCATATAGATGGTACTTAAAGTAATGAGAATAGATGAGATTACCTGGGGAGTGAGTGCTGAGAGAGAGAGAGGTCTGAGACCGAGCTGGGCTGGCACTCCCTGTTTAGAAAATTCTTTCTGACAGATTGGTGGTGTAGGAGAGCAATGCACTGGGTAAACTGAGGCCTGGACTTCAAGTATCCTAACCCTACAACACTCTCAGCTCTCAGGGCCTGAGGTCCTGGAGACGTGAACCCTGGGAAATGGAGACAGAGGGCTATCTAATGTGTGACCTGAACAAATTACTTCCTTTCTGGGCCTTGGGTTTCTCTTTTCTCAAAGGAGTGATGATTGCTTGGCCTCTAAGGGTCCTTCCAGCGTGAATTCTGTGAGTTTAACTCCAGAGAGTCTAGCGCAGTCAGCACATGTCACTGACTTCAGGGAGGTGATTGGGTTGATACCTCAGTTCCCTTGTGTGGCTCTCCTGATTCTCGCTGTTGTGAATTCTGTATTTGTAAATTCTCCTCCTAACTAAAATGTTTTGTTTTGTTTCCTTTTCTTTTGAGTTGGAGTCTCACTCTGTCGTCCATGCTGGAGTGCAGCAGCACGCAGATGGCCACTGCAGTCTTCACCTGCTGGGCTCAGGCGATCTTTCCACCTCAGCCTTCCAAGTGGTTGGAACTATAGGCATGTGCCACCATGCCTGGCTAATTTTTTTTATTTATTGTAGAGATGAGGTCTCACCAAGTTGCCCAGGCTGGTCTCAAACCCATGGGCTCAGGCAATCCTCTCACCTCAGCCTCCCAAGTGCTGGGATCATAGGCGTGAGCCACTGCGCCTGGCCTACTAAAATGTATTTGTAACTCCCAAATCAATACTCTTGGCACTTTGGTGGTCATTCACCGACATGCCCAGAGCTTCAAAAACTTTTTTTCTGACATGTTTGTTCTTAGCTGAGGTCAAACAAGGCTCTGTTCTGCCTTTTTGTTTCAGTTCTCACATTGTAAACAAGTATCCTTTTCACAGTCTATTTAATGTCACGTTTTTCACATTTTTGTGCTATTGGTTGATTTTGCTGTTTAAAATGACCCCCCCATCCCTGCTGGGAGTAGTACTAAAGTGCTGTCTAATGTCCCTAGGCACAAGAAGGCTGTTATGAGCCTTACGAAGAAAATACCTGCATTGGATAAGCTTCATTCAGGCATGAGTCACAGCACTGTTAGCCATGAGTTCAATGTTAATGGATAAAAAAAAAATAGTAAATAAGTGTCTTTACATAGAAACACACATAAAACAAGGCTATGTATTGATTGTTGATGAAAATGTTGTGACCAGAGGCTCACAGGATCCTAACCCTGTATTTCCCCTAGGAGCAATGCTTCAGTATTCACTTATTCAGTATTTACAGTGATTTATAGAACTTGCCTACTGTGATTTACGGGAATTGACTGTATTTACTTGTTTCTTCAACCCTAGTATGCACACACATAAAGTAGTTTCAGAATTGCTAACCCATACCTCTGTGAGAAGCAAATCTACCCAGTAGAGTCCAGTGCTTGTTGTCTTCAGTCTTACAGTATCCACTCAGAACTATTTTCCAATGTTGCTTAGGTTAGTTATTTTCTTTTCCATCTCTTTCAGTGTAGTTATATGATTTCTTTGTAATGCAGTTTGGTTTATTTCTTAGTGTTTTGGATTCTCCAAACATTCAAGTCAATTTTTAAAAATTTGCATATGGAAAATTCACTTTTGTGGAGTATAGTACAATAGGTCTTGACAAAGCATAGAGTTTTGAAGCCACCACCACAAATGTGATACAGAACAATTCCATTTCTCCAAAAATTCCCTTGTCTTGCCTTCCTATGGTCAGTCCCTCTCTTTACTACCCAGCCCTGGCAACCAATGAACTATTCTTTATCCCTACAGTTATGCCTTTTCCTGAATGTCTAACCAATGAAATCACGCAAAATGTATCATTTTGTATCTCTGACTTCTGTTACTTATATCATCCATGTTGTTGTGTCAAACAATAGTTTGTTCCTTTTTCTTACCTAGTAGTATTCCACTCTATGGAGGTACCAAATTTTGTTTATCTGTTTGCAGCTTACAAATATTTGATTTTTTCAGTTTTTGGTAATTATGAGTAAAGCTTCAATAAACTTTTTTTTTTTTTTTTTTTGAGTTGGAGTCTCACTCTGTCACCCAGACTGGAGTGCAGCGGCCGCTCCTGGCCACCGCAGCCTCGACCTACTGGGCTCCGGCAATCCTTCCACCTCAGCCTTCCAAGCAGCTGGAAATACAGGCGCACGCTACCACACCCAGCTAATTTTTTTATTTATTGTAGCGATGAAGTCTCACCAAGTTGCCCAGGCGGGTTTCGAACCCGCGGGCTCAGGTAATCCACTCACCTCAGCCTCCCAAGTCACGGGATTACAGGCTGAGCCACAGAGCCCGGCTCAATAAACATTTATGTGGAGGTTTTTATGTGAACATGAGTTTCCATTTTTTTGAGCCAAGCAGAGTGGGATTGTAGCATGATAAGGAAGGAGTATGTTTAACTTTCTAAGAAATTTGCAGACTATTTTCCGAAGTGGTTGTACCATTTGCGTTCTTATAAGCAATGTGTAGCAATGTGTAAGAGTTCCAGCTGCTCCACAAACCTCACCAGCACTTGGTGTTGTCAGCCATATTTATTTACTTATTTGCTATTCTAGTAGTTTTGTGGTGGTGTCTCATGTAGTTTTAGTTTAACATTTCTCTAATGACCTATAACGGTAAACATCTTTCCATATGTCTATCTTCCATTCCTATGTCTTCTTTGGAGAAGTGCCTGTTCTGATCTTTCGTCCTTTTTCTTTAGTGCATGTGTGTTTTCTTATTGTTGAGTTTTGAGGTTTCTTTACATATTCTGGATGCAAGTTCTTTGTCAAAAATGTGATTTGAAAATATTTTCTTCCCATCTGTGGTTATATTTTTAAAATCTATTGACAATGTCATTTGCAGAACATATTTAAAATTTTGATAATATCTAATTTATCTTTTTTTTTTTTTTTTTTGAGTTGGAGTCTCACTTTGTCACCCAGGCTGGAGGGCAGTAGCACACTCCCGGTCACCGCAGCCTCAATCTGCTGGGCTCAGGCGATCCTTCCACCTCAGCCTTCCAAGTAGCTGGAACTACAAGCATGCGCCATCATGTCTGGCTAATTTTTTTTTTTAATTTATTGTAGAGATGAGGTCTCGCCAAGTTGCCCAAGCTCGTCTCAAACCTGCAGGCCCAGGCAATCCTCTCACCTCAGCTTCCCAAAGTGCTGGGATTATAGGCGTGAGCCACAGTGCCCGGCTTATCTTTTTTTTTAATGGATTATGCCTTTGGTGTTTTTTCTAAAACTTCTGCTTAATCAGTGCCCAAAGATTTTCTCCTATGCTTTATTCTAGAATTTCATGTTTAATGTATTACATATGATCCATTTAAAATTAATTTTAAGTTAATTCTTGTATAAGTTGTGAGGTTTAGGTTGAGATTCATTTTTTGTATATATTTGTCTAATCGTTCCAGCACCATTGCTGAAAAGACTAACCTAGCCAGGCGTGGTGGCTCATGCCTGGAATCCCAGCACTTTGGGAGGCAGAGTCAAGAGGATTGTCTGAGACCAGCCTGGGCAACTTGGCGAGACCTTGTCTCTACAATAAATAAAAAAAATTAGGGCATGGTGGCACATGCCTATAGTTCCAGCTACTTGGAAGGCTGAGGTGGAAGAATCACCTGAGCCCAGGAGGTCGAGGCTGCAATGACTGAGCATGCCACTGCACTCCAGCCCTGGGCGACAGTGAGACTCCAACTCAAACAAAATAATAATAATAATAATAATAAAAGTCTGACCTTTGAGAGGTCTTTCTGCATTAGTTGAGGGAAAAGACTGAGTTCTACATTAGATTGAAATAGTGGGAACCTAAAAAAGCATATGGAGGGTAGGGGGATCAGAACGATGGTCCATGTACTGAATAATTCACCAGCAGCTCAAAACCAGAGGTGATCAGGAGGACATAAGTCACCCAGGAAATTACAGAAATCTAGGGGGGACTTTGGACTTTCCACAAGTCACTAAGTGGGGAGAGGGTTGTTAAGCCAACCTCTGACAGACCTTCTCTGGGGAAGAATGAGCCTAGCTGATGTCTTGGTCACCCAGCAGTGAGGTGGCTCCTTGCAATGGTAGGGTGAGGTGGATGCTGCAGGCTGGGCTGGAAGCCAGGGTGACTCATCGGCCCAGGATGAGCATCTGTGGTGAGGGAGAGTTTGTTTTGTTTGCTTTTGCGGTGAACCCCCTTACAATAACAGTACCAAGGTGTCCTGTGCTTTGACTGTTCTCTCCCTGGGTTCCTAATGGAGATTGACAGAATCTAGAATCCCAGGTAATTCTATTGTCAGTTTCAGCAGCCTCCTGCACCTCATTAGACAAAAGCAGAGAGAAATGAACAAAGAAGGAATGTCAGCCTGAGAGAAGAGGGGGTCTGTTAGAGTAAGCAGCTTTCAGGAGATGACAAGGTAGTGAGGAAATTATCTGGGTCTTCCAACCAGCTCCTCTAGGCCTAGGTGGGAAACTGGGACATCTGTGTCACAGTCCTGCAGAGTGGAGCCAGTGAGAACTGCTCTGTTTCAGCTGTAGGCCCTCTTCTTTGAGGGATAGAGTGAGGGGATGCTAAGACACACCTGACTTCTGGATTGTCCAGCGTTTAGGTCAGAGGATCCTCCTGGTAGTGAGGCCTAGCAGGGGTGATGTCTCTGGGTGGCTTGGGTTTGAGCAGTGAGGGGGCATAGTGTCAGGGGTTAAAGACTCATTTGATTTATCTAGATCTTTAGGATTTCACTCAGGATGGAGAAATTGTAACAGGCTATGGGAGAGAGAATCCTGGGCCTATAGGAAAATGGGAATCCATCATTGTTCCACACTAGTATCCTGTCCTCAGCTGGCCAGAAGCACATACAGATTTACGTAGATACACACATAACATACTTTTCTTAGTTCATTCAGGCTGCTATAACAAAATACTTTAGACTGGGTAATTTATAAACAACAAAGATTTATTTCTCACAGTTCTGGAGGCTGGGAAAGTCCACCATCAAGATGCCAACAGATTCAGTGTCTAGAGGGCTTGCTCTCTGTTTCAGAGATGGTAGCTTCTTATTGTGTCCGCACATAGCAGAAAGGGCAAGGGAGCTCCTTTCAATCTTCCTTATAAGGGCACCAATCCTTTTCATGAGGGCAGAACCCTCATGTCTTAATTGCTTCCCCAAAGGCCCCTAATTCTATCACATTGGATATTAGATTGCAACATAAGAATTTCGCGGATACACCAGCATTCAGACTATAGCAACACCCTCACTCACGTATGTAATCTCATGTGCAAATGCACACAACACTAACTCATCTACTCGTGTATTTTATTTCTTTTATTTATTTGTTTATTTATTTTTTAGTTGGAGTCTCACCCTGTCGCCCAGGCTGGAGGTCAGTGGCACGCTCACGATCACCAAAGCCTCAACCTGCTGGGCTCAGGCACTCCTTCCACCTCAGTCTTCCAAGTAGCTGGAACTACAGGCATGGGTTACCACGCCCAGCTAATTTTTTTGATTTATTGTAGAGATGAGGTCTTGCCATGTTGCCCAGGCTGATCTTGAACCACTGGGCTCAAGCAATCCTCTCACATCGGCCTCCCAAAGTGCTGGGATTACAGGCTTGAGCCACCGTGCCTGGCTACTCATGTGTATTTTAAACACACAGAACACTAGATAAAATGTGTGACACTAGATAAAATGTGTGACACTTACACATACAGGCAACACACACAGGTTCATGCTGAAAGCATTTGTCTACAGAGTTTCTGTCTGTGGCTTATGGCATCAGCCTCTTTGCTTTCTATTTACATCTTCAATGTACACTGCTCACACACACATTCACACCCACCCACCATTCTCACAACACACAGCACGTACTCAAACACCCATGCCACAAACCACTCACATATACACACTCTGTAGTCATATTTGCCCAAACACACATGCCTCTTCTATTTTCACCGTGCATGAAAGCACTTGACCTGTGATCACTCAGATGCCTGCCCATCCTCTATATGTGTATACCTATGTATCTCTCCCTGGTACACTTGCAACAGACCAAGCCAGCGTCTACACAGACGAGCAGATAGAGAGTGTTTTCCACCTCCCTCCTGTCATTGACATGCAGCACCTGTCCTGTCTTTAGTTTTTTGCACTCTGGCTTTGACTGGGTTGAATGCCACAGTCTGCCTGGCACAGAGCCCAGAGTCGCAGCCCAGAAACAATTGTCCTGTGGGAATGAGCCTTCATGAGCCCAGAATGGGTGCATGCCAACTCTGGAAGGACCATCAAGGAAAGAGGCCTCCGTAGATGACTCCCACTCAGTGGAGTGCTCTGGAGAGCTGTGGAATGAGTCAGCACGTGCCATTTATCATTTTATCCCTAACTTTCTTCTCAAAATTCTGGTGATTTTGAGTGGTCAAGGCCTTTTCCAAGAGGAACGAGTGAGGCCAGAGATACCAGCTTAGAGAATCTACAGTCAGAGTCCGGACTATTGACGTTTCCATCAGCCTGAACTTGTGAGTGCCTCATAATCTAGAACATATCTAGAACAATAAATCTTAACTGAATAAATGTGGGTGTATCTTAGCCTGTGAAATAGGACCAACACTGCTTTGTCTCTCAGGGCTATCTATGTTACAAGGAGACGTCAGGCACTATGACTCTCGCCTATAATCCTAGCACTTTGGGAGGCCGGGGTGAGAGGATTGCCTGAGCCCATAGGTATGAGTTCAGCCTGGGCAACTTGGCGAGACTCATCTCTACAATAAGTCAAAAAATTAGCCAGGCGTGTACCTGCATTTCCAGCTGCTTGGAAGACTGAGTCCAAGTATCACCTGAACCCAGCAAGTTGAGGCTGTGGTGGCCATGGGCGTGCCACCGCACTCCAGCTTGGGCAACAGAGTGAGACTCCAACTTAAAAAAAAAATTATAAGAAGAAATGCAAATACCGTACGAGGAATGTTTGCTGTTATTGTGACCAACACCCAGTAAATCATTTTCTTCCCCAGTCCCCACGTTTCTGTCCCTATGAACTCCTTGCGCCTTGCCCTCACTGTCACTAAAGTAATACTACTAGTTACCATCATCTGAGCAGCTGTTATGTGCTAGGTACTATATTAAGTACTTTACAAACATCTCATTCAATCCTTACAAACATTCCTGTTAAGTAAATATTACTGTCTACATTTTAATAGTCAGGAAATTTGAGGTTTTGAGAGGCTGAGTAGCTTGTCCAAAGTCATACAGTTAATATACCACAAAGAGGATTTGAACTCAGGGTTTTGTTTTTTTAAGCTTATGCCTTCCTCATTCCACCAAGCTCACATATATCATCACCAGCCAGAGAATGCAAATTCTACCCATGTATCTATTGTCTAAGCCTAAGCCCCGTTTTCTTTTTTTTTTTTTTTTCAGTTGGAGTCTCACTCTGTCGCCCAGACTGGATTGCAGTGGCCACTCCCAGCTACTGCAGCCTCCACCTGCTGGGATCTGGTGATCCTTCCGCCTCAGCCTTCAAGTAGCTGGAAATACAGGTGTACGCTACCACACCTGGCTTATTTTTTGATTTATTGTAGAAATGAGGTCTCACCAAGTTGCCCAGGCGGGTCTCGAACCCGCGGGCTCAGGCAATTCACTCACCTCAGCCTCCCAAGGCTTGGGATTACAGGCTGAGCCACCATGCCTGGCTCTAAGCCCCCTTTTCTATGTTTATCTCTTGGTTTTAAACTGTAAACCTAGACCATAGATGGCAGGAACTGTGTTTATTAAATTCAATTCATAGTGTTCAGCATACTTCCAGGAATTTATAAATTACTTTTCTTAGAAAAGTAATGGTTCCGGCCGGGCTCGGTGGCTCAGCCTGTAATCACAGCACTTTAGGCGGCCGAGGTGAGAGGATTGCCAGAGCCCAGGGGTTCAAGAGCAGCCTGGGTAACTTGGTGAGGCCACATCTCTACAATAAATCAAAAAATTAGCCAGACATGGAAGCATGTGCTTGTAGTTCCAGCTACTTGGAAGGCTGAGGTAGAAGGCGGAAGGATCGCTGGAGCCCAGCAAGTTGAGGCTGTGGTGGCTGGGAGCATGCCACTGCCCTCCAGTCTGGGCGACAGAGTGAGCCTCCAACTCAAAAAAAAAGGTAATGGTTCCATGAATTTCACATTGTGTCTGAAGTTAGAGACCAAGTTCTAGCTCTGCCCTTTGAAAAGAACAAACTTCAGAGACTGGGTCTGAGGGGAAAACACACTGTTTTTCACTATATCTCACTTCAGTGACCAGATGTGTGAGAGCTTTTCCTCATACACCAAGCAATTCTCCAGTGGACACCAGCTGCAAGTCTTATAATTCACTTTCATTCTGACACTGTCTACCTGGAGTTAGAGTCAGATCCCACAGGCTGAGGGTTCAGTTCCAAAAGACTGCCCCCACTTCAGATGCCAACTGCAAGTCTCAGGTTGTGACGTGTGCTTCTGACCAACTGGCTATAAATTGGGGGCTTCCATGAACTCTCCTCAACTACTTTGTTACAGTAACTCACAGAACTCAGGGAATCACCTTCATTTACTGGCTTATTATAAAGACTATGATAAATAATGTAGATGAACAGTGATTGATGAGATACATAGGACAAGGCACGGGGGAAGAGGCATGGAGCTTCCATGAACTTTCCAGATGCACTACCCTCCAGTTACCTCCATTTGCTCAGCAATCCAGAAGCTCTCTGAACTCAGTCTTTTCGGGTTTTTATGGGGGCTTCCTTATATAGACATGGTTGATTACATCATCAGCCATGAGAGATCAACTCAACGTTTAGCCTCTCACTTCTCTCTAGTGGTTCTATTCATGCCTTGGTCTTTCTGGTGACCGTTCCCCATCCTGAAGCTATCCAGGGACCCACAGCCACCAGTTCTCTCATCAGCATACAAAAGACACTCATTACTTCATAGACTCCAAGGGTTTTAGGAGCTGTATGCCAGGAACCAGGGGCAGACACCAAATTTATATTTCTAATTATATCACAGTATCACACTTAGGTTTGAATCCAACACCATCACATATTAGCAATGCAACTTTACTCTTATCATTTCCTCTTTCTGGTCTCAGTTTCCACATCTGTAAAATGAAGTTCTTGATGTGATGATCTCTTGGGCTTCTTCCAACCATAACTTCCCAAGAGTCTACTGTTTTACGTGCTACTGAATGGAAGTGATGATCTAAAATCATTTCATGTGCTCACAGAGTAGACCACTCCCAGAATGCTTCTCCTTCCCCCTTATGTGTATCTTCCCTGTTGATCTGCTCCTGAAAGAGCACAAAGTCAGGATGCAAAGTGCCCTCAAAGGAGAATGAAGACACTTTTTGACAGCTTGCCTGACAAGACAGTTATTTGGAGCTTCCCAGAGCTATAGTCAGTCACTTCACCCCTGTGCCAAATGCTTCATGTGCTGAATGCTTCCCATGCTCTTAATGAGCTTGTTTTAGGGGGAAAAATAGTCCAGAGAGATGATTGAAGGGCTGTGAGAAGAGAGCTGCTGAGGGACAGGATAAGCTGAGGTCATACTCTTCTGGATTGACAAAGCCTCCAGAAACTTGCAGACAGAATGGAGAGAGACAGGTTCTCACTGATAGGAAGACAGCCACAGTCCACCTCACACACCCATTTTCTGTCATCAGCAGGTGCTTGCTAAAGCAGCATCACTGTCCTGAAAAGAGCTAGCCTAGGAGGAGTCAGGATACTAAACCTAGCTCTGAGCCACTGGTTGATTCCCTGAGCCTTGGGGTCCCCATCTTTGGGCAACAAATGAGACCACGTGATTCTGGAGTATAATCAAGCAATGCAGGCCACAGTAATGGTTGCACACACCAGGGCTCTACAGTTCTCCCAGAAAATTACTGGAGCCCAAGTCCCCAAATACACCTCTTCTGGCTCAAAGGTCTCTTGAAACAAAAGTGGCCCTGACACCCCTTCTCTTCTGTGTCCCATGATGTCTGCCTTCAGCCCTCTGCCATTCTCTGCTCATTTGCTCACTGTCTCCCTTGTGAATCTCCTGTAAATGGAAGTCCTGGTCCCTGCAGCGTGCTGGTAAATGTCAAATAACCACCTCTGAGGTGGAGAGAATGCCTTATTTGTCGGGTTTTCCAGTTGCTAATTGTAAATAATCACACTATAACTAATTTCAGGATACCAAATATGACATCACTGAACACAGAGCCAGGAAGAGAGTCACAGCAGCACACCGTCATATAATGTTTTGTCATTCAGATAGAATAGACATAAAAAACCTCAAGAACATAGACAATAATAAATATAGTTGAAGAATTAGGATGTGATAAAACTTGAGTATTTATCACCTTTCCTCTTAATATAATTTATTAAATTATACATTTATGTAATTTGCTTTTTAATATGGTATGATTAACAACTGGCTCATTCAATTCCTGAAAAATGCCTGGTCCTCCCCTTCAGACTCTTCCACACTGCCCTGTACAACCCCAAATTTGAAGGAATACATAGCTGAGTCCCTTGCTGTGGGAAGCCGCCCGGGTAAAATCAGGGCATTTATTTATTTCTGCATGCCCATTTTGTCTCCCTTTGTTAACTTTCATTTCTCTTTCTGTTATATAAGACATTCCTTCCAGATTCTCCTCCTTTGTAAGGATGATATTGAGAGAAATGAAATCAGGGCAGTAGTAACACCTTGCATCCGATGGAATCTTCTAGTTTACTAAGCCCAAATCTCATTAATTCTCACAGCAATTCTGTGAAGTGAGGTAGGTGGAACAGTGAAGTTGCGGATGGACCATTTCACACCAGTTTGGCAAACTTTTTCTGTGAAGAGATAGAGAGTAAACATGTTAGACTTTGCAGGCCGCATGGTCTCTGTGGCAACTCCCTGGCTCTGCTGCTGTAGATTGAAAGATGCCTTGGACAATACATAAATGAATGAGCTTGGCTATTTTCCAATAAACTTTATTTATGGATGTTGACATTTGAATTATATATTTTTCACATCTCACAAAATATTCTTCTTTTGATTTTCCCCCCTTTTAAAAACACAAAAATCATTAACTCACAGGCCATAGAAAAGCCCTAGGCAGAATTTGGCCTGCAGGCAATAGTTTAGGGGCCTTAACAAAAGAGGAAATTAGCCTTCAAAGAGAACAATGACTTGTTCAAGTTGATATACATTGGCAGATTTGGGCCTGAAGTGGTTCCTAGTTTCCTAAACTTTCCACTGAACCAACTTGCCACCAAAGGACACCCCTCCTGATCTTTCACACATCTTCAGGGACCTGCAGTGAATTTTCCTCTGTGAGATCTTCTGCAATCTGCCAGGTGCTCCTGGGTCACCTTCCGTTACTGCCCATTCTGTCTCCAACTGTGGTGTGCTGCCCATGCGTCAAAGTCAAACAGAAAAGGTTATTGAGCATACTTGCATGCCTACTCTCTATCCATTAAAGCAGAAGATAAAGGGCTCATGTCTTTATGACTGTTGATTTTCTGCCTCCATCCTATTTTCTCACAGGTATCCTAAATTTCCACAGAGCAGGGACTATCCGTTATTCTATATCTTCAAGTGTTTAGTACAGGCAGGAGACTTGGGAAGGAACTTGGTGACTAATGATTAAGATCCCTTCCAGTCAGTTGCTTGTAGTGGCTCACACCTGTAATTCCCAGCACTTTGGGAGGCTGAGGGAGGAGGATCACTTGAGCCCAGGAGTTCAAGACCGGCCTGGGCAACATAGAGAGACCATGTCTTTATAAAAAATAAAATAAAACATTAGCCAGGTGTGGTGGCATGAGCCTATAGCCCTAGTAACCCAGGAGGCTGAGGTGATAGGATCCCTTGAACGCAGGAGTTCGAGGCTACAGTGAGCCATAATTGTGCCACTGCACCCCAGCCTGGGTGACAGAATGAGACTCTATCTCTTAAAAAGAGAGAGAGAAAAATCAGCCGGGCGTGGTAGCACATACCTGTAATTCCAGCTACTTGGAAGGCTGAGGTGGAAGGATCGCCGGAGCCTAGCAGGTCTAGGCTGCGGTGACCGGGAGCGGCCATTGCACTCCAGTCTGGGCGACAGAGTGAGACTCCAACTCAAAAAAAAAGAGAGAGAGAGAGAGAGAGAGAGAGAGAGAGAGAGAGCGAGCGAGCGAGGAGAGAGAGAGAGAGATCACCTACAGCCATGATGATATGAAATAAAAGGTGAGTGTGACCCACCTGTATGATTTCATTTCTCCCCAATATGCTATGACAAAAAATGCAAACATTCAGAAGAGTTTAAAGGATTGCAAATGACCATAGTGTAGATTCTCTAACATTTTGCTATATTTGCTTTATCCCATATCTGTTCATCTATCCGTCCACCAGTCTTTTATTATGTTTTTAACACATTGCAAAGTAAGTTACAGACATCAGTACACTTAACCTCCAAATACTTCAGTATCATGCTGTTAACTAGAATTCAATATTTGTTTAAGCTTCTTATTTATTTTTTGACATGGTATAAGTTTAGAAGACTTTGGAGGCTGTCTCTAGAATATAACTCTCCACTCCACGGACACCTAGGGACTTTACTTGGACATTTCTTTCCTTACAGGCTTTCCAAGACTTTATCAAATGCTCTGGCCTTTGCTGGAGATGACTCATGAACTCCATGCAATAGGGCCAGAATAGAAGGAATAGCTTTTGGACAGACCTGGGTTTGAATCTCTCCCCCTCTATTACTGATATTGTGTGCCCTTAGGCAAGTTGTTTTTAATTTCTCCAAGCCTCTTCACATGTAAAATGTGGCTAATAATAACTACCCTGAGATAATAATAGTGAGGACTATTACAAATTCTGAATAACCTGGAAATGGCAGTGTGATAGGATAACTAGATTGAGAACTTAACTGTGCCCATTTTCCTGACCATAGGCTTGTCAAAAGAATGAGATCTCAGGCCAGCTCAGTGGCTCAGCCTGTAATTCCATGCTTTGGGAGGCTGAGGTGAGTGAATTACCTGAGCCTGAGGGTTTGAGACCCACCTGGGCAACTTGGCGAGACCTCATCTCTACAATTAAAAAAAAAAAAATTAAGCCGGGCTCGGTGGCTCAGCCTGTAATCCCGCGCCTTTGGGAGGCTGAGGTGAGTGGATTGCCTGAGCCCGCGGGTTCGAGACCCGCCTGGCAGCGAGACTCATCTCTACAATAAATCAAAAAAAAATCAGCCGGCGTGGTAGCGCATGCTGTAATTCCAGCTACTTGGAAGGCTGAGGCGGGAAAGGGTCGCCGGAGCCCAGCAGGTCGAGGCTGCGGTGGCCGGGAGCGGCCACTGCACTCCAGTCTGGGCGACAGAGTGAGACTCCAACTCAAAAAAAAAAAAAAAAAAAAAAAAAAATTAGCTGGGCATGGTAGCGTGCACCTGTAGTTCAGCTACTTGGAAGGCTGAGGTGGAAGGATCACTGGAGCCCAGCAGGTCGAGGCTGCGGTGGCCGGGAGCGGCCACTGCACACCAGTCTGGGCGAGAGAGTGAGACTCCAACTCAAAAAAAAAAAAAAAAATGATATCTCATTCCAACTTTATACTAATCCCTCTTAGGGAAGGCCATTCAAACTAAGTACTGGGATTTAGGCTCTTCCCACAAGAGATGGAGTTAACAGCTTCTTTGTGCTTCTACTATAATTTAGAAAGACAAAACCAAACTTATCTTACCAAGACTGGGCAAGAGTTCCACAAGAGAGGGGAAGAAGGCTGTTGCTTGACTTTGTTCAAAGGAGGCCGTGGCAATAGATATGGGGACCATTGCATTTGGGTCTTGCCATGGGGGAGAGAGATTGGGCTCCATATCCAACAAGGTTAAGTGAACAGGGCAGAGGTCAGTGGATGGAAACATTCAGGATGAAGGGTTTCTGGCTAAACTGACTTGATAGGATCATTGCTGAAGGCAGGCCAAGGTGGCAAGATATCAAGGGTAGTCTGATACCAAGAGCGGGGGATTTTCACTAAATGGACACGGCAGACTTCTTGCTCAAACTGCACTCTACAAGGACAGACAGGGAAGACAAAGTCAGGCCTAGTCAAGCAGAAGCCTCAGAGGCGCCTGACTAAAGTTTCACTCCAAGAGAGTGTCTTTGTCATTCTGAACACTCAAACCACCTTGGGGAGCAAAGTAGAATGTCCTGCCAGCTAGGTAGGTGGGATTTTAGAGTCCTATTTCATTTTAAAAATTAACAATCCATCCATGCAGTGCTCACTCCTTTTTTCCCCCAAGTCAGTGTCTTGACTGGCATGTCAATGAGCAGTGGTCACGTGGTGGGAAGAAGGCTGGGACTCCAGAAGTTCTTCTCCCTTTGGCAGGTTTCTGGTCAGAGACAGCCCTGAGAGTCCCTGGGAAGAGAGATCTGACTCAGAGCTCCTGCCATCCATCTTTGGGGAGAAAGAGAACTCAAGGAAGAAACCAAATGGAGAGGTGGGGAGCAGGCCAGGAAGCCAGACTCTGGAATCCCCTCACCTTCCATCCCAGAACAAAAGACAGCTTCTCCTGCTCCCACTTATCTCCCAAGCTGCTTTTTCCTGTAGCTTGTCTGCTGGAGAGTAAAAAACAAATGGAGTGTGAAAAAAAATTCAGCAAAAATAATTACAGGTTACAACAAATCAATTGAAACTGTGTAAATAGCCTCAGGCAGGTAGCTGAGTCAGGGCTCCTCAGCTTAACACGGGCCCTCCCATGGCAGCTCCAGCATGAGTCCCGGTGACACATGAGTCCCAGTGACACGAAACTGGAAAGAGTCCTGGATCTGAGTCCCATCCTGCCCTAACCAGCTGTGTGAATTTGGGCAACAAACTCCCCCCCGACCTTGTTTTGACACCTACAAAGTCAGGATAATAATTGTACTTAGTGTATCTCATGGGTGGTTGAGAGTCAAAGAAGGTGAGACGCAAAAGCATTTTTGAAAACTGTATAGGGCTAGACAGATGGATCATCTTTTTACCTTCTGATTAGCTCTTGAATCTGTCCTCCTCTTCCCATCTCTATCACCAGCTCCTTGGACCCGCTCCCACTCTCTCTCACCTGGGCTGCTTCAAAAGCTCCTTATGAGTGCCTGTATTCACCCTAATCTCTTCAGTAGACTTGCAGCTAGTATGATCTTTTTTTTTTTTTTTTTTGAGTTGGAGTCTCACTCCATTGCCCAGGCTGGAGTGCAATAGCATGCTCACAGTAACCCCAGCGTCGATCTGCTGGGTTCAGGCAATCCTTCTGCCTCAGTCTTCTTCCAAGTAGCTGGAACTACAGGCGCACGCTACCATGCCCAGATAGTTTTTTGATTTATTGTAGAGATGAGGTATTGCCAAGTTGCCTGGGTTGGTCTAGTATGATCTTCTAAAAATCCCAAATCTGATCACATACTTCAGGTTGTCTAATCCCTGAGAACTGGGGAGAAAAATAGGACTTAAGGACGAAAGGCTAAAGGTAGTTTAGATTACAGGATAGAGCTGGAAGAAAGAGTTATACCAATTCCCCCAAATGTTCGTTGAATGTGCTGTGCTTGGTGTCATGAAGGGATATAAGAAGTCTGTTATAGTGTCCTGCCTTTGTGTTCCTCAACAATTCTGTGGGAAGACAGAGTTTGCAAACATGAAACTATCATCCGAAAGACCACCAGGATGGCTAAATGGCAAAAAGAAGAGCTTTAATGGCAATATTGGTTTGTAAGCCAGGAAGAACAAGTGTCCAGCATGAACCAAAGGTGCTCAAACTTTTTAAAGAAGGGAAGGAGCCGGGCTCAGTGGCTCAGCCTGTAATCCCACTCCTTGGGAGACTGAGGTGAGTGGATTGCCTGAGCCCGCGGGTTCAAGACCCACCTGGGCAACTTGGTGAGACCTCATCTCTATAATAAATCAAAAAATCAGCTGGGCGTGGTAGTTCATGCCTGTAGTTCCAGCTACTTGGAAGGCTGAGGTGAAAGGACCACCGGAGCCCAGCAGGCTGAGGCTGCGGTGGCCGGGAGCGGCCACTGCACTCCAGTCTGGGCGACAGAGTGAGACTCCAACTCAAAAAAAAAAAAAAAGAATGGAAGGACAGGCTGAGTTTTATATGTCACAGGACTGATATCATACATATTCAACAGGTTTGGGGGGAAAGTTATGCATATTTATGAGGGGAGCTGACATATGAGTAGTGGGTAAACATATATGTTAGCATACATCCCACTTCACTTTGGGGTGGGGCTTTAGCATTAAAATTAAATGAAATTTGATTCTTTGAATCAAAAGGTGACCTACAGAACCCAAAGACAGTGTGCAGCCTCTGTAAGCCAGTTGAAACTTGTTTAAAGTCTGCAATAGCCTATCAGAAAAGAATGTTTGTAAGGCCAGTCCTCTGTCCAATCAGTTATAGAAGTCTGGATTATAGATCAGTCCAATAGCTTCTACTGTTAAGGAGTTTAGCAAGGGTGTGGTTTTTCTTATAGTCACAAGTGTTAAGAAATTGTCACACCAGTCAAGTTTAGGACTACTACAGCCTCTTGGGATTTTATGCCCGCTGCACAGAAAAACCAATATACTGAGACAGCGGTTGTTGCAGTAGAGAAAGAATTTAATAACTGCAAGGCAGTTAAGCAGGAGGATGGAGATATTTTTCAAGCCCGCATCCCCAAGAACTCAGAGGTTAGGGTTTTAAGGATAATTTGATGGGCAAGGGCCTGGGAAATTGGGGCTGCTGATTGGTTGGGGATTAAATCAGAGGGGTGTGGAAACTATCTTTATGAACACCGAGTCAGTTCCTGGGTAGGAATTGCAGGATTAGTTGAGTTAGTCCCTTAGTATGGATCACAGGTTCAGGTGGGGTCTGTGGGTCCACCAGAATATAAAATCTGAAGAATATCACACAGACCAGTCTTAGGCTTATGTTATTTATAAGAGCAATTGGGAAAGTTACAAATATTGTAAACAATGGCTGTTTAACTATGAAAGGTATGCAGGAGGGAGAATCCCCAGTGATCAAACTTCTGGATGCTATCAAGGAGGTCTGCATGACCTAAGGGTTCATTGTTCCTCTAACTTTGTGGACTTTTATTAATTGTGCAAAGGCAATTTCAGGACCATCTGTCTGTAGGTAACTTTGTTTCCTTAACCTTGGGGTCTCTCTTACATAGGGTCTCTCACATCACAAAACAAATGAAGTGTAAGTAATTCAAAATTATGTGCTTCTAATTACAAAGTTCTTTTGTCTGCTGCAGAAGCCCAAGAAAGCTCATGGTGAAGCCCTGTTTTGAAATAGGACCTTGAAGAGCAAGCTGGATTACAACAACAAAAGGATGGGCTTCTGAACGGGAGATCAGATTGAGCTAAGTCTTAGGGGCAAGGGGCAGCAGTGTGAGGAGTGAGCAGAGTGTGAACAGTGAGGAGAACTTGAGAGTGAACTGGCGGGACTTTACTGGAAAGCTGGCCGGTGGTGAAGTCAGGTGAGGCAGGACTTCAAAGTCTAGCCTGAGGCAATGAGATCTAATTTAGACTAAATGTGCATAATCTGATGAATTATTGATTTGCTCAGTGAATAATTTTATAGCTCAGAAGTAGAGGAAGCAAAGAAGAAATCACCACCTGGACTTAACTCTGACCAGCCCCAGGGAACACTTGTGGGCAATAGAGTGGCTGGGGCCCATGGAGGAAGTAACTGTGCCAGCCTGGAGTAGGTCACAGCAGGCAAGGTCACCTTGGGCATGGCAGGCATTAGTTTTACGCTTGAGGAAAAGGTATTGAAAAGGCAGATCAGTTTCCTGGCCAGAGACTCAGGAATGGGGTGGTACAAGGAGGTGTGGAAAAGGATCTTGGAAGATGGAGCCTCTGAAAATGCAAATCTGAAATACAGTCACAGATAATCCCAAAGAGAGAAAAGGCATGGTCTCTTTTCTCTCTCTCTCTCTCTCTCTCTCTCTCTCTCTCTCTCTCTCTCTCTCTCACACACACACACACACACACACACACACACACACACGCGTGCGCGCGCATGCTCTCTGCTCCCCGTGTCTGTCATTAGGCATTCAGGCAGTTAATTCTCCCAGACACACTGCTGAGAGCTCCAGGAGCCTTGTAGAGTTGAAAATGGGATGGTGTTGCAAGGCTCATTACAGAATCCCCCAGGGAGTGGATAAGGACAGGGATTTTCCCTCCCTCTACCTCTGCAGGAGGCTGTACCTGTCCGCTCAATTCCTACCCACCCTGCCAGCCCAGTCCTTCGCCTAGGCCCTGGTTCCCGGCTCCCAGGCCTCCTCTGACTTTGCTCCAGGTCTCTCTGGTCATTCCTACGCTGTCTGGGCCCCACTTCAGGTTCTTTTTTTTTTTTTTTTGAGTTGGAGTCTCACTCTGTCACCCAGACTGGAGTGCAGTGGCCGCTCCCGGTCACCGCAGCCTCGACCTGCTGGGCTCTGGCGATCCTTCCACCTCAGCCTTCACTTCAGGTTCTTAATATGAGAACGGTCCTAAGCCCCGGACCCTTAGGAGTAAAGAGGTCCGGGGCTTAGGACCTTTCTCAGAGGGGCAAGGTGGCGGGAAGACAGAGCCTAGAGAGCACCCAAGTTGGCCACACCATCTCCCCTTCCCGTCAGTTTCCCAAGGAAGGAAGTTGGGGAGGCATTTCCCCCTCCTCTCCTGCCATTATGAAGGGCCTTCTTGCCCACTAAAGCGCAGCGCCTGGTACACGGTGGGCATCTCAGAGCCAAGAGAGTGAGTGAATGTTTGAGGTGCTTATGGAGCACTTAAACTGTGCCTGGCATGGGAGATATACATCAGAAAACCAAAGCCATAAGAATTCCTGCACTAGTCAAGTTCACATTCCACTGAGAGGTGAAGGGCAATAAGCAACACATGCAATAAGCAAGTGCATCAGGTACGATATTAGGAGGTGTTAAGTGTTGTGGGGGAAAAAATAGAGCAGAGTAGGGGGCGTGGGGGGAGAGCAGGCTGCAACTTTAACGTGGTGGTCAGAGCAGGTGTCACTGAGAAGGCGACATTTAAGAAAGAATGAAGAGGTGAAAGGGAAGTGCTTCGGAGAATGGAGGCTGAGCTGGGAGGGCGAGGCAGGTTGGAGACAGCATGAAAGCGGGTGTGACCGAGCAGAATGAGTGAAGTAGATGGAATCAGAGAGGAGCAGGAAGGGGTAGACAGGTTGAACTTACTTCCACTGAGTCCTTCCTTGTTTCCAGAGTATAAAACAGCCCTCTCATCCCGGCACTTTCTAACCCTTCACGGCTTTGTTTTTTCCTCTTTACACCCTTACCACCATCTGATGTGCACTGCATCATTTGTATTGTCTGCCTCTCTAAAGAAGGACGTAAGGTTTGTGAAGGCCGAACTTCACCTGCTTGTTCACTGTTCTACCCACAGGCCCGGTTCACAGTAGGGGCTCCGTCGGTAGGTGCCAAATGTCAGAACTGCTGGTGGGTGTCTTTCATACCAGAGGCTGCTGAGGAGGCTTGCACTGAGTTCACCAACTGGGTTGGGTGGAGGAGGCAGGGACAGTTGGGATGATGCCCCCTTAGCCTATCCAGGCCCCCTAGTTCCCAGGCTTCGTTGTGTGCGTGGGTAGCATATGCCAGTGCGCTCCAGGCCCTGGGAATACAAAGATGAACGGCGTGGTACCTGCACTCAATCAAGTTGCTGACATTGTAGTAGATGTGAGAGACGTGAAAACAAATGTCTGCAAATTCACTGTGATAAGGGCAATGGCAGTGTATCCAGGGGACATGGGGAAGGAGCAGGAAAGGTCACACAGAGGAGTGATGCCTGAGTTAAACTGAAAGTGGAGTGATGGGTAACACTCTAGTCTGGTTTGAAGTACCCCCAAATCCTTTTCCTGTTGCACTCGGAATGAAGAATTCAATTGTATGTGTTAAGTATTGTTCTCCCCCACTTGGCCTGAAAAGAATTGATATTCCCAAGAAAGTAACTCACATACTACATAACTCTGAGATCACCTTTCACATGAGGAGACCAGGTGCCGTGTGAGGGGGGTTGATGAAGAGAAAGGAGTGGGTGTGGTTCCTTCATCTCCTAGTTCTCTGTCCCTTCTCCACTTACAGTGGTCTCTATTTTTAAATGCCAAGGCTGTCTGGGACTCTC
This sequence comes from Cephalopachus bancanus, assembly GCA_027257055.1. Taxonomy (NCBI): domain Eukaryota; kingdom Metazoa; phylum Chordata; class Mammalia; order Primates; family Tarsiidae; genus Cephalopachus; species Cephalopachus bancanus. The sequence goes on along the minus strand of JAPVLO010000569.1, from coordinate 394,750 downwards.
TTATCCTAGAAGGAAAGATTTGATAAACACATTCGTAATAATAAGCACATCTGCCATAGTAGGCTAATGATGTGAGCTCTCCTCACAGCTATGCTTTCTTCTCTTCCTTGATGCTTCCCCTAGGGCAATTAAAAGTCCCACCTCCAGACAGCCTGATGTACCTTCCTGAACCCCCTACTCACTTCCTCCCTCTGAGCCCAGTCCTTACCTGCTGTGTCCTGGCCTTATAGATAGAACATGATGAATATGGGTTTTCTTATTTTATCAGGAATTGGACAAAGGCCCCATAACTATCTTTGTAGACAAACTAGAAGAATAAGGCAGATGATAGTATATGAGATGGAGACTTGGTTGGTTTAATAGGCAGAAAGAGTGTTGGTTATTATCATCCTGAAGACAAGAGGGTTTTTTCATTGACCTTGACTCTTTCAGTATTTTAATCAGTGACTTAGAGAAAGACTAAATCACAAAAAGCTAAGAAGAAAAGTTAATACTAAGATCAGCAAAATCAGATATCTCAAGATTGGATGAGGAGAGACAAACCAGATTGTCTGCTGGATGACTCTGGAAGCTCTTCCTTGGGTAACCCAGAAAATGCTGGACTTATAGAAGGATTTAAAGAACTCAGGTTGAAGCCGATGCTGATATGAAAACTCCTCGCGTGATTTTCAGGGGAGAACAGGTTCGTTCTCATGCCAGCAAGGTTATGACCCATTGCAAAGCCAAGGATTGATACCCTCCCACATCGTAATTAATATGCAAGACAATGGAGCATCAGGGCCCTTCTCCTGGATCACACAGCACACAAATGGCCCTGCAATCCAGGTTCAGCACACCTCTCCATGGGGTAGCAAGAGTTTGGGAGGGCCATATCCATGCTGCCAGCCTGTGCCTGAAAACTTCCTCTTTGAGTCTGCATTGTATGTCATTTATCCTTGTCCCTTGCTTTACAAATGGGCTAAAACAACAAGATTTTTCTAAAAGATAAAATGTTATATAGGCAAATATGCTGCATGTTAAAAATATCAATTATGATAAATATAGGAGTGGGGAGACTTGACTTCATAGCTTGAAAGGAAACATGAGTTTAATGGACTTAGAATGAGTTGGGAGAGTGACCTAGTGTATTATAGGTGGGATGCGGCTTGATTAGCAGACGCAGCTTCCAGATCTCAGGAAGGACATTGTGACTATCTTGCCACTCCCCCACCCCGCACCCGCTGGACAGCCATGGTTAGTGCTGCCCACTCTAGGCACAGGGAGAAGCTGGGCTGACAGCTGCCATTGATGTACACGCAGAGAACTTTACACGGTGAGTGGAGCAGCCAGGAGAACCAGACTGGTGAATATGTTGGGACTGACAGATACTAGATAAAGCTGGTCCAAGCTCACGTCTGGGATTCTAAACAGAGGGAAGGGTCAAGAGAGACAGGAATAAGCCTGCATAACAGCAAGAGGAACCAGGTGCAGAAGCCAAAACATACCATACTAAGGCAAACAGGAGCAGGTGGTTAGGGGCTAAGTCAGTTACTGAGGAGAGAGGCTGATGAGGACTGAAGTGAAGGGAAAGTAAGTTGCAGTGCTGCAGCTGAGGAATGCCTCTGAAAGGCTGGCTCCAGTACCAGTATCTATTTTTAAAACGATATCTCCTCCTCCTCCTCCTCCTCCTCCTCCTCCTCTTCTTCTTCTTCAATCGTCAAACTAATGCATGGGTATCATTTCTTGTTTATTAAATTCAATAGTATCACTACATCTATTTTTTTTAGATTAGAAAATAAAGTTTATTTAGAAAATAAATTAGACAGAGAGAGAGAAAGAGAAAGAGATTCACCTCCCCAAGCTAGGGGAGGGGGCCAAAGCCAGGAAACATGGCCCGGCCATAGATGAGAGAGTTCATGACCACACCACAACTTGGGGCCGTATCACTACATCTATAATGAAAAAATGCCAGTCATCTGTCCCACTCTTTTTGAATTCCTCCTTCCTAGAGTCAACTGCTTTAAACTCTTTTTATGTTTCTTTTTCCCCACTTTATTTCTGAATAGTAGATTATACTGCTGTTTCTTTGTTTTTAAGTTTTAGTTTTTTAGTTCCTATGTGGAAGATGATGTTCTCTTTTACAACCCCTTCCCTGCCACCTAGTATATTCATACCATTGCTTTTACCCATCATCTTATTATAGTATTGTCACCTTATGGATAAGATCAATGCTCAGTTATAATCATGGAAATGTAATTCACTGCTTATCTAAGAGATACAATAAAACTACTTTATGTTTTTATTTGAAGTTAATAGTTGCCTTATTGTTTGTTGCTTGCTTAGTTTTCCATGTACTAATCACAATTTCATTCTCAGACTTTCTAGCAAAACAATAAAAGTCACTGTAGTATGTGCAAACATCAGATAGTCCATCTAGTTCTTAAATTTTTATCTTTTTTTCCACCTGGGGATTTCCTCTTGGTGCCTTTTGTCTTTCTGTTACTTGTAGCTCTCTAAACTTGTGACCCAACTGTCACCAGGATCTTCTCTTCACCATTAATCTGGGAATTCTCTTTGCCTGTTTTCTATGTCAAACCTCTTGTTTTCTGAATTCTGTGTTTCCTCCTTTCTTGGTTTATTCACTCCCTTTGGCAGAATACATCTGCAAGTAACTTATTGTAAAAAGATAAGTAGGAGGTTAATTTTTTGAAATCTTGCATGTATCAAAATGTTTTTATGTTTTTTTATAGCTTCTTTGAAATATATTTTACATACCATAAAATTCGCTCATTTAAAGTGTATAATTCGGTGGTTTTTAGTATATTCACAGTTATGCAATCATTGCAATGTGATTTTAGAACATTTTCAGTACCCTAAAAAGAAACTCTATACACATTAGTAGTCCTTCACCATTTCTGCTCACCTCTCTTCTGCTCCAATGCCAGACCATCACTAATCTACTTTCTATCTTTGTGGCTTTGTCAGATTCTGGAAATCTCACATAAGTAGAGTCATACAATACACGATCTTTGGTGACTGACTTTTTTCACTGAGCATATTTCCAAGGTTCATCTATGTTGGGGCAAATGTCAGTATTCATTCTTTTTTTATTGTCGAATAATGTTGCATTGTATGGATATATCACATTTTGCTTGTCCAGTCATCACTTGGCAGACATTTAGCTTTTCCTACTTTTTGACTAAGTTGTCTATGAACATTCATGTACAATTATTTGTATGATATATATGTTCATTTCTCTTGGATATATGTAGGAATGAAATTGTTAGATCATATAGTAATTCTATGTTTAGCATTTTGAAGAACAGCCAAACTATCTTCGAATGTGTTTGCACTTTACATTTCCACTTGCAATGTATGAGGATTCTGATTTTTCCACCAACACTTGTTATTGTCTACCTTTTTTTTATTTTTAGCCATCTATTGGGTATAGAGTGGTATCTCATTATGATTTGAATTCATATTTCCCTAATGACTAATGAATTTGAGCATCTTTTCATGTATTTACTGTCAATTTGTATATTCTCTTTGAATAAATATTTATTCAAATCCTTTGTCAATTTTTAAATTTAGCTATCTGTGTTTTTATCATTGAGTTGTAAAAGTTCTTTATGTATTCTGGGTATATATGCTTAACAAATACTTTCTCATTCTATGAATTGTCTTTTCACTTTCTTGATAGTGTCCTTTGATGTACAAAGATTTTAAAATTTGATAAAGTCAAATTTCTCTATCTTCTTTCCCCCATTTTTGATGTTATATCTAAGAAACCATTGTATAACCAAAGATTTAGTTGTTTTTTTTTTAGAAGATTTATAGTTCTAGCTCTTTTGAGTATATGATTCATTTTGAGTTAGTTTTTGTGTAACCTGTGAGATAGGGACTTAACTTTATTCTTTTGTATGTGGATATCTTGTTCTCTGACCATTTAGTGGGGGAGAAAATCTGACTCGTTCCCACATTGAATTGTCTTAACATCCTTTTGAAAATCAACTGAACATAAATTTGAGTTTATTTCTGAGCTCTCAATTTTATTCCATTGATCTATATGCTAATCCTTATGCCAGTACCACATTGTCTTGATTATTGTAGCTTTGTGTTAGGTTTTGAATAGGAAAGTATTAGTCTTCCAACTTTGTTTTTTTAAAATATTGTTTTAGTTATTCTAGATCCCCTGTATTTTTATATTAATTTTAGGATCAGCTTGCCAATTTATGGAAAAGAAATCTGGGATCTTGATAAGGATGTAGTGAATTTTCAGATCACTTTGGGGAGTATTACTATGTTTCCAATGTTAAGTCTTTCAGTCTATGCACATGGAATGTCTTTCCATTTATTTAGATCTTTAATTTCTTTTAAAAATGATTTGTAGTTTTCAGTGTACAAGTCTTGTCGTTCTTTTGTTAAATGTCTTCCTAGTCATTTTTTAAAATGTGATTATAAATGTGATTGAGTTCTTAATGTCTTTATTTTTAGATTTTTTTATTGTTAACCTCTAGAAACATAATTGATTTTTTGGTATATTGATCTAGCATACTGACACATTGCTGAACTGATTTATTAATTATGATAGTTTTTATTTTATTGTATTTCCTAGAATTTTCTATATACAAGATGCCATCTGCAAATACAATTTTATTTCTTCCTTTTCAATGTGGATGACTTCATTTTTTTTCTTAATGAAGTAACCTGGCAGAACCAGTACAATGTTGAATAGAAGTGATGAGAAAAGACATCCTTGTTTTGTTCCTGATCTTAAGGGGAAAGCATACGGTCTTTTACCATTAAGTATAACATTAGCTGTGGGTATTTTCTAGTTGTCCTTTATTAGGTTGAGGAACTTCTCTTCTATTCCTAGGTTGCTGAGTGTTTTAAAATCATGAAAGGCTGTTGGATTGATCAAGTGCTTTTTCTTTGTCTATTGAGATGATCATATGGTTTTATCTTTTATTCTATTAATATCATGTATTACATTGATGGACATTAAATGACCTTGCATTCTGGGATAAACTTTACTTGGACACGGTGTATAACCCTTTATTTATGTTGCTGAATTGGGTTTGATGGTACTTTTTAAAGTATTTTTGCATTTGTAATCATAAAGGATATTCGTCTGTAATTTTCTTTTTTGGGATGTCTTTGCCTGGCTTTGGTATCAGGATAATACTGATCTCATAGAATGAGTTGGGAAGTGTTCCTTATTGGTTTTTACACATGCTTAGTAGTTTGGTTGCTTTGAAAATAATTTTCTTTTAGAACATAGACTGGTAACGTTTTATGTAAAAAAGCAGATAACAACTATTTGGGGGCATACACATGATCACTGTCACATATTCTTCTTTGTTTATGATTTTCTTTCTATAACTCTTGGAAAACCATTCTTAGCTCAGGAGCTATAGAAAACAGCCTGTAGTCTGGATTTGGCTCACAGGCCATCACTGGTCAACCCCTGCTTTAGAATTGTGAAGGCATTTCTCCATTCTCTTTCAGTCTTTTCCCTCATCTTTTCTATGTAAGAGGTGTTGTTCTGCTCTGTGTTCTCTCTAGAAGCATTTAGATTCTTCTATTTATTCCTGATTCTGGAAGTTTCTCAAAGATATAACCTTCGGTGGGTCTTTTAAATCTGTATACTAGAAATCTGTGTGAAAACAGTCAATGTGGCAATTCATGTGCTTTAAGTTTTGGAAAAGTTTTTAGAAGATTATTATTTCTTTGCTAACATCTCCCCCATTTGCCATTTTCTCCTTCCTGAACTCCTGTTATTTATGAATTAACTCTCTAATTCTCTTAACTCTTTCTATCTCCAGCCCCTCACCCCCTACCATCTGTTGTCTTTTTAGTCTGACTCCTGGGAGATTTCCTCAACTTTATATGTCAACCCATTAAAAAATTTTGAAATTTCTGCCATATATATATGTTTATATATATTTATTATATATTAAATGTATATTTATGTTATATATATTTATTTCTGCCATATATATATTTGAATATTTAATTCTAATAACTCTTTCTTATTTTCGAATGTTTTCTTTTATAGAATCCTATTTTTGTTTTATGAATGTAACACATTTCCTACATTTCTAAAGATATTAAAACTTGTTAAAATTTTCTTTTGCTTTTCTCATTGCGTGTTTCCTCATTTTTCTCTTTTTCCCTCTTGTTTTTTCCTCTGGGAGGGGGATGATTTGTACAGATGTTTTCCTGTTGTTTTCTGACGGGAAGCTTAAGGCAGAAAGAAAACCCGGGGACCTCAGCACCATGTCATTCCTCGGGTCCCAAAGTCCCTTACCATCAGTTTTCCTTTCACCTTCCACCTTTGTCTCATATATAATGTCCAACGTGTTTAGATGTACTGAGCAGGAGGGATAGAGAAACGTACTATATGTGTATTCCATTGTTTCAAAGCAGAAATCCCCAATCTATTATTTTTCCCATATCATTAGTGAAGAAACATACTCATTTATGTGTGTCCCAGATCACACGATTTAGCACAGGGTACGGACAGATTACTATGGAGCTTTCCTCCTGTCAGAAACCCGGGGGCCTAGAACTTTTAAGAGCCAGTGGTAAGGGCCCCAAACATACACAGGATGTTGTATGCTTCAAATCACACAGCAGAGAAATAGAGAACTGGAATGTCATCTCACTTTTGTGTGACTCTACAACCGGTACTCTTTATCCTGTGCCATATAGGCCTAAGGGGCCCAGGGGGTCCAAATACAAAAAGAGTGGTCATATGAGATCAAGGTTAGATTTCCTTCTTGTAGAGACAGAGGACGGCGCTGTCCAATCAGAGAGCAGGGACCATTCATCAGAGATGCTACCAAGCAGGGTCTCTAAAGGTGTGGTTCATGACCACCTGCATAAAAATGTTAAGGAAGTCTGTTAGCAATGCATACACCTGGGCACTACCCTAGATCTTTGCAGAAAGTTATTTTATGTGTATGCCCTTTAAAAGTTATTAACCGCTGCTATAGAGATTAAAAAGGGGAGGATTCCAAGATCTCTTGGAACTCTTCAAGCTGAGACTCAATGGTTCTCTTGAAGCAATCACTAAAATCACCCTGTCTAGGGGACAGTTCTTGTCACTGGTGCAATTTCTGATAAAACAAGCCTGGTGAACAATGCCAGTCCTGGCTTATAGGAACATACATTGAACCATGGGGGTCAGGAGGCTTTCTCCATGGGAAGGAAGACTGGGGGGAGAGTGGGAAAGGGAGAGACCTCGTCAGAAGCAGCAGACAGTAGAAGACTAATGGGATTAATACTTGGGATTCATTAGCCAAGGATTCTGGAACTTTTCCAGTCCTTTTGAGCAAATGGCCCAAACTGCCCTCTTAATAGCATTAAGTGAAATTGCAAATCAGAGACACTGTCTGATCAATCTCCTTGGGGCTTCTCTGCAGGCTTTTTGTAGTGGGGATGGGGACGATCTTTCAGTGGGGCTGCTGCTGCTTCTCTGCCAGTAGCTGCAGCTCTTGCTCCATTTGGTCAGTTTCCCTCTTCCCTGCTCTGGAGGACAGGAGCCAAAACAAGCAGGTCAAGCTTTGATCATCGTGGTCAAAGCGGCTGCCTCACCCATCTCACCCCACCTCACCCGTACAGCACAAAAGCCACCCTTCAAAGAGAAGCCAGGCAGAGGCCAAATACTCTGTCCCAGAAATCTCCATGGCCACAAAATTTAGGTTGGAGAGATGTTCTAGGCAGAGGGGCCATTGTGGAATGGTGGCAGGAGAGACTGTCTTGTTTCAAAGTTAGCCTGGGCCTATATTCCTTGAGAGAATCCCAGAGGCCTGAAAGACAAGAGGGGAGCCTCATCCACTGGGTACCACTTCTTCCAAGTCCAGGCTCTAGGTCAGGGAACCCACCCTCATGGAAGGTTTTTCTTGGAATTCCCCCCCAGAAGCTCTATTGCCTCATCAGACGGCTTGCTCACGTTCTCCATGCCTTAGCCTGGCTGATGGGGTTTAGTGATAATCCATCATCCCTTACTGCCTCCCCAGGAAAGTCTCCATCTCCTCGTCACCCACGTCCTGCCTTTTTTCTACGAAGAGGGATGGGAAGTGAATTAGTCAATGTTCTCCAGAGAGGCAGAACCAATAGGATATATATATAGATATATGAGAGATTTGTTGTGGAAATTGCCTCACACAAGGAGTCCCACGATATGATGTCTATAAACTTGGGCAACTAGGAAAGCCAGTGATGTAATTCAGTCTGAGTATGAAGGCCTGAGAACCAGCAACTCCAGTGTCCTAGGGAAGGAGACGATGGATGTCTCGGCCCAAAAAGAGAGAATAAATTTGCTCTTCCTCCACCTTTTCATTTCATCTGGGCCCTCAACGGATTGGATGATGTCTACCCACGTTGGTGAGGGTGTGTCTTCTTTACTCAGTGAACAGACTCAGATACTAATAATCTCTTCTGGAAACACCTTCACAGACACACCCAGAAATACTGTTTTACCAGCTATATGGGTATCCCTTAACTTGGTTGACACATAAAATTGGCCACCACAGGAAGATAACCAAGCCAGGTTCTGAAGTGAGAGCAGACAGCTAAGCAGTTTGGGTTGTTCTACAGTGGCTGAGCCCCTGAGGGGACCAGGGCTGGTGTGCCAGATGGGGAGTGCCCAGCTCCCGGGATGCTTCTGTGTTGGCAGCAATCATTAAATCTGCCTGCCTGAATTTCATTGGTCAGGCCTTGTCTCCTGCCAGGTACAGCCTCCTTGCCCCTCACTGAGACCAATCAGCAGCACAGCCAGCAGCAGAGTGGGCCAAAAGCAATTTCTCCATGACATTTACAAAGGGAGGGTGGGATTTAGTGCATTGTGCATTTCTCTGGGTTCCCTGAAGGTCGGATGGCATCCAAATCCCACAGCCAGAGACCCCTCAAAGGCAGGAGTGAGTGGTGAGCACACGTGTATGTACAGGGCCCACTGAGACCATCCGCAGACAGGTTTGCATGTGTGTTGAATAAGCACAGGTGTTTCCAGGTGCCCAATGAATAATCTCATCTATACTACATCAAAATGGGAAATCAATGCTGGTAATTACCCTATTTTCTTCATTCTAATATGCCATTGATTATAAGACGCATCATTGATTTGATAGCTGCCTCAAAAAGAAAAAGAAACTTTACAATAAACATGAGGATCTATTTTAAGACACATCCCCATTTCAGAAACCTTAAACTGTGTGTAGGGAAGGGATGAGATGCATATTATAATTAGGAGAAAATGGTAATCGGGAGATAGTCAAACCAATTGCCTGATTGAATTCATCAGTGAATGCCGTTAGGATGATTCATTGGTCTGTTCTGTGAAAGAGAATCTTGTTAGGTGAGGGATTTTGCTGTGTTGGTGGCACTCTAGCCAATGACTCAACCACCTTGAGTTCAATTATTTTTTCCCACTCTTGGCCAGTTCTCAAAGGCCCTTCTCACAGAGTAACTCCTCCTATTCATTGACAGGTCAGCATCTAATTCTAACTAGGTGACTCCCAGAAGAATTAGAGATAAGAAGATACTCTCATCTCCTTTATTCTGACACTTTCTTCTGAGCTCAGTTCCTCCCCTCCACTGCCCAGGGATTTAGATCTCCATTGCCGTCACCATTATGAGAGACTCATACCTCCAAGCTATACCAAAAAGGGTTGGGCATTCTCCTCTGGCCCATTGTCCAGCTGAGGAATGAGGGCTGTCTGCCTCTATCCCAACTCTACCACACTCTCTCCCAGTGCACCCCACTATGAACCCTGCAGCTAAACTGTCATTTCTTCAGCATTCCAGACTTCCTCGCAATCCTTTGCTGATGCTGTCCTAACATGGAGGGTCTTGATGCCACATCACCACTCAGGTCTATTGCTTTGAAAAGGAAATAGGGTGGGCTTTAGACACATACTGGATCATGTGATGGACCAAGAACTGATAACAGCCAATAGGACAGTAGGAAGGTCTAAGGCATAAGGTGGGCCCTGGTGGGGAAGAAGCACGTTTTCGACAAAATAAAAATCAGGAAATTTTGATCCATGATAGGGAGGGAGAGGAACTGGCTAGAGGCTGAGTGAATAGCAAGGAGGATGGTGTGGTCCAGAGAGAAACACAAGAGGGAGGGAGTCTTTATGAAGGTACTGGGGAAGAGTCCTACTGTGAAGGAGACACATTTCAGGGGTCTCTTACAGTTTTCCTTAGATGTCTAGATTTTCTATTTTTACCTGGTTTTCCTGTCTTTTCGTCTTCCATTCAGTGGCTCTCAAATTGGGGGCCAGGGTACTACCCTGCCTAGGGGTATTCGGAAATGCCTGGGGGAGTTTTGGCTGTGACAATGACTGGGGCTCGAATGCCATGTGAGGGGCAGGACCAGGGATGCTAGGAGACTGAAGCTTTTGAGGATAGTTTTGCACATAAAAGAATTGCCTGTCCCAAGGACCAAGATTGAGCAACAACGGCCCCTGCACTACCTCACCTAGCCTCTAGGGGTGCTCTTCTCTTCTCATAGGGATGGCCTGAGTTTGCCCTGACTCCCGTCCCGTGAGACTCAGTCGAATTTGGAATTTTCAAATGAAACTTTCTTAAAAAACTAAGAGAAGACAGATGGGAAATTATCAAGGAAAGCAACAAAGCATAAAAACAGAAGAGCATCGACAGATTTCTGAGTCTAAGGAAGCTTAAGTCTATTTAGTCACAGAAACAATTTTTTTTAACTCACAGTTTCCCTGATTGAAACAATTTACTAGACGCAGAGGCCTTATTTCTCTCCTTACTCTAAGGGTACCACAGACAGTCATAGTTCAGACTGGCCCTGACGCTGTCCTAGTAAAACTTTTAAGCTTTCCAGAGACCAGTTGGTGAATTTCCTTCTGAGCGTGACTCTGAAAGATCACAGGCTCAAGTCTCAAGCTGCCCTGGCCTTCCGGCCTCTCACCAATCTTCATGCTTTTCTCAAATATCACACCTGCCTGAACAAGGTATGGTCTTCTCTTTTGTCTTTAGGATAAGAGTAAGCAAATGCTAGTGGCTGTAATGGAGTACTCAGAAACTCTCATGGTTTCTGGAAAGAGTTTATCACTCACTCACAGTCTGAAACCAGTGTTACCAATTGGTAGCAGATCTCCTCCAAGTGGCAATTCTGGAACCTACACTCCTTCCATCTGGTGGTTTCTCCATCTTTATTGAGCGGTTACTCAAGTCGCTATGCTTGTCTGTATCAAGTCTGAAGAAGAAGAAAGAGCGTGGAGGTTCTCGTGGGCCAAGCCTAGAATTGCCACATATTGCTTCTGCTCATATTCTGTTGGCAGGAATGAAGACACATCTCCCTCAACTCCCCTGAGCTGCAAGAGAGGCTGGGAAATGTAATGTAGCTGTTCCAGAAGAGGAAGAATTAGGCTTGATGATCAGCCAGCAGTATACATATGTCCAACCTCTCCAGGTATGGGCTTCTAGACCGCCTAATGTCCTTTTTCTCTCCCCTTTTTGGCTGGTATAAAGCAATTTTCTGGTTAAGAATAAGTGACTGATTCCTCAAAAAGTGAAACACAGAATTATCATATGACCCTATAGTTCCACTCCTAGATATATAATGAAAATAATTTAAAACAGGTACTCAAATTCTTGAGCACACATGTTTATAACGGCACTATTCACAATAGTCAAGAGGCAAAAACAACCCAAATGTCCATCAGTGAAATGAATGAATAAACAAACAGTGATACAGATATACAATGGCATATTATTCAGTCATAAAAGAGAATGAACTGGAACAAAGGCAGGGACGCCCACTTTCACCACTACTATTCAACATAGTACTGGAAGTCCTTCCTAGCCAGTCAATCAGGTAAGAAAAAGAAATAAAGTGTATCCAAACTGGAAAAGAAGAAATCTAACTATCTCTGTATGCCAGTGATATGATCTTATACCTAGAGAAACCCTAAGACTCCTCCAAAAGACTCCTGGACTTGATAAATGACTTCAGTAAAGTTTCAGGATACAAAATTTACACACATAAATCACAGCACGGCTATACACCAATAGCGATCAAGCTGAGAATCAAATCAAGAACTCAATTCCATTTACAATAGCAGCCAAAAAGCTAAAATACCCAGGAATATATGTAACCAAGGAAGTAAAAGATCTCTACAAGGAGAACTACAAAACTCTGTTGAAAGAAATTGTGGACTGAGCTCAGTAGCTCAGCCTGTAATCCCATGCTTTGGGAGGCCGAGATGAGTGGATTGCCTGAGCCTGAGGGTTCAAGACCCACCTGGGCAACTTGGCGATGCCTCATCTCTATAATAAATAAAAAATTAGCCAGGCGTGGTAGCAGGTGCCTATAGTTCCAGCTACTTGGAAGGCTGAAGCAGAAGTATCGCTGGAGACCAGCAGGTCGAGACTACGGTGGAATGCCACTGCATTCCAGTCTAGGTGACAGAGTAAGACTCCAACTCAAAAAAAAAAAAAAAAAAGAAAGAAATTGCAGAGGACACAAACAAATGCGCATGAGCTGGAGGAGTCAACATTATTCAAATGATCATATTACCCAAAGTTATCTACAGATTCAATGCAATCCCTATGAAACTACCCATGTCATTTTTCCCAGAATTAGAAAAAACAATCCTAAAATTCATATGGAATCAAAAAAGAGCCAGAATTGCCAAAGCAATCTTAAGGAAAAAGCACAAATCTGGAAGCATCACATTACCTGACTTCAGATTATACTACATGGCTGTAGTTACCAAAACAGCATGGTACCGGTACAAGAGCAGACACATGGACCAATGGAACTGAATAGAGAATCCAGAAATAAACCCAAATACCTACAACCAACTGATCTTTGACAAAGCAGACAAAAATGTACACTGGGGAAAGGATACCCAAGCAACAAATGGTGCTAGGAAAGCTAGATAGCTACATTCAGAAAAATGAAACTCGATCCCTATCTCTCCCTGTATACAACAATTAACTCAAGATGGATTAAATACTTAAATGTCAGACCTAAAACCATAAAGATCACAGAAGAAAACATAGGAAAAACTCTTATGGGCATCAGCCTAGGCAAAGAATTTATGGCTAAAACTCCAAAAGCAAATGCAAATAAAGCAAAAATAAGTAAACAGGATTTAATTAAACTAAAAAGCTTCTGCACAGCAAAAGAAATAATCAACAGAGCAAATAGGCAACCTACAGAATGGGAGAAGATATTCACAAGTTATACATCTGACAAAGGACTAATATCCAGAATCTACAAAAAATTCAAATCAGCAAGAAACAACCCCATTAAAAAATGAACAAACTACATGAACAGACATCTCTCAAAAGAAGTTATACAAATGGCGAATAAACACATGAAAAATGCTCAACATCACTTATAAACAGGGACATGCAAATTAAAACTACAGTGAGATACCACCTTACACTAGTCAGAATGGCCATTATTTATAAAAAGAAAATAGATGCTGATGAGGATGTGGATGAAAGGGGATACTTATACACTGTTGTGGGAGTGTGAATTAGTACAACCTCTATAAAAAGAGGTATGGAGATTACTCAAGGAACTAAAAGTAGGTCTACCATTTGATCCAGCAATCCCACTACTAGATATTTACCTTTAGGAACCGAGGTCATTATATAAAAAAGACATCTGCACCCACTTGTTAATCACAGCACAATTCACAATTGCAAAGCTGTGGAAACAACCTACAGCTCCATCAATCGATCAGTGGATAATGAAAATGTGGTATAAATGCACGATGGAATACTATGCAGTCATAAAAAAGAATAAAGTCATGGCCTTTGCAGCAACATGAATGGAGCTGGAGACCGTCATCCTAAGTGAACTGACTCAGCATGTTCTCACTTATATGTGGGAGCTAAATGGTCACAACAATGGAAATAATAGGCACTGGGGACACCAATAAGGGGGAAGGAAGGAGGGGTTAGTGCTCAGAAACTACCTACAGGGCACAATGTTTACTATCTGGGGAATGGGCCACCTGAGACCCAATCCCCACCACTACACAGTACGTCCATGTAAAGAACATGAAGCCGGGCTCGGTGGCTCAGCCTGTAATCCTGTGCTTTGGGAGGCTGAGGTGAGTGGATTGCCTAAGCCCGCGGGTTCACGACCCGCCTGGGCAACTTGGCGAGACCTCATCTCTACAATAAATCAAAAAATTAGCTGGGCGTGCTAGCGCGTGCCTATAGTTCTGGCTACTTGGAAGGCTGAGACGGAAGGATCGCCAGAGCCCAGCAGGTCGAGGCTGCAGTGGCCAGGAGCGGCCACAGCACTCCAGTCTGGGTGACAGAGTGAGACTCCAACGCAAAAAAAAAAAAAAAAAAAAAAAGAATCATTTTAAAGTGAACAGTTCAGTGACATTTAGGACATGCACAAAGTTGCATAGCCACCACCTGAATCCAGTTCCAAGACATTTTTATCAACCCCAAAGGGTCTCCATTAAGCAGCTACTCTCCAGTCCTGGGAAACTGCCAATCTTTTTTCTGTCTGTATGGGTCTCCCTATTCTGGATAGTTCACATAAATGAAGGATCCAGCGATCCTTCCGCCTCAGCCTTCCAAGTAGCCGGAACTACAGGCGTACGCTGCCACACCCGGCTAATTTTTTTGTTTTATTGTAGAGACGAGGTCTTGCCAAATTGCCTGGGTGGGTCTCAAACCCACAGGCTCAGGCGATCCACTCGCCTCGGCCTCCCAAAGTGCTGGGATTACAGGCTGAGCCACCGAGCCCAGTCAAAATGATTAATTTTAAAATTTTTCCAGAGATGAGGTCTTGCCATGTTGCTCAGGCTGATCTTGAACGTCTAGCCTCAAGCAATGCTCCTGCCTCAGCCTCCCAAACTGCTGGGATTACAAGCATGAGCCAGCACACTCAGTCCCCAAATGGTTTTCTTTATGTTACATAAATTTCACCTCATGAAAAATTTTAAATTCTTTCTAAAATTCTAAGAGAAAGAATAAATTGATGGAGCTTTAAAAATATTTTGTTTTCAGTGAAGCCTATCTTTTATTTATTCTTTGTTAATTTTTATTTATTCTCTGTTAATTTATTTATCCTTTGTTAATTTTTCTGTCTGTATTGCATAAGATGGTGCATATCGTCTTGGCCTGCTCCAGCAACTTATTTCATTTTGTTCTTGTTCTAAAGACATTGGGGATTAACAGACTAACTTTTCTTTAACTCCTTGGATTCCATTTCTGGTAAGAGAAAAGGAATTTGTGAGACCAAGAGTAATTCTCTGTCAGAAGGTTCATTTGCTGAACAATGAGATGGACGTACCGTGGCTCAGTTATTTTTATTTAGCTCATATTCTCCCTTCCACTTCCGAAGACTTCTCAGCTTCCTTCCTGTCATGCCAGCTCTCATCTGGTAGCTACCCACCTCCGGGTGCTGTGTAGGAGGTTGGGACCTACAGCATTCTCAAGCCTTCCCAGGCTTGGCTGTAATCATTTCTGGGTGGGCAATCCTAGTCAAATATACCCTACAATAATAAAAGTCATTAAAAAAATTCATCATGACCAGGCTCAGTGGGTCAGCCTGTGATCCCAGTGCTTTGGGAGGCCGAGGTGAGTGGATTGCCTGAGCCCACAGGTTCGAGACTCGCCTGGGCAACTTGGCGAGCCTCATCTCTACAATAAGTCAAAAAATTAGCTGGGCGTGGTAGCGTTCGCCTGTAGTTCCAGCTACTTGGAAGGCTGAGGCAGAAGGATCGCCAGAGCCCAGTAGGTCGAGGCTGTGGTGGCCGGGAGCATGCCACTGTACTCCAGTTGGGGCGATGGAGTGAGACTCCAACTCAAAAAAAAAAAAAAATCACATTTTATTCATGCTTCAAATAAAATAACACTTAGCATGTTGTTTTGTATTTCTTTTGACGTAAGATCTTTTGTTTCTCTGGACTGCAAGCTCTTTGAGGGTAAGAACCATGACTTAGTTTCCTCTATATTCTTAGCACTTAACACAGTGCTTGTTATATAGTAGTTGCTCAATAAATAAAAATTAAGTGAATGGACAAAATGTAAAAACATACAGATAAGAGAAAAGCTGTTTTCTCATATGAATAAACAACTCCATTGAAGCCATTCTCTTGTGGCGAGAGCAGCTTTTACCTGGAATCAATGGATTGTTCATTCCTGGAGACCAGCACAAAAGAACCATTACCTAGGGCTGGCACGAATTATAAGCAGGCAGGCTCGAGGAAAGAAATAAGCTGTGTTATAAATGGGAATCTAGAACTCAGTAAACAGTAGAAGGGGGAAGGCCAGGAAAGGACAGAGTAGAGAAGCCAGCTACTCACTGGGGAAGGGTAGGCAGTCCCTGTGGAGGCAGTGGGGGACATTCCAAAAACACTCTGAGTGTTTTTGTATGGGCGTAGGTGGAGATTCTAGAAAATCTACCAAAGGGTAAAAAAAGAGGGTCCCAGCAGCGCTGGACCATAGGAATAGTGTGGGGGGTGGGGTACTACAGTAAGCACCAAGGAGGAGGAACCAGGTGGGTAGGCGGTCAGCATGATGGGGAACTAACAGCAGGCTGGGCAAGAGTTCTGAAAAGAATCATGGGATTAAGAATCCTGGGAGGATGAATGAGAATAAGGCTGGGTCTTGGCTTTGGAGGAACTGGGTTCTTGCCAAGTTTTCCAAACAGATATTCAGGCCCAGGCAGGGATGTTGGTGAGAACCTGGACGCAAACAAGGCCCTAGGACTAGCTCATGTGGCCAGAACACATCTGGGTAATTTATAACTTAACAAACTCCTGAAAGAGGTAGGGTTCCTTGAACCTAGGACTGAGGCCAGAACATGCCCCTGAATCTGAGGTGCGATTGAGCATGCAGATGGAACTCAGGTGTCTCTGCTGGGGAGGGAAGGGTTTCAGGGAGCGCGGAGCCATTATAAGTTAATGGAGAAAACCAGACTTATGCAGTTGCCAACCCGGATTCAATGATCGGGCTGTGTACTGATAAATTACTCCACTGGATTTAATGTGTACACATTTTAACGATTTTCCTTCCCTGTAGCAAAGTAGATTTATAGTCTGAATGACTGAGCTTATTAATTCTGATAACCTTCCTTAGAATAAAGTATATAAGAGGATGAGAAGACCCTAGGTCCTGAGGACCAAGAAGGAAGAGGAGCCCTCCCTAATCCTCACCACAGCAAGAGGGGTGGGATGTGAGTGTGGGGTACCTTCTGCTGACCATGACCTGGAAGGCTTCCCTCTCTCTCCTCACCTGTCTGGCTGGCATCATCCTTCTGTGAGGACTCCAGCCCAATAGAGATCTCTGTTTGGTTGTTTGCCTCTGGGTGTGTCATTTAAGCTCTCAGGAGAGCAGCCGCAGGCCAGTACCTCGAAGACCCTCAGAAATTCTGATTCTTTTTTTCTTTTAGAGAGACAGGGCATGGTGCAGTGGTGCTGTCATAGTTCACTGCAGCCATGAACTCCTGGACTCAAGTGATCCTCCTGCTTCTGCCTCCCAAAGCATTGGCATTACAGGCATGAGCCACCGCATCTGGACATCAGCAAATTCTGAATGGAGGGTTGGCTAGCCTGAGGTCAGGCTGCTCTCACTCCTGCCTATTAATTTCATGGTTCTCCAGTCTTCTCAGGAATTCTATAAGCCACTCAGTGCTTTTTCAATAAATTCCCTTTTCAAGTTATGCCAGTCTAAGTCAGTCCTGATGTTTGCCCACAGGACCCCCAACAGATACAGAACTGATGTTTTAAGGGGTGGCAGGAAATAGATCCTCAGAGAAATGAGGGGGCACTGGGGCTTGTCACCTGCCTGGTTGGAGCCCAAGGCAGTGGAAACCCAGCCAGGAACTCCAGCAGCTTGTGACTCAAGTGACTAAGCAGCCCCTTCAGCTATTGCCAGTGGTCCCTGGACTGAAGAAGCCCCTGCAGGCGAGCATGTGGAGGCCCTATAGCAGATGCTTTTGCTGCCTGCGCCATGTTCCCTCAGCCCTCCTGATTTCAGTGCAGCTGTGGATGGTCCGGTTCAAGCACGTGTCGGTGTCTCTCTCTCGGTTTTTCTGCCTTGCAGCCTTCTCCAAAGTCACAGAGCATTCAGGTGCAGTCAGTCAGCCCCCAAGTGTGAGGGAACTTACCATCCCTAAAGGCAAACCTCAACCAAAGGAGAACGGGAGCTGGTGGGTAAATCTGATTCCTTTCCTTCTGAGGACAATTCTGAGGCACCTTCTGCAACGTGCTTCTGAAGACCCCCTGTGGGAGTGAGCCCACCACATTAAGCAGCTCGGTCATGTATTCCCTCTTTCCTGTTTCCCTCTCCCTGCTCTGTCAACTGCTTCCTGACAGACACTCCAGATAAACTACCTGCAGCCAAATCGAAGTCTCAAGCTTCCCTTCAGGAGACCTTAAGCTAAAACTAGGAAGCGTGTGAAGAGGAGTTAAAGGATGGGGTGGGATATGGGAGATGGGGGGATTGTCGACAGGGCTGTTTCCACCAGCACTGGGAGGCTTCAGGAGAGAATGGAAAACTCACATTCATGATTTTCAGCCCAAGGTGTGAGCAGAAACTCAGGGACTTTCTATAACCTACCGAATGGTGTTCTTACGGCTCACAGTGGCAGCACTGAGATAGTCAAAACCAGTCACAGAGTTCGATCCTACAGGTGGTCAAACGACAAATCCAGTTAAAGAAAACCAGCTTCTCCACATTTCTAACGTGAAAGACAGGACATGGATCAGGAAAGAGCAGGGTCCCAACAGTTGGAATGGGGATATATGGGAAGATTTGGTGGACTCAGCGTACCTTGAACTTCTCACCCATGCTGAAGCTTTCTTGCAAGCAGTAGCTCCCCACCCTCTGTCTGAGGAGGCTTGTCTCTGCCTTGCCTGGAAACTCTATATGGATCCACCTTCTGGAGTTATCATGCAAGGGGAGAAACTACTACCTTTTTTCTCTCCAGACTGTAAAAAATAAGCTGAGCTCGGTGGCTCAGGCTGTAATCCCGTGCTTTGGGAGCCTGAGGTGAGTGGATTGCCTGAGCCTGTGGGTTCGAGACCCACCTGGGCAACTTGGTGAGCTCTCATCTCTACAATAAATCAAAAATTAGCCAGGCATGGTAGCGCGCGCCTGTAGTTCCAGCTACTTGGAAGGCTGAGGCGGAAGGATCGCTGGGGCCCAGCAGGTCGAGGCGGCGGTGGCCAGGAGCGGCCACTGCACTCCAGTCTGGGCGACAGAGTGAGACTCCAACTCAAAAAAAAAAACCAAAAAAATAATAATAATAATTAGAGACTGATCTTAGCATGTGGGGGGTGGGAATGGTGGTGATGGTTAATTACATAGTTAAACTCTGGAGGGAAAAAAGTATGAGGCTACTAATTTGACTCACCAAAAACCTCAGGAATTGATGCAGGAATGAATTACGAAAGAACAAAACCAAGGAGAGAACAGCAGAGCATAAGAATGCCTGGATTTGAAGCTATGGGGACATTGCTAAAGATTTGATATTGAGTGTCCCGTTCTAAGTTGCTGGGAGTGGTCTTAATTCTATGTTGTCTGAAACATAGGCTGCACACTGATCCCCACTCAATGGAGCTGAAAAGTCAGAAATGCCTTGGATGTCTGGAAGGAAGGCAAAGAATTTGGAAGCCAGAAATGGATTATGTGAGACCCACCTGTTCACTCTGAGAAGACCCAAAAGAGTCTACTTTTCTCATATTCATCAGGATGTCCAACAGAACACACCCTGCTGTCTAGAATTATAGTCAAGGCCCAAGCTTAGAATAGAAGACGCCAAGGCTGGGATCGGTGGCTCAGCATGTAACCCCAGCACTTTAGGAGGCCGAGGTGAGTGGATTGCCTGAGCCCGTGGGTTTGAGTCCCACCCGGGCAACTTGGCGAGACCTTATCTCTACAGTAAATCAAAAATTAGCTGGACCTGGTAGCATGCACCTGTAGTTCCGGCTACTTGGAAGGCTGAGATGGAAGGATCTCTGGAGCCCAGCAGGTTGAGGCTGCAGTGGCCGGGAGTGTGCCACTGCACTCCAGTTTGGATGACAGAGTGAGACTCCGACTCAAAAAAAAAAAAAAGAATAGAAGACGCCAAGTATCACACATTCTAAATGTGGAGTCATCAGTCCAGCTCTCTGATGGTCATACTGAGGGCTACCAACCACAACAATATCCCCACGGTGTACAGTGGGCACCTTTGGGGAGTGCAGTGTACATGGGGAGAAGCTGTTCTCTTCCCCACGGGAGAGGAAAGGAGAACGGTGCATCAAAAGGCTACTTGTGAAGACAGACGTGGAGAAGACTGCCATTTCATGTTCTGGCTGGATATCTGCTTAGCAAGAGAAAGGAGACTCAGAGAAAGATGGCGGGGGGGAGGTGTGCTGGGTGGGGAGAGGAGACAGTAAAGCAGCCTACTCCCACCATTTGGCATGATGATGGTGCGGGCATTTCCTGACCGTTGGGTGGACGAAGCAGAAGGGAGCTGGTCATGAGTTGTCTGGTCTGTGACCACACAGGAGGACCGCTGCCCAGCAGGGATCCTGGCAGCTGGAGGCCCGATGTTGATGACATTTGATGGAGGCTGAGGAGTGGTGGAGAAATAAGGTATGCCAGAGTCAATTCTCCTGGGTCGGTGAGCTGTGGGGTGCAGGGTCCCCAAGGGCCCACCAGGAGTTCGCACATAGGACAGAGGCCCAGCATTTGGTTCCTGCCCCACAAGGAGCTCGATGGCCTGCCAGAGAGGAATACAACCGTTGGAGGAAAGGCTGCAACCACACCCAAGAGCACGGGAGATGTTTGCCATTTTCATTCAGGCTTCTCTTTGCCTCACTGTTTAACTGCCAGACACTTCAGGACCAGCACACAGACCTGATCTGAGCTATGATGGAGCATCACAGCCCCTCCCCCCTCTCATCCCCGACTCAGTTCACAGACATGAAGTCTTTATCAGCGGGAAGGCCAGGAGCTCATGAAGGTCCTGCAAAAACAGCATAAAAATGCATATGGAACCTTCCAGACTTCCTGAAAGAGATCTGTGGCCACTTTCTGAGGTAACTGTGTATTGATAAGGGTAACTGGATTACCTAGATCTTTCAAAGATTATTGGACAAGGGCTCTGGTGTGGCATTGATGCTAGGAACCCAGAATACCACTTAATCCAGTGGTCAGTGTGAGACTTTTGGGGGCCCAGGTGTGTCTGTCTCATGGTGGACTCAGTAGGGCACTTGCCCCTGTTTATTTTCTCAGTTCCTGACTATGCCTTTGGAATAGATAGCCTCAGCTGTTGGCAGAATCCCACCCTGGCTCCTGACCTAGGTGTGAGGGCTATTTCCATAGGAAGGACCAAGTGGAGTCCTCTCACAACCATGAGGGAATTACAGAGATTCATGCAACCATCAATGGCTTCTGCTCTGAAAGGGACTCAGAGCAGAACGGATGCTGGTGCTGGTTCTGGTGCAGGTCCAGGTCCAAGTGTAATGCAAACAGCTCTGTCCCGTGTCTCTTGTGATCCAGCAGGTGCAATGATGATCAATGTCTATGGCAGATCAGGTTTCCATATGGAGCCACTGGAAAGCACCAATGGGGAATCACAGTGGGGGTCCCTGGGGTTTTGGGACAAGAATGTCACCTCTTTGCTCAGTTATTATTCATGTGAAAAATAGCTCTTGACTTTCTACTAGACTTCATAGACTGAACATGAGAACATAGGACACCTGGTGACCCTGCAACCCAAGTGACCCATCAAGAACTGGGTATGATCTGATTAACAAGCCACCAAGGGACTGGGCATGGTGGCTCGTGTCTGTAGTCCCAGTGCTTTGAGGGGCCAAGACCGAGGGAAGCTTGAGCCCAGGGGTTTGAGATCAGCCTGGGCAACATGGCAAGACCTCGTCTCTACAAAAAAATATTAAAAATTGCCGGGCACGATGGCTCACACTTGTAATCCCAGCACTTTGGGAGGCGGAGGTGAGAGGATTGCCTGAGCCCAGGGGTTTGAGACCAGCCTGGGTAACTTGGCTAGACTTCGTCTCTACAATAAATCAAAAAAATTAGCTGGGCATTGTGGTGTGTGCCTGTGGTTCCAGCTACTTGGAAGGCTGAAGTAGAAGGATCGCCTGAGCCCAGAAGGTCAAGGCTGCGGCGGCCGTGAGTGTGCCACTGCACTCCGGCCTAGGTGACAGAGTGAGACTCTGACTCAAAAAAAAAAAAAAATTAGCCAGGCACGGTGGTGCGCCTGTAGTCTCAGCTACTCGGGAGGCCGAGGTGGTGCCACCTGAGCTCAGGAGGTTGAGGCTGCAGTAAGCCATGATTGTGCCACTGCACTCCAACCTGAGCAACAGAGTGAGACCCCATCTCAAAAAAAAAAAAAAACAAAAGCCAAGGAGGGTGTGCCCAGAATTACACATCATTAGGTGGAAGCTGTATATTGGGGATTGGGCAAGCAAGTCCAGAAGGCATGAGCAAGTTGCAGGGTGCTCACTCTCCCAATACACCTGCTTCTGTTCCCCTGCCACCCCACCCTCAGCACCACACGTGTGACTTCCCAGAGAGTACTTTATGTTCCATTGACTGTGGAGGAACAACTGAGCCAGATTTACAGGTGGCTTTACACAATATGCTGCCATCACACAGCAGTGGACAGCTGTGGCATTAGAACTGCCCTCAGGGCCAGCCTTGAAGGATAGCAGAGAAAGCACATCCTCCCAGGGTTATATTGTGATCACTATTCCCAAGGGAAGAGATGGTTGAAGATAAGCATCTAAAGTGATTTGCAAACAGTAGCCAGTGATTTAGCCAGAAAGCAGAGACTTTCTGAAAAAACAAAATAGGAGGCTGGGTGGCTCACATCTGTAATCCCAACACTTTGGCAGGCCGAGGTGGGAGGATTGCTTGAGTCCGGGTGTTCGAGACCAGCCTGGGCAACATAGTGAGACCTTGTCTCTACAAAAAAAATTTTCTTTAATTAGCCAGGCATGGAGGCACATGCCTGTAGTTCCAGTTACTCAGGAGGCTGAGGTGGGAGGATGTCTTGGACTCAGGAGCTTGAGGGTTCAATGGACCAGGATGGAGCCACTGCACTCCGGCCTGAGTGACAGAGTGTGACGAGATGAGGAGAGAGAGAGAAACAAAGAGAGAGAAAGAGAAACAAGATAGGAGAATAAGGGACAAGGGGATTTACAGAAGGGGCCATAGATGAACCTATACCCCCAAATCATGATAGCTTCTAGTCTCCTTTCCACCTTCAATATGGCCCTCACTCTGCCCTCCAAGTGATCTTGCTAGCAGGCTAATCTAATCATGTCACTCCCCTGACAAGAATGTCAATGGCTCCCTCTTGCCTACAGGATAAAATATAAATCCTTTACATAACCTGTCCCATCCCTATCTAACCAGCCTCATCTCTTGCTGCGTCCTTCCCAACACCAGGTGCCCCAGGCTGACTCCCCAAAGCACCTCTTTCTCTCTCAGACTTCTGTACATGTTCTCCCCTCTGTCCAGATGGACTCTGCCCTATTCACCCTCCCGGTCTTGGCTCAGAGGCCACCTCTTCCCAGATGAGGCACTGCCCAGATGCCCCCAGGCAGAAACAGGGCTGTAGCTGGAGTAGACTCAGGAGCCAGACTGTGTGGGCTTCAAGCCTGGGTCTGTCACTTACCAGGTGTGTGACCTTGGGCATGTTACTTCACCTTTCTGAGTCTCAATTTCCTCACCTATAAAGTGGCAAGATTGATGTGAGGACTAATTTACATGTAAGTATTAAGAATGATAAAATAATGACTAGGTTGTAAAATAACATAGTTAAGTAAATAGCAGAAAAGCAGAAATATAAAAGCAGAAGTGGGCGTGGCGTATGGCGACTGCTCCCTATGTGCTAATTACTGCTGTTGAACACTCCTTCCCTACACTGCTCCCCCAAACCAATTAAATATCCACCCCAAACTTTGTGCACATGTTCACGCAGATGGGGCAAGTGTGCTCTTCCATTTGTGTCGTTGGTACCCAGCAAGTGCCGGGTCTACAGCGGGCTCCCAACAAAGACTTGTGAAATAAACGAATGATGTCTGGCGTCAGAATCAGAGATTCAGTTTCAGTTCTATCATTGACAAAAAACTTTGGACACAGTACACGTGATTAAAAGCCTCAGTTTCCTTGTTGGCAAAATGAGGATGATAGCACATTAAGTGGAACCATATAAAAGTGCCTTCTTTTTTTTTGTAGGTCAAAACCAATTGAATATCAGCAATTTCTTTTGATTCAACATACTTCTTACTGCTTAGAGCTGAAGGGAGTCCCCAGTGAGGTAACGGGCATGAGGATGATTTATAAGCCGTAAAGGGCTGTGCAATGTCAGTATTGATTATTATCAGATACGTGTGGCAAGCCGAAAAGGATATATTTGAGTAGGAGAATCATTTCATTTAGCTCTGTTTGTATAATATATAGCTATCTGGAGAAACACATTTAAATTTTAAACTCACGTGACGGTGTCATCAAAGCTGAATTTGAACTCAGGAGTCTTGCAGCAGCAGGAGGCCTGTGGGCTTGGGCGGGGCCCCCACACTAGGGGAGGAGCACAGACAAGCACAGCCTGCTTGTCTGCCTGCCCGCCTGCATTTAGCATTCTGTGGCTCTTGGACCCCCTGGGGGTTTTCCCAGCACTCTGGTTCCTCCAAGAGCATACGCTATTTGTTCACACTCACGACACCTCACCCAGACTCCCAAGGTGACAGCCTCCCTGGAATTCCTGATGCGGCAGGTGCTTCACCGGTGAAAGTCAATACGCACAGGTCCATGGGAGCCCATGGCTTCCGGTCTGGATGAACCCCTGCATCCCCAGGGATTCTGGTGAAAGAGATCTGTTTACAGATGCGGGTTTCTCCCAGCAAATGCCCTTCTTGCTGTCTTTTCACTGGCTCAGGTGGGTGACCATGTCAAATACGACATGGGGTAGGGGATGGGCTTGGTGGCTCCTGAGAGGCCGTGTCTAGCAGGATCCACACCAAACCTGCCTTTATGGTCAGAGCCTCCAGTCGCTTCCTTTGTGTATCTTCTGTCCCCTTCACTTCCTGTGTAAAAAAAGACTCTCAATCACTTCAGCTTAGTGGATGTTTAAATCATAGACTCACCCACTGTTAGAGCTGGAAGAGTCCTCAGAGATCGCTCCACCATTGACAGCTGAGAAAACTAAGGCCAAACCAGAGTTAAGAGGCGAGATTAGAAACTAGGCCTGTGGAATCCCAGACTAGAACGCTTCATGCTGTGAGGTGTGTTTTATACAATGAACTATCATTTATAGGAATATGACAGCCGGGCTCGGTGGCTCAGCCTGTAATCCCACGCCTTTGGGAGGCTGAGGTGAGTCGATTGCCTGAGCCTGCGGGTTCGAGACCTGCCTGGGCAGCGAGACCTCATCTCTACAATAAATCAAAAAATCAGCCGGGCGTGGTAGCGTGCGCCTGTAATTCCGGCTACTCGGAAGGCTGAGGCGGGAGGATCACCAGAGCCCAGCAGGTCGAGGCTGTGGTGGCTGGAAGCGGCCACTGCACTCCAGTCTGGGTGACAGAGTGAGACTCCAACTCAAAAAAAAAAAATTATGGCATGGCACAGGATAGTTCTGGGTCACCTAAATCTGCCCTTAGCAGCTCTGTGACCTCGGGAACATCACCTGACCTCTCTGAACCTCAGTTCCCTCATCTGTGGAATAAAAGACAAGCTTTGTGGAAGTATCAAGAAGTAAAGTAAGAGGATTTTTGGCAGCACTGGTTGGGGGGGAGGGGAAAGGGAGCAGTGTACCCCAACATATCTGATGTCCCACTATTTTTTATCCTGCTTTTGCATAAGACTGGCATTTCTCCCCAATTCAATTACACTCAGGGAACATTTATTGAGCACTTATTATGTGTCAGACTAGGTTATGTTTTGTGGGTACAGAATATGAGACAGTGTCCCCGCACTCTGGAAGGTGACCATCTAGCCTGGGAGATGGCCAGTAAACAAGTCACTGGGATGTTGTTCCGCATAAGAGGTGTGCTAACAGAGGAGTGTACAAGGGAAAGGGCATTCCAGGCAGAAAGAACAGTTTGAACAAGTGCCTGCAGGCATGAAAATCAATTTGGAGAATGTATCAGGTAGGCATAGCCTTGGCAGCCAACAATAGAAAACTCGAAATAGCAGCGACTTAAGCAAGCTCGAGGTTTATTTTTCGCACACATGAAAGAAGCACAGAGCGAGGCCGTCCAGTGCCGGTGTGGCAGCTTCTGGCCGTCAGGACCCCAGGCTGTGCAAGGAGGCTGCTTAGATCCTGGACTCCAGAGTTGTCCTGGCCTGGGCTTGAGTTCTTTCTCAGGTCATGAGATCTTGAGGATGTTCCTTTGCTTCGCTTATTTTCTCATCTGTCAAATGAGGAAAATAAAAGTGCCTGTCTTTGAGGACTTTTGTGAGGACTAAATGATTTAATATTGGAAACGTGTTAAACAGAACCTGGTACATAATGGTGCCATGTAATCTCTAATATCCTATTGTTCTGCTCTTCCGTTCTTAGCACAGGGCTTTCATTCTCAAGGACATCTCATGGTCCAGAATGGCTGCAAGAGTTCCAGCCATCACATTCCAACTCTTGGCAGCAAAAATAAGAAAGGGGAAGAGGACAAAGGCCCCTCCCTCCAGCTGAGTCAGGCTCCTTTAAATGGTTTTTCAGAATTCTCACGTTTCACTTCTGCTTGGATATCACTGCCTGAACTTAGTCATGTGGACTCATGTTGCAAGAAGGTTTGAAATCGTGATCTTTGAGCTGGATTCTCTTAGTAAGAAAGGAAGTAGATTTTGATTAGCAACTTGCAGTTGCTACTAGGGAATAATTGTTGGGTTTCAGCACAGGATTTTAGGGTTAGGTCGTAGGATACGCGGCTCAGACCAAATTGTGGATAGTTTGACTGCCATATCAGATGCATGGGATCTAAAGCTCAGTAGGGAACTGAGCTTGGAGATATTTTCTGAGGAGTCATCAGCATACAGGTGGATTTGGAAGCAATGGGGGAGTTGAGCATTACAGGTAGAGTGAGAAGAGGACTGAGGAAAGTGGTGTATTTGGGTTCTAACATCAGGGAGTGCCTGCCTGGAGGCAGGGATTAGATCTCTGGCCAGTGAAGGACAAGTATGTGGACAAAGTGTCCTCCTTTGACAAACTTCTCTCCACATCTATGGCACTGTTTCACATTATTTGTCACAATGTGAAATCTCTTTTAACAGATTTTCATTAATTTTCACATTGACATGCAATATATTACTTTCAAAAATGAAAGATACCAATTTTCAGGAATATTCTCCCTTGCGCCCCACCCTACCCCCCGTGAAACAGAAGATAGAACCCTGGAGAACAATAACAACCTGGGGGGGGGAGGAAGAAGGGTGGATATGTCTGGTTAGAACTCCAAGCCGGGTTCGGTGGCCCAGCCTGTAATCCCAGCGCACTGGGAGGCTGAGGTGAGTGGATTGTCTGAATCCATGGGTTCGAGATCCGCCTGGGCAACTTGGTGAGACCTCATCTCTACAATAAATCAAAAAATTAGCCGGGCGTGGTAGCCCGCACCTGTAGTTCTGGCTACTTGGAAGGCTGAGGCAGAAGGATCACTGGAGCCCAACAGGTCAAGGCTGTGGTGGCCGGGAGTGTGCCACTGCACTGCAGTCTGGGCAACAGAGTGAGACTCCAACTCAAAAAAAGAACTCCAAGCGCTCAGCCTGCTGGTTACTTTTACTGAATAAACCTCTTGGCTACATAGGTGAGTTTGCTAAGCATGAGGGTAGAGTGGGCTGGGATTGGTTCCCACATGAAGAGAGAGGAGAGTGGGTGTACCAGTGTTTATCCCAGTTGTGGTTGATGGCAGAGTAGTCAGGCAATCAGAGACCCTCTGGAGACCAGGCCAGCGTTGCATGCTCTACTTTTATGCTCAGGGTCTCAGGACCCTCCCTATCCCTTGAGAAGAGGCAGCTGCTTGCTGACATCACCAGCAGGCTTTCTGCAGAGCCCTTTGTAGGATAAAAGGCCGGGCCAGCTTTTCTCCAGGAGCTGAAGTTCTTTGTTCTCAGAGCACTGCTCCTGGTCTGACAGCCCCTCCAGCCTTCACCCAGGACAGCAGATAGACTGGCCAGGATGGTGAAAGCAGAGTGCCCAAGCTACATTTAACTTCAGAGAGACAGGGTGTACTCATTATCTATTGCTGCCTATCTATTTCTCCCCAAATTGAGTAGCTTAACATAATAAAAAAATACACAATGAAAACAAAAAGGAATAAGCTCAATTTGTGTGTTAGGAACATAAGAGAGGCCTGGTGGGATCTCTCTAAAGATTGCAGTCCGGATGTCGGCCTGGGCTGCAGTGATCTGAAGGCTTGATTGGAGCTGAAGGAGCCATTTCCAAGGTGGCTTATCCATAGGACGGGCACAGTGGTGCTGGTTGTTGGCGAGATAACCCAGTTCCTCTCCTCATGGGCCTCTTCTGGGGATGCTTGAGTGGTGTCCTCATGACATGGTCACTGGCTTCCCCCAGAGCAAGAGGCCCAGGAGAAAGAGCACCAGACAGATGCTGTCCTTTTTATGACCAGCCTTGAAAGTCACACGGCATCATTTCCACCACATTCTACTCTTTAGAGTTGAGTTAGTAAGTCTGACTCCTATTCAAAGGGAGGGGAATAGGCTCCACCTTCTGAAGGAAAGAATGTGAACACGTTTGCAGAAATGTTTTAAAACCATAGCATAGGGTTTAGGCCTTGGGAAGCCTGAGATGAAGAAGGCCAGAGGCAGGATCAAAGGGAGACTAAATGAACCTCCCTCCTCAAGTCTCTAAAAACTTAAAGATAATGGTGAAAGATTATGTTAGGTTGGGTTGTCACTGGAGGATCCTGTGATCTAATCCAGAAATTTCCAAATGTCAGGTGACTCTGATGCTGTCTCAGCAAGTCCTCTATTTAGTTACTGCTAATGCCCCAAAGCCCCCAAACTGCAACTTAATATTGCTATCAAGGTCTATTGCTTTCTCTCTGAAAGGCATCTTCTTATGGTAGAAAAAGGGAAACTGAGGCCTGGAGAGGTTGAGCGATTTGACTTCTCGTCCTCTGGTGAGGCACAGGCAGTGTTGGGAAGGATTCTGAGTCAGGAGGTCTGACCACCGACCTATATACTCCACCTTTCCCCCCTATGGATCTCTCTCCTGATGCTCCAAGAAGCTAGCATTTATGGGAAACGTCCAATAGGTCTGCAGTGTGATTCATGTTTTTATGTCGTTCTATTCTTTTAACAACCCATGAAGGTAGGTATGGATTCTCCCATTTTTTGATGAGGAAACTAAGGTACAGGTATAAAAGATTGTGCTGTATAAGTGGCCCAAGGTGATTCAGGCGCTAACAGGTAGCACTGTGATTCTAAGTCAGTCTGACTGACCACAACGCTGGTGCTCTTAATCCCCCATCTTCTCCCACCTCCCAAATGTCCTGGCTTCTGGAATTACATCTGCTCCGCTGCCTCCATGGGACCGGGACGTCTCCGTTTCCTACCATAAAGCTGGGGCTCTCCAAGATGCCGAAGCCAGAGGTCTGAGGTTCCTGTGCAGGAAGAGGCGATGCGCAGACCCTCCACTCCTACTCTCTCAGCAGATTCTCGTTTCCAGAACCCTGGAACCCGAGCCAGAAACCTGCCCCTCTGTTTACCCAGAGTTCCTGTGTCACCAACCCCCTTAATTAACGCCGGGGTGCTGGGGTCAGGCATAGCACGGTCTGCTCAGTCTCCAGTTCTGGCAGCAGCTGCAGTCAAGATCAAGAGCAACGGGGGCGGGATCGCCTCTTACTCATCCACTAAACGCCGCTGCCCACGCTCTCCGCTCCCGCCCCTCCCGTGCGGCCGCCGGGGCGGCAGGGAGCCCTTGTCCCCGAGCCCGGCGCCCTCTAGCGGTGGGCGCGGAGCCCCAGGCCCCAAGCCCAGGAAGCCGGCTCTGCCTGCGCCTGGGCAGCTTCACACCTAAACCAGCCCCCAAGCAGGCGCACCCGGACAAAAGCGGGTGATTTAGGAAAGGTGGTGTTTCTAGACATTCGGCACTGCCAGATCTCTCCATGAGAAGAAGGCCAATCTGATCGACTCATCCCAGGGACTGGAGACTTCATGAGTCTCCCTTCCTCACCCAAGGTCGATCTGTAGTCTGGAAAATTACCAAGAAAAGGAGCAATTCGAAGCCTAAAGAAAGGATGCTACTCTGTTGACATCTTTAGATGTTAATGTGGGAGACGTTGGGACAGGAGTCCTAAGTGCTGCTCGGGTCCCACCACAGTAGCAACTGTCAGCATGGCCTCTTGTCGTATGGAAGGAGTTTAGCTGAAGCTCCCTCAGCCATCCCTGCCCCCGGTTCTGCAGCCCCTCAGGAAAGACGTGTAGTTCATGCCCATGGGGGGCGTGGAGGTGGGCTTCTTCCAGTCCCCTTCCTTTTTCCCACCTCTCAAGTGACCCACATTCCAAGAGCCAGCAGTGTTTGGTACCAACTTGAAATCAGTTTTCATAATTACATACTTTTAATTAAATACTATATAAACTGATGAAATATGAGCAAAAAGGGATATGTTTCTATAACGGGAAAAAAGAAATATTTTTAAACATTTATTAAACTCTCACAGAGAAAAACCTCTCAGTTGGAAAACTTTTCCATTCACTGAATGAAAAGAGTTAATGAAGAATCAAATAAAGTAGGCTTAAATGTACCTTTTTTGGAGAGATATTATCATGGACCTCATGGCACTCTTTAGAGAAAAACATATACTGTTAACATTTTCTCAATGTGTGTGCTACCTTGTATCTGTATCAAACTTTTCTATTCACTGAAATAAAAGATATCATGATGGAAAAAAATTAGAATATGTTGGAAAGAGCCTATACAGGCAATTTACTGTTAAAAAATGATGCTTTTATCTACGTGTGGTTGAGTTTGCAAGAGATTAGTAAAGGTAAGGGTTGGGGGAGAAGAATTATAAAAATTCCAAGGATTCTGCATTCAGGTTGCTACACAAGTGTTTGCAAGTTGTTGGGTAAAGTAGAAATAAATCTTAACTGATGTCTTCTAGGTGCAGTTTATGAAAGAAACATGAGGGGAAGAAAAGTGGATCTATACTTACAAAAAAGGTCATGGTCTTACATCAAAAACTTAGCAAGTGACCATTTGTAATTTTCAACGCAATGTTTAAGGTAGGTAATATTTTTCACATATGTAGGTGGCAGGCCGTGCTTACAGAGCCTAACAAGGGAAGAGGCCACAGCAACCCCAAAGGCTAATTAGAAAATCAATGCATCCAGCCCTAATTGACAATGCTAATCATCTCTTTGAACTAAAGTGTCCTAGCTGCATTAGAATCATTAGAGCCTGTCTGCCAGAGATAAGGGCTTAAGATTTCTGTGAGGAAACAGGGTTTTTTACTCAGCAGTCCTGGACTTAATCAATACTTCCAATATCATGACCCATGACCTTCCTCCAGTTAACAAATGCTTACGCCTCATAATAGACTTCACACTCTGGACTCTTGAGGGTTTTCCCTGCAGTGGGGCTGCTTCCCCTTGCGTCTTCCCCACGCATCTCAGTGCCCATCTCAGTGCCCGTACCTGAGTGGCACAATATTGTGGGAAGGAAACCTTGCCACTGAACCCGCTCTTACTTTAAATTTATGACCTCAGCCCTCAGGTTGGTACTCGATGCTGCCTAGAAATTTCGCTATTTTGTTTTCTGGGGAAAAGTTGACTGTGACAGAGATGACTTTTCTTCTCACTCCAAGCCTCTGGCACCTGCTCCCTCACTGCTTACTCTCCTGGAAGAATAGAAGCCATCTGACACGCACTCCCTTGTCTTCTCAAAGTTTCTTCCCCTTTGTCTACTCTTCTCTTTCTCCTGTGTTCCTGTCACAGTAAAGAAAGTGCCATAGCCGGGCTCGGTGGCTCAGCCTGTAATCCCGCGCCCTTGGGAGGCTGAGGTGAGTGGATTGCCTGAGCCCGTGGGTTCGAGACCCGCCTGGGCAGCGAGACCTCATCTCTACAATAAATCAAAAAATCAGCCGGGCGTGGTAGCACGCCCCTGTAATTCCGGCTACTCGGAAGGCTGAGGCGGAAGGATCTCCGGAGCCCAGCAGGTCGAGGCTGCGGTGGCCGGGAGCAGCCGCTGCACTCCAGTCTGGGCGACAGAGTGAGACTCCAACTCAAAAAAAAAGAAAGTGCCATGAGTGCGGGGACCATGTTTGTCGTGCCCTCTACACCTGGCATGGTGCCTGGCACATAGAGGCCCTCAAGATTGATGAATGAATAATACCTCATCCTTGCCTGATTTATCAGAAGGTTATCTCTTAAAACCTTCTGGAGGGGAGAGAAGAAGACCCTATCAAGTTGGCTCATTATCTGAGATCACAAACACAAATGGAGTCCCTGCTGTACTTATCACTCTTGGATGCTGTACTCAGCTCACCTTTCCAAGTGTTATTTTATCTGTCACTGTGTTCAGATGTGCTTCTCCCAGAAGGTTGTGCTCCACGTGTCTGGATCCTCAACACACAGCAGCATAACGTTTGACACATAGGCAGGGCTCCATAATAGGGACATGAATTGTTGAGTGTCCCCAAACCTATAAGTCACCCTGGATTCCTTCCTTTACTGCTCCTCTCACATCCAGTCCACTAACAGATCCCTTCAGGTTTTACCTCTGTGGCAGGGATCAGCCAACCTTTTCTGTTAAGAGTCAGATAACAAGTATTGTAGGTGTGTAGAACATGCGCTCTCCATTGCAACTACTCAGTTCTACCATGATGGTATGAAAGGAGCCACATAAATGAATGGGCAGGGCTGTGAGCCAATGAAACTTTATTTACAAAAATGGGTATGAACAGGATTTGGCCTGCTTGAAGACCCCTGCTGTATGGTACTGTATGTCTCAAAACTGTGTTTAGCAAAATAGAATAATGCCGAGGAAAAAAGTCATCCTTGGCACCTTCCATTCTCTTCCAGAAGTAACATGGAAAGGAAAGGTTAAGGTAGGCTTACATGGTTGTGGCAGTGTGTTAAACATGGAGGGGACCCTCCCTTCACCAGGTCAACCAAGCTCTTTCCCTAGCCTGTGATGAGGTCTCCCACTTTATCCTTCTTTCCTGACAGGTTCATGTATTCTAGATGAAAAAGCTGGTGCCCCAGCACTGTCACTTATTAACTGGGTGACCTTTTCTAAGTTGTTCAACCATTAAAACTCTGTCTTGTCTCATTTACAAAACTGCCGTAATGTTACTCACAGAGTTGTCCTAAGGGTTAAATGTGATCATGTGCATATCTAGAAAACTTAGTACAGTCCCCGGCACAGACAAACACTCAATAGCTGTTTTGTTGTTGTTGTTGATATTATCATGTATGTTGATATACTGTATATCTCTCCATATAAACACAGCAGAACTCCATGGCTAAGTGCTTGGGCACCTGAATCAGTCTGTTAAGGTTTGAAACCTGGTTCCGTTGCTCATTAGCTGTATGAACTTGGGGGAAATTTCTTGCTCAGTCTGTGCCTCTGTGTACCTACCTTGCAAGGTAGCTATGAGGATTAAATGTGTAAATATAAATATAAAGTGTTTTTGAAGAGTGCCTGGCAAATAGCAAGCAAATAGGAAGTGTTTGCTATCATCATCATCATCAACACCGTCATCATCGGCATCGGCATCATCAAGATCAGGCCAGAGTCCCAGAATCCCTGGCTGTTCAGCAGCCCTGGGATCCCGGGATCATGCTAGTTGCTCATCTCATGGCATCTCAGAGTGAGGAATTAGTGGACCTGCCTCTCGGCTCTGACGGCACTGAACCGCCAACCCCCTGCAGGGCAGGATTCCACAGCTTCTGTTCTCCTTTTCATCACCAAGAAACCATCCTCCCCTCTCCTGCCTGCTTTAGTTAGTGGGGGAGGTACCTGCTCTCTCCATACTACTTCTCTCCTCCCTGCCCCCTCCCCCGGGGGGATATTTGTGTCTCTGGTCTTTTTTTTTTTTTTTTTTAGCTTCCATAATCAGGCTGCTTGTACTGTGATGATTGGAATCATACACACTGAGTAAGAATAGCATTCAGTCATCAGCTGCCTTAGAAGCCTTACTCACTACTACTGCTCACGGCCTGGAGGGAGGAGGATGAGGTACAGGTTGGGTTCACCCTTCTCCTGAACTCTTCCAGCATCTGCTGAAGAAGCTTACCCCACTTGGCATTAATAGGCATTAATTGCCTCCTTTACCCTTATTTATTCCAGAGGGACGCCACTCCTACGGACTCAGAGTCTTTATTGTGGTATCTATGATATCCCCACCATTTATGGGGGCTGAGCATCCTTCAAAGATCAATAGATGCTCTTTAATTTCTACTAGTTTTTAGACCTCCAATTGACCAATGTGAACTGATTAAAGTAAGCACGATGGCCAAAGTTGGACTACTTCAGGAGTGACTGGTTTAAAAAAAAAAAAGGCAACCCCCTTGGGTCCCCTCCCACCATGGCAGCTTTTCTGTCCTCTCAATAAATACTGCTTTCTAAAAACAAACAAACAAAACAGTGAACGCATTCTCATTTTCCATTTTACTTTGTTTAAATTTTTTTTTTTAATTTGTAAGTATGGGGTCTCACTATGTTGCCCAGGATGTTCTCA
Organism: Cephalopachus bancanus; assembly: GCA_027257055.1. NCBI lineage: Eukaryota > Metazoa > Chordata > Mammalia > Primates > Tarsiidae > Cephalopachus > Cephalopachus bancanus. Next base: position 360,092 of record JAPVLO010000569.1, on the reverse strand, counting down.
AACTCCTGGCCTCAAGTGATCCTCCCAAAGTACTGGGAGTTACAGGCATGAGCCACCACACCTGGCCTTGTTTTCCATTTAAAAACATTTATTTAATTAGCTAATAGCACAGGAAATCTCTTCTTTTTTTTTGAGTTGGAGTCTCACTCTGTCGCCCAGACTGGAGTGCAGTGGCCGCTCCCGGCCAGCACTGCCTCGACCTGCTGGGCTCCAGCGATCCTTCCGCCTCAGCCTTCCGAGTAGCTGGAACTACAGGCGTGCACTACCACGCCCAGCTGATTTTTGATTTATTGTAGAGATGAGGTCTCGCCAAGTTGCCCAGGCGGGTCTCGAACCTGCAGGCTCAGGCAATCCACTCACCTCAGCCTCCCAAAGGCGCGGGATTACAGGCTGAGCCACCGAGCCCAGAGGAAACCTCTTCTTAAAAAGCTATGAAATGCCCCAGTTAGAGAAGGGTTAAATGAAATAAAACCTCCATAGTACAAATGGAATGCTTTGTCATTAACAAAACTGTTATAAATTTCCTTTCTCTGAGCGCTTACTTGTTTATCTCCTCTCCCTACCTCCAGGCAGCCTCGGGCTTTTCACAGGTCTAATGCAGCTTGTGTGCAGTTTCTGCTTAGATTACTGATGTTAATTATCTCCTCAGCACCTCTGCCTCTTTGTTCAGAGCTCCAAGCCTTGGCGATTGGCTCCATTTCAGCTTGCCCCAAGTAGCTCCGAACTTCTTTTTAAAAGAGCTACTCCTGCCAGTGTCTTCCCTTGGCTCTTTCTACTTTGCCCACTCAGGTTCCTTCCTCACTGAAAGTGAGAGAAATCTTCATGTTACCATCTGACTTCTGAGGAAGTCAGGCCTTTCTTTCTTCTGAGTAACCATCAAACAAAACAGAACATGAATGAAGCAAGCCTCTTCTCATCCCAAAGAAGGAGCTGTGCACTGTAAATGCAAGGACTGAGATTTCTGGTCAACAGGGGGCATGTAGGAGATAGAAGAGAACTCCACCTCCCTAGCCCCCACCCGTCTCCAAACACATGGGATTGCTGCATAAAATAGAACCAAAGAAAATTGGAAAATATAGCCAAGCTCAAGATTAAAAGTGAGAGGTCCTAGACTAGACTCACAAAGAGAAAATTCAGAGTCAGGGTAGTTAGTGGTAGCTGAAGTCACAGTAGCTCATAGAATTCTCAGATCAGCTGGGGCTGGAGTTCTGATACCTGACTTGGCTGCGGGCTCCATGCAGTAGAGTAAAGTTGAGTTGAGGTCACAAAGGTCGAGATTATGAGAGCTGGTGTAGCCATGAAATATGAATAAGAAAAACTCCACAAACCATCTTGGAAGTTGATAAGGAAAGCTTGATGTCCACTCTGGCCATGGTTATACAAAGGGTCATTAATCAAGAAGTTGGAATCCTGAGTCAATTGGCAGACTTGAGTTCTAAGTTCCCACTGCTGACATGTACAGGGACCTCAACTGAGAAGTGAACATAAAAACCAGCCAGAAACTGTTAAACCTGTAGGGTCGTGCAGATGCCTTGTGAAAGGGACACTTCCAAGCACTCCAAAAGCCCAGGGTGCATGGCAGATAATCTCCATTGAAGAGTGGTTCACCATCAAATATTATAATCACAAAAGAAAGCAAACTACCATAACGGATAACCAGATACATTAACTCAAAAAATTTGTATCCCAACATCTGAACATAAGAAAACAATTTTCAATAAATTGTAGTAAGTACACTTAAAATGTTAAATACTGGGATGATATAAGACCATACAACAAAAGATATAATTGTCAAAAGAACATATAAAAAGTCTGAAATTTAAAAATACAGTAGTCAGGCTGGGTGCAGTGACTCACGCTTGTAATCCCAGTATTTTGAGAGGCCAAGGCAGGAGGGTCACTTGAGCCCAGGAGTTCAAGACCAGCCTAGGCAACATAGCAAGACCTCGTCTCTTATAAAAATCAAAAAATTAGACAGTCTGGTGGTGCGTGCCTGTAATCCCAGCTACTTGGAAGACAGAAGGATCGCCTAAGCCCAGATGGTCAAGGTTGCAGTTAGCTGTGATTGTGCTACTATATTGCATCCTGGGCAACAGTGAGACCCTGACTCAAAAAAAAAAAAAAAAAATAGTCAAAACTTAAAAATTCAGTGGAAGGATGAATAGTAGTCTTTCATGACCAAAGTGAGAATTGACTAAATTTTTCTTTTTTTAAATTAAAAAATGTGGCATTCTTTATTTATTTATCAAACCTTCTTGAATTTTTCAAAGACTGGATCTGAGGTAATCACCTAGAGTGCAGCTCAGGGAGACATGGTATAGGAGAATGTTGACCCTTGTGTGATGCCTTTGAACCCATTTTCAGGTCCAATAAACCATGGCTCTCATTCTAGTCACTCCTGTTACTTCCTGGTTCACTGGGAATGAACTTTCTCACAAACATTGATTTATGCATTCACTTTTTCAATATATTTTTGCAGAGTATCTACTATATGCCAGGAACTCAAAGAGCTCACAGGGTTTTCAATACCACTGGGCATAAGAATCACTCTGAGTACCTTGCTAAAAAATGTCGGTTCCCCCAAAGATTCCGACTCAGTGGTAAAGAGTCCAGGAATATACAGTTTTACATGAACATGCCAGGTGATTCTGATTTGAGTCACTCTTGGCTTGCACTTTGGGACATGCTGGCCTGGTTCTTCTATGGAGTCAGAGGGGCTCACCATTTATCCCCTCTGTGCTGCCAGAGTCTTCATCCTGCTCTGGCTTTCTAAAGAGCTGAGAGAGAGTAAGAGAGAGATGTGAAATCTGTTTGGTGACTTCATCTGTGGAAATGTGAGCTTTTTTTTTTACTCCCACCTTCTTCCTCAGAGGAAATCACAGCCCTGGGTCTAGATGCATTCAGAAGGAATGGGTCCTGCGACTTTCTACAGGGCCACCAGCTGCATGATTTTTCTATGGGCCTGTTTTGCTTCTTTGCTAATAGACTCTGATGGTTTCTGCCCCGCTGCCCAGATGTGATGTTCCCAGCTGTGTTAACTTAGTGTTTGGTCCTGAGCTGCCTGCGTTGTGATATTCTGCCTTCCCCATCCTTGGAGGAGATTAACAATTCTGCTCCTTGGACTACAGAGAAAGGATGAAGTCAGGCTTTTTAAGTATAAGGAAGCTCAGTGGACCACTCACACAGTATGTGACACATCTAACCTGTATGCAGGGAGGCCAACCCCAGTTGGAGGCACAAAGACCAGGAGTCCAGATACTGAGGAGGCCAGGCTGCCAGGCCTGTCATGAATTTACCTTGGTCTTGATCCTTCTCTGTGAGTAGACAGTCCATCCTTCTCCCTGGGCTTCCTTGGCTGCTTGGAAACCAAGTCCTTTCTCTTCTCCTCTTGCTTTGCTCTTCCTAAACTTCTTGCCCCCCTTCTCTGTGCCTACCTTGTCCTTAGTTCTTACTAAACGTGGCCCACAAAACACAAGTTTCTCTTGAGGGAGAGAGAATTTTCAGTCCATTGGCTGCTGGATTGTAAAGGGCTTTAGAAATCATCTAATGAGTAAAGTTGACTACACTCCCTCAGCCATTTTCTCAACATCTTACAGATGTGAAAACTGATGTACAGAGAAAAAAGTGACTCTTTATGCTTATTCAGTTCACAACCAGACATTAATGAACACCTCATCCTCATGTTAGAACCAAGGCAGAAACAGAAAATAACAGATTCAAACAGTATGCAAACATTTGGAGAGTTTTGGTGGCTCATGCCTATAAGCACAGCACTTTGGGAGGCTAAGGTGGGAGAATGGCTTAAGACCAGGAGTTTGAGGTCACAGTGAACAATGATTGCACCACTGCACTTCAGCCTGGGAGACAGAGCAAGATCCTGACTCTAAAGAAAAGAAAAAGATTGGAGAAGAGGAGGAGGCCTCAGAAATCTGCATATAACTTATGCAGTGAGTCTTTAAGAATGACTTGGTTATCTTTAGTCCCTGTTTCTAAAAAGCACAAAATCTCTTTATTTTCATATGATCTCATTTCCTTCCAGAGTAGTAGTCTTGGACTCTAAGAGGGGCAAGGATAATTCTCTCCTCCCGCATGCAGGAAGAAATCAGCTGAGCCCCGAGATAATTCATTCAAAGCAGAAAGCAGAAGGCACGTCCCCTTGGCCAGAGCCTTTCTCCCAAGGTGGAGGGATCTCCTGACTTTCTTCTCATGGCTGACTTTGTCTCCTGATTTTGTTCCTTTGATCAGAGACCTGGCCAAGAATGTCAGGGTAATGGTAAGAGATCATCACCATGAGAAGAGAAGAGTCCTTGTGCTGGCTGTCCGGTGTTCTGGACTGTCAGGCAGGGACCTGTCACTTCTAATTCTGTACACTTCTAATTCTAATTCTTTTAATTCTAATTGTACACAGGAATTTGGGGCAAGTTCTCTGACTTCTATCTACGCTCTCCCTTTGGAATATAGCCACAACACTGAGTTTTTTTCTTCCTCTTCTTTTTTTTCCTCTCTCTCAAGATCCATGAAAATGAATTATCTTCTCACTGTCTGGGCTTGAGAATAAATAGAGAGCAGCAACTCCAGGGATTTGTGCTCTAGCCTGCTGCCACTCAGATTTGGGGAAAGCCACTTAGCCTCTTTGTGCCTCAGTCATTCCAAATATTCAGTGGGGATAACAAAACGTGCCTTTGCCATCTCAAAGGGCTGAGTGGGGTGAAACCCATGTGAGAGTATAAGAAGGAAAGAAGCATGAAAACATCAAGTGCCAGGCTAGGCACAGTGGCTTATGTCTGTAATCCCAATACTTTGGGAGGCCAAGGCAGGAGGATCTCTTGAGACCAGAAGTTCAAGACCAGCCTAGGCAAAACTTTTTTTCTCTCTCTCTTAAGGAGAGAGAAAGACAGAGGGAGAGAAAGAGAGGGAAAGAGAAAGAGAGAGAGCACAGAGCACCATATACAAACACAATCATCAATGCTTCACAGCCATTGTCATTTCAACAATGGCTCCTCAGCTCCTAGAAGCGTTCCACTAGCCAGAACTCCTTCGGGACTCCTCTTTCAGAAAGCAGATAATTTTGATTCAAACTGATATTGGGAATTTAGCTTTTGATAAAGTAACTTCTGTCCTGTGTCATTCCTTCAGCCCCATCTCCTTCCCTTTCTTTATCTACATTATCACCTTGAGACTTAGTCTTCTGGAAATAATCACCTTGAGGGCTTTTAAGGTCCCTGTTCATCAGAGAAAGCATCAACCATGCTCACTAGGCAGTACTTATGGTGGAAAGAAAGCAGAGTCAGACATTTCAGAAAGATATTTAGCAAGAGCTTTCAGAATAAAACTTAGTTACTTAGAAAGTTCAATTTATCAGAACAATTCATTTCGCAAGTGTTCCGGTTAGTTGTGCTGCATTGTTCCCTCCAAAAGCTTTCCAAGAGATGTTTGTTCAAATTGAATGGAACTCCACAAACCTTGTCTTTTCACTCACTACGGCTGGAGGAGGATGGAGAATGGAGCCCAGCCTCCAGCCTGTACTACTCTGAGCCTGCTGGAGACTCCCCTCTGCCATTGGCAAGGTCACTGTAGATAGACGGCACTCTAGAGCCATTCCCCGTGGGGATGTGATATTCTGCCCCCATGGGGATGTGTTTGCCTTTACTATTCTCAGAGGAGAGTGTATCACAGCAGCCCAGCATCTCTTGGTAACTGGAAGCAATCACCTGAGATATGGAAGCCCCTTATTGAACCTTATTGACTCAGTGATAAGAGGAGCCAATGGGGAAGTGTCAGCTTCCAACTTAACAGAACCACTGCTGTGTATGTTTCTTTGTAGAAGCAGTCCTCCCTCGGGAACTGGGATGTTCAAACTTACCAAGACCAGGAGAACATGGTCATCATGGAAAAATTCTACAAAGGTATTATTAGGTGTTGTGAAAGGTGTCACTCTTTCCTCTTCCACTTGGTTTTCAGATCTTTATATTTTGGCTTCAAGGGAAATGGCACCATTGTTTGGTCACAGGTTTAAAGCATATGTAGTATCCTATAGGACGTACCCCAATCTCTCAGGGTGTTGTCACCCAGCTCAGGTCACAAGTGAGTCTCTACTGGCTATTGCACTCACCTATCAGACCAGCTATCAGACATGGCAAGATCTGAATTTTATGGGCATGAACCTATTACTGTTCTATTTTTGCATTAAAATGAGTCTCTTTGTCAGAGGCGATATTGTCTAAGACACAACAATGATGGCATTCTGTAGGTCCCCTAATGAGTGTTGGCAGAAGAGTTTCAAGCAAAGACGGTAAATCTGTACAGAGACTGTGTATCTGTTCCCAGGAAGACAAAGCTTTGCCCCCTCCAAGGTGGAAGGAATGCAATAACATCAGGTGACAGCCTGGTTCTCACAGAGACAGGGTGGGAGCAGAGCTCAGTGCTTTCCTCTGCTATCGGCTAGTTGGGCACACAACACTTATCATTGCCAGAGAAGCCTTGCTGGGGGAGCTGAGCGACCGTTTCTGCATGATGGCCACTTTATACATCGATCTGTGGAGCAAGCAGGAGGGTGGTTAAGGAAAGAAGTCTACTGCAGCCACAAAGAGGGTCATCTTGCCTACCCTATTTCTGGAATTCCTCTGCAATGAGTGCTCTCTGCCTACCATTTCCTTGGGGTCACAAAAATCTTTACCCATTCCAAGAGTTTTATCTACATACTTCTTCCTCAGCTCTCTTTGTCGTATCAATCTTCCATTCTTAGTCTTTCCAAGTCCCCGACCAGTCAAACTAAGCTGTTAGCCACTGCCCATGAGACGGTCTGGATTTGTACTTCAATCCATCTTTCCTTCCAAGCAAATCAGATATTTTGTCCAAGTTTCTATCCACTGGGTAATTTTTTCTTTATCGCTGTCTTTCAGGGCCATCCCTGAGTAGGGTTATAATGTATCAGCCGTCCACTTCTGGCTGGTGCTAGGATACAAATAGACTTATCTATAAACCAGGCTACAATGTTCCCTTCTTCTATTAACTGGTCAGAGGGAATTTCCCATGAGGCCATCTATGTGGGTTGAGAAAGAGATGGTGAAACAGTGGAAGTAGATGTAATGGGCGTTTCAGTCAATTTCCCCGTGCCTCCCAGACCTACTGAGGACTGGTTTCACACAGACAAACTCTATTTAATAATGGAATACTGCTGCACACAGCTAATTTTATGATTTAATGAATGATATAACACCCGATTCATAATGACTAGCTCAAGTCACATTGTCACTTGGTATTACTTGGTCAGAGGTTCAGAGGTCACTTGGTATTCTTTTTTTTTTTTTTTTTTGCTGGAAGACTTTATTTCACAAGGTGAGGAACTCGGCAGGTGGCACAACCCACTCCCCAGGCTCTGGGAGGGAGGGGGTCTGAGCGGTGTGTGGGTGAGACGGTTGGTGTGGAGACACCTCAGGGAGGTCAGGGATGAGGCCCTACGGAGAGGGTGCCCCCCACCAGGCTGCTGGCCTGGCTCCCAGGGCAGCTGGGAAGGGTGGGAGGCCCAGGACAGATGCTTGGGAGTATGTGAGGGGAAATGCAGGCTGTGAGCTCAGTGACCGAGGAGCAGAGCGGGGATCTGCCAGGACATTTCTGAGTGGTTGTAATGCTGTGTCCAAGGATGTGAGATGGTGCTGCCACCTGAGTGGACAGACCTGTGTGCATCTGAGTATGTTGATCACATCACACTGCCCCCAGCTAGGCTGAAGAGGTGGGCCATGCGCCCAGCCTGGGATTTACTTGGTATTCTTTAGTCAAAGCATCTAAATACTTTAGGTGCTAGTGGATCTGCTACGTCCTAAGGCCAAAGTGGCAGAACAACTTGTACAATGTCCTCTATTGCCCTGGGACCGGCCCTAAAATGGCAGCCTTATGGGCTACTGAGTCAATGGGCTGGAGTAGAACTACCAACTGTTTCTTTCAAAATTCAAAATTTAAAGAGATCCATCAAACTTTGGGCCTTTTTCTTTTTTTTCTCTTTTTGTTTTTGTTTTTTGGGAGTCAGGGTCTTACTCTGTTGCCCAGGCTAGAGTGCAGTGGCATGATCACAGCTCACTGCAGCCTTGACCTCCTGGGATCAGGAGATTCTTCTGCTTAAGACTCCCGAGTAAACCGGGCTTGGTGGCTCAGCCTGTAATCCCATGCTTTGGGAGGCTGAAGTGAGTGGACTGCCTGAGCCCTCGGGTTCGAGACCCACCTGGGCAACTTGGCAAGACCTCATCTCTACAATAAATCAAAAAATCAGTCGGGCATGGTAGCGCGTGCCTGTAATTCCAGCTACTCAGAAGGCTGAAGCGGAAGGATCGCCGGAGCCCAGCAGGTCAAGGCTGCAGTGGCCGGGAGCGGCCACTCTGGGCGACAGAGTGAGACTCTGACTCAAAAAAAAAAAAAAAAAAAAGACTCCCGAGTAGCTGAGACTACAGGCAGGTGAATGCCCGGCTAATTTTTGTTTTGTTTTATTTTATAGAGATGAGATCTGGCTATGTTGCTCAGGCTAGCCATGAACTCCTGGTCTCAAGTGATCCTCCAGCCTCGGGCTCCCAAAGTGTTGGAATTACAGGCATGAGCCATTGCAATCAGCCTCATGGGCCTTCTCCTTTGTGATGCACCATATGGGATGGAGCAACTTAACTTTAACTTTGGAAGGTCTATCCTAGGGTCTATCCAGGTCAAGACCACTGAATCCCTAGGAGTTCCATGTGTCAGTGTCAGACTCCTATATTTTGTGGGATTTCTCTTTCTCCCTCTGTCATGCCTATGTCTTACAAAGGCTTTAAGGGTTCTTATAGCATCCTGCTCACCAGGTACAATTGACATAATGTCAAAAATATAGTGGGCTAGCATGAAGTACTGTGAAGTATCAAGGTTCCTTTGGATTTTATTAGAATAGAAAGTAGAAAAGTTGACATACCCTAAAGGCTATGAATACACAATGCTTCTGGTTGCTCTTGCTAATTAAGATGTAGAAAAAAAGGCTGAGGTGAGTGGATTGCCTGAGCCCACGGGTTCGAGACTCGCCTGGGCAACTTGGTGAGACCTCATCTCTACAATAAATCAAAAATTAGCCAGGCACGGTAGCGCGTGCCTGTAGTTCCAGTTACTTGGAAGGCTGAGGTGGAAGGATCACCGGAGTCCAGCAGGTTGAGGCTGTGGTGGCTGGGAGTGGCCACTGCACTCCAGTCTGGGTGACAGAGTGAGACTCCAACTCAAAAAAAAAAAAGATGTAGAAAAAAAAATTACTTTCCAGGAAATTTTTGTCAGGTGCCATTGCTCCAGTAAAGATGCTGGAGCAAGCTGGACCCAGTGGCTCACGCCTGTAATCCCAGCACTTTGGGAGGCAGAGGCAAGAGGATTGCCTGATTCCACAGGTTTGAGACCTACCTGGGCAACATGGCAAGACCTTGTCTCTACAATAAATCACAAAATTAGCTGGGCATGGTGATGCATGCCTGTAGTCCCAGCTTGGAAGACTGAGGTGGAAGGATCATCTGAACCCAGCAAGTCATGGCTACGGTGGCCATGAGCATGCCACTGCACTCCAACCTGGGTGACAGAGTGAGACTCTGACTCAAAAAAAAAAAAAAAAAAAAGATGCTGGAGCCAGAGCAGGAGCTGTAGTCAGCAATAACTAACTAATCAAGGTTAAGACAATCCACAGTCTTTCTCCACAACCTATAGGACTTTTTCCCTGGTTAAATAGGTGTTGAATAGGGGTAAGATTGGAACCACCATCACTTCATCTTTCAAAGCTTTGATGATGACTCTAATCTCTACAGTACCCTCAGGAAGGTGGTCTTGCTTTTGGTTTGCTTTTTTGGTAGGCACGAGGATAGGTAATGTCAGCTTCCCAGAGACTTCCTCTTGGCCTTTCTCACCCTAGCAGTTTTCATTCCATGACTCAGGGAAGGGGGAGGTTCTTCCAATTGTCATGTATGTCTATTCCAGCTACACCTTCAGGAACTGGAAAAATAGCCACGGGCTCGGTCTATGGACTTGCTAGAGTCATTATAAGATAGCTCAAGCCAAGATTTCATTTATCTCCAGACCTTCATAGGTCCCTGGTCTGACTGATGGATCATGATGATTTTCAGGGTCTCCAGAGATTAGCATCAGTCCAGAGTTAGTATCCAATAACCTCTGCAAAGTCTAGCCTATTTCCCTTTCTCTTGTGTCCTGTCATCCTAGCAAATGGCCTGTCAGGTATGTCTGGGAAAGGCTTGGAGGAAATTTATAAAGTACACTTGTGGTCACATTTCAGAGTTCATTCTTTTCTCTTTTTTTTTTGAGTTGGAGTCTGTCATTCAGGTTGGAGTTCAGTGGCATGCTCACAGCCACTGTGGCCTTAGGTGGCCTTCTGCCTCAGTCTTCCAAGTAGCTGAAACCAGAGGCGCATGCCACCATGCCCGGCTAATTTTTTGATTTATTGTAGAGACCAGGTCTACAATTTATTGTAGAGACCTGGTCTCTACAATCTCACTAAGACCTGGTCTCAAACCCCTGGGCTCAGGCAATCCTCTCACCTCCACCTCCCAAAGTGCTGGGATTACAGGCATGAGCCACCGTGTCCAGCCAGGGTTCATTTGTGAAGAGACTTGGCCTCTCCCTCGAACAACATGTTCTAAGTTTGTGAACCACCTTATCTCTGTGAACTGGGTGAGAAAGTAAGAATTATTACTATGGCTGTTTGAATCTACCCACCATAACTATAATTTTCTACCCATCAGAACTAAAATTTTGCCAATTGCATGGATCTATGCTATCTAGTATGGTAGCTACTCGTCACGTGTGGTAATTGAGCACTTGAGATGTGGGTAGTCCTGGTTGAGATGTGCTTACATGGAAAATACACATTGGATTTCAAAGATCTGGTACAAATAAATAATGTAAAATATCTCAATAATGTTTTATATTGGTTACATGTTGAAATGATAACACTTTAGATATGAGTTTAATATAATTATTTAATGAGTCAAAATATATTATTAAAATACTAGCATTTGCTTCTTTTTACTTTTTAAATTTTTATTTTTATTTTTTTTCAGGGGAGAGTGTGAACACAGTCCTCCCACTACCACAAATTATACGGTCAAGTTTCCCACATTTGGGAAAATCGCAGGGGTGCAATAGATAAGCCTCACCCTGGGAAAACCACCTTAGTGATCATGGTATCTCGCCTGCCAGGTAAGTATCTTTTTAAATTTTTTTATTTATTTTTGAGTTGGAGTCTCACTCTGTCCTCCAGGCTGGAGGGCAGTGGCACACTCCCGGCCACCGCAGCCTCGATCTGCTGGGCTCCAGCGATCCTTCCGTCTCAGCCTTCCGAGTAGCTGGAACTACAGGTGCGCGCTACCATGCCCAGCTAATTTTTGATTTATTGTAGAGACGAGGTCTCGCCAAGTTGCCTGGGCTGGTCTCGAACTCGTGAGCTCAGGCAATCCACTCATCTCAGCCTCCCAAAGTGCTGGGATTACAGGCTGAGCCACTAAGCCCAGCAGCCTCTTTTTACTTTTTTAACATGGCTACTAGAAACTTTAAATGTACAAATGTGGTTCATATTATATTTCTTTTGGACTGTGCTGATAAGGGTCAATTAGGACCACTGATGATCAATTGGCTAGCACTGTAGATCCATGTGGAGCAAAACAATCTGATTACCATTCTATCCTTCTGGCTATTACAGTAATTAAGCCTACCTTGTGTCTGGTAGTCAACCACTGTCTCCAATTGTCACTGTGGGTTTCCATTATTACCATTAGTGTTACAGATCCCAGTTCAAAGGCAACATCTCACTGTCATCTCTGGTCTATAAAATACAGTCACCACAGAACTGTTCAAGAATGCTGGTGTTCTTACTGATGAATTTTTAAATGCTTTTGTAGGGAGAGTGTCCTCCAGGCCCTAGGGAAGGGATTAAACAAGTTATATGTTAAGATATATTTCAATTTCCCATCACAGTAAAACTTTGGATTCTTTCTGCAATATTTTAGGGAAGTTCTGGCATTCTCAGCCTCATTGGATGTAAGGTGCTATTAATTACTCAACTAGGCAAACTATTAGAGCCACTCCCAACTGTTCAAGCTCCTTGAAACTCAGTTGAATTCACCTATATTGACAAATTTGATCCAATCCAACTGTATTTCATCCTCCTTGGCCCAATACTCTTGGATTGTATTCCCAAACATGTTCACTGGGTTACTGCCAATACAGTGGAAAGATATTGGGGTCGGGCTCGGTGGCTCAGCCTGTAATCCTGCACTTTTGGAGGCCGAGGTGAGTGGATTGCCTGAGCCCGCAGGTTCAAGACCCGCCTGGACAACTTGGCGAGACCTCATCTCTACAATCAATCAAAAAAAAAAAAAATTAGCCGGGCGTGGTGGCGCACGCCTGTAGTTTCAGCTACTTGGAAGGCTGAGGCGGAAGGATCACCGGAGCCCAGCAGGTCGAGGCTGTGGTGGCCAGGAGCGGTCACTGCACTCCAGTCTGGGCGACTGAGTGAGACTCCAATTCAAAAAACAAACAAACAAACAAACAGAAAGCAACGAAAGATATCGGGATTCCTCTGGAGTCAAACTATCTCCTGGAGAAGACCATTATGAGATGTAACTCTTACTATTAACCTCGAGGCATTGAAATATAGCAGGCCTAGGTCTTGAGGACGATAGATAGCCTCTAGTGATCCTCTGTGATTACCATATGTGAAATCACAGAAATCTTGATGCAAGGGACTACTTTTTCTAGCAAGGGGGGTTTGGGGGGACTAAGGATTCAATGATCCTAGTTTCATTTGTGTTATTCCAGATCAACCCAATCTCAGATCTAACTCCTTCCCAGCCAGTGCCCTAACCTTTACACAGCACACTCGGCAGGGTTGTACACTTCACAGGCATTGCAAATCTTTGACTCACACAATTATATTTTAGGCCTGACCCACAGCTTTGTCTTCTCTGAGGCTTCTTGAGATAGGGGATTTTCTAAGGCTTCCATAGAAACGTTCTGGGTTCTACACCCATGTGTTGAGTTGGACATTCAAGGCTCAAAGTTCCTCTCCCTCTCTCTCTCATAAACTCTCCAGCACTGCCGGAAGTAGCCAGCCCATGCTGCAATTATTGTAATCACTCCTGCTGCCATAACAATTAAGTATGGTAGTCATTTGGTCACTTAAAACTGTACTATCCACTGGCTCTCCATCTTACATCACCAGCAGTAATAATTTGAATCATCTTAATGTAACTTCATGCCACACCAGTGTCCCATTTCCCTCCACTGTAAGGTCACTTATGCCTTTTAAAATAAATGGGACACCTGGTTCCTGAATCGTATTTTCAAGGTTGTTTCTTAGAACCACCTCCATTACCAATGATTGCATTAGTCAGGGTCTCAGCAGGAAACAGCATCTCCACCAGATGGCTCAGATAAAGATATCTTAATTAAGAGATATAACGAGGATGAGCAAGGTTAAGGGGGCAAATATGGGATGTTAAGGAACGAAGGACTTAACTATGTGAAGTCATTACTACCTCAAGGACTTACAGGGGAAGCAAATAATGTCACCAGAGGAAGAAGTGAGAGGCAGAGTCATGGGGAAGGGGTCACAGGGCAGGAATTGCCGTCCGTGGAGGGTCATAAGCACTGCCAGAAACATGATGCAAGTTCAGGGAAGAGGCAGGTAAGAAATACTCCCAGCTTCATTGCCAAGTCCAGTTGGAAGCCAGAGAACAATGGAGCCCAGGTAATGCAGTCCAGAAAACGGGTCCAAGCAAGGTGAAGAAGGGCTGAGAATGCATGTCAGGTCAGAGAACAGAAGGAGAATAAGCAGCCCTCAGGTACTGCACTTCCCATGAACAACTTACTTCATTCCTTCTAACCTAATATCAGTGAGCCATGTACTATCATCCCATTTTACAGATGGGGAAATAAGTTCAGAAAAGAGCTTGCTCAAGACTATGCAAACAGTCAATGGTGGGGCTGCAGTTTGACCTGGGCAATCTGAACTTGAGGGTTTTTGTTTTGCTTTGCTTTGTTTTGCTTATTTATTTATTTATTTGTAGAAATGAGGCCTCACTATATTGCCCAGGCTGGTCTTGAACTCCTGGCCTCAAGTGATCCTCTCACCTCAGCTGCCCAAAGTGCTGGGATTACAGGTATGAGTCACCATATCTGGCCAGACAGTCATCCTTGAAGAACTTCCCCAGTGCTCCTGAGTGTGGTAGACATTGGCTCTTTGGGCTCTCTGTCACTCACATCCTTTCATGGAATAATGATTCTATTCTATTGCTTTGGGACAGCTTCCTCCATTCCCCTCAGGCCATGAGTGTGGTTGGTTTGAGGTCCTAAGCAAGTCAGCATATTACATTTCCTCAGTGACAATGACTGGTTCAAAGATGGGCACATGTCCCAAGTCAGGCCAAAAGGAGCCAACAGAGTCAATTCCTAGAATTTCATCAGGAATGAGATCTTGAGAAGAATTTGGGATACAACTATTGCAGCCAGATATCTACCAATGGAGCCAACCAAGGCCCAAATGGAAGAATGGCATGCTGAAGCATGACCCAAATCATGTCCTTATGACAGGCTGGAGCCCCAATCCAGCCAACACAGCCTGTCCAATCCCTGAGCTTTTTGTTATATAAGTCATAAATTCACTGTTTTTGCTTAAGACAGTTTTTTTGCCTTTTGTAATAACAAAGCAAATGTGGTGAGGTAAGGAGCTCATTCTACTTTCTCCAGAAAGTGCTCCAACCTCTGCCCTTACTCTGCAGATGCTAGAAGCCTGGGAGTGGAACCCAGGATGGAAGAAGCCCTGGAGAAGAGGAATGCATCCCCAGGGATCAGAGACAAGATAAATGCTTGAATCAACACACTCCCCCACAGAGGTATATTTAGTAAACTTTTTTTCTCACAGGGCTTGAAAGAGCAAAATTGCTTTTTTAAAAATAATAAAAAGGAAGCAGCCACTGTGGTTTCTTTTGACACCAGCCTAATTTCGTGGCTGTCACAATACTTCCAAATAACATGTGTAAGACTTCGTTGGGCTGTCTCTTTTCCCCAAAATTCAAGGCAAAACAACAACAATAAAAGTCTGTAGCTCCAGTTGCATAACAATGTTTGGTCAGAGGCTTCCTGAGATCTATAAGATTCCTGGGTGGTTTATAGGACCTGATGTTTTCCCTGCAACTGCAAAATGGCTTTATGCAAATAAAACGTGGGTAATAGTGTGAAGCCGGGTGACAGCCTGAACTCCCAGGTTCATCATTTAGTGTCTGTGGATACTCCTGACTATTTTCTCTTTATTCTCAGTGTCCTTTTCTACATATAAGAAATATTTCATAATTGTTTTAGCTAGAGAAACATGATCTTGGGGATGTGTGGGAAATGGAGGGTCTTAAGGGTCTGGAGATGAATTTGGGGACTGTTGCAGAAATTCATATAAGAGATACGGTGGCCTGAATAAGGACCATGGCAGTGCTGAGGAAGGGAACCAGTGCTTTCAAAAGATATTAAGGAAGCATAATGAGCAGACTTGGTGCTCAGCTGGGGGAGAGGGATGAGGAATAAGAAAAACTGGGTTTCTTTTGGGTTGGACAAAATTGAATGGATGGCAGTAAGACAGAGTCTCAGGAAGGAAGAGGGAAGTGGTAGAATTCAATTGTGATGCCTCCTGGGCAGTTGTTACCTGGATTTGGAGCTAAGCTGGAGATGAGACTCCTCCCTCAGAAAAGAGTGTGGTATGAAGAAGGATGGATTCTTGAGGAACCAAGAAGATGGGCAGAGAAAAAATGCCCCGTAGCCAGAGGGGTAGAAAGACAATCAGGAATGTATGTTTTCATGAAAGCTAAGGGAGGAGTAAATTTCAGGAGGGACATGGGAGGAACGGGAAGTGTGTGCAGCACCTATGCCCCGCCCGTGCTCCCCTTCCTAACACCTGACTCCCCTTTCTCCATCCCCAAACCTCTCTCAGCTGGATACAGTGGCTCACACTTGTAATTCCAGCACTTTAGGAGGCTGAGGCAGGAGGATTGCTTGAGGCCAGGATTCAGATTCTGGTTCAGAGTCTTCCTTTCTCTTGGTTTCCTCTCATATCTCTTTGTCACTGACTGAATAACCACCACACCAACACATTACCTTAAAAATGACGGATGAGAAGTTACCTATGGAGGTGCGCTTGATGCCTTTTCCCAGCCTCCACTCTGCATGAGGCTACTTCCTCCCAATGCCTTGGCTGCGCCACCATACACTCTTTCCCCACCTGCTCCATCAGGCCTCATCTTCCCTGACTTTCCCATAGTGCTGGTCAATGCCAACCACTCACTCTCTTTTTCTCCCCTGCCACCCGCTTCTTGCTTGGCAAATACATGTTGAGTACCTGTTGTGAAATGGAATTCAACAACCTAAATTATTGACTCCAGATTATGTGTCAGATGATGAGACACACAGATCTTGCCTTCAAGAAGCTCATGGACTCGTTGGTGAGACAGTTGAGTCATCTGTCACCATAGTGTGAGGTGCAACAGTACAAAGGCATCCATGTCAGCGTAAGGGCATTTAGGGATATAAAAAGAGCCGAGCACTGCAATGTGTGTGAATGCATGTGCAAGCGAAGTGGGAGAGAGCAAGGCATTTACAGAGAACAGATTGGATATGTGGAGCTTAGGGAACTTGTGGGAAGTACCACAGAATGTAAGAACAGCACTCCTTCGTATTGCATATGTGCCTAGCTAGCCACCAGCAGCCATTTTCTCTTGGATCTGGCTGGACTTCATTTCCCAATCTCTCTGGCTGTGAGGTAGAGACATATGACTAAGTTATTACAATAAGATGTGAGCAGAAGTGTTATTTTATAGTCATGACAAATATAAATTCTCTAAATTCAGATAGTTACAGAGGTAATCACAAGAAAGAACCTCATTACTAGGAGACATATAGAAAGTCTATTCAAGTAGTAGATTTAAAGGTAGGAAAAAGCAGAGGAAAAAGCAAGAAAACAATTCCATTCCACATGCATTAAGGACTAGTCATGTAAAGGGAATGAGTAGGGGCACAACAGTGAAAAGCTCCCAGTCTGCGCCTAACCCAGATTCTTACTCTCCAGCCCCTCTCGCCTGGAACCTCACTCCATCTCATGACACACCCTGCTGCTGTTGATGGTGGTGGTGGGGAGGTTTTTTCTTTTTTTGTAGACGTGGGGTCTCGCTATGGTGTCCACATTGGTCCTGAACTCCTGGCCTCAAGCAATCCTCCTGCCTCAGCCTCCCAAAGTGCTGGGATTATAGGCGTGAGCCACTGTACCCAGCTGAGAGAGGTTTGGGGACCAAAGATGGAGAAAGGGGAGCCAGGTGTTAGAAAGGGGAGCAATAGCCGGGCTCGGAGGCTCAGCCTGTAATTTCACGCCTTTGGGAGGCCGAGGTGAGTAGATTACCTGAGCCTGCGGGTTCGAGACCCACCTGGGCAACTTGGCGAGACCTCATCTCTACATTAAATCAAAAATTAACCGGGCGTGGTAGCGCGCGCCTGTAGTTCTGGCTACTTGGAAGGCTGAGGCGGAAGGATAGCCAGAGCCCAGCAAGTTGAGGCTGCGGTGGCCGGGAGCGGCCACTGTACTCCAGTCTGGGCAATGCAGTGAGACTCCAACTCAAAAAAAAGGGGGGGGGGAGCACGGGCAGGGCATAGGTGCTGCACACACTTCCCGTTCCTCCCATGTCCCTCCTGAAATTTACTCCTCCCTTAGCTTTCATGAAAACATACATTCCTGATTGTCTTTCTACCCCTCTGGCCACGGGGTATTTTTTCTCTGCCCATCTTCTTGGTTCCTCAAGAATCCATTCTCGGGACTCCTCCCTTCTCACACTACACTCTCTTCTGAGGGAGTATCATCTCCAGTTTAGTTCTAAATCCAGGCAACAACTGCCCAGGAGGCATTACAGTTGAATCCCACCACTTCCCTCTTCCTTCCTGGGACCTTACCTTACTGCCATCCATTCAGTTTTGTCCAACCCAAAAGAAACCCAGTTGCTCTCATTCCTCATCCCTCTCCTCCCACTGAGCACCAAGTCTGCTCATTATGCTTCCTTAATGTCTTTTGAAAGCACTAGTTCCCTTCCTCAGCACGCCATGGTCTTTATTCAGGCTACCATATCTCATATGAATTTCTGCAACAGTCCCCAAATTCATCTCCAGACCCTTAAGACCCTCCATTTTCCACACATCCCCATGATCACGTATCTCTAGCTAAAACAATTATGAAATATTTCTTATATGTAGAAAAGGACATTGAGAATAAATAATAAAATAAATGTGTACAGTTGCCATTCAGAATTAACAAATGGGAACATTTTCTGCCTGTTTTCTCGTGGAGAAATATTTCTAGGACACAGATTTTAAATTTACATAATGTCACTTTCTTGATTAGAAAGTTTCAGTGAATCTAAATTGCACTCAACAGAACTTCCAAACTGCTTAACCTGTCTTTCAAGAGCATCTGTGGCAGCGTAGTGGTTAATAAGAGTGTGGGCTCTGAAGTCTACCACTTATCAGCTTATAACTTACCAGTTACTTAGCTTCTCTGGGTCTCAGTTTTCTTGTCTGCAAAATGGGATAACGTTATGAGGAGGTTTGGGAATTAACTAGGATGTACAAATTGTCTAGCACAGTACTTGGCACGTAGTAGATATGTTAGTTGTCTAACTCTCCTATCCTGAATTTCAAGGCAAGAGAGAAAGGTGGCAACAAGCAGAGAGAGAGCTTTTGAAGTAAGGGGAGAAGGAAAGGAAGAGAACAAGATCAAGAGAGGTTAAGGAAAGAGTTGGACAAGAGAAAAAAAGACCGAGAAGATGAGAAGAGCGACGTCTACATGGAGGAAAAGGAAATGAGAAGAGAAAATGTCAAAGGAGGAGACAATACCTCCTCCGGATGCAAAGAGTCCTTCTCAGGATGAAGGGTGACTGTGGGGTCGGGGAGGATTAAATATGACGATGATGGCTTCGGGCCTGGGGTCGATGCCCGTGAGGGCGCTGCAGGCAAGAGTGCGATCTCAGGGTTGGACCCCAGGCGCGGGAGCAGCTCCACTAGGGGGCGGTGTGGAGCCCTTGCTCTTTTTCGCCTGTTGGTAATTCACCTCCTCCCTGGGATTGCTGGGGAAACACGGATTCAGTGGGTGCTAAGTCCGTTGGATAGATTCTGCTCCTTGTTATTTGAGGAATAGGACGGGCATCGAGCTTTCTGGAGATTAATTTTTGATTTATTGGTGGTAACAATGATTTATTCTGATACACCCCCCGGGGCGAAGAAAGGACTGTAAATATTTTAAATGTTGTTAGCTGGTGACAAGAAACATCGCTGGCTGGGGAGCAGGGCAGATGGGAATTTCAAATGCCTTCCCTAAATTACTTAAAGGCAAACTGTGAACACTTGCTACTTGTTTACGACAGAGGCTGGGGGAAGAGGGTGAGAAACATATTAAATTGTTATCTTATTAACTCAGACAACATCTAATGTTTCCTCCGCAGAGTCCATTTGCTTTTCCCACAGAATGGATTGGATTGGATTCCACAGCCTGCTGAGGCAAGGTAAGGAGGCAGCCTTCAGACTCCCAGAGAGAGCAGGTTGTATGAGGGTGATCGGGGACAAGAGCCACCTGGCTCATGCTCTCCAGCAGGACCTGAGGAGCCCAGGACTGAGAGCAGGTGGGTGGTGGGGAAAGCCCTGGACAAGAATCCCACACTGGTTGTGCGACCTCAGGTGAGGCACCTTGACCCAGAATCTGTTTCCCCATCTGTAAAATTGGATGGTAATTCTTGCTGAGGTGGCAGGGTGGAGACTACACTTGGGAATATTTGGGTGATTATTGGAAGAAACATCTCCTCGGGTTGGTTTTTTCAGCCTCTTCACCCCTTGGTTCTCCTGTCAGCCTTGATGGTTCAGGAGAAGAGAGATGATGATTCTCTTTCACAGGATAAGAAAATCTGCGGCTGAGGCAAGAACTCCAGCTCACAAGGGGAGTGGGAGGAGCCCAGGAGTATGTCATGGGTGAAGGTCAGTGCCAGGCTCTCTGGGAGCTCCTGTGGTCATCTGGCTTCATCCCACCTCGAAGGGTCAGGGGTAGGGTGCCAAGAGGGAGGCACTCACACGAGGCTTGCAAACTTTAAGGGGGTGCCACAAAAACTCAGTAATCAGGACAAATAATATCTTACTGCAATATTTTTATTTTATTATTTAAAATATCTTTTTGGAAATTCTCAAGTAGCACTGAGCCCACATTATTTTATTTTAGAGATGAGGTTTCACTATGTTGCCCATACTTGTCACAAACTCCTGGGCTCAAGCGATCCTTTCACCTCAGCCTCCCAAGTAGCTGGGATTACAGGCGTGAGCTACCACACCCGGTGTCATGTGATATTTTTGAGAATTAAAAATCATGTTAAAAAAATCCATATTGAACAAAACATGAAATTTTAAAATAAAGACAGAGTCAATCTTCCTATCATAAAACAAGCTGTTTCTTTCCCCTGAGCACAGAGGCAAGGCATGTCTTGGGATAGGGGAAATACCACCTGGGACTCCACACTGGGATTTTGTCCATGTTGGCCTCTCAGTTCAGGCTCTGACTCCTTTTTTTCTCTGACCTCCAGCTGTCTCACTAGAGAGAGTAAGCAATCTGCTCATGGGCTCTGGAGTGAGGCAGGCTGATTTTAATCCCTGCTCCATTACTTCCGAGCTACAGATCTTAGGATAGTAGCTTGGAATCGTTGCTTGACATAGTATAAGCCTGTTTCCTAGTCTGCAAACTTACAGTTTTCAAATCCGTACCTGTCTCGTTGGGTTATTGTGAAGATTACATGAGATCATGTGCATATGGCACTTAACTCTGATCTTAGCCATATTAAGTACTCCATAAACATTAGTTATTGTTTTTACCTGTAAATTGTGTATCATGTCCTCAGTCCCAAAGGGAAACAAATTTCAAGCTAAAGAGACATAACACTGCCTAGAAGGAAGGAGGAAAAAAAATCCAGCACGGTGCTCCATTCCACGCCTGGAAGCCACCAGGAAGACAGTGCTATCTGCTCATCTTTTCAGCTCCCAAATGAATTCCAGGCAAGGCCAGCCCCTCCCAAGAGAGGTTCCAGGTTGGGCCCTACCTGCCAGACCACCTGCCATGGTGAGTCTGCTAATCCCAGCCACACATTGCCGGAAGCAGGTGCCACGAGCCCAGAGATGAGTCACAGGAAAACCAGAAGTCAGGGCAGCGGGACCCTAAGGGTCTTGGTGATGAAAAGCTGGCCACCAACACTATAACTGGCCCTGCTTCCTTTTCTGGGTTGGATGCTAAGGCGTCTGGAGCTAAAATTATGGTCCATCTTTAGCAAGCATATAATACTTCATTTCACACATTTGGTGTACGAACCTCCATCTAAAATTCCTGCTATTTTCCCCTTGTCTCATTTCCCCTCACTTGTTTTAATGTACTTTAAGCTGCCTTAAATCCATTTTGGAATAAGGTGGGGAATAAATAAATACATCCTATCTGTATTTAAACAGCTTCCTATTGTATATGTATATATTCTTGTGTATCTCTTTTCTAAAAATTACTGCCTGCTGATGCCTGCAAATGGCTGTGTTTGCGTGTGCTAATTGTGTAACTGACTGGATTTAAAATTGAGAGCTCTGATGAGTACCCAGGAAGCAAGGAAACAGGGTGTTTTCATTCTCAGTATAAAAGGGAGGGTTGGGCCTATCTGTCTGCCCCAGGAATAGTCAGTTTAAGGCGGCGATTCTCAAGTGGGGCCAATTTTGCCTCCCAGAGGACATTTGGCAATATCTGGAGACATTTTTGCTTATCACAATTTGGGGGAGGCATCTGGCATTGCCACTGGCATCTGGTGGGTAGAGGCCTGGGATGTAGCTAAACATCCAGCAATGCACAAGTTGCCTCCCATAACAGAGTCATCAGTCTAAAAGTGCGGAGATTGAGAAGCCCTGATTTAGGGGGAGATGAGTTCTAGACGAGGGGAGGAGTACAGGCTTGTAGCTACCAAGGTTGGGCTAGAAAACACTGGGGCTGCCTTCCTGAACCTGGCCAGGAAAAGGAGACAACTGAGAGGGCCTATCTCCTCAGTTACCAGGAGAACCTGGAGTCTCTTACTGGGGTCTCAGGAGGAGCAAGAACAACCTAGAAAAGAAACAGACTTCTCAGGTGTCCTCTCAGGAGTCAGACTTTGGCTGTCTGGGAAGGGGAAACCCTGTATTCAGCATCGGATATCTTTTAGTTATGCCTGCACCTTCCTCCACCAGGATCTCTGCCCCAGGAGGCTTCCGGCTGTGTGAGGCCCTAAGGGAGCCCCAGCAGGGGATGAGAAGGCAAAGGAGAGTGAGAAAGGGGCACTGCTTTCCTGGCCTCTCTCCATGGGCTGCCTCAGGCTGGCAGCCTTCCTCCTCTCAAGGGGTCCCTCTCCACAGTAATGTCTCCTTACAGGTTCTGGAAATTATATAATGATGGCCTCCTTCTGTCCTTCTAGTTTAGGCATGGTCATAGACCCCCCCCACTGTACTAGTGCTGGGATCCTACACCCTGGTTCACAGGTTCCTCATATTCTGCTGCATTAGGGTTCTCCAGCAAAGCAGAACCAACAAGGAGCAGAGAGAGAGGGAGACTGGTTCACACAATTCTGGAGACTGAGAAGTTCCATCGTCTGCCATCTGCAAGCTGGAGACCCAGGAAAGCCTGGTGTGGTTTGAAGGCCTGAGAGCCGAAGGATTGATGATGTAGAATTTAGTAGAAGCATGAAGGCCTGAGAATCAGGAGTGCCCAGGGCAGGGGAAGATCAATGTCCCAGCTCAAGCAGTGAGGCAAAAATGAGTCGACCTTCCTCCACATTATCATTCTGTCTAGGCCCTCTGTGGATTGGATGAGGCCCACCCACGCTGGGGATGGCCATCTGCTGCATTTCATCCACTCATTCAAATGCTAATGACTTCTGGAAACAACCTCACAGACACACCCAGAAATCATGCTTCTCCAGATATCTGGGCACCCTGTGATTCAGTCAAGTTGATGCATAAAATTAACCATTACACCTGTCTATACCTTCATAAATAGTCCCTTTTTAAATTTTTCTTCAAATCCTCTTAATTTGAGAATGCCCTATGTTTCCTCCAGAGATCCTAGACGACACACATTCATTCATTCATTTATCAAATGTTCATTGAACACCTACTGTGTACTTCGACTGTTCTAGGTGCTTGGGCTACACAGGTGGACAAAACAAAGATCCCCACTTACTGTCCCCCCATCTTCTAGCTGGTGCCGAGCAGCACCTGAGTGTCCTCACTTCTGGTTGGTCAGAGTGTCAGTCTGTCTGTCTCAGCTCTGTGCCTGTGGCATGTGTGGCTGAGTGAGAGCTGCTCTCCAGCCAGCCAGAGCATTCCCGAGGAGATAGGCCCCAGGGCAACAGGCAGTGCGGCACAGCCCTGACTGCCATGGCTCTGCCACCAGCCAGCTCTGAACACCCAGACGAGCCACTTGGCCTCTTCAGCTCTCATTTCCTTGTTTCCAAGAGGAGGGGCTAGACTAGATAACCAACTCGCAGATTTTCCATATTTAGAATTAGAATTTCCTGGTCTGAGCTGCTGCCAAAGTCCTGGATTGGAGGTGGCAGAAGCAGGCATTTTGTGTCAACTGTATACATCCTAGATCCTCCAGAAGGGGCCTTGGTGAGAGCAGAAGAAGTCTGGGATCTTCAGATCCTCCTGTTGGCTGTCCAGAGATGGCTGTCCTGCTTGCTTTCTGGGGTATGGAGGTGGCATGAGCTCTTCTGGATCCTCTAAGGCCCCCTGACAACCACCTCTTTCTCTCAGGGCTCTGTCTGTTCTTCTGGGTCCAGGTGCTGCAGGCCAGGAAGCCAGAGGGGTACAGGGAAGGTAGTCCCTGGGCCCCTTAGCCCACTCAGGGTAGCCTTTCTAGTGCCAGCTGGCAGGCCCAAGCAGCCTCTTAGGCAAACATATGCACAAAGCTTGCTGGATGCTACCAGCCGTCAGGGCCTGCCAGAGGCAAATGAGTCCCCTGACTTAAGGCAGTGTCACATCCAGCCAGACCAGGCTTACAGGCGTCCCTCCTGCTCTGGTGGACTTTCAGGGCGGGACCCCAGCAACCTCACTTTAGAAAGTTGGTGAGGCTGAGTGTGGTGGCTCACGCCTCTAGTCCCAGCACTTTGGGAGATTAAGGCAGGAGGATTGTTTGAACCCAGGAGTTCAAGATCAGACTGGGCAGTATAGTGAGACTCTGTCTCTATTTAAAAAAGAAAAAGAAAAAGAAAGAAAGCAGTCAGTGGAGATTGAAGAATGGGAAACTGGGCTGCTGGTGGTAAACAGTGATCCCCACTGGGGACGAGTGAGCAAACATGTGCTGTGTCTTCATGAGTCCAGTGAGTTGTGTGCCTGACGCCTACATAGAGATCAGCTTGTCTAGCCTCACAACTCCTTGGTGAGGTGGGTACCTGTATAGCCCTTTACGGATGAAGACACTGAGACTCTCCCAGGGTCACACAGCTAGCAAATGGAAGAACCCAGTCTCACTCTACAGAGACCACACTCCGCCCTCCCTGCCCCAACCTCCGTCCTCTCTGCAGGATCTGGTTCCCAGCCTGACTCCTTGGTCCCATGGGAAGCAGTAGGGTTAAGTGGGAGCTGCTCCATGCCAGCAACTAATCTGTAAGAGGTGGGTGGGGTGGGGCACTTCAGAAGAGCAACATCCCTGAGGGGCTGCCCCTTAGCACATAGCCTCCCTGCTAGGGCCCACCCTATCCGACGCTGGGCAGAGAGATGGTCAGGTCCTGTAAAGCAGCTTCTCATGTCATCTTCCAGGGGGAAAGGCGAGGACAGCAGAGGCCCTGGTCAGGGCAAGTTCAGCTCTGGGGAGAGGTGGGAAAGGATGGAAGGTGGGTTCCTGTTCAGCCTCTATGTGTCAAGGACATACTAGGCACCCCACACTAGCTGAGCACACCCGTGCTCTCACCTACTCCTGACAACAGACCTATGGGGAAGGCAGGGTAAGTTGATGGTAGGGTTTGCAGAAGCTCTGAGGGGTTCAAGGCTAAAAGACAAAGGGCAGAGACAAAAGTCTAAACCGAGGCCTTCTGATTACACAGTACTGGACTGTCATTTGGGCTCTATAACAAGCTACCATAGGCTGGGTGGCTTATACGTAACAGAAATTGATGTCTCACAGTTCTGGAGGCTACAAGTCCAAGATCAAGGCACCAGCAGACTCGTGAGGCTCACTTCCTGGCTCATGGATGGCTGTCTTTTCACTGTAGTCTCACATAGCAGAAGGAGTGAGGGAGGTCTTCAGGGTCTCTTTTATAGAGGCGTTGATCCGTGGGGATCAAAGGAGGCCTAAATGTTACCTGTAGATGACTACTTGTATACCTAATCCTGAATTGTACCCTACATCTTTTTTTTTTTTTTTTTTTTTTGAGTTGGAGTCTCACTCTGTCGCCCAGACTGGAGTGCAGTGGCTGCTCCCGGCCACCGCAGCCTCGACCTGCTGGGCTCCGGCGATCCTTCTGCCTCAGCCTTCCGAGTAGCCGGAATTACAGGCATGCGCTACCACGCCCGGCTGATTTTTTGACTTACTGTAGAGATGAGCTCTCACTGCCCAGGCGGGTCTCGAACCCGCGGGCTCAGGCAATCCACTTACCTCAGTCGCCCAAAGGCGCGGGATTACAGGCTGAGCCGCCGAGCCCGGCGTACCCTACATCTTTAAAATAAAGGCATTTATCCTACTCATGAGGACTTTGCTCTCATGACCTAGTCACCTCCCAAAGGCTCTACCTCTGAATATCATCTCAATGGAGATTAGGGTTTCAACATTTGCTTTTAGGAGAAACACAAACATTCAGTCTATAGCATGAACACTCAGTGGATGGTGGTAGTGGCCGAACAGGAGTTGGACGCTCCTTCATTCATTCAATAAGTATTAATTGAGCACCTAAGAGGTAGGTGCTGGGAACATGCCAGAGAGCAAGATAGGCACAGTGTCTCCCGGCATGGTGCCCACAGTCTGTGAAGAGACAAACTATATTTTTAAAAATTATGAAGATATTTATATGTAATTCAATTACGTCTTTATTGTAAACATGAACCTCATTTTTTATAAAACATATATATGAACTTTGAACAAAAAGTGCAGAGTTCTGTAAGAACAAGTAACACGTACTAGGTGGTTCAGACTTCTCTATAAAAGGTCCTTAGGGACGATCATGGGAGGGCGTCCAGGAGACTTTTCTTAAAGCTCTGTTGCCTAGCAAGCACTCAGTTCTTATACGAAGTGATGTACTGGTAAACGTTTAGCAACCATGTGTGCCAATTCCCTTAGTGTGAAGATTCCCACCATGGCCAATTCCATGCTGCCAGTGTGAAGTCTGAAAGCAGAGTCGAGAAAAGATGCACACAGTTGGTCGACTCTCTTGGGCTGGTGTGAGCTGGCTCCATCTCGCCCCCGAGTTATGCTTATTGTGGGTGAGGTACTTTGAAGAGATTGATGGAAATTATGGTGCTTCATTTTAAAATTTTTATTTATGTATTTAGTTAGTTTTCTTAATTCTTTTTCTCTTTCTGGTTCTCTTATTGGATTAATTCACAAGTCTTATCTTCAAATTCTGAGATTCTTTCTGCTATCTAGTCCAGTCTACTGTTAATACTTTCCACTTCCCTAAGTCTTTCATTTTCAGAAATTCAGATATTTTTAAAGTATCTAACTCTTTTGCAAAATTTTTATCCAAATTCTGAATTTGTTACATTTCTTTATGTTGGTTTTCAATTTTCTTTTGAATTCCATTGAGCAATTTTATAAACACTCTTTTGAATTCTATCTCTGGAATGTAAAGATTTTATTTTGTTTGGGATCCATTACTGGAGTTAGTTTGGTCTGTTGGAAGAGTTGAAAAACTTCATTTTTTCATATTGCCAGGATTCTTTTTCATTTGGGTAGATTATTTCTTTTTATCATCATTTTTTCTCTTTTAATTTTTTTATTTTAAAGATGTAGGGTAAAATTCAGGGTTAGGTATACAAATGTTCATTATGCAGGTACCCTTGTTGATGAGGCATGCTTCTCCTCCCCCAGCAGATTCCCACTACTGCCAATTCTGCCTCCCCTCCATAGTGCTTTAAATCACCTAGAATCTCCCCTTGATGCTGCCCCTGGGCTATACTACTCTGGAGAGAGAAGAGGGTTGTACCTGGCCTCCTCCCTGGGCTATGTTTGGAGACTGCACTGTGGGTCACCTCAGATGAGCGCAGAGTCCCAACCTTGGCATCTGCCCGACACTCTGCACTCCCAGTCAGGTGTCAGATCTGCTGAGAATCTCACAGGTCCCCGTACTGTGCACACATGGCAAAGAGCCCTCACCCCAACATCATAGCACTCTTCAGCAGGTGGCCAGGGTGAGTAGCATGTCCCTGCAGACGGGATTTGTAATATTGCCAATGTCTGTAGTATGAGGGGTTAATTGGGCAGGCAGTTGCATCATAGAGAAAAGAGCCCTGGTCTTGGAGCCAAGAACTTGAACTTGATCTCAGCTCTGCTGCTTACTGCTATGGAACTACAGACAAGGCAGGTCACTTTTTTTTTTAATTTAATTTTTTTTTTTTTTTTTTAGACATGAGGTCTGGCTATGTTGCCCAGACTGATCCCAAACTCCTGGCCTCAAGCAATCCTCCCACCTCAGCCTTCCAAAGCTCTAGGGTTGTGGATGTGAAACATCGTGCCCAGCCCTGGTCACCATCTGAGCCTCACTCTCCTGTTGTGTGAGATGAGGAAATGGTTGGTACTAATCTCTGGGCATTGTGGAGGGCAGAGTGAGATGGCGTCTATGAAAGCACTTGCTTTGTGCTGGGCACATGAAGCTTGAATCCTAGGCCTCCATGTTTAATTAACTATAATCCATGGTGACAGTCACAGAGTTCAGGCATTGGGGTGGGCTGAAGAGGTTGTAGACCTCTCCTTCCCACACTATTAAGGACTCCCGTAACGGTGTCCCTGGTGGCAGCCACCTTGTCTCTGCTAGGTAAAGTCTAGAAATTGAGGTTGGCTACAATCTTGGAGACCGAGACAGCACTTGGGGTT
Source organism: Cephalopachus bancanus (assembly GCA_027257055.1). Lineage (NCBI taxonomy): Eukaryota > Metazoa > Chordata > Mammalia > Primates > Tarsiidae > Cephalopachus > Cephalopachus bancanus. The sequence goes on along the minus strand of JAPVLO010000569.1, from coordinate 331,951 downwards.
AGAAAGTTCTTCTTTCACTGACTTGAAATCTGCCTTCTCTGTGTCCATCAGTGGGCCCTACCCTGCATACCCACATACACTCTGACATACATCAGCAGGAGCATAAATATTTATGACATGTAGCTAATGCAGTCGGCTTATAGGATTCCCGGAGCTTCAGATGGGAGTTTTTTGCACAAGAAGTCCTTTATCTGGGGGGAGTTCTGATGGGGGAGTGGCAGACTTAGGCACAGAGAAGCGCTCTTGGCCTCTCTGAGTGTTCTGGAAGCCTGCCCTTCACTGCGGCAGCCCGGGTGTCTGCATTTGCAGGGAAGGTTGGCTGGCAGCTGCCACCGTGGGCTCTGGGCACTGAGATCAGCTGTTTTCCCAAAGCTTTCGCTCGAGAGGCCCCTCCAAGGCTCTGCAGGGCCAGGTCTCAGGAGGAGAGATCCACAGTCAGAGGGTCTAAAGGACTGCTCACCCCAGCTGCTCTGAGACAGAGCCCTTGGAGAGGGTAGAGCAGAGGCTGTCTACTCACCCCTGCTAGAGGTTTCTAGATTCCTCCAGAGCTGAGCCCAGAGAGGAAGTCCTGCCTCTAGCTCCCAAAAGATCCTCTGATAAAGTCATCCTACTGCATCCTCAACACACTGGCCACACATCAGGAAATGCAAAGATTTCAAATACTTCAACTGGTGTGGCCAAGGGCTCATACACGTATGGGACCAGTTCCCACCATGGCTGGCTGGTCAATACCCTCAGTATGGGACACTTCTTGTTCGTTTGTTTGTTTGTTTTCAGTTTTTAAAAAATCAGAGCTTGTCCTTTATAGGGACACATGGTTTATTAACTTCTGGCCTCTGGGGGTTGGGGTGTGGTGGGCTAAGGAGTGAGGGGGCTCCCTAGAGGGACCGTCCGTCACCTGAGAACTCAAACCTCTGAGGCACCCACTCTGCTGTCAACACAGAGGAGGGCAAAGAGTTGAGTGAAGTCCAGACCCCTGCCTTCTAAGAGACCCCAGTGCAGCAGGGGAGGTGAGACTCACAGTGCTCTGATGAGCAATTCGGCCAGGGTATAATTACAGACTGCATTGTGTGGTGCGACTGGGAGGTCAGAGGAGAAGGGGTGATTTCTCACCAGAGGCGGATGCATTCTGGGTGATAGAAAGAAGTACAACACAATTTATTTGTTTTTTTAGAGACAGGTCTCGCTCCCTTGCCCAGGCTGGAGTGCAGTGGTGCAATCATAGCTGGAGGTGTGGTTGCTGTCCATGCCGCAAGGAGGGTGTTACCTATCTCTTGTGTCACCATTCCAGGGAGTTCTAAGATAAAATCTTGTATTTTAACACAAATGGCAACATATTACACATGATGTTCTGTATCTTGCGTTTTCATTAAAAATAGGGCGGGGACTTTTCCATTTCAGTCCCTACAGAGTTGCCTTATTGTTTTTTTATGGCTTCATAGTATTCCATTGCGTGCATGTGACAAGTTAATTTAACCAGATCAATATGGATAGACTGTTGCTTTCATTTTTCCACTATGATAACAAGTGCTAAAATAATATTCGTGTATGTATGTCAATTTGCACATGTAAATCTACAGGAATAGCTGGGTCAAGAAGTATGTACATTTTAAGTTTGACAAATATTACTTGTAGTCTTCCATAGAGGTACCACTATATTAGAGTATCTGTTTCCTTTTCACCAGTGTTAAATGTATTTAATCTTTGCCAATCTAAGTGATAATGGCATCTCATCATAGCGCTGATTTGCGTTCTTCGTGAGTTAAGTTGAGCATCCTTTCACATGGTTAAAAGACTTATATTTGTGCATGGGGATAGATAGGGGTCCTGTTTCAATCTTCTGCATGTGGTCAGAACAAAGTCATGAATTTCGCAGCAACCTGGATGGAACTAGAGTTTATAATACTGAGTGACCTTTCACAGAAACAAAGATCCGAGTATCACATGTTCTCACTCATATAATGGACCTTAAACATCCAATGCAATACTATACGAAAATGACTGACCGTACTGGGAAACTATGGTGGGGGGAGGGAGATGGGATTAACAGTAGCAAATATCTGTCTGGGAACGGGGAACACCCCATATCAACAGGGTGCCTGAATGAAATGCAGTTGTATACCTAACCCTTAACTGTACCCCACAACTTCATAATAAAAAATAAATTAAAAAAAAAAGACTTATATTTGCACTTCCTTTTCTATGAACAGTTTATATCTTTTGTCCATTTTTTTCTAATAAATTGTTTGTCTTTTCTTCTTTTAAAGACAGGGTCATGCTATGCTGCCTAGGCTGGAATGCAGTGGCTATTCACAGATGCAATCATAGCCAATTGCAGCCTCAAAACCCTTGACCTCAAACAATACTCCTCTTTCAGCCTCTCAAGTAGCCTGGACTGCAGGCATGCGCCACTGCACCTGGCTTGTTGCTCTTTTTCTTATTGATTTGTAGAAGCTCTTTATTTATTTAAGTAACCCCTTGTTTATGATGCTGCAAATATTTTCCAGCATGTCATTTGTGCTTTTACTTTTTCATGATGGTTTTGGCCAAGTAGAAATGTGTGGGTTTTATATGTGTGGTCTTAGTTTTTTTCTTTTATGACTTAGGATTCAGGCCATATTTAAATTGTGCACACTTCAAGACTATAAAAATATATCCCCCATATTTACTTTTGATACTTATATAGATCCAGTCTTATCTTTAAATATTTGATTGGTGTTTTAGAACTATTTTGGATTTTGCTTTTTATTTTTAATTATTATGGATAATTAATAGTTGTACATGTTTAGAACTAGTTTTTATTTTAGAAATGACTTAGCTTTATTCAGTTACAATGTGGCTTGTATTTCATCCACCCCACTTCATGAAAGTCATCTCATTCTCTCTGCTGGGTGAATAGTTACTCTATCGCATGGACTTACTATCATTTATTAGCAGGTCTCTCAAATACAGATTGTTTCCATATATCGTAAATATCTACATCTTTCTATTGCATTATAAATAATCATGGCATGTGCACCACTGCAGAGGCATCTAAAAGGTAATTTAGTTTAAGGTTCTTATGAAGCTATTATATGATCTTGCTAAAATGCAGATTCTGATTCAACAGGCCTGGGGTGGGCCTGAGACTCTGCTTTACTCCCCTCCCAGGGGAGATGGTGATGCCAGTCTATGGACCACACTTTAAGTAGTGAGAGTTCTGTCCATTTCTTTTGTGCATCCCACCCTGCTGGGGAGGAAGCAGCACTCCTAAGCCATCTCATTCCCTTTTTCAGTGGTTCCCGTTAAGCTCTTCTTTGTATTAAGTCAAATCTGTATTTCTTTGTTTCTTCCTCTCCTTTTTTAAATGTTTATTTTTTAGAGACAGAGGGCTCGTTATGTTGCTGAGGTTGGATTTGAACTCCCGGGCTCAAGTGATCTTCCCGTCTCAGCCTCCCAAGTAGCTGGGGTGACAGGCATGCACCCCCATATCCAACTCAAATCTATGTTTCTTGGTTTTAGCTCTGTAGCCTAGATACAGATAGGTAAGGTCTGAACCCTCACTTCCAGGCCAGACTTTTAAGTTTTTGCCAGTTTTGTGTGTCTTCCCTTCTCCTCTTCCTCTACTAGCTCCGCAGAAGGTATGAGTTGTGGGAGGGCAGAGAGGAGGAACAGGGGCTGAGAAGTGAGCTGCACCACCTTTGCTTTCCCCTTCTGAACTCCCGTCTTTGCTTTAGGTTCTTCCAATGCCTGCTTGACCAAGTAAGATCGCTAAATGTTCTCAGAGTGAAAGGTCAAAGTCATGTCTTGCACCTCCCTACCCCTGAAGAGGACTTTCCCAGACAGACATTGATGGGAGTGGCTGGTTGAGGTGCAGGAAGAGATCGGAGAGCTGGATATAGGAAGTAAGTGGGGCCCAGCAGTGTGCTGGTAAATTCGTAACAACTGGTTCTCTAAAAAAAGAGAGCAGCCCTAATTTGTAGTGCTTGCTAATTTCCATGGTATAAATCTCCCGCTGTGGCTGGGTGCAGTGGCTCATTCACTCCCGTAATCCCAGTGCTTTGGGAGGCTGAGGTAGGAGGATCACTTGAGGTCAAAATTCGACACCAGCCTGGGCAACACAGTAAGACTCTATCCTTAAAAAAAGCAAAAAAATTAGCCAGGTGTGGTAGTACATATCTGTAGTCCCAGCTAACTCAGGAGGCTGAGGCAGGAGGATCACTTAAGCCCAGGAACTTGAGGTTGCAGTGAGCTATGATTACGCCACCACACTCCAGCCTGGATGACAGTAAGACCTTGTCTCTAGCAACAACCACAAAAACTCCGACCATGACCAATTTCAAGTTAACATTGTGATGCCACTGTGCACAGTAGCATAGTGTTAAATAGCATGTCCACCATATAGAGAGATTAAATGTAAATAACCTCAAGATGGGCAGGGAGTAGTGGCTCACGCCTGTAATCCCAGCACTTTGGGAGGTGGAGGCAAGCGGATTGCTTGAGCCCAGGGGATCGAGACCAGACTGGGCAACATGGAGAGACTTAATCTCTATAATAAATAAAAAAATTAGCCAGGTGTGGTGGCACACGTCTGTAGTTCCAGTTGCTTGGAAGGCTGAGGTGGAAGGATCCCCTGAGCCCAGCAGGTCGAGGCTGCAGTGCTGTGAGCATGCCACTGCACTCCAGCCTGGGCGACAGAGTAGTACTCCGACTCAAAAAAAAAAAAAACATAGATGATAATAGATTGCAGTATAATCATTAGAAAATGTACTTTTGTGTTTATAATCTGTGTTTTTTAATAAAATTTATTTAATTATGCAATTTCAACATTTATTTTTAATTTTTTAAAGTTTTATTTTGTTTTTAATTGACACAATAATTGTATATATATATACATTGTGTAATGATCAATCAGGGTAATTAGCATATCCATCACCTCAAATGCTTGTCATTTCTTTGTGGTGAGAAATTCTCTCTTCCACGTCTTTGAAGTATACAATACATGACTGCTGACTATAGTCGCCCTACCGTACAATTGAACACCAGAAGTTATTCCTCCTACCTAACTGTAATGTACTTGCTGACTAACTGCCGCTTCCCCTCCCCGCCGCTCCTCCCCATCCCTGGTAACTACTGTTCCACTCTCTACTTCTTTTTTTTTTTTTCAAGTCAGAGTCTCACTCTGTCACTCAGGCTGGAGTGCAGCAGCACACTCACGGCTTCCACAGTCTTGACCTGCTGGGCTCAGGCGATCCTTCCACCTCAACCTTCCAAGTAGCTGGAACTACAGGCACATGCCACCACACCTGGTTAATTTTTTTTTTAACCTATTGTAGAGATGAGGTCTCACCAAGTTGCCCAAGCTGATCTCGAACCCCTGGACTCAGGCAATCCTCTTGCCTCAGCCTCCCAAAGTGCTGGGATTACAGGCTTGAGCCACCATGTCTGACCTTCACTCTCTACTTCTGTGCGATCAACTTTTTTAGATTCCGCATATGAGGGAGATCATGCGGCATTTGTCCTTCTGAGCGTGGCTTATTTCCGTTTACATAAATGTTCTCTAGGTTCACCTTGTTTTAAACATTGGTAAGAGAAATAGAGGAAGACACTAGTAAATGGAAAGATATTCTGTGTTCGTGGATTAGAATTAATACTGTTAAAATGTCCATACTACCCAAAGTGATCTACAGAGTCAATGCAATCACTATCAAAATACCAATGACATTTTTCACAGACATTGAAAAACAATCCTAAAATTCATAGGGAGCCACAAAAGACCCCCCAGATAGCCAAAGCAATCTTGAACAAAAAACAAAACAAAAAACCCCACAATGCTGGAAGCAACGTCATACTACCTGAATTTAAAACATGTTACACTCCTTTCAGCCGGAACCGCCATCTTCCAGTAGTTCACCAAAATGACGAACACAAAGGAAAACGGTGAAAAATAGGGGTCTGTTTCATTCTTCTGTGTGTGGATATCTAGTTTTCCCAACCCATTTGTTGAAGAGACTGTCCTCTCCTCAGTGTATGTTCTTGGTACCTTTGTGAAAAAATCATTTGGTTGTCTATATGTGGATTTGTGGCCATTTTCCAGGCCGTTCAGAAAACATGGAGTTGTTCCTTTGACCACATACATGTGAATTTACAAAAAAAGGTGATATTGTAGACATCAAGGGAATGGGTACCGTTCAGAAAGAATGCCCCGCAAATGTTACCATGGCAAGACAGGAAGAGTCTACAATGTCACCCAGCACGCTCTTAGCATTATTGTTAACAAACAAGTCAAGGGCAAGATTCTTGCCAAGAGAATTAATGTGTGTATTGAGCATATTAAGCACCCGAAGAGTCAAGATAGCTTCCTGAAAAGCGTGCAGGAAAATGACCAGAAAAAGAAAGAAGCCAAGGAGAAAGGCACGTGGGTTCAGCTGAAGTGCCAGCCTGCTCCACCCAGAGAAGCACACTTTGTGAGAACCAACGGAAAGGAGCCCGAGCTTCTGGAACCTATTCCCTATGAATTCATGGCTTAATAGGTGTCAAAAATAAAAGATCTCTGGATCATAAAAAAAATAAAATATATTACAAAGCCACAGTAACCAAAATAGCATGGTGCTGACATAAAAACAAACACATAGACAAACGAGGCAGAATAGAGAGCCTAGACACAAATCCACATATAGACAACCAAGTGATTTTTCACAAAGGCACCAAGAACATACACTGAGGAGAGGACAGTGTCTTCAATAAATGGGTTGGGAAAAACTAGATATCCACATGCAGAAGAATGAAACTAGACCCCTATTTCTCACCATACGCAAAAGTCAACTCAAAATGCATTTAAAACTTAAATGTAAGACCCGAAACTATGGAACCTACTACAAGAAAACAGGGAAAGCGCGTTATGACATTGGTCTGGGTGAGGATTTTTTGAGTAAGATCTCAAAAGCACAGTCAACAAAAGCAGAAATAGATACACGGGCTCACATCAAACTCAAAAGCTTCTGCACAACAAAGGAAACAATCAACAGAGCGAAGTGACAACCTACAGAACGGGAGAAAATATTCGCAAACCATGCACGTGACAAGGGGTTAATATCCAGAATAAATAAGGGACTCAAATAATTGTGAGTTTTACATGATGGCTGTGTTTAACAAAGGGCTTGCAAATATTCTGAAAATGGAGATATCAAGTCCCGGGAGGCTGTCTGAGCCAGCTCCGGCACACCAACGGGACACCTCTGTTTTGAGAGCCGGAGTGTGTCCTCTTCCTGGCGCCCTCGGGAGAGAGCGAGCAGGCTGCTGCGCTTCGGAGGCTCTGTTCTCCGCCGCCTTTGACACCCCTTTAGCCCTATAGTTCCAATACCAGTGTTCTGCTGCCCCCTAATGGCCGCTCGTGCCCTCTGCGGCTGCAGGGAGTTTCACTCCGCCGCAGAACCCACCAGCTCCGCGCCAAGGTCAGAGACTCCTGCGGCAGGTGAAACACTCTCCCCCTTCCACTCCAGACTTTTGGAACGCACAGTGGGCTGGGTCAGAGGATCCAGAGCCTCAAGCCCCGCTGCTCCCTCCCCATCCCAGAGTCGTGAGTTTCCACAGCCCTCGTCAGTTACCGGGGGTGATGAGCACGGCGCTGTGGCGCCACCTAGTGCCGCTGCCGGGTCAGTGGCATACGCGCCAGCATAGTCAGCCCCAGGCTGGCCACTGCGGAAAGTGAGCTCAGCCGCGGAAGGAAAGCCTCACTCAAGAGCTGTAGCTTGTTGTGGTTGTGCTGTTTTTGCCTTGGGGCCCAGTGGGAAACTCTCACCAGTCATCTGCATTTAGAGCCTGGGGCTTCTGTCTTTTTATAACGGGTGAGAAGAGGAGGGGAAAAAAAGGGTGTCATCAGCACAGCATCAAACCTTCCTCCACTGGGTGGGGCCACCTCACCGCTAATAGTGAATAGTTGGAATAAAAGCTAAAAGCTCCCGCTGGGAGGACCTTAGAGCTCCCCTGAGCCAGTAGCCTTCAAACCGTTCTGACCAAGACCAGCAGTAAGAAATACATTTTACAATATAGCAGCCCAGGACACCCTGTGTAGAAAAGGCTTTAGGAAGCAATACTTATTCTTTACTATGCATAGTGCACTCCGGCGTTTCCATTACTTCCTATTCTGTCCTTTCCATTAAAAACAAACTAACAAAAACTTGCCACAACTTAATAGATACAATTCACAATTCACAGCTCATTAATGGGTCGCTATAGCTCAGCCCTTGATTCACTGAAAAGAAACAGAGGGCAGCTGGGCTCGGTGGCTCAGCCTGTAATCCCGAGCCTTGGGAGGCTGAGGTGAGTGGATTGCCGGAGCCCGCGGGTTCGAGACCCGCCTGGGCAACTTGGCGAGACCTCATCTCTACAATAAATCAAAATGAGCCGGGCGTGGTAGCGCGCGCCCGTAGTTCCAGCTACTTGGAAGGCTGAGGCGGAAGGATCGCCGGAGCCCAGCAGGTCTAGGTTGCGGTGGCCGGGAGTGGCCACTGCACTCCAGTCTGGGCGACGAAGTGAGACTCCAACTCAAAAAAAAAGAAAGAAAAAGAAACAGAGGGCAAAGATAGCACAAATATGCCCAATAGCAAATTAGGGACAGATTCAGATCTAGGAACTAGAATCCAGATCTCTGATGCCCAGTCCTGAGCTCTTCTTCCACCACTTCAAGGCCTGCTCTGGGATCTGTCCCAAGCTCCTTTTGCATTTAAGCCAAGAAGCCTCACTCTCTATGGCCCCAATCAATCTAGGGCAGACTGTCAGCATCTGACCGAAGGCTCCTCTGTGCCCTGGATGGAAGGGGTTGTCAGTTGCTCTCTTTCAGCTTCTCCGGTAATGAACTTCCGCTTCAGCACCAGGCGGCCGCAAAGAGAAGCAATCAGCCTTGCTAGTCAGGAAGAAAAAGGGCAAGGTAGGCACCCCCAGCTCTGTAACCTAATAGGTAAATGAAAAATGCATCAGCATTTTGCTTGGGGTCAAAAGCCAAAAAGCAATATTTTGCCAAAGACCTTTGGAATTTGCTATTACAGATTAAAGGTTGTAGGGAATACTCTAAAGATTAAATACCTGTTGCAGTATTTGTTGAATGAATGTTGACGAAAGTACAAATGTGTACCATCTTCCTAGAAGGTATATGCATTGTTAGGTCTGTGGGGCAGGCCAGTGTGTGGGAAGAAAGCAAAGAATTACAGAGACAAAGCAAAATAATTTGTTACACTTTCCAGGGAGGACTGGGAAGGGACCAGTGCTAAAGGAGCGTAGTGAAGAGTCTGAGGTGAGCATGTATTTAAGGTTTCTATAAGGGACCGGTACTAGTGAAAAAAATCTCCAGCAACTGCATCCTTAGATGTTGATAACATAGGTCTTGTGCTTTGAGGTCAGGGTGACACATTTTATGACTCCAGCTGGTTCTTTATGGCTAAAAGACAAATACTTGGGAAAGAATAGTAAACATTCCAAACCAGGTGGAGGTGGGAGGGGGTTTTAAGACAATTTTCAATAGCTATCTCCTGGAAACCAGTTCTATCCTTGGCTAATGATTAGAGGGTAAATTAAATTGAACTGCTAGAAAAACATGATAAACTTAGCAATGCTAAAATGACGGCTCTTTGGCTGTATGAAATACGTCTTGGTCTTCTGTCCTTTCATGCATTATGTTTAAAATTTTTTAAATGTCTAAACTACTGATCCAGAAATCCTACTGACAGGCATATATAATTGCTAATTACATATACAAGGATGGTCACCACAACATTTTATATTTTTTATGCCTTTTAAAAAAATTCTTCGGATTCCATAAGTCAGCATTTTATATTTTCTAATGAAAAAAACTAAGTAACATCAACGTGGAATTAGTTTTAAATTTTGGCATGACAACAACAAAAATGTAATACTATACAGCCATTAGTTATGATGATGTAGGATGTAAAAAGCAATTGACAACATAGTGCGTGTGGTATGACCCTATTTGTATAAAGTGTCCAGGGATTCTCTAGATTGTGAGCTGAAAGTGGGGTGCCCCTTTCTGTAAAGAATGGAGTCATTTGGAATCACATGGGAATTTTTAAAAATTGCACAGTCTTCTTCAACCACTCATCCTAGGAAACTGAGATATGCCCTCTGGAAGATATGGCTATCCTTTGAGGGTCATTTCCAGGAGGAAAAAAGATAGAGACTTGCTGGAGGTATACACATATCTATTTGTGGGTATGTGCATGAGGAATATTGATGGGATGCTCACTAGAGTGATAGCAAGAATCTTCTTGCATGGTGAGATTTTCAAGCATTTTTTAATAGTAATAACACTTTTAATAATTGGGATAAAAATTGTTTGTTTAATCATTCACCTGCTAAAGCACATCTGAACTGTTTTGAGTTTTTCCTACTACAAATACAGCTGCTATGAATGTTTGTGTACAGGTTTTGGTGTAAGCATGAGTTTTCATTTCTCTAACATAAATGCCCAAGACTGCAATTAGGTCTTGTTTTATGACCTGTCCTGGACAATGCCCCATGTACACCTGAGAGGAATGTATATTCTGTTGTTGGATAGAGTGTTTCATAGTGTTTCATAGGTCAAGTTGCTTTATAGTGTTGTTACGGTTTTCAATTTCCTTGTTGATCTTTTATCTACTTGTTCTATCTATTTTTGAACGTTGGATATAGAAGTTTATTGTTGAATTGTCTATTTCCTTTTTGTCAATTTGTGCTTCATGTATTTTGGTGCTCTGCTCCTAGGCACATACTGTATATGTTTATAATTGCTATATCTTCCTGATGAATTGAACTCTTTGTTGTTATGAACTGCCCCTCTTTGTTTCTAGTAATTTTTTAAAAATTTGAAGTCTGTTTTGTCTTATGTCAGTCAATATAGCTTTCTAATGGTTGCTGTTTGCATGATGTATCTTTTTCCACCTTTCTGCTTTCTGGCTATTTGTATCTTTAAATATAAAGTGTGTCTCTTGTAAATAGCATATATAGTTGGATTATATTTTTAAACTCAGTCTGATAATCTCTGTTATTTGAAGTATTTAATCTAGTCACAGTTACTGACACAGTTGTTTTCCTCTGTCATTTAACTTTTTGTTTTCTGTATGTCTCATGTCTTATTTGTTTCTCTGTTCCTTCTTTACTGCTTTCTTTTGCATTAAGTGAATCTTTCTAATGTAGTGTTTTAATTTCTTATCTTTCTTCTTAGGAGCCACAGGCCAAGGAAATATTTTAATTTGTTAATGATTTTTTTCACTATATTTTTGAGCTATTGTTTTAGTGGTTACTCTAAGATTTGCTGTATGCATCTTGACTAATCAGAATTAGCTTTAGATTCATACTAGCTTAATTCAAGTGATACATAGAAATGTTACTCCTATATAATTCTAGCCTGTCTCCTCCCTTTTTCTGTGGTTTTATTGTTATAGTGAAGAGCTTCTTAAAAGTACAGATTTCTAGACTCTACCTAGACCTACAGAATCAGAATCCATCTATATATATATATGTATATATATATATATTCATACATACACATATATATAATATATATATTTTTTAAAACTACCTGGTGGCTCTGATGATTGGGAAGTTTGGAGATCTCTTTTCTGTAAGATCAGGAAACTGAGGACAAGATGTAGCAACACTCCTACTCCCAGGGAATGACAAGCCTGTGCCCAGGGTCCAGGTCTTCCGGCTCCCAACCAAGTCTCCCCTACATGCTCTGCTGCTTCCCAATGTGACTTCTCTGTCAGTTTCCTGCTTTTAGCTCCTGCCAGCTTCTCAGAGAGGTAAAATGGATTAGGAAGGGAATAAAATGCTTTGTAGTTGGTTGACTCTTTGTGGAGATTTGAGGGAAAGTTAGAGACCCTGCACAACCTTGCCTATGATGACCATTCCAGGAAGGGCTTATTCACTTTTGTGTAATAATATAATAAAAAATAACCTATGAGAAAATAATACAATAAACTAAAGACTAATCTACTCACTCATTTATCATTCATTGTCTAATATATGCCAGAAATTAGGGTAGGCATTATAAATAAAAAGATGAATGAGATACAATTTCCATTCAAATACATATGAAGTATATAAAGTAAAGAACATATGGAAATATTTAACCAATTTTAAAAATTCAATAAACTAACTGTTTAAATGGCACATTTGGTGGCAACACCTGATTAAGCCTGAAATTATTTGGTGACAAAACTTGACCTGAACTGAAGTAAGTTCGGGCAATGAATTATAGCTTTATTTATCTCACTCTGTGTGAATATTCATACATTTCACTGCAGAAAGATTAATGTGTTTGATTTACAGAGTCCTGCTGCAGACCTCACTGAGGTTGTTACATAATGTACAGTATCTATAACAAATTATCTTTCTAAAATCTGAAGATTCTGAATTCTAAAATACATCTGGCTCAAGGATTTCTGATAAGGGACCATGTACCTTTATTTCCTTTCTCCCCTTTAACTCAGGAGGAATTCCAGAGGTTTGAAGTTCATGGCCATTGTACAAACCTGAACTTCCCATAAAAAGTCTCTGAATGGCTGGGCGCAGTGGCTCAGCCTGTAATCCCAGCACTTTGGGAGGCTGAAGTGAGAGGATTGCCTGGGCTCAGGGGTTCGAGACCAGCCTGAACAACATGGCGAGACCTCGTGTCTACAATTAATTAAAAAAAAATTAGTCGGGCATGGTGGCACATACCTGTGGTTCCAGCTACTTGGAAGGCTGAGGAGGAAGGATCACCTGAGCCCAGTAGGTAAAGGCTGCGGTGGCCATGAGTGTGCCATTGCATTCCAGCCTTGGTGACAGAGTGAGACTCTGACTAAAAAAAAAAAAAAAACAACAACAACCCTCTGAATGACCACTGAGATATGAGTTACTACTTTTCTTTGTGGGTCAGTCAGGCTACAGCCCTTTGAAGTTCCACTGTTATGAAGCACTGGACTAAGTTTAGCTGGTGAACCTTCCATAGCATCATGCCATAACCTGGGATGTGGTCTGATCAATTTGACAATGGTGCCCAAAGGGAACAACTGGGACTGTGCTGACCCACACAGGCAGAGAAACCCCTCTACATGCACTGGGCAGTGACTCTGATCCTGTCTAGCAGTTAGTGCCCAAGTCAAATTGGGGTCTGACAGAAGGGAGCAGTTCTCCAGCAGATGGGGCAACCCAGGAATGGGAAATCTGGGGGAAAAGACATGCAGAGTCCAAGCCAAGAGGTAGGTAGCAAAGTTCAACCCCCAGACAGGGGGTTCAGGGCATGGCTGCAGTTCCAGAGAAAAGCATGGATAAGAACAAAGAGAACCTCAGTCTGAGAAGCTGCCAAGAAGCTGGGTTGATGGGCATGGGACAGAAGACCAGTTACCTGCCTGGGATTTAAGGTAGGGACCAAGTCTCAGGAACAAGGCTGGGCCTTCTCGGTAGCAAGGCCGCCTGGATCTGAGTTACACCCTAGGAAGCCAAGCCTCTCCCCGCTAACGTCTTATTTGACCACTGAAACTGGATATGGATTGAATTTTTTTTTATTTGGAGTCTCACTCTGTCACCCAGGCTGGGGTTCTGTGGCATATTTGTGGTCACCCCAGTGTCGACCTGCTAGGCTCTGGTGAACCTTCCGCCTCAGCCTTCCAAGTAGCCAGAACTACAGGCGTGCGCTACCATGTCCAGCTAATTTTTAAAAGAAAATTTATTGTAGAAATGCCGTCTCACCAAGTTGCACTGGCTGGTCTCGAACCCATGGGCTCAAGCAGCCCACTTGCCTCAGCCTCCCAACGTGCTGGGATTACAGGCTGAGCCACCAAGCCCAGCCTAGACTGAATTCTAGGAAGTTTCCCTCTGTGTGCAGGGTATAACACCACAGATCGAAGGTCCACAGGGAAGCAAGATTAGGAATCTCTCCGGTCCCAGATATCACACTGACTTGGGTTGTTCCCAGATATCACACTGACTTGGGTTGGTCCCTGTGCAATAGAGGACTTGCCTTACCCAGAGAACAGTTTAGCCCTTACCCAGACACTGGGGATAACCTCTAAGCCCTTGTAATATCCTGCCTGATGAAGGTGTCTTTGTTTACCTGGAGGTTTTGGGGACACGACAGGTAGTTTGACATGCTAAAAATGTGATAGACGGTGGGGCAGAGGGGAGGGTATGTTAAACCACACATATCAGTTTGGCTTTTGGAGGGGCTGGAGGCTAAGTTCAGACATATGGGCAGTCACCCATGCCTACATGAGGACTGGCAGCTTCCAATAAAAAACTCTGGACAGCCAAGCTCGGTGGCTCAGCCTGTAATCCCGTGCCTTTGGGAGGCTGAGGTGAGTGGATTGCTTGAGCCCGTGGGTTCGAGACCCGCCTGGGCAGTGAGACCTCATCTCTACAATAAATCAAAAAATCAGTCAGGCGTGGTAGCACATGCCTGTAATTCCGGCTACTTGAAAGGCTGAGGTGGAAGAATCGCCGGAGCCCAACAGGTCAAGGCTGCGGTGGCCAGGAGCGGCCACTGCACTCCAGTCTGGGCGACAGAGTGAGACTCCAACTAAAAAAAAAAAAAAAAAACTCTGGACCAAGACTTGAGTAAGCCTCCCTGGCTGGCAATACTCAGTGTGTGTTGCCACACGTCATTGCTGAGAGAAGTAAGCACTGCCCACATGTCTTCACTGGGGGATGACAACTGGAAGCTCATGCATGGTCTTTCCTGGGCCCTGCCCTATGTGTATAATTGCATTTCTGAGTTCTCCAAGTCCTTCTAGTAAATCACTGAACCTGCAGGTGTTTGGGGGGTCTCCTATCCTCCTTCCTGAAACAGATCCCAAATGGACCTTGAACGCCAAACCCTTTTGTGCCATTCTTACTCCTCCATGTGTTTCCCCATCTCAAGTGCTTCAGTGCACCGTGGCGGCCAGTCTCTTCATCCCCGAGGCTGGGACCAGGGAGGCAGTGTACCTACATGAGTGTTCTATCTGTATCCAGTCCCAGAGTTCCATGTCCACTTGTCACCCTCCCTTTCTGGCTTCCAGAACTCCCAACCCACAAGTTCAATTATGGAATTAAAAATGGGATTTGGACATAGCAGCTTATTAGTGATGATTTCATGAGCTCCTATATAAACAGATCATCCTCAATTCCACCAGCAGAGAAACCCGTGCTCACAGCGAGACCTCAAGCCAGTCCCTTCTCATTTCCAGGGTTTGGTTTCCTACCTATAAAATAATACCAGCCTGCTTGCTCCATGGCTCACAAAGATTAATTATAACCTGTCATGTCTGTAGGTACTTCATAATCTGCTATGCAAATTTCAGGAAAGGACATTTTCGGAGAGAGAGCACAGAGGGTTCTGCCCTGGCTAGCTTTGGATAAAAGTCTACATTTTTGTCTGTATTTCCTGTGTCTCCACTCTGCTCAGAAAATATTCTTACTAGCAAACTAAAATAACAACTTTCAAGAAATTTAAAAATAAAATGTGGGCCAGGGAAATACAATCACTATACTTTTGTGAGTTCCCTCTCTCTATTTCTTTATAAGTATATCTTAAATTGTCTGTAAGATAGAGAAATGTTCTCTTCCCTTCCCATTTTCACATAAGTCCCTTCTTTTCACCAAAGCAAGTCAGATTTGGCCTGTGGCCACTTTCACTGGGATCCCTGCCCCTCAGCCGTCATTCTGGGGGATTTTCTTTCTTTCTTTTTTTTTTTTTTTGAGTTGGAGTCTCACTCCTTCACCCAGGCTGGAATGCTGTGGCACGCACGCTCACAGCCAACTCAGCGTCAACCTTCTGGACCCTGGCCATCCTTCCGCCTCAGCGTTCCGAGTAGACGGAACTACAAATGTGCGCTACCATGCCCGGCTATTTTTTATTTTATTGTAGAGATGAGATCTCGCCAAGCTGCCCGAACTGGTCTCGAACCTGCAGGCTCAGGCAATCCACTCGCCTCCGCCTCCCAAAGTGCTAGGATTACAGGCTGAGCCAAACCTGTGTTGTTCTAAGTCCACTGTACAAGCATGCCTCATTTTATTGCGCTCTGCTTTATTGCTCTTCACAGATGGTATGTGTTTTACAAATTGAGGGTTCATGGCAGCCCCGCATCGAGCAAGTTCATTGGTGCCATTTTTCCAATAGCCTGTGGTCTGTTCTGTCTCTGTATCATATTTTGGCCATTTCTGCAATCTTTAAAACTTTTTCATATCTGTTATGGTGACCTGTGATCAGTGATCTTTGATGTTACTACTGTAGTTTTTTTTTTAGTTGGAGTCTCATTCTGTTGTCCAGGCTGGAGTGCAGTGGCACGATCATGGCTTACTGCAGCCTCAACCTCCTTGACTCAGGTGATCCTCTCACCTCAGCCTCCCGGGGCAACTGGGACTGCAGGCACACACCACCACACCTGACTTATTGTAATTGTTTTGAGGCATCACAAATGGCACCTGTTTACGACAGAGAACTTAAGGGTTAAATATTGTGTGTGTTCTGACTGCTCCACTAACTGGTCATATCCTTGTCTCTCTCCCTCTTTTGGGACCTGCCTATTCCCTGAGACAATAGTATTGAAATTAGGTCAATCAATAACCTTACAATGGCCTCTAAGTGTTCAAGTGAAAGGAAGAATTGCAGTCTCTCAGTTTAAATCAAAAGCTAGAAATGATGAAACTTAGTGAGGAAGACATATCTAAAGCTGAGAGAGGCCAAAAACTAGATTCTTGAGCCAAACAATTAGCCAAGTTGTGAATGCAAAAGAAAAGTTCTTCAAGGAAGTTGAAAGTGCTACTCTGGTAAACAGGAATACAAAAGTGAAGCAGCCCTATTGTTGATGTGGAAAAAATTTGAGTGGTTTGGATAGAAGATCAAACTAGCCACAACATTTCCTTAAGTCAAAGCCTAATCCAGAGCAAGGCCCTACTCTCTTCAGTTCTGTTGAGGAAGCTGCAGAAGGAAAGTTGGAAACTAGCTGAAGTTGGTTCATGAAACTTAAGGGAAGAAACTGTCTCCATAGCATGAAAGTGCAAGGTGAAAGAACAAGTGCTGAGGTTGAATCTGCAGCAAGTTCTCCAAAAGGTCTAGCTGAGATCACTAAGAGGGTGGCTACACTAAACAACACATTTTCAGTGTAGATGAAACAAATGTCTCCTGGAAGAAGATACCATCGAAGAGTTTCATAGCTAGATAGGAGAAGACAATGCCTGGTGTCAAAGCTTCAAAGGGCAGGCTGGGCCAGGCTCGATGGCTCAGCCTGTAATTCCAGCACTTTGGGAGGTCGAGGAGTAGATTGCCTGAGCCTGCAGGTTTGAGACCAGCCTGGGCAACTTAGTGAGACCTCATCTCTACGATGAATCAAAAATATTAGTCGGGTGTGGTAGTGCATGCCTGTAGTTCCAGCTACTTGGAAGGCTGAAATGGAAGGATTGCCGGAGCCCAGCAGGTCGATGCTGGGGTGGCCATGAGTGTGCCACTGCACTCCAGCCTGGGCAATGGAGTGAGACTCCAACTCAAAAAAAAGGGAAGGGCAGGCTGATCCCATTGTTAGAGGCTAATGCAGCTGGTGACTTCAAAGTTGAAGCCAATGCTCATTTACCATTCTGAACATCCTAGGCCCTTAAGAATTATGTTAACTCTATTCTGCCTGTGCCCTATCAATGGAAAAACAAAGACTAGATGATAACACATCTGTTTATAGCATGGTTTACTGAATATTTTAAAACCACCGTTGAGTCCTACTGCTCAGAAAAAGAATTTTTTCAAAATACAACTGCTCATTGACAATGAACCTGGTCACCCAAGAACTCCGATGGAGATGAACAAGGAGATGAATGTTGTTTTCATGCCTGCTAATACAACATCCATTCTCTAATCCGTGGGTCAAAAAGTAATTTTCACTTTCAAGTCTTCTTATTTAAGAAACACATTTTGTAAGGCTGTAGCTGCCAAGGATGGTGTTTCTTCTGATGGATTTAGGTAAAGTAAATGGACAATCTTCTGGAAAAGATTCACCATCCTAGATGCCAATAAAAACATTCATGATTCATGGAAGAAGGTCAAAATATCAACATTGACAGAAGTTTGGAAAAGGTTGATTCCAACCCTTATGAAGACTTTGAGGGGTTCAATATTTTAGTGGAAGAAGTCACTGCAGATGTCATAGGAATAAAAAGAGAACTGGAATTATAAGTAGAACCTGAAGATGTGACTAAATTGCTGCAATCTAATGATTAGGTTTGAATGAAAGAGGAGTTGCTTCTTATGGATGAGCAACAAAAGTGGTTTTTGAGATGGAGTCTACTCTGGTGAAGATGCTGTGAGGATTGTTGAAATGGCAACCAAGGATTTAGAATATTCCATAGTTAGTTGATAAAGCAGTAGCAGGGGTCGTGAGGATTGACTCCATTTCTGAAAGAAGTTCTACTGTGGGGAAAATGCTACCAAACAGCATCACATGCTAGAGAGAAATATTTTGTGAAAGAGTCAGTTTTTGCAGCAAACTTTATTGTCTTATTTTAAGAAATAGTCACAGCCACCCCAAGCTTCAGCAACCACCACCTTGATCAGTTAGCAGCCATCAACATCAAGGCAAGACAATCAAAAGGTTGCCTCACTGAAGTCTCAGATGATCATTAGCATTTTTTAGCAATAAAGTATTTTTAAATTAAGGCAGGTACATTATTTTTTAGACATAGAGCTATTGCACACTTCGTAGACTACAATATAGTGTAAAGATAACTTTTATATGCTCTGAGAAACCAAAAAATTTGTGTGAATTGCTCTAGTGCAATATTAGGTTTTTTGGGGCTGTCAGTGGTCTGGAACTGAACCTGTAATATGTCTAAGTCACTCCTGGTAATGTCTGATTAAAGGTACAGACTCTGAGTCATACCACTAGGGTTCAAATCCAGCTCTACAGTTTGACAGGTAGGAGACCTTGGGCAACATACTGTCTATAGCCTTGGTTTCTTCATGGCATTGTTGTACTGATTCAATATGTTCCATGTGTGTCAAGTTCTTAGATCAGAGAAGGTATACATTAAGGTATACTATCTCAGTATAACAATGCTTATTATTATTTCAGTATAACAAACAATATTCAAAATTACTAGCTAGATTACTGAACTTATTCCATCCTAGCTCTGTCCCCACTAAATCTGAACTCAACAGAGGATGCATGAAAATATGTCATGTTCTAGAACCTTTGATAGATATAGCACTGATACCCATGTTGCAATGCATGGAATAGGGACAAGTTGATCCAGCAATCCCAGCCAACACCTTTGTAGTGGGGTGTTTGGTGCCAACTGAGCCCACTTCCTCCTGCACCAATATTAAAATCCCTTTGCTTAGCACTAAATCCCAGGCCAAACTTGTGTGACCATAGGTTTGTTTGGTTTTTTTTTGAGTTGAAGTCTCACTCTGTCACCCAGACTGGAGTGCAGTGACCGCTCCCGGCCCCTGCAGGCTCGACTTGCTGGGCTCCAGCGATCCTTCCGCCTCAGCCTTCCAAGTAGCTGGAACTACAGGCGCACGCTACCACGCCCGGCTAATTTTTTGATTTTTTGTAGAGATGAGGTCTCGCCAAGTTGCCCAGGTGGGTCTCGAACCCCTGGGCTCAGGCAATCCACTCATCTCAGCCTCCCAAAGCGCGGGATTACAGGCTGAGCCACCGAGCCCGGCTGACCACAGGTTTTCATCACCACCTCTTACTGCTCCTGAACACAGTCATGTTTGTCAGCCTTGGTACTGTCTTTGCTTATGTTCAGTTCAATTTGGTGAACATTTTCTGAAAAGGGGAATGTGGAAAGCAGGATAAAGGAAGTTGCCAAGCTGGGGTGTGTCTCAGGTAAAGACACACCTTGGCCTGAGCTACAGATACTCTGAGTGTAACTCCTCCATAGAATAGTCCTCCTCGGCAAGGCAAGGGGCATGACTTTGTAGGCATCCCAGGGACAGGCAGCTTCTGTGTCAACTGGAGCCGGGCTCCAGAGAGGGACACAGGTGTGACCGCTTGCCCATTAGCTGCAACACTCCTTGCAGCTGAGGGATGGGAGCACCAGCTCAAAAGTGTACATGGCTGGGTCACTCACTCTGTCTACTCCACCTGGTTTCCACCTTTTAAAAGCATGCATCATACACTGACCTCACTGAGGTTGTTGTGGGAGCCATGACACAGAAATTCTAAGCTGGAAGCAGCAGTCACAGGGACACAAGCATGTGACTGAGTGGCTCCAGGGCAGTAATGTGCAGGATTCGACTTATGCCAGCTCACAGAAGCCAGTGCTAAATTTTCAGAAATTTTGCAAGCCGGCTATGAGACACAACCAACATTAAACATTAAATTATGTAAACTTACAGTTAAGTAATTATATTAAAAATAAAAGAAGGAATAACTCAATACTCATCATTTCCTAGTTATTTTATTGCATTTTACTATTATCTATGATTTTGTGGTTATTTATGTCCATAGTATCTATATGGCGGAAACGCAATATAATGGTCTCTTTGACTCCATATTGAATAACATCATAACCATGAACTTGACCACGGTGGGAGAATTTATATCACAGAAATCAGAACACACTACATGCTGGGGCTTCTTTTTTCCAGTGAACCAGTTGTTAAATATTTACCAGCACACCACTGCTTCAATGAACTCATTCTCTTACTAATATGCACAAATGTAGGATGCCTGTCCACGGGGAGGTTCTCCCTGGGTAAGGGGAGGGGCAAGTGAGAAACTTTTGTTTATTCCTGGAGTTTTTAAAACTGGGTGTCAATAAGGGATGAAACTACTTCTCTCCCAACCCATCTTTGCAGGTAGGATCCACCTGGTCACAATACTTGGCTCAAATGAAGCAGAAGAAGCTTATGACCCATGGAAATTTCTCAGGTGCCTTGAATATTCTTAAGTGATGACTGTTCATCAATTCATTAAAAATGTTCTCTTGCGTCTGAGAGGATGTGGCACTGCTTATCTCAGTCCCAGCTTTAATGAGAGGGTGAATGATGAGGACTCATTACAAGCCAGAAACTTCCTAGTAGGAGAATAATTCCCACTCCCTACCCTGGCTGACTCCTAACACCTAAGAACTGATGGAGTTAGTCCATTTGGAGGCCTGAGAAGGAGCAAGATTTAATTATTAAGGCTATGTTGTTTATAAAGCTTAATAGATACATTCTTTATGGCTAATAAACTCTTGGCGAACTCTTAAAAGGAAGCCTGCACAAACACTTGTGAAATTGTGACAAATCTTCTTGTATTTAGAAACAAGCACCTTCCCATCTGCTGGCATCAGATCCACTTTCTTAGGTCTACCCTGGGGAGGTGGGAGGCAGAAAAGCCACCTACTTCCGGCTTGGCCTCGCCCACTGAGCTCAGGTGTACAGCTTACAGACCTGAAACAGAAAAGCTTATTTTCAACAAACATCTCCTGCCCGGTTCCCAGGGGTTCTGTGCTAATAAATTGGCATTAATAAGATAAACTAATTGGGGGTGTCCAGGCCCACAGGCTGGGTTCTCAGCTGCGACTTTCTGGCTCCAAGTCCTACTCCTGCTGATTCCGACAGCCAGCAGAAATTGTGCCCGGGTTGGGGCGGGGGCAAGGCAGGATAGAAACGGAGGAGCCTGGCGTCTGGTGTCTGGGGTGGGGAGCATAGCATCCCCAACTTTCTACAAAGTGAAGGTGAAGCCTCCTTTCCTCTTCCCCAGACTGGTGGGTCTGGTCCAGGGCAAAGGTAGGCATCCTTGACCACTTGGACAAGCAATTTCTTTGGCGGAGCGGAATCACAGCCTAAAGTGAAAAGGACCCTAAGGAACAGGGAACACATTTTCCTGATGGAAAACAGAGGCACTTAGTCTGACAAAGAATCTTTATACATCTGCTATGTGGAAGAGGCAGTGTCAGAAAGACAATTTAGAGGCTGCAATGCTGCAGTGGATAGGACATTTCCATAGTTTATGGAAAACAACAGAAAAGACCATCATGAATTTTACCTTACCCAGAAAATCAGTGACTGCCTTGACAGAGATCTCCCATGGTTACTACACGAAGATAAATATTTTCTTTGGCTGTATCTCAGTAGCCAGCATGGTTATTTCTGTCCAATATGTTTATTTCTCCAGGAAATAATTCTAGCAAAGCAACATTCGTTTCAAACGTAAGAAGAGAAACAGACGCTAGTTTTCAATTATGAGGACAGGCACATCTCTTTATATTTTCTTTCTTAGGTTTGTTCATTCTTTTTTTTTTTTTTTTTTTAGTTGGAGTCTCACTCTGTCGCCCAGACTGGAGTGCAGTGGCTGCTCCCGGCCACTGCAGCCTCGACCTGCTGGGCTCCAGCGATCCTTCTGCCTCAGCCTTCCAAGTAGCCGGAACTACAGGTGCACGCTACCATGCCCGGCTAATTTTTTTGATTTATTGTAGAGATGAGGTCTCACCAAGTTGCCCAGGTCAGCCTCGAATCCACGGGCTCAGGTAATCCACTCACCTCGGCCTCCCAAAGCACGGGATTACAGGCTGAGCCACCGAGCCCAGTCTGTTCATTCTTTATATACTTGCTGATACCTAGTCATCATCTGTTTATTTCATTTAGCTTGTACTTACTCATCAAAAAGACATCCTTTATAATGTGCTTTTAGATATTCTCATGCCTGTCTTAGACTATAAATGTGTGTATAATTCTTTGGTCAGCAGCTAGCACAGTACCACACACAGAGAGGTACTTCATTCATAGAGGCCCACTCTGAACAGTCATGCAGGTTGGGTACTGCACAACTCCAGGTGGTGCCAGTCATCATGTAGTTCAGTGCTATTCAAGGGAACTTTCTGCAATGATAGTAGTGTTTTTCCATCCATATTGTCCAATGCAGTAGCCCCTAGGCACACCTGGCTTTTGTGCACTTGCAATGTGGTTAGTTAGTGTGACTGGAGTTGAATTTTTAATTTTTGTTTGTTGATGTATTTATGTATTTATTTTGAGTTGGAGTCTCACTACATCATCCAGGTTGGAATGCAGTGGTATGCTCACAGCCACCACAGCTTCAACCTGCTGGGCTCAGGCGATCCTTCCTCCTCAGCCTTCCAAGTAGCTGGAACTACAGGTGCGCACTACCACGCCTGGCTAATTTTTTGATTTACTGTAGAGATGAGGTCTCGCCAAGTTGCCCAGGCTGTTCTCGAACCCACGGGCTCAGGCAATCCCCTCAACTTGGCCTCCCAAAGTGCTGGGATTACAGGCTTGAGCCACTGCACTTGGTCAATTTTATTTAAATTTAAATTAAATTTTTTAATTTATTTAAATTGAAATAGTTACATGTGACTGGTTGGCTACCGTCATTGGACTGTACTATCTATGCTCATAGCAGCTCTGCTTTTATTCCTGCCTTCACTCATCCATTCAACAAATATTTGTGGAGCTTCAACTAGGAGCAGTGTGCTGTGCTAGCCCCTATGGATACACAGAGAGAAAGATGGTCCTTGCTAGGAAATATCCAGACTAGAAACACAGTACGCTAACTGCTGTGAGCGGAGTCTGTACAGTGTGTGTTAGGGTATGGATGGACCGGGTGAGGGTGGAGAGGCGAGGTGAGGCATGCAGCACTGCCGGGGCTGGCAAGCCAGAGGTGCGCGCCGGCAACCCAGAGATCCGAGTAGATGCAAAGAATTGCGACACACAGAGGTGAGAGAAGAAAAGATTTATTTAAGAAAAGTTCACCCCTCACAGACAGGGAGTGGGCCTACACTCTAGGTGAGTGTGGCTGTGTAGCCCCCAGAGTCCTGGCTTAAATCCTTCTCTTGGAGATGTTGCACATGACTGCCGTGACTGCTGTGACTTCCTTATCAACCACTTGTGGATGTCTTGGAGATCCTGTGATACAGAGACCCATTAATGTTCGCCCACATTATCATAGCCCCTAAGAAGGGTGTGACAAGGATTCTAATGCTCCTGCACCTTCCCAAACGGCATTCCTTAGAGCTAGTGGAGGGTGTACCTCCCCTTATCTCCTAGGCATTCCCAGTGGGTAGCTTGGGGGGATCCTTGGCTTCCCTGTAGATAGTGCCCAATTTACTGGAAGATCGATCCCCACCTGCTCTCCCTCTGAGCGGTTATAACTTTTGTAATTACAAGTTTCATGACTTTTACAGTCCTTGCCCAATGTATGATGTCTTAGGCCTTGTAAACTCCTTCACTCTAGGCAAACTTGATTGCCACTATGAGATACCTCTGATACCTGGAAGTCTGTTTCTGGAAAGACAAAGTCGGTAAAGTTAATTATACCTAAAGTGTGCATTTCTCCAAAAGCACAGCTTCTCCTTTCTCATCATTGTGTCAGGGTTTAAGAACAAGATGAAAAATGGCTTCCCACTCTCAGTCTGTCCTTTCATTCCCCACTCCTGCTCTTGAAATATTCTTATGATCCTGGGAAATGGGGCAAAGATCTTTCTTCTGTATCTAATTCCTGCTGAGATGGGGCCGTAGCAATGTCCCTACCTATTTATTTCCAAGGGCATGAATAGGAAATGGCAGAACCTTAAGCAAATGCTGTTTGGATCTAATAAAACATCAAGTGAGAGCAAAGTCAAAAATTATTAGGCAAACGGTGATGAAAAAGGCTATTGTCCCAAAAAACAATGTTGGAAAAGTGAAAGTCCCGTAAATTGTATGTATTTATTAACATAAGTTGAAATATTCCTTTGTAAATTATCTATAGTTGTACTTTTTTTTGAATTGGAGTTTCACTCTGTCGCCCAGACTGGAGTGCAGTGGCCGCTTCCGACCACCGCAGCCTCGACCTGCTGGGGCTCCGGCGATCCTTCCGCCTCAGCCTTCCAAGTAGCTGGAATTACAGGCATGCGCTACCACGCCCGGCTGATATTTTGATTTATTGTAGAGATGAGGTCTCGCTGCCCAGGAGGGTCTTGAACCCGCGGGCTTAGGCAATCCACTCACCTCAGCCTCCCAAAGGCGCGGGATTACAGGCTGAGCCACCGAGCCCGGCTTATAGT
The DNA here is from genome assembly GCA_027257055.1 of Cephalopachus bancanus. Taxonomy (NCBI): domain Eukaryota; kingdom Metazoa; phylum Chordata; class Mammalia; order Primates; family Tarsiidae; genus Cephalopachus; species Cephalopachus bancanus. The sequence goes on along the minus strand of JAPVLO010000569.1, from coordinate 306,973 downwards.
TGTACTTTAACAAGGAAATACAGTCACTTTGACAGAGTTCGAAGAAAGGAAAATTGAAAACATTAGAGACATGTAGTTAGGTTGTAGCTTAAATTGAGAATTCAAAACAGGTAAACATCAACAAGAGAAAACAGTTTCCTTTGTTTTTATAATAGGTCTGATATGCTTTTACAACAATTGATATGCTACAGGGTGAAGCCCAGTTATTTTGCCATTCATTCTATGTTGGACAATAATCCTTGCACCTGGTCTGCAGGATATTCAGGAGGAGGGTGTGGGGCAGGTGTGGTTCCTGGAGCTTGCTTCTTATCTCACCCCAGAGAGACTGATTGAGAACTTTAAGAGTTTAAGTATTAAAGTTTTTAAAAGCATAATGTTACAACACAAAATCACATATTGCAAAAGTTACTTACTTAGCCAAAATGATAGTCCAAAAATTTTGAAAAGGAAAAAAACCTTGCTTTTTTTGGTAACAAAGACAATGGGGGAGAAAAAAAAAAACCTCACTTTTTGTTACAAAGACAGTGGGGGAGGGCTAATTGAATTTGGTCTCTTTCTTCCCCCCCTCTGTTGTTTAAAGGAGAAAATTCTTTTGGAGATTGTTAATTAAGAAGCTCATGTTCTGGTCTTTGAGTAGTATTTTGACCTAGCATTAGTGTACTTGATATTAATGGTAAATTTATAGAACCTTTTTGTAGTCTCAAGTGTTTATAGAATTCCTTTCATTTCTTACCAAAAACATACCTCATACTGAAATAGGGACCGAGCACTTAATTCACAGACACCAACACCAAAAGTACAAGTTATAAAAAGGAGAGGTTTATTAGCCAAGAGCCGGTCGGCAGCTGCTTGCCTGCTGAACATAACAGTCCCACAGCAAGGGGTCCCCATTAGCTGTAGGGGATTGCTTAAATGGGGGAAAACCACACTGGGACTTTCCAAGTGGGCCAAACCACAACATCCTGGAGGCCTAGGTACCTTTCAAGCAATGCTAGTGGGGTTCACAGAAGCAAAAAAAAAAAAGCTGTTAAAAAGTTTAACCTAGCCGGGCTCAGTGGCTCAGCCTGTAATCCCGCGCCTTTGGGAGGCTGAGGTGGGTGGATGGCCTGAGCCCGCGGATTCGAGACCTGCCTGGGCAGCGAGACCTCATCTCTACAATAAATCAAAAAATCAGCCAGGCGTGGTAGCGCATGCCTGTAATTCTGGCTACTGGGAAGGCTGAGGCGGAAGGATCGCCGGAGCCCAGCAGGTCGAGGCTGCGGTGGCCGGGAGTGGCCACTGCACTCCAGTCTGGGTGACAGAGTGAGACTCTAACTCAAAAAAAAAAAAAAAAAGTTTAACCTAGCCAGCAGGTGCTGTTGCCAATTTCCAGGAAGGGAACTTTTTTTTTTTTTTAACTGTGCAAAGGTTGAGTACATGCTTAGCCAAATTTTTTGACATTATAGTTTTTTTTTTTTTTTTAAGCCCCCTTCCACATTCCCCCCTTTTAGTTGTTCCTGGAGTCAAATCATTGACTCTTCATATAGGAGATTATATTGAGTTCTGAGGACCATTAATTTTATTGATGACACTATTTTTAACATAACTAAGGAGGCTTTTAATTAAGCAAGGCCCTACTATTATACCTATTAAGAGCAGGAGGAGAGGTCTGCCACTCCCGAGATTAGGGTTGTGAGTCAGGGGGACCAAGAGAAGAGGGACTGATACCAATTTCCTGGGGCTTGTCTTTGAAGCTTTCTTTGTTTCAGATTGTTTCTTACCAGGGCAAGGTGTCTCGGATGACCCCGGATTGGTTTGCATAGAAACAGCACGTTCCCCCCTTTTTTGGAGCACGACCTCGGCAAAGGGAAATTTAAACTTGCTGCTTTAGGTGGGATATGCTCGACTCCAGGAGTTCTAGGTTCTTATCAACATGTTTACTTAGTTCTTTGAGGCTTTGGTCCCCAACGACCAGAGAAACTGTACTTTTTGCTGTGGACCCTGCAATTCCTAGGCTAATGAAGAGGGCACTAATAGGGACCGCTTGGATTGCCCGAGGCCTGAGAGTGCAAGGTGTTCTCGTCCCTCCATTCCTTATAGATATATACCTGAGGTAGTATATGCACTAAGACACAGATTTCTGTGGTGTCCCTGAAGTATTCTAAAGCAATACAGGGTGTTATACCTTGCATAAAAGTAAACCAGGTGGTGGAGGGTGTGAAGCCATGTGGGGGTTTTAGGGGTTTTTTTGATTGGGGACTTTTTTTTTTTTTGATTTGGAGTTTCACTCTACCACCCAGACTAAAGTGCAGTGGCTGCTCCCAGCCACTGCAGCCTCGACTTGCGGGGCTCCAGCGATCCTTCCGCCTCAGCTTCCAAGTAGCCAGAACTACAGGCGTGCGCTATCATGCCGGCTAATTTTTTATTTATTTATTGTAGAGATGCGGTCTTACAAGTTGCCCAGGCGGGACTTGAACCTGTGGGCTCGGGAATTCATCCCCTCGGCCCCCTAAAGCGGGGGATTATAGGTTGAGCCACCGAGCCCGGCAGGTTTGGGGATTCTTATTACGAGGTGGTATCACACGACTTTTGGTAGGGAGATTTACTTATATTATAAGAGGGAGAATAAAGGCAAGATCCACGTTCTTGAAGATCTCCCAGAGTAAGGACTGAGTTCTGTCCCCAGGGACATAGTCCTAAGGACTGAGCTGTAGCAAGGTTAAGAATGTGTACTTGTTTTTTCAGTGTTTTTTTTGGGGAGTTCACAGTAATTCCTATGTAATAAGGGGGTCGGGGATCTAGGCATAGCCAGCAGTTGTTTGTTACTTCAGGATTAGTGGTATTTGAAAACCCGGTAAACAGCGGATAGCATGGGCAGGAAATGATTTTCATTTCCAGGGCTAATGGGGTACGTAGGGGAGCGGGACCTGCCCCAAAATTGTAGGGTGGTAGAACCAGACGCCTGGGGGGTTTTGGGTTTGGGTGTTGTTAGAAGATTCAGGTTTTTGGAGAATCAAGTTGCTTTTGGGGGCCCATAGGATTTAGGGTGGGGGGGGATGGCCTGCCTTTGAATAGTAAACAGCATGCCGGATCGGGTTTTTCAGCATACATTCTGACCCCCCACGTTTTACCCTTTTCCCATACCTGGCGGATGCTGAGGGCACCCCAAAGTATTATAGTGAGTCTAAGGGGGTTTGCATGTTTGTATTGGGCTGTATTGGGGAGCAGGCTTTTTCCTGCGTAGGCTTATGTATGGGTCTGGGTTTTTTCCCAAGGAGCAATATTTTCACACCCCCATGCAGCACAGTGATATTGTCCTGCTTTGTGGAAACGGGGCTGGTCCTGATGCAGGCAAGTATAAAACCCAACAGATTTAAGTCCTTTTTTATAAGTTAAGGTGCCGCATTCGTCAGTGTGTGTGCCCCCGAAGGTTAGACCTGGCCATAATTTACTAAGGTCAAAATTAAAGACAGGCTGCCCGCTTCCTCTGTAGGTGGTAATTAAGGCCCCATGATGGTTTTCTCAGTTCCCAGGAATAGGTCCTGGAGTATAGGGATTACGCGAGTTAGGCCAATAGGCCTCAAGGTGGGGAAAGTATGCAAAACATGATTAAGATACCAGGGCCCGCAAAAGTCTTATTTTTAGAGGATTTTTTCCAGTAGCTGGTTTGATGACTTTCCATGTTTTCAAGGGCATGGTGGTGGCTGCCTTTACTTGTAAATGATGAATCCAGGGTGGACACCGCTAACGGCCGTAGGAGTAGTAAGGATTATTATGGGGGGCCCCCTTTCCCCCTTTGGGGGTGAGAGCCTCAGCTTTGTGCCGTTTTATTCAGAACTGGTCACCAGGCTGGAACAGGTGTGGATGTTCTGAACTGGTTTCCAGAAGGCTGCCGCACGGTCGCAGTGACAGCTTGCTGAACTTTTTTAAGAGCCTGCGGTGATGAAGCAAATTATGGTTAGACAGTTTTAGTTTTTCCAGTCCATTTTTGGAAGTAATGGCGGGGCCATCCAAAAAGAATTTTGAAGGGTGTTAGACCCTTGATGTAGGGGGTACACCTGGCCCTTAAGAGGGCATAGGAAAGGAGTGTTACCCAACCTTCGCCGGTCTCCAGGGGTTTAAATTTTGGGTTTAAAGGGTTTTTTTTTTTTGTTTTTTTTTTTTTTGAGTTGGAGTCTCACTCTGCCACCCAACTGCAGTGCAGTGGCTGCTCGGGTCACCGCAGGCCAACCTGCGGGCTCCAGCGATCCTTCCGCCTCAGCCTTCGAGTAGCCAGAACTACAGGCACGCGCTACCACACCTGGCTGATTTTTTTTTTTATTGTAGAGATGAGGTCTCGCCAAGTTGCCTAGGCAGGTCACGAACCCGCTGGCTCAGGCAATCCACTCACCTCAGCCTCCAAAGTGCTGGGATTACAGGCTGAGCCACCAAGCCCCCCTAAGGTTTTTTTTTAAATGTTGATTTATTCTTTCTCCTGTCCTGAACTCTGGGGGTGATAAGCACAATGTAAGTTTCAGTTTACACCCCAAAGGGTTTTTTCAATACCTTTAGTAAGTTTAAAAAAGAATTCTGGTTATTATCAGAACCTATTGAGATAGGTAGACCATATCTTGGTATGATGTCATTTAAAGTTTTTTTACTGTTCAGAAGCAGTTCCAGTTTTTGTAGGAAATGCCTCGACCTATCCCGAGAAGGTGTCTATTAGACCAATAGGTATTTATATTCATATTGCCTAGGGTTTGACTTCTGTAAAGTCTTTTTCCCCAAAGTCTCCCCGGGGGGTTTGTCCCCTATCTCAGACCCCCTTTGGGGGGATACACTGACCTTGCTTATTAGTCTGCTGGCATGACACGCAGCCTTGAATGAGCTTCTGGTGAGCTGGTCCCGATGAGGGAGACAGAATTCTTTTCTTACAAGTTCAGTTAGTTTTTTCCCTTTCCCCAAAATTTGTACCTTGTGGAGTTGCTTTAGGATTTGTTGTCCCCCGGACTCGAGGGAGGAAGGTTCTGCCGTCCTGAAGTTGAACCCCTCTGTCTGGGGTTTTAGGTTGTCTGCAATTTTTGTGTAGTGAGGAGGTTCTCTTCTGTATTTTTGGTGGCTCACATAGAAGGGAGGAGGCAGCGCCAGCATGCAGGTGGTTCTGCGGTAAGCAGCTTCTCTGGCTGCTTGATCTGCTTTTCTATTTCCCATTGCCTATTTTGAGTTTCCTTTTTGGTGTTCCCGGGGAATGGATGATGGAGACTTGTTTGGGGTTCATATTGCTGCCAGGAGGTCTAAGACCTCCGTTTTATTTTTTTTGTTTTCCCCTCTGCGATGAGCAATCCCCCCTCCCTGTAAATTGTCCCCTGAACGTGTGCAGTTGCAAACGCGTACCTGGTCAGTGTAGATGTTGACAACTTTTTCCCTTTTCCTGCTTTTAGGGCCTTGGCTAGGGCAATCAGTTCTGCTTTTTTGGGGCCCAAAGTTCCCTGCAGAAGAGGCTCAGCCCAAACAGTTCCCTTTGGAGTGACCACGCTGCCCCTGCATACCTTACCCCATTCTGGATGAAAAATGCTGCCATGCGAGAAAAGCGTTAGGTTGGGGTTCTCGGGACATCGGTTAGGTCCCAGCACAGCTGCTGGAACTCAGTTGTTTATAACAACAATGTGGCAGCCCCTGGGACTTTCTTCCGGTAGTAAAGTTGCGGGGTTCAAGTTGGGGGTATGTGGAACTTGATGCAGGGTTGATCCAAAAGCAGTGCTTGATAATGAGTTATTTGAGCATTTGACATCCATTTGTCAGGGGGCCCCCGGAGTAAAGACTCCCCTGCATGCATGGCCCTGACAGTTTGATTCTGCCCCAGTGTTGGTTTGTCTGAGTCCTTTACTAACATGGCAATGGCTGTTATAACCCCCAAGCAGGATGGCCAGCCCGAGGCTATTTGGTCCAGTTTTTTTGACAGGTAGGTGACTGGCCTGTTCCATGGGCTGAGCTTTTGGGGTTTGGACACCCGGGCGATGCCTTCATCTTTCATCCACATAAAGGTGGAAAGGTTTTCAATATCTGGCAAGGCCAGGCAAAGTTGAGACCAGGGCATTTTTTAAAGGGCTTGGAAAACTTTGTCCCCTCTGGTGTCCGTTTTAAAAATTTGCCTCTGAAGGGGCTTGGTGGCTCAGACTGTAATCCCGCGCCTTTGGGAGGCTGAGGTGAGTGGGGTTGCCTGAGCCCACGGGGTTTGAGACCCCTGGGGAGCGAGACCCCATCTCTACAATAAAACAAAAATGAGCCAGGCATGGTAGTGCATGCCCGTAATCCGGCTACTCGGAAGGCTGAGGCGGAAAGGGTCGCCGGAGCCCAGCAGTTCGAGGCTGCGGTGGCCGGGAGTGCCACTGCATTCCCCGTCTGGGCAACAGAGTGAGACTCCAACGAAAAAAAAAAAAATTAAGCCGGGCTCGGTGGGTCAGCCTGTAATCTCACGCCTTTGGAGGCTGAGGTGGGGATTGCCTGAGCCCGCGGGTTCGAGATCCGCCGGGCAGCAGACCTCATCTCTACAATAAATCAAAAAATCAGCCGGGCGTGGTAGTGCATGCCTGTAATTCCGGCTACTTGGAAGGCTGAGACGGAAGGATCGCCGGAGCCCAGCAGGTCGAGGCTGCGGTGGCCGGAAGCGGCCACTGCACTCCAGTCTGGGCAACAGAGTGAGACTCCAACTCAAAAAAATTAAATTAAATTAAATTAATAAATAAAATAAAATTAGCTTCTGGTCCCTTGGTTATTTTATAGAGGGGTTTTGTGAGTTCAGCAAACTTAGGGATCCATAGTCAGCAGTATTTTACAGTTCCCAAGAATTCCCAGACCTGCTTTTGCTTCCTGGGGCCGGGATGCCTGCTATAGCCCGAATGCGCTGGGCAGTCAGGGATCTTTTACCTTCCTCGAGATTATACCCAAGGTATGTGGTTACAGTCACACAGAGCTGAGTTTTTTTTTTTGTTTTTTTGGTTTTTTTTGCTGACACCTTGTACCCAGAGTCTGAATTTCTTTAAGCAGGTGCCTGGTGGCATGCAGGCACTCACCTTCTGATGTGGCTGTGATTAACAGATTATCTACATACTGTAGCAGAGTCACTTCAGAGCGCTGTTGCCGGAAAGCTCAGAGGTCTTGGCAGAGAGCTTTATCGAACAGTGTGGGAGAGTTTTTAAATCCTTGTGGGAGTCATGTCCAGGTTAACTGGCCTTTTCCCCCCTTTTTTGAGGATCTGTCCATTCAAAAGCAAATGAGGGTTGGCTCTGCTTAGCCAATGGGATGCTGAAGAAGGCATCCTTAAGGTCCAGGACAGTGTATACCTGCTGCCTCTCTGGAGTTAACTCACTGAGGAGGGTGCACAGGTTGGGGACTATGGGATGGATATCCTCCACTCGCCTGTTGACTTCCCTGGGGTCCTGGACAGGGCAGTAGTTTCCTGTGCCTGCCTTTTTGACAGGAAGAAGCGGGGTGTTCCAGGATGAGTGGCACGGCACTAAAATTTCAGTTTCCCCAGAGATGCTGGATGTGGATTGCTATCCCTTTTTTCGGCCTCTGGGATATAGGGTACTATTTTACCCTAATGGGCGTTGCCTGACTTTTGAGATGTACAACGACTGGTGGTTGATGGGATGCCAGCCCGGGGGAGTTTAATTCGGCCCAGACTTGGGGAAACTCAGTCTGCAGCTGGGCCACCATATGGCATTTGAAGAGTCAAGAGGAGCCTTACCTTCTGTTAAAACGGATTCCTCACTTAAGGGAACAGTAACGAGAATTTCTGATGCCCAGGTGGGTTTGGGCTTACTGCTGCCATTGTTTCCTTAAAACCTATGTTGAACCAGGCTCAGTGGCTCAGCCTGTAATCCCTCGCCTTTGGGAGGCTGAGGTGAGTGGATTGCCTGAGCCCGCGGTTCGAGACCCACCTGGCAGCGAGACATCTCTACAAAAAAAATAAAAAAATCAGCCAGGCGTGGTAGCGCATGCCTGTAATTCCGGCTACTCGAAGGCTGAGGCGGAAGGATCGCCGGAGCCCAGCAGGTCGAGGCTGCGGTGGCCGGGAGCGGCCACTGCACTCCAGTCTGGGTGACAGAGTGAGACTCCATCTCAAAAAACAAAACAAAACAAAACAAACAAAAAAAACCTATGTTGGTCTTAAGCTTGTATAAGAGGTCACGTCCCAGGAGCGGGTACGGGCAGTCTGGCGTTACTGGGAATGAATGAGTTACTTCCCTTTTCCCCAGATTTATTGTTCTTTCGGTGGTCCAGGGCCACAACTGAGTCCCAGTTGCCCCCTGGATCAAGGAATGCTTATTCTGAAGCAGGCCATTGTACTTTTGGAGGACTGAATACTCAGCCCTCGGGTCTACTAAGAAGGGACAGGGCTTCCGTAAGTTTTACCCTGGGCTCTGGGGGGGAATTGACAGAGTCCCAGCTCTGTCAGTTTGTAATTGAAGCACAGGAGTAGATTTCGGTGGGCACCCCCCAGAGGGCACTCTTGTGGTCAGGGTGGCCTGTCTGGGCAGTTTTTTACTCAGTGCCCAATTTTTTTACAGTAGGCACATTGATTTTTTGCTAGTGGAGTTTTTCGCCTGGTGACAGTTCCTTTTTTCCTTGTTGGCTGCTTGGATTTAACTTCCTGTAAAGCTGCTGCTACTACTTTGACCATCTTTTTGGTTTGTTGGTCTTCAAGCGAGTCCCTGCTATTATAGACCTTCTGGGCTCTTTCCTTTAATTCTGATAAACTTTTGCTTTCAAATCCTTTAATTTTCTGCAATTTTTTTTTTATATCAGGAGCTGACTGGAGACAAAGGTTATAGCTAAGGCCCTCCGATTTTCTGGAGCCTCTGGGTCTATGGGAGTATATGTCCAATAGGCCTCCATAAGGCATTCCAGAAAAGCCGTGGGAGATTCCTGTGGGCCCTGAGTTACCTCACTTACCTTAGACAAATTTGTGGGCCATTTGAGGGAACAAAAGGTGGTTAGGTTTCCTTGGTTTACCTGATAACCTGACTACTGTGCCGCTTCTTGGAAATCCTTGAAGTGGCACAAAACCAGTTGCAGAGGGGTATCACACTTAGAGCACTGCTGCCCCACAATATTGATAGCAATGACAGACACAACAGTGACTAACACTGAACAAATAAAGACAATAACACAAACTGAACAGACAGACCTAACTGCCTGAGGGCAATACCAGAGGGCCCAGTGACATCTCACTGGGACCTCGGACCCAGGAATTAGTGCTGCGTCCAGCTTTCCTGTGGGTCCAACCAGAAGTGTGCACAAACAGAACAGGAACTTGACTCACCTCTCAGAGGGCTCTGGGGATGTTGTGAGTCTGCCAGTGATGACAATCAGCTGTTTGCGGTCCACAGACTCACCAGGCCCAACGAACACTGAGGTTTGGGGGTATGCAGACCTACAAGGTCAGCTGGTGATTGGGGCTGGGGATTAAGCTCTCGGATCTCCCTGGCGAGCCCCAAAGAAATAGGGACCGAGTGCTTAATTCACAGACACCAACACGAAAAGTACAAGTTCTAAAAAGGAGAGGTTTATTAGCCAAGAGCCAGGCCAGCGGCCACTTGCCTGCTAAACATAACAATCCCACAGCACGGGACTCCCATTAGCTATAGGGGCTTGCTTAAAAAGGGGGAAAACCACACTGGGACTTTCCAAGTGGGCCAAACTGCAACATCCTGAGACCTAGGTACCTTTCAAGCAATGCTAGCGGGTTCACAGAAGCGAAAAAAAAGCTGTTAAACAGTTTAACCTAGCCAGCAGGTGCTGTTGCCAGTTTCCAGAAGGGAACTTTTTTTTTTTTAACTGCACAAAGGCTGAATACATGCTTAGCCTAATTTTTGACATTGTAGATGTTTTTTTTTTTAAAGCCCCCTTCCACAATACCAACAATCTTCTTTACACTTTTCCTAACTCAGAGCTCTAACCAAAGCAATAAGTTTACATGCAGTGGAAGGGCTTGAATAGATCCAATGTAGAACTATCAGGGGAATTCAAAGCTAAACAAAAGGTACCCAAAAAGCACAGTGGTGATGGCTCAGGGGAAAGAATAATACGAGTTCCAATTTTGGTCATAATATCCCTCCCAATAATGGAGCTGGACACATTGGCATAACAAGGAAGGAGTGTTGAAATATTTTATCTCCCAGAACACATGAAGTAACAGCTTAGTAAGGGGTCTGGATATAATGCCCTGCACCCCACAACCAAAGGGTGAAGGAAGGAGTGGACTGGGAAATTTAAGTAGAGCTGAGCATGTAGCCCCCGTACCAATAACAAATGATATAACTCTGCCAGCTACTGATATTTCCACCCTAGGCTCAGTTGGTTTAATAGTTTGTTCTGAAGACATTGGGACTATCGAGCCAGGGGTGAGTCAATCTGACTGGAGTAAGCCCAAGAGATCCCCTTCCAAGATTGTGTGAGATGCCTGGTGTCCCTTATTTGCAGCAAGCTTCTGGGCCATGTGCTTTCTTCGGTAGGCGAACGACGCAATCGTGAACCCAATGTCCATGCAGTTTGCATTTGGGACAGGGTTTTGCCAGTGGCAGGGCTTGACAGTCTTTGGCTATATGCCCATTTTGATGGCATCGGAAACAAACCTGGGAAGGGGGCTGTGTACCCCTTCTGCGATTGACTGTCTGGGGTGGAAGAATATCAACGGTGGCTGTTTTTGCTAAAGTGGTAGATAAAAACTGTAACGCTTCCTGCTTTTGTCTGTGGTCCTGCATTCTTTCCTCCTCTCGGTTGTTAAAGACTTTAAAGGCCGTGTTCAATAGTTCTAGTTGAGGGTTTGTGGGCCCTTCTCTAATTTTTGGAGTTTGCGCCTAATGTCCGGTGCTGACTAGGAAATAAATTACATAGACAAAAGAGTTTGTCCCTCCAGAGAGTTTAAATCAATATTAGTAAACTGCTACAATGTCTCAGAAAGGCAACTTAGAAACATTGCTGGATTTTTATCTGGTCTTTAAAAAACCTCCTTTATTTTGTCATAGTTAACCTGCTTAATAACACTTTTTTTGTAGTTAGCTAACAGGATTAATTTATATGATCCCTTTACTTTCGTCTGGAAGAAGGTTGATATAGTCCCAGTTTAGATATAATGTGAGCGAAATTTATCATAAGAAAACAACAAAGAAGAATTTTTAATATCTTTTTGTCCTAGCCACCCCCTTGAGAAGAGACCTATTAAGCCATGTGAAAACTTGAATGGGCTTTCCAAGTACACATGGGGGTGGTGACTTGTTGCAGTAGTAGGGCTGCCACCAGGGGGTTATCAAGCAGTGAGGGAGGGGGCGAGAAGGCTGGAGGTTGGATCAGGCGCTGTGGCCTTTGGCACCGCCCCTCCTCCAAAGTCAAAAGAGAAAGACTGAAGGCTGGGGTCAGGTGCCATGGCCTTTGGCACCAGCCCCCTCTCCGAAGGTAAAAGAGAAAGACTGAAGGCCAGGGTTAGGCACCACGGCCGTAGATGCCAGCCCTTCCTTCGCAGATAAAGGTGGAGGGCGAGAAGGAAGATAAACTGATGGAGAGTGGAATAGCAAAAGCAGATTATAAGAGAGACAAGAGAAGTTAAACCAGCTGGTTAGACTTTGAGTTAATAGTTGGAAAGCAGGAATTGGAGTTGTAATACTGATGAATCTATGGGCAATGGGGTCTGGGGAGCCAACACAGAAATACAACAGGAAGAGGAACAGGCAACTGGGTGGCAAGCTAACTCATAAAAGGCCTGAATATATGGGATTTCAAGGTATTTGTTGTTTTTCTTTAAGTACAAATCAAGCTGCAAAGGGTGTTAGGGGCTAGGGAGCCACCTTCTGGCCAGTTTCAACATCCCCCATCATATATTGTGGCCAAGCAGTGTTGCAGTAGAATATTAAACGCTTTGGGTGAATATCCTCACTGAATTTTCTTTTCTTTTTTTTTTTTTTTTTGAGTTGGAATTTCACTCCGTCACCCAGACTGGAGTGCAGTGGCTGCTCCCGGCTACCATAGCCTCGACCTGCTGGACTCCGACGATCCTTCCACCTCAGCCTTCCAAGTAGCTGGAACTACAGGCGGACGCTACCACGCCCGGCTAATTTTTTGATTTATTGTGGAGATGAGGTCTCACCAAGTTGCCCAGGCGGGTCTTGAACCCGTAGGCTCAGGCAATCTACTCACCTCAGCCTCCCAAAGGCGCGGGATTACAGGCTGAGCCACCGAGCCCGGCTTCACTGAGTTTTCTTACACGATTGAGAGTTTCCCATGGTTCCTGTGAATGGGCTCTTGGTATCATGGATGTTTCTGGCCCTTATAAAAGACCCATAAAGTCATCCAAATGGACGCCAAGAGATCCCCTTCCAAGGTTGTGCGAGATGCCTGGTGCACACAGAAGGAAACAGGGATACTACTGGAATGGGCTTTTGGTATCATGGATGTTTTCTGGGCCTTATCCCATCCAGATCTCCTGCCGGGCATCCCCAACAGTTCAAAGGAATCAGCGCAGAGGATGTGAGTCAGCAGAGAGAGAGCGTCCTCCCGTCCCTGTGCCCACTGGAGCTTGCCGGATGCATGCTCCACCATGTGGAAGTCCTGGTACCAGGACTTTGAGCCACTAGGTCCCCAACCCTTGCTAGGAGTCTCCAAGATGGAACCAGAAACCCGAGAGACCAGAAAATCATCTGAACAAAGGGAGGTCCAAGAGCGCGCATTCAAATGTGTGTGTGTGGATGAAAAAAAAGGGAATTACTCACCAAAGGCACAGAAAGGTATACTGCAGCTGTTGAGTTTCAAGGTCCTTCGTGGAGTTACTTCGCCAGCCAGAGAGGAAAAGAGTAAAGAAACCAAGCACTTTGTCTCCCACCCTTATGGGTGCTGGTGGTCTGAACTTTCCTTCGGGGACTTTCTTGCCTCCCTAGGGAGTAGCCCTAGGCAGAGACCGTTAGTTGTCCTCTGAGATCCAGCCCGGTCCATGGGAAACTGAGAAATCTTGGTTAGAAGAAAGTAAAGAGTTAACCTTAGTCCCTCACCCAGTTGGGCCTCAGGAGTCTGATGGCTTTCCCTGGGGCCTTTCAGAATGCTGAAGTGTAGCCTTAGCCAGAGCCTTCAGTTGCCCCCAGGTTCCAACACAGTCCACAGAGGGTCACCAGTTAGGAAATAAGAGAGAGAGAGAGAGAGTCTCGGTGGAACCTCCAAAAATGTTAGGGTACGAACAGACCGGGTGAGGGTGGAGAGGCGAGGCAAGGCGCACAGCACTGCTGGGGCTGGCAAGCCAGAGGTGCATGCCGGCAACCCAGAGATCCGAGTAGATGCAAAGAATTGCGACACACAGAGGTGAGAGAAGAAAAGATTTATTTAAGAAAAGTTCACCCCCACAGACAGGAAGTGGGCCTACATTCTAGGTGAGTGTGGCTGCGTAGCCCACCAGAGTCCTGGCTTAAATCCTTCTCTTGGAGACGTTGCACACGACTGCCGTGACTGCTGTGACTTCCTTATCGACTACCTGTGGATGTCTTGGAGAACCTGTGACACAGAGACCCATTAATGTTTGCCCACATTATCATAGTCCCTAAGAAGGGCGTGACAAGGATTCTAATGCTCCTGCACCTTCCCAAATGACATTCCTTAGAGCTAGTAGAGGGTGCACCTCCCTTTATCTCCTAGGCATTCCAGTGGGTAGCTACGGAGGATCCTTGGCTTCTCTGTAGATAGTGCCCAATTTACTGGAGGATCGAATCCCTACCTGCTCTCCCTCTGAGCAGTTATAAATTTTGTAATTACAAGTTTCATGACTTTTACAGTCCTTGCCCAGTGCATGATGTCTTAGGTCTTGTAAATTCCCTTTACTCTAGGCAAGCTTGATTGCCACTGTGAGATACCTCTGATACCTAGAAGTCTGTTTCTGAAAAGACAAAGTCGGTAAAGTTAATTATACCTAAAGTGTGCATTTCTCCAAAAGCATAGCTTCTCCTTTTCATCATTGTGTCAGGGCTTAAGAACAAGATGAAAAATGTCTTCCCACTCTCGGTCTGTCCTTTCAGTGTGCACTGCTACACAGGTAAGAAACTGGATCTAACAGAGTGAAAAGGGTATTGTCATTGCTGTTGTTTTTTTCACATGAGAGATGTTTAAGCTGGGTCTTAAGATATTTAAGATACTAAAGTAAGCAAGAGGTTTCAGGAAGAGAGATGGTTTTAATATGTTTTTATTTATTTTTAAATTATCTATTTGCTTATTTTAGAGACCAGGTCTCATTATGTTGCCTGGGCTGGAGTGCAGTGGCTATTCACAAGCACAGTCACAGCTCACTGCAGCCTTGACCTCTTGGTCTCAAGCATTCCTTCTGCCTCAACCTCAGGAGTGGCTGGGACTACAGGGTGTGCCACTGCACCCAGCTTTTAATATATGTGGGCCATATGATTATAATGAAATGAATGCCTTTGTGGTTAGCAGGGCACAATCACTCTCAAGCCTATTAGCACAAGTATTTATTTGCAAGACAGCTGAGAAAGGAAAAGCTCTTCAAATAAAGGTTTTCTAAATTCCAGGATTCCTGGCCAGGAAGGGACCTTGTCTATTTCCCCGTCTAGGGACAGGATTATGAGGCAACCCGCCTACAAGAGCAGTCCCCAAAGGCCTCCAGAATATCAAAGTGTTTCTGACTGGGCTTCTCTTCTTGCTGGTTGGCTTGTTGGAGGTAGGAGAATGCCTTCTTTCACTGCTATTGTTGATAAAAGACATGGGTCTTTCATTGTGGTAGAGAAAGTCTCCAAAAAAATCCTCCTCTCTAATACATTTATGCAAGTGAGATTCAAGGGTAGTCCTTCAAGGTAGAAATATGTCCTGTACTAACAAAAGCGGCAGCAGGGCAGCCACACTCTTTGCTTCGCTCTTGGAGCAGGGATAGGTCTGGTATACAGGCCTATAGCCAAGGTTGGTTAGTGGCTATTCCAGAGGCTCTCTCCTCTCCTCTCTAACCGCCTCCCCAGTCTTGCCCAGTCTCAACCAGGAGTGGCATTTTGCCTGTGTACTATAGAAGATTAATTCTATTTCCTTGGGGAGGACTCTGCATCTGAAGCTAAGAGCTCTAATATGAGTGTTTTCCCAAGTGAATTAATAAACTCAGCTCTGGCTGGCCAGCAGCAGTGGTGGGCAAACAGCACATCCCCAGGAGATTTTTTAAAATTTCAAAGCAGGAAGTGAGAAAACAGGTAGAAAGATGTTCTCCACATTGGGACTAGACTGGGTCCTTCCTTTCCTTTGGCTACCCCCTATGGTGCAGGGCAGGAAAGACTAGGCACCTAAGAATGATTCAGGTGTGAAGGTGCGAAGGGTCCTGCAGAGAACATGGGTTCTCCACACATGCCACTGCTGTGGACCACTGGCAACTGTGGGTTGACCACATGGGGAAGGACCAGAGCCCAGTCTCCTGGTTCCCTCTCTTTTCCCTTAATTCTACACACAAATTGGGATCTAATCTTCCCTCCTGGCCTAGGAAGAGAATAGAAGATACTGAGGGAGAGCAAGAGAAGAGATCAGGGAGTCTAACTTCTCGGGCTTCTCCCACTGGCTTTCGCAGCAGCTGCCGTCCTGCCCTCCTGCATCATAAGGGGCCTACATTCCTGGAACTTTCTAAAATTTTCTCCTTCTATGTTCCCTACATGCTACTCAGTTTGCTCTTCTGCATCCTCATCCATCCACCTTTCTATAACTCAGCATGACTGTTGCTCTGTTCTTTTTGTTCTTCCTAATGATGGCAGAGTTTCTATCCTTCGGTATTTATCACACAATGGGTCAGCATAAGGGAACCTGGTGCAGTGGGAAGGGAGCACACCCTGGAGTCTCTGAGATCATTGTCCAACTCCCAATTTTCAACTTACTGTCTACAAAGTCAGGGAGTAGTTCCCAAGACCACCCACATTTTTGACCAATTGCAAGTTCAGGCACCCCCAACACCACTCTTAGGTCAATAATTTGCTTGAAGGACTCACAGAACTCATTGAAAGTTAGTATAGACATAATATGGTTTATGACATTAAAACCAGCCAAGGAGCTGGGCTCGGTGGCTTAGCCTGTAATCCCGCGCCTTTGGGAGGCTGAGGTGAGTGGATTGCCTGGGTCCGCGGGTTCGAGACCCGCCCGGGCAGCGAGACCTCATCTCTACAATAAATCAAAAAATCAGCCGGGCGTGGTAGTGCATGCCTGTAATTCTGGCTACTTGGAAGGCTGAGGCGGAAGGATTGCCGGAGCCCAGCAGGTCGAGGCTGCGGTGGCCAAGAGCGGCCACTGCACTCCAGTCTGGGCGACAGAGTGAGACTCCAACTCAAAAAAAAAAAAAACCAGCCAAGGAAAGAAACAGATCAAGCAGAGTCTGAGTTCCACATACAGAGATGCCAGTTGTCCTTTTTCAGTAGAGTCGTGACCAGCATTGAATTCTTCCAGTAACAATGAGTGGCAATAAGTATAAAAATATTGCCAGCCAGGAAATATCTTTCAAGGTTTAGTGTCCAGAGTTTTTATTGGGGCTCAGTCACATAAGCATGGCTTACCATTCATGAGACTGACCTTAATTTCCCACCCCTCTGGAGGTTGAGATGATATGTGCCCAAAGACTCCGCCGTTCATCACATTGTTAGCATAGACTACCTGGTATGGCCCAAGACCCCCCAGGAAGATACAGGCACTCTTATCAAGCCAGATGTTTGAAGTTATTATCTAGATATTACCTTCTATGAACCAGGGGCAAAAGTTAAGTCTCTCTTTGGGCAACATTAATCCTTTACTACATCCCACCTGTGTGATGTTGGACTCTTACTTACCTCATGGGACCTCTATTTCCTTATCAGTAAATTGGGGACAATGATCCCCACCTCACTGGATTTTTGTGAGGGCATAGCATATGTGAAGGGCGTGGTATGTGAGAGGCTTCAACAAAAATTAAGTCCCTCTTGGTTTCCTGAAAATGCTCTGTTCTCATCTCCTAAACTTGCCTAGGGGATCATTCCCTCTAACCTCTTCTTTCTCCCCCTTCTCCCAACTTGCCTTACTCTCCCTGCCCAGAAAGGGATAATACATCTCTTCACTACATGTTGTCATTGAATTGCTTTTTCTTTTAAAAGATGTGTGTGCTGTCACTTTTTAAAAGTGACTTCATACTTTTCCGTTGCATGCATTATTATTTTTTTTGAGTTGGAGTCTCACTCTATCACCCAGACTGGAGTGCAGTTGTCGCTCCCGGCCACCGCAGCCTCGACCTGCTGGGCTCTGGCGATCCTTCCGCCTCAGCCTTCCAAGTAGCTGGAACTACAGGCGCACGCTACCACGCCCTGCTCATTTTTGATTTATTGTAGAGATGAGGTCTCACCAATTTGCCCAGACAGGTCTCGAACCCGCGGGCTCAGGCAATCCACTCACCTCAGCCTCCCAAAGGCGTGGGATTACAGGCTGTGCCACCAAGCCCGGCTGCATTATTGCAATGTATTTAATCATTGCCCTCTTGATGAGCTTCACCGAACATCCTTGTACATACACATCTTTGTGACTTGTGTCAGTGTTTCTACAGGCTGGATTCTTGGGGTGACATTGATGTGTCAAGGGTATATTGAAAGTCTTGATAGTACTGCCATATTGCTCTCCCAAAAGGCCATACCACGTTAAACCTCCACCAAAAATGCATGAATCTGCCTGTTCCCAATGCCTCCTGAGGACCAAGTGGAAGAGGATGGCTTCACTTGTATCACAGACACTGTTGGGGCCCTCCCTGTCCCTTAGCATTCACTGTACCTGTACATACTTAGGAGTTCTACTTCAAATGCCTGAGACTTGGTGCCTAGAGGTTTCTATTTTATTTTATTATAGAGATATGGGGTATAAGTGAGGATTAACTACATAAGTAGGCTGCATGCAGATGAAGTTTGGGCTTTTAACTGACCCTCGCTCCCCCCGGTGCGGACCAGATTCCCTCTGTGTTGTCACGTTCTCCCTACTGCCTTCCTCCCTCCCTCCCACCTGAGGGTTTCTCAGACCCAGGTCTGAGCCTGGGATAAATCAGGGCTTATGCATTTGGGCTAGAAAAGCTGAAACAGGCTGGGCTCAGTGGTTCAGTATGTAATCCCGCACTTTGGGAGGCCAAGATGAGTGAATTGCCTGAGTCTGCGAGTTCGAGACCCACCTGGGCAACTTGCCGAGACCTCATCTCTACAATAAATCAAAAATTAGCCGGGCGTGGTAGCACACGCCTGTAGTTCCAGCTATTTGGAAGGCTGAGGCAGAAGGATCGCCTGAGCCTAGCAGGTGGAGGCTGCGGTGGCCGGGAGCGGTCATTGCACTCCAGTCTGGGTGACAGAGTGAGACTCCAACTTAAAAAAAAAAAAAAAAGAAAAGCTGAAACAGTAGAGAATGTGAAAATCCTCAGTGACTTGCTGTTCACCACGACAGAGGACACAGTGAGTGGGGTTTCAAGTTGGGCTCAGCAGAGGAACTGGGTTGGAAGTCAGTCCATGCCTGCTGGGGGTTTCAGCCAGAACTAGAGGTACAAACCCAGGGAAGAAAAGGAAGCAGGAAGGCCAGATAAATGTCTGGAATGAAAACAACCACTTTCTGCCCTTAGCATTGTGTAAGTCTGTTTTCAACATAGTAGTAGTGCAGCCTGCACCAGGCCTAGGTTCATCTTAGTCTCCGGGGTCCATCACCAGCAGGGGGTGCCCCTCCCCTGATCAGGACATGCCGGCAACTCTGGGATGCCCAGGTCAAGGAAACACCTACTTCTTCTGGGAATCTCCACACTCCCCTCAGGCCCAGACTTAATTTCTTTACCAAGGCCATGAGACTTGAGTTCCAATTCAGTTTCAACCACCAAATCACTGTGTGATCTTTTATTTCTCTAGGCCTTAGTTTTATTTGCAGTTTAAAAAATAAATAAATGGAAGAAGGTAAGGGAAGGTTGGATAATGATTAACATTTGTACAGATGATTTTGACTTAGTGCCATATCTTACCAATGCTCACTTTATCCCCATTTTACAGATGAGAAAAAGTCTTAGGGTAAGTGAACTGCCAAGATCACCCAGCTGTTAAGTCAAAACTTTTTTTGGCAAATCCTGTGTTCCTCTAACTTGACCATATTGAAAGATTCAAGTATTGGCAAAATCTAAAATTTTTAGGGCCAACTTAAAATAGCAAAGTAGTTTTTTGTTTGTTTGTTTATTTGTTTTGAGTTGGAGTCTCACTCTGTCACCCAGACTGGAGTGCAGTGGCCGCTCCCAGCCACTGCAGCCTCGACCTGCTGGGCTCCAGCGATCCTTCTGCTTCAGCCTTCCAAATAGCTGGAACTACAGGCGCGCGCTACCACACCCGGCTAATTTTTTTTTTAATTTATTGTAGAGATGAGCTCTCGCCAACTTGCTCAGGAGGGTCTCGAACCCGCAAGCTCAGGCAATCCACTCATCTCAGCCTCCCAAAGCACTGGGATTACAGACTGAGCCACCAAGCCCGGCCTAGCAAAGTAGTTTTAAGTCACACATATCTGGACTTTGAACTATTACTTGAGCAGATTCCCTGAGCATTGGTTTTCTCATCTAGAATTTAAAAAGGTGGTGTCAAGGCAGGAGTTATATGAGAAAAAGGGGCCAAATGTAGCCTTGAATTGGGTTGCAGAAGGGAACTAGGGTGGGGGGGAGGTGACTGTCGTTTTTTGGATAAGCTGAACTAGAAGATTCCAAGCGCTCTTCCAAGACTAATTTTCTAGGATTCCCCAAATGGGATCTTTCCACTGTTTCAGATGACAACTCTGAACTCAGGTCCTGTGCACATTAGCCAGGGCCTAATGCATTCTTCATGTCAGCTAGAAGGGACCCGAGGCGATCACCCAAACAACTTTTCACGGTTCAGTTGATGAAACTGAGGTCCACAGAGAAATGTCTGGCCCATGTCAATTAGGTGCAGAGACAGGACTAACACTTGACTCGCTGGTCTTCAGATCCAAGGCTTCTTCCATCCTAAATCAAGTCTGCAGCAGGGGCAGTCTCCCACATTTTTAAAAGAAGACCCCCACCGCTATCTATGGTAGTCACCACTTTTCTCACAACCGTGATTCAAGATCCAATCAACAAACGTTATTGGCGTGTTTACCGCAAGCAAGTCTCCGTGCTGGGCCTGGGAACACAAGTTGTCCGACAAATTCGTGTGGAGGGACAGAGGGGATACTTCTGGGGCTTCAGCGTACTTCGTCTTGTGTACTTTTGCACGTAGTAGGCGCCCAGCGAACGGAGACGGTGGCGCTAATTATTATCAAGCCCGAGCGAGTCCGCAGAGGCCCCTGGGTCGGGTGGGAAGAGAGAGTTTTTTTGCCCATCCAGGCCCAGCGAGCGGCTGCCCAGCGCGCCGGGCGGGGCGGCGCCCGGAGCATCCTTCCCTCCTCCTCCGCCCTGGTCCCCGCTCGGCGCGCGAAGGGCGGGGCGCAGGGACGCGCACGCAGGGTGTCGGGAGCGCGCTGGCCGCCCGGGGACGCGCACGGGCCGGTCTCTGCCCTAATGCGGCGGCTGGCGGCGAGAGGCGCTGCAGGGGACGCGGGAGAAGTGGCGGCGCCGGCAGCAGACAGCTCGGACTGCGCCCAGGGCCGGAGCCCGAACCCTTGGAGGTAGGCGAGCGCGGACACCGGAGAGAAGGGGATGGGGGTCATGGAAAGCCATCTAGCGACACCCCTTGTTCCCGCCCTCTTCTCTCCGTCTCCATCCCCCCACCTGTCCCCATCCCCCTCCGTCCACATTCCCACCCCTTTTCCTTTCCACACTGCCACCTGCCCCGAATCCATCCTGCTCTGTCCATATCCATATCTCCACCCCTCTTCCCCGTCCAGCTTCTAACCCCCTGCCCATCCCAACACCTTCTATCTCGTTGGCCTCGTCCCCTCCCCTTCCTGCATCCTCGCCCTCTTTTTCCTTTCCTCTCTGTCCCCTCCTCATCCATGAGCCTTGCCTGCCCTTGTGCTTCTGTTTACCTCCACACCCCACTTTTGATTACCCCATCCCTCCTGTTTTTCCCACCCTACACATCTTTCTTGCCCTCCCCTGTTGTCTTATCCACCTCTTGCCCCTGTTGCTCGGTGGGCCTGTCTCTCCATTAGCTCCCTGGCAGTTTCTGTCCTCCCCCAGTTCCTCTCTGCACACCCTGTCCCAGCCCCTTCCCAGCTGTCTCTTGGTTTCCTCCTGCATCATAGTCTTTCACAAGAACCCCGCCTTCTCCCCCTCAGCGGTTAGCTGGCCTGCCACCCGTCACCTTCCCCACCTGCCCTTCCAGGTGCTGCGTGTAGCCACACTACTTATACTCAGTACCCCCTCGCCAGCCCCTGGACCCTCCTTCCCTGTGTGGAAGCCACTGTTATAGAATATGACCCCTTTTTGCATGCTTGGTCCTGTTCGTGGCTTGGAGGTGAAGGATGCTGACAGTTAGTAGGCCTCGCTTATGTCCTTTCCAGCCACCCTCCTCTTCTAGCTGTTCAGGTTTGTTTCCTAGATGAATTGGGGATGGGATGCTAAGCAAAGGGAACTAGGATGGGGAAGAGGCAGGGTCTAGGGAATGTCTGCTGAGTATGCTTATCCTGGGTCTTGGTCTGAACCCTGGTGTATAAAGACCTGGATGAGGGGCACTGCTGGAGCTCTAGAGAATTTTGGATTTTAGAAAGGATTCTTCCTCAGCATCAAGTCAGCACTTTGGCATCAGGAGCTGTCATGAGTGTGGCCCATGGGCTGGGCCAAGAGTGGGCAGACTGCTGAATCACCTAGAATCTGGTCCCCATGGCAGCCCCTCTCCTGCCCTGAGCCAGGTTCTGCTTCTGATTTCCTTCCTTGGCATTTGGCATGGGCTGTGTGTGTGTGTGTCAAACAGAGAGGCCTTCTCCCTCAGTGTGGAGGAAAGGATGACAATGCCCCCTTTCTGTCTGTCTCCCTGGCATGAGGGCCCGGTGTGTCTCATCTACCCTTGGAACTGTGCTGAGCTCTGCTGGGCTCCAGTCAAATCTCCAGCAAGGCAAGGGCAGGCCACAGGGCTTTGAGACCTGGTTGGGCAGGAGTTGAATTGTTTGTATGGAGCCAGAGACAGGCTCAGAACCCACAGAACTTGAAGCATCAGTAGGAGAAGCCCTAGGAAAATGTATGTGGAGAGTGGGCATCCCTGGGGACAGAGCCACACCAGCTGTGCGGGTGGGGGCAGGGAGAGGAAGGGAGGCAGAGATTTTTCTTCCCTCTGGTTTGAGGATGGTGGGATTTGGTGGAATTGCATTACAGGAAGAGTTGACCGAGTTGAGGAGGGCCACTGTGCATCTAATACATTCTGCCTTTTGTCTTGACTGAGCTGGCACTTGTGAGGGAGTGTTTTTTCCCCTTGTGTGTGTGTGTGTGTGTGTGTGTGTGTGTGTGTGTGTGTGTGTGTGTGTTTATGTGTGCAGGAAGAGAGAGAGAATGGACAAGTGAGGAAAGAGAGTCACACAGCCTCAGAAATTGTGTTTGCTACGGGGAATGGCAGTCCAATTCCTTTCTTGGGGCCTCAGCTAAAACTCTGAGTTTTAAACTAGGAGGCTAAGAGCAAATTGTAGACCGATCCTATCCCTTCTCTGCAAGGCTCCCTCACTTTAGAAATCTGAGTGGTTGGACTCCTTCAGCTCATGCAGCTCGTGTATATTAAACTCTGAACGGGCCTCAGGCAGTGCCCAACAAGGGGGCATGCAGCTAGGGGACTGGCTTCCCCTGCTTTGTCACCCCTCTTTGCCCCCTCCCCAGTATGATCGGGCATGGGGCGGGAGGCTTCCCCCAGCATCAGTGCTTCAGGGATGCCAGCTTTTCCTAGGACAGGGAGGAGGCATCACCTGCAGCCATTGTCAAGAACTGATTGGATTAAGGTTCTGATGCTGACATGCTCTATTGGGACTCAGGTTAAGTGGGAGAATCTGATGACAACATACATATTTCCCAGTTTTGTGCAGTGAATCTCACCCCTCACCCCCTTGTTGGACATCACAAAGGCTATGGAGAAATAAACCAAGGCACACAGAGGGAGGAGCCAGCTCGCAGAGAGCTGGAGTACGGCCTGCCAGTTGTGCCTCGCCAGTTCCCTGTGGGTTGAAGCGAGCTGTGCTTCACAGGGGCTGGTTCTTTCAGAAACATGTTGAGGAGGTGGCTGAGAGCTGAGGGTGGGGCTCTGGCTTTGAGGCAGGGTCGACCAGAAGAGGATCCTATTTCTGCCAAGACTGAGGGACAGAATTTCAAGGCTCTGATCACTCCGTTGCAACTCATTCCCTCCCTCTGGTGCCACTCACCTCTCTCAGGCTCTTTTGGAGACAGTAGGCACCCTGAGATCTCCAATGCAAGAGTTGGGGTGTGAGGGCAATCCTTTTATCTTTAGAAAAAGACATTCTTAGGAAATCAGAAAGCGAGAGACAGAGAGGTTCAGTTCTCTGTTTGGCTGGGGTGGTGTTGGAGGTTGAAGAGGGGAGACATGAGAGGAACATAAGGCTAGTTCCATACTTACTCATTTTTTTTTTTTTTGAGTTGGAGTCTCACTCTGTCGCCCAGACTGGTGTGCAGTGGCCGCTTCCGGCCACCGCAGCCTCGCCAGCTGGGCTCCGGGCGATCCTTCCGCCTCCGCCTTCCGAGTAGCCAGAATTACAGGCATGCGCTACCACGCCCGGCTGATTTTTTGATTTATTGTAGAGATGAGGTCTCGCTGCCCAGGCGGGTCTCGAACCCGCGGGCTCAGGCAATCCACTCACCTCAGCCTCCCAAAGGCGCGGGATTACAGGCTGAGCCACCAAGCCCGGTTTATACTTACTCATTTAACAAAGATTCATTAAGCCCTACATTGCTGCTGTGCTGGGTGCCGAGACCATAGAGATGAAAAGTGAGACTCCAAACTCCCAGTGTAATGGAAGAGGGAGACAGGTCATCAGACAAATAACATAGATAAGCTTGAGTGAGGACATCCAGACAGGGATGTTGAACAGTGGGACCTTTACTTCCGGTAGTATCAAACCCCTCTTCTCCACAGCTACGAAGAGGGTTTGGTTGATGTTACCCAGAATGGGAAGGTCAAGACTGACCCTGAAGTTGGCCGATAGGAAAAGGGTTGGGGATGAGGTGAGGTTCAAGGTGTCATCAGATCCCTAGCTTGAAGGACAGCAAGAGAGGGGATGTTCTGTGTGCATTGGAACCCCACTAGTTGCTACTCCAGCCTGATAGGGGTACACACGTAGGGAATGCTGGGATGAGGTCGAGAGTACTTAACTCTCCCAATCCCATCTCCTAAGCACTTGCATTTTATTTTTATTTATTTATTTTTTGAGTTGGAGTCTCACTCGGTCGCCCAGACTGGAGTGCAGTGGCTGCTCCCGGCCACCACAGCCTCGCCTGCTGGGCTGCAGCAATCCTTCCGCCTCAGCCTTCCGAGTAGCCGGAATTACAGGCATGCGCTACCACACCCGGCTGATTTTTTGATTTATTGTAGAGATGAGCTCTCACTGCCCAGGCGGGTCTTGAACCCGCGGGCTCAGGCAATCCACTCACCTCAGCCTCCCAAAGGCGCGGAATTACAGGCTGAGCCACCGAGCCCGGCTAGCACTTGTATTTTAGGAGTGAGTGTGGATATGCTTATCATGTCAAAGTGAGTCAGAGGAAAGAAGCCTGTCCATCCACCCTCACAGAGTTCCCAATGTGAAGGGGAAATGGCAAGTACACGCACAGGGATGTGCTCAGTAGCAAAGTGTGGGAAAATGTTGTGAGCTCTGCTATGTGGGAAAGGGTCTTGGAGTGATGGGGAAGTGGGTCAGGTGCGAGTCATCGACAAGTCCAGATAAGGGAGGAGAAGTTGTTGGTGAGCAGGAGAGGTCCCAGAAGCTATACACTTGAGCTCAGGTTCCCACAAACTATTCCCGTAGCCAAACTGGGAATAGGGCCTAAGGGGAGACTCGTAGCCTCTGAGTAACCTGTTTCTTCCCCACACTCCCAATTTCATTCATTTCATTACTATGTCCTGAGCCTTTGAATCTGTGCTAGGTGATGGGCATGGAAGTTGAGTTGGAGAGACAGAAATGAAAACAAATCAAAACTCGGCACAAGAAATGCTGTGACTGAGATTAGGTGGGTTCCAGACATTGTAGGCGCATAGCTGAGGGTTGCATTGGGCTGTGGGAGCTGGAGTGATTGCACCAAACTTTCTGGATAGACCCCTGCCTTATCTAAAGCAGCTTGATAGCAAACCTTTGAGCACTTATTCAAAATGTTCAGCTAGGGCCCAAGCCTAGCTGCAAGGGCTGAAGTTGGTTGTATAGGGCCTGGTCCCCGGGACTGAGAGGAAGGCCTGGGGGCTAATGGCTGTGCTGGGTGCCTGAGTAGGCACTTCTACAGTTATGCTGATCCAGGGCATCAGTCAGATTGTGGCAGCCAGCTTGAGAACCCTTGAGCCATACTCCTTCCATTAGTTCTAGAGGCAAGCCAGGAAAAATAAAAGTAGCATAATAGCAAAAGTCATCGTTATTGAGTGTTTACTATGTGCTAGGCACCCTATTCTGTGTTTTCTATGTTCTATCTCATTTAATCCTCCTAAAGGTTAACCCTACAAAAGAGATATTATCAGATTCTGGTTTTACAGAAGATGAAACAGTTTTAGAGAGATTGTTCCTTGTTGAAGGTCACAGGACAGGTGAGTTGCAGAGCTAGATTCTAAACCTTTATTTGTTGGACTTCAAAGCCCATGCTTCTCTCCTATATACTGTACTGATTCCCTCTTCCCCAGTGGAACAATGCAAAACTAGGATGTTTTATCCACAAGCCCAAGGCTCTTTAGAAAAATCTGTTAGAAGGGCTCAGTTAGAAGGCATTTTTGAGTACCTACTTTGTTCTTCTGAAAGATATAGAAAAGTGGTTCCTGCTTTCAAATAGAAGGAATAAGATGGAGACATGTAAAACACCTTGGGAGCAATATAGGACAGTACATAACTAAGTCTTCATTGGTGCCTCAGACTCAAAATGGTAAAATTTCTTTTTTTATTTTTTTTGAGTTGGAGCCTCACTCAAACTTGAGTGCAATGGCCGCTCCCGGCCACCGCAGCCTTGACCTGCTGGGCTCTAGCGATCCTTCCGCCTCAGCCTTCCAAGTAGCTGGAACTACAGGCGCGCTACCATGCCCGGCTAATTTTTGATTTGTTGTAGAGATGAGGTCTCGTCAAGTTCCCCAGGAGGGTCTCAAACCTGCAGGCTCAGGCAATCCACTCTCCTCGGCCTCCCAAAGTGCTGGGATTACAGGCTGAGCCACCGAGCCCGGCCCAAAATGGTAAAATTTCAAAGGAAGACATGATCTGTTGGTTTGATCAGGCTGCTAGAGTCAAACTGATGACATGGCATAGTGGAAACTGTCAGTCTTTGAGGTCAGACAGATCTAGGTTCAAACCCAAGTTCTTCCACTTGCTAACTGGGGAGCTGCAGCTCATCCGTAAAATGGGGATATTAATATGAATCTAGCAGAGACGTTACAGGGATTCGATGTGAGAAAGTAGCGTAAGGACCAGCACTATACCTAGCTGGTAGTAAATACTTATCGAATGCTAGCTTCTATTCCCATAGGAGGTGGGAGTGAACAACCTTGAAGAATCGGCAGAATTTGGTTAAGGAAGGGAAGAGGAGGGTATTCTAGATGAGAGAACCACTAGGTGGGTAAGCAAAGTCTTGGTGGGTTCAGGTTCTTTGGGAAAGAAATGACCTACCTCAACCTGCTGGCCCTCTCTCACCCTCACCCCTGCTTCTCCCTGGTCCCTGCAGCAAAGTCTTGTAGGAAAAGGACATAAGGACATTGTCATAAGAGGCTTGAGGGGCTTGTGTTCTACTTATGGCTCCATCATTAACGGAACTTAAATTTGTTTCTTTGTAAAATTAGAAGATTGCTGCAAGTTCTTGTCCCAGAAGCCTATGTCTCTGGGATTTATGTCATTGATTAATTTCTTGTCTTGCCTTTCCTCTCCCAAATGCAGTGCCATGAAGAAGTTGGAGTGCCTGGGGCATGGTGGGGTCATCCCCCCAGCCCCTTATCATCCTCTCCTGCCTCCTGCAGCTCCCCTCCTCCTGGAAGCAGCTGCCTGAGCATCTGCCTTCCACTCCTTCACCTGCTCCTCCTCACTCTTCCCCTCCCAGGCTGGCCCAGCCCCTCCTGAAAGGCCTCCCGGGCAGCCCCTCTCCCCGTCTTTATAATGCTAATTGTGTTGTTAATTTTTCTGAGATCCGGAAAGAAAGCCCCAATCTGTTCTAATGAATTTAATTAGACAGAGGCTTGGAGGGCTTCAGAACCTCTTACCAGGATCACAATAAACAGAGTTAACGAGATAAACAGCCTGGGATCAGCCACTGAGGGGTTGGAAGGGAGGATTTCCGACGCAGTCCTAGAATGAGGAAGTCCTTGGCACCCAGAGTTGGAGGGAGGCTGTGTGGGCTGTGGAACTCTAAGAGGCCTCCCTTTTGATCTGTTGCTGCCTGCCCCACCCAACCCCACATACTTAGCTTCATACCTAGTCCTGCTCTTAGGTGGCAGATGAACCCCCTTAAAAAGTTTGATCATTTATTGAGCATCTGCTCTTTGGGCCAGGAGTATCACATCATCTTCTGGAGCCATGTGTAGGCTTTTGAATCTTCTGCCCTCTGGGTGGTAACAAATATATGTTCAGATATAAGAAACATTTGCTAATTCCAGACAGCACATGCTAGAAGGTTGACGGAAGATCCACTGAGCTTGGGTGATCTGGAAAAACCTCTTGCGAGGAAGTAATTGAGGTGAGTCTCAAGATGTCAAGACTTAAACATGTAATAATCAGAGCTGCTAGAGGAAAAGCAGATGTAAAGGTAGGAGTGTGCAGAGGATCTTTGATTCACGATAAATACAAGGCATGGCTTGGATGGTGAGTGTGTGTAATTCAGTGGTAAGGGATGTGTCTGGAGCAGTATATTGAGACACCATTATAGAGAACCCTGAGTGCTGGAGTCTTTACTCTTCTAACTGGGTTGCACTGGGGTCTCCCTGCTTTGCTTCTCTGCTCACACAGGATGGCCAGCTTGGGAGGAGGGCCTCCTAGGATGGGAGAGTTCTGGCCTTCATGCTGAACTAGCCTTTCTGGATTCAGTTTAGGCCAACCGGGGTGGACTGACCAGATGCAGTTTTGTTCTGAGATCTTGTGATTTTTCTGGGATGAGAGTGAATGACTGGCAGAGAAATTTCAAGGACTCTTACCAGTGATGACAATTTCCTTCTTCTTTATTGTTACTGGCACATTTTTTTGGAGTTGGAGTCTCAGTCTGTCGCCCAGACTGGAGTGCAGTGGCTGCTCCCGGCCACCGCAGCCTCGACCTGCTGGGCTCCTGCGATCCTTCCTCCTCAGCCTTCCAAGTAGCTGGAACTACAGGCATGCGCTATCACGCCCGGCTAATTTTTGATTGATTGTAGAGATGCGGTCTCGCCAAGTTGCCCAGGCGGGTCTCGAATCTGCGGGCTCAGGCAATCCACTCACCTCAGCCTCCCAAGGCGCAGGATTACAGGCTGAGCGTAGTATTTTTTTTTAAACAAGTATTTAGTGGAAGCTTCATTCCAGGGTCAGTAAATTTTGTAATTCTTCTCTTTATGTTATTGCTAAGAGTTCTTGAGTGTGTGTGTTGTGTGTATGTGCTGCCTATGTTCGTGAAATTATTCCAGCTAGATTCTGGTTCCAGTTTGACCTTTATTTGCAATGTAAAAGATATTAAACATCCCTGAATTGTACCCCACCTCTTTAAAATAAAAAATTTAAAAAATAATAAAGTAAAAAAACCACAAAAAAAAACCCAAAGAACAACAAAAATATTAAACATTTTTGGGCCTTAGTTTCTCACTGTGCAAGAAAGGAAGAGTCACTCCTATATCTTATTGTGTATAGATACATAAGCCAAATGTTTGAGAATAATAGGATGTTAAATATGAGGAGGCAAGCCGGGCTCGGTGGCTCAGCCTGTAATCCCGCGCCTTTGGGAGGCTGAGGTGAGTGGATTGCCTGAGCCCGCGGGTTCGAGACCCGCCTGGGCAGCGAGACCTCATCTCTACAATAAATCAAAAATACAGCCGGGCGTGGTAGCGCATGCCTGTAATTCCGGCTACTCGGAAGGCTGAGGCGGAAGGATCGCCGGAGCCCAGCAGGTCGAGGTTGCGGTGGCCGGAAGCGGCCACTGCACTCCAGTCTGGGTGACAGAGTGAGACTCCAACTCGAAAAAAAAAAAAAAAATATGAGGAGGCAGATGAGGTGTTATAATATCTATCATCGTGACAGGAAATATAATATTGAGCAAATTTTAAGTCAGTCCCCCCTCCCCTGCACTCTTAGAGCATTTGACTTGTGAGACCAGCCAGGGTTTCATTTGGAGGCACCACCAACATTTATGCTTTTTTTTTTTCTTTTTTGAGTTGGAGTCTCACTCTGTCGCCCAGACTGGAGTGCAGTGGCCGCTTCCGGCCACTGTGGCCTCGACCTGCTAGGCTCCGGCGATCCTTCCGCCTCAGCCTTCCAAGTAGCTGGAACTACAGGTGCACGCTACCATGCCTGGCTAATTTTTTTGATTTGTTGTAGAGATGAGGTCTTGCCAGGTTGCCCAAGCGGGTCTCGAACTTGCCGGCTCAGGCCATCCACTCACCTCAGCCTCCCAAAGGCGCAGGATTACAGGCTGAGCCACCGAGCCTGACTATGCTTCTTGTTAGTACACTGCTGTCAGGTGTTGGTTGACCTATGTGAGAGAAATTTATATGCAAGACATTGTTATCATGCCATTGTTACGGTACCTACTGTGCGGTATTTTTCCTTATGTTGGAGGTGACATGTACTTTATGAAGGAAAATGCCTCTGAGGCCACAGACAATTTTCCTATGCTGGTGTAGGAGGGCAGAAACTAGATCGCTTTCTGATTATTGTCACATGCTAAGTGGAGTTGAAGCTGCCTTTGTAGCTCATATTGGAAACTAAACAAGGATTCGTTGGCTGACTCCAGCCTGGGCTGTGCCCTGGTTTTGTTTTTATGTGATAATCATTGCATTTGCAGCTCTTCTTTGAAGCTCCTACTGTGTGCTTTTTTGTACTTTTTTTTACACTTTTCTAGGTGAAAAATGGTTTTGAGAGAATCCTCGACTTGTAGAATGTTAGAAATATTTTAGCCCAAGATTATTATTTTACTGATTAAGAAACTGAGACTCAGAAGGGTGACATGACTTATTGTAGCTGCATGACTGGTGGCTGGCAAAAATTAGTTCTTTATTCACATACTGGCCCACCAGGAACTTTATAAACCATATATGAACCTAGTAATGGTACAAAATGATATGTGATTAAGTGCCCTAAAGCATGATCTAAATTAGAAGTGTTTTGGGATGTCAGAGAAGGAAAGAAATTAGTGTAAATTCCTTTTGGAATGTTCTGAAGTGAAGTGGGTGTCTGGGGTGGGTCTCTAGATATGGGTAGGACTTGAATAGGCAGAGGTAAGGACATGGCATTTCTGGTGGGGAAAAGGGTGCACACTCAAAGCTTTAGAGAAAGGAAGCAGTGTGGTCAGGCGTGGGGAACTGGCCAGATTAGAGTAGTGTAAATTGCAGCTGAAGGGACCAGCTGGGGCCAGAATGTAGCAAACCTTGACTTGCTGACTGAGGAGTTAGACTTTTTCTGAGAGTTGGTGAGGAGGATGTGAAACTTCTTAGCTGAACTGCCTCTTGTTCTGAAGTCAGCAAGGCTGTAGCGTGAGAAGTGGATGGGAAATCCCTTCACAGACACTGGTGGTTTCTGAGGGCATAGTTCCTTCTGGAGGGGTGTTTGGAGAAAAGGGGAACAAACTTTCTCAAGCTCTGGAAAGGAACTTGTCGCTGTCCAGCGTGCTGACATGATCTGTGAAAGATTTTTCTCCCCAATAATGCCAGGTTGGAAAGTAAAGCCAGGATATGCTTAGAACCACCTAGCAGGATCTGGAGAATGGTTCTGGTGAGGACTAGGCAGCATGTGGGCTTTCTGGAAGAAAACTGCTAGAGCATCTGACTTCATAGTCTTTGTGAGAAAAGCAAAACTGTGGGTCCTCTTAAGAAGAAGAGACTGTGCATAAACACATATGCCTGCTAAGATGACCCAATTTGTGGCCCTGTACATTTTGTCTTAGAGTCTTTGTGCTTACATGAGAATCCCAGCACATTGCTTCTTTCATTGTCAAAATGCAATCCCGGCTGGGCTCGGTGGCTCAGCCTGTAATCCCGTGCCTTGGGAGGCTGAGGTGAGTGGATTGCCTGAGCCCGCGGATTCGAGACCTGCCTAGGCAACTTGGCAAGACCTCATCTCTACAATAAATTAAAAAATTAGCCGGGCATGATAGCACGCGCCTGTAGTTCCAGCTACTTGGAAGACTGAGGCGGAAGGATTGCCGGAGTCCAGCAGGTCGAGGCTGCGGTGGCCGGAAGCGGCCACTGCACTCCAGTCTGGGTGACAAACTGAGACTCCAGCTCAAAAAAAAAAAAAAAAAAAGAAAGAAAGAAAGAAGAAAGAAAGAAAGAAAGAAAGAAAGAAAGAAAATGCAATCCTTCTACCCAGCACTCTGCAGAGCACCTAAAACCTTTCTAGCAAACCGGGAGAGAGCAGCAGAAGTTCCCAGAAGACCCTACTTATTACTTCAAATGAAATATCTAAGTGCTCAATATTAGTGCTGTCCAATAGAGCTTTCTTTGATGATGGAAATGTTCTACATCTGCACTGTCTAACGTGGTAACCACCAATTACATGTGGCTATGAGCACTCGGAATGTGGCTAATGTGACCGAAGAATTGAATTTGAATCAATTTAAATTTAAATAGCCACTTGTGGCTTGTGGCTACTGTATTAGACTGCACAGCTCTATACAGTCAGAAACCTTGATCTTTTCCCCTTACCCTTCTTTACTGGTCCCTTATACCTAGAACTCTTTGACTTATAGTGCAGTATATTTTTGAATGGGGATAAGTTTGACAGATTGCTGGAGAGAGCTGCATACTGAATCCAAACTGAAGTTTGTGTCCGGCTGTGAGTTTTGCCCCGACTTTCTTGGTTTCATGCTGAGAACAACCACACATGATGCCCTGCAGTTTTCCATTCAAGGGCAGAGAGAAAGCTCCTTGGATTCTGGCTGGGATCTCAGGAATCTGTTGCAAGATTTTTGGGAGATTTGAATGGGCAAGCTATGCAGTGTTAATGGCCAGGGAAACCAGTGTTTATGGCTCTGGCGGGAGGTGGAGTACAGACGATGTGCTGTTGTGTCAGACTCAGACGTTTGTGGGCATCCAGTAGGAGAGGTTCCTGATCTTGATCCATCTTCCACTCCCAACTCTACATATCTCTACTCTCATGCTATTTACCTGATACAGTGGGCATGGCCCAAGATGGGGTAGTGAGGGAGTGGTATAAGTACCAAAGAGAGAGAATGCTTAAAAATGCCAATCAACAAGCAAGTAATAATACCCTGTCAAAAGACTAGAGCAGAAAATATCCGTGTGTTGGCATATGCCAGTGTTCATGGCCTGCTTGACCTTACTATTAAATGTTTGATTTCCTTAGGTCTCTGGAATTAGACTTGTTATGTGTAAGTTTGATTTTCTAAACCAGAGTGCATGCTTTTTGAAGGTATGCCTCATTGTTTTCTCCCACAGAATCTCAATGTGCTGATAGTAATCCCTAATAAATGCCTGCTTGTGAGTAGCTCTTTGTTAGCTTGGAGCAGTGGACTTGACCCCTAGAAAATGTGTGCATGTGAATACAAATAATATTTATTGAGCCCCTGCTGGGTGTAAGTCTCTGTGTTCGGTAATATAGGCAGTGGCAAAGGAGGAGCCAAGGATGGTTGCTCCCAGTCTAATGGGAAAGCAAAGGCAGGCATGTGTAAAAGTGAAACACACACACACACACACACACACACACACAACACACACACACACGCAACTGATAGGCAGAAACAAAGACATAAATGGTAACAGGGATCCTGGGCTGTGGGTGGGGTGCATGATGCTTAAGGGGCCAGATTACGTGTGTGTCTCTGTCTGGTTTCTCCAGGATTCCCTCTTGCATGAGGCTTAGCTGGTACCAGCCACCTCCATGCCTGCAGTGACAGAGCTGTCTTTATGGCTGGTCAGGCAGCTTGCTCTCCCACTGGGGCTGTGCTGAGGCGGGGCTGTCCTAAGCTTGCCTCTCCCATGGTAAAGAGCACTCAAGGAGGGGGGAGGGACAGTGGGGATGAGGACTGTGTAGAAGAGGAAGAAGCCCCTTTTTCTTCTTGTCACTTAAATGGTGACAGCATCTTGCTCTCGGTCACAGAAGGGATTTGTTGGGACTCCAGCAGCTCTAGTACACGGAGCCCCATGATGCAGACCCAGGTGCAGTTCTGGAGGAGAAAAGAGAAGCGGAGCTTGGTGACGTGACTCCCCACAGTCACCCAGCCCCTGTTTCACTTCTAGGGAGTGTTCTGCCTGGCAGGGAGCAGATGGCTTGTATCTCCCAGTTGAGACTGGGGAGGGACTCTTCCGTTGACTCACAGGGAGAAGTCTGCCATTCGCCATCCTCCACATAGAGCCTCTCAACCCTCTGTGTGCTCATATATCACCTGGGATCTTATTAAAATGCAGATTCAGAATCAGTAGGCATGAACTGGGCCTGAGATTCTGCGTAACTAACAGGCTCCCAAGTAACGTCAGTATTGCTTACCCACAAACTACACTTTGACAGACAAGGCCCTGCACGTGGATTCTCAACCCTGCCAACACAGTAACATTACCTGGGAGATTTTACAATATACTGATACCTGAGACCCAACCTTCACCAAGTAAATTGCAATCTCTGAAGTTTGGGTCTAGGCACCAATATGTCACAAAGACCCCACAGGTAATTCTAACATATCCCCGGACTGAAAAACACTGGTTCTCTGGATAGTTTTTCTCCCTCTTCTGCTGTACTTTTCACCTGGCTATGCCTTCCCTACACCAAGAGACTATAAGTGGTTCAAGGGCAGGTGTGTCTGATAGCATATTACTATTACCTGCCTCACAGAAGCTCATGGTCGTATTGGTGGTCAACTTGGCTGATTACAACATGATACCAAGGGTTCTGTCACTTAGCCGCAACAACCATCTGTACTGGTAGCTCTAGCCACTGCTCCTGTGGATGTACCATCAGCCATGAGAGATCAAAGAATGTGGCTGACTTAGAATGGGCCAGCTCTACTCTTGGAATAACAACTCAAAGTGAGCATCCAGTGCCTGGAATTTAGTAAACTTTCAGTCAATATATGCCAGTGGATGATGATTCCAGGGTAGGGTGGCAGAAAGGGAACGGAGTTAGCGATCTGAAGACTGGGCTCAAGTGGCTAGCACAAGCTATTTGACCTTCCTTAGCTTTAATCTTCTCAGTTGTTAAATGAGGATACTCATGCCCACCTAACAGAGTGATATAAATAATCATACTGTAGGAGAAAGGGCTCTCCGAATGCTAGGGTTGTGCAGATAAGTGGTTGTGTGAGAATTCATTTTGAAAGTGGCAGGCCTAAGCTGTAGGTGTCAGCCCTCTGAGTCGAGTCCTAGCAGGCCCTCTGGGGTCTCACCATCTGTGCCTCCATCTACAGAACAGCAGGGGGGCTACAGAAGTGTGACTGACTGAACACCTACTCTGTACCAGGGACTGTACTAGATGCTTGGCTTTTGTCATTTCATTTGTTCTTCACACTTGGATTGGATGTTACTATTCCCATGACACTGAGGAAATGAAAGCTCAGAATGGGAACCAACTTGCCCCAAGTAGCACATAGGTGTTTCTGGCTCCTAATCCTGGCTTGTAACCCCTCAGGAAATTCCAGGTTCCAGCATGGATTGATGGTCCCTTTGTTTGAGAAGCTTCCTTGTCTGGGGGTTGCTTGTATTTTTTTTTTTTTTGAGTCAGAGTCTCACTCTGTCACTGAGGCTGGAGGGCAGTAGCACACTCAAGGTCACCGCAGCCTTGACCTGCTGGGCTCAAGCATTCCTTCTGCCTCAGCCTTCTGAGTAGCTGGAGCTAGGGGTGTATGCCATCATGCCCAGCTAATCTTTTATTTATTTATTGTAGGGGTGAGATCCCACCATGTTGCCCAGAATGGTCTTGAACCTGTGGGCTCAGGCAATCCTCTCGCCTCTGCCTCCCAAAGTGCTGGGATTACAGGTGTGAGCCACCATGCCCAGCTCTTGCTTGCATTAATAAGTGTATATAAGAGCAGGGTATCACAGAAACTCCAGTCTTCCACCAGGAAATGTTAGGATCTGACAGCATTGGAGCTCTCTGGGTCTTAGCCAGTACCATAAAGCCACTGTTCGTTGTTCTTCAGTTCCTGAGGTGAGGCTCTGACAGTGGAATCACCACATGCCCCCACTGTTTCCTTCTATTTGACGGAACCACTGAACCCATCTCTGGTCTGTTTTGTGTAGCTAGGTTAACTTTTCATTGCAGTACTAAAAGAAAATGGGAACGTGCAAGGAGGACAATTCCATGACCCTCCCCTCATCCACCATACTTTCAGGTGCAATGTCAACAGAATGTTTGCATCCTCTGGTGCCAGTGCTCCCATCCTGGTTGGGGATTGAGGGGTGACCCTTTTCCGCCAGTAGGTTTAGCATTGAGAAGAGGCATCTGATCTTCTGCTGTCCATCCCTCTGGCTCAGAGTGATGCTAGCATTGTAAGGGCACGTTCTGGCAGAAGTCACCCTAGCTAAGCTCTTCAATAAAGGAGACAGGAGGCCTTTTCCCCCTGATTAACTAGGTAGGAGAGGAGCTCCTTAGACCAGGTGTTTATCTGTCTATACCTGGAGTAGTTCTTTAATTCAGGACACCTTATCAGATATTAGATGAGGCTAACTGAATTCACAGCGAAAAGGAGACCTATATAACTTCACTAGTTCACTAGACTAGAAACTCAAGCATGACTACACAGGAATTACAAATATCATACTAGACTAGAATACTAATAGACTACTAATACTAATATCATATTAGACTAGATACCAATTTCTAATACTCCTAATTGAGATGTGACTAACCATATCTGGTCCACATTTGTTCTTCTGCT
The DNA here is from genome assembly GCA_027257055.1 of Cephalopachus bancanus. Taxonomy (NCBI): domain Eukaryota; kingdom Metazoa; phylum Chordata; class Mammalia; order Primates; family Tarsiidae; genus Cephalopachus; species Cephalopachus bancanus. Next base: position 270,870 of record JAPVLO010000569.1, on the reverse strand, counting down.
ATATTTTTGGCTGATATTTCTTTTATGTATTTTATGAAATTCTGTGCTAGGATATTGCTTTCCAGTATTAGGGCCAGTGTGATAACATCCAGAAATGTCTTAAGTTTTGTCTATGAATTGTTCAAAGTTTTCTCTAAAGTACAGAGGGTTGGCTGAAACCCCAGCACTTTGAGAGGCCAAGGCAGGAGGATTGCTTGAGCCCAGGAGTTCAAGACCAGCCTGGGCAATATAGTGAGACCTCATCTCTACAAAATTAGCTAGGTGTGTTGGTGTGCACAGGGAGCCTCCCTACTAGGGAGGCTGAGGCAGGAAGATCTCTTGAGCCCAGGAGTTCTAGGCTGTGGTGAGCTGTGGTCATGCCACTGCACTCCATCTTGAGTGACACAGTGAGACCCTGATTCAAAAAAAAAGAGGGAAAAAAAGTACAGAGTTTATTTATTGTGTTGTTTCAATACATTCTCTACTAAATCCTTGCTTTTATATTATGACTTTTTCCTCTTTCTTTCTCTTTGAGTGTCCCTTAGAGTTTTCTATTTCTGAGAACTCTCTTTTCCCTGCTTCTGCTGTAAAATGGCCAGCATGCTGTCCCTCTGGTTGAAATAGAGACTTCCATTTAGGCCTGGGCTAAAAATGAATCCTCTGTCACCCAGAAGCCTGGCTACCCATGACACACTCCATGTAACATCATTAAATGCCCCATCTAACTGCAGAGGTCTGGGCTTCCAGTGCTTAATCCTTTCACTCCCACTGCCTGTGGTTATTCCAGTACAACCTGTCCTGAGTATTTTAGGAATCAGCATGAAGCCTAGTGAGATTCTTGGACATGGATGGGCTTCAGGAACCACTGGGATATGGATGGGTTTGGCTTGTGGAATCGCAGGACTCTGCCTCTTTTCCTCCTCCATCTGGCTGCCCCCAGTGTGGGCCATCAGTGTGTTGTCATGCCACCCTGACAGTTGGGACCACAGGTGGGATAACAGGTGTTTGCCATTGGTGTGAGGGGAAGCTGAAGTTAAAAGGAGATGATGTAGCAGACAACTATGAATGCTGTATGACTGGGCCTTTCTGGAAGGGACTGGAAGCGTTGGGAAGGCTGGTGCAGGAGTGGATCAGGGCTGGGTCAGGTACTGGCCCCATTCTGAGTCAGACTGGGAAAATCCTGTCCGAACACATCCCATAATTCTTCTGTGTTCCCACAACCTTGAAAAATAAAGAAGAGCTTTTAGATGGCACCATAAAAAGTTGCAGCTGGGGCTTCTGAAAGCAAGAATGCTTTGTTTCTCAGCGGGCTGGTGACGTCATCTGGGGTCTACCCAGATGCTGGAGTGTGGGGACAGACCAAAATAGGCCAAGGACTACTCAATGATGACTGAAGATATTCTGCTTGCTGGGACTGTTTCTTTTTTTACTGAAAATTTTATTGAGATAGTTAATCCATATCCACATATAAGATGTAACACAGAAAAAGCCTGTGTGCCTTTACGCAGTTTCCCCAAATGATAACATCTTGCAAAGCTAGTATACTCTTGCAACCAGGATATTGACATTGCTATAATCCACCCATCTTATTCTAGTTTCTTCAGTGTTACTTGTACTCATTGTGTGTTGCTCAGACTGCTTTTGCTCCAGATCATTTGTCTACTTTCTCCCTTGTTTTCTCTCCCCAGGTTTGTTTTCCGAAGTCCACACTGTGAAATGCTCGAGTATACACATTTGGTCTTGGAAATAAAAGATAATGAAAGAGCAAGGGTCCTGGAATCACATTGCCTGAGTTCACATGTGGCTTGCTCTTCACTAGCAATGTGACCTCTGGCTTAAATCTTTTCTAATTTTCATCTGTAAACTGCGGAGTTAAATAGTACATACTCTGCACTAGTTAGTGTTAAAATAGATAATGTGCACGGACCCCTTTGTACCATGGCTGGCAGATGAGAAGTGCCCGTGAAAGTTAGTTGTTGTGATTATTCCCCCACATCTTCATGGTAGCTTCATGACCTGCCTTATTCAAGTGCACCTGATGTTTTTGTTAGGCAATCATAAAATATTTTTGAGGCTCAGATATGTTGTATGATAAGCCTTGTGATAACTGCAATGGAGACAGAAAGGCAGTGTTTGCCTCAAAAACCCTGTATTCCTGTTGAAGAGGCATAGCAGGCATCCATGCACGGCACAGATAACTAACTACAAGGAAATAAAGGATACTTGCACATGGATGGTTTCAGACCACAAGAGCTTCTGGAGTTGAGGAAAGGGAGAATGCATTTGACTCTGTGGGACCTGGAAAGACTTGAAGGAGAATGTTTAGAGTGGAACCTTGAAAGATGGAGCTCTGACTCTGTGCTCCCAAACAAGCTCATGTGGTTGTGTTTCCAAAGGGAAGGGGCCAACACTCAGAAGAATTGGATAGTTCTGCTATCCTCAAGCTCTAATTTCCTTCATGCTGGCCACACTCAGAGGGACAAAGGATGGAGGGGAGGAAGGAATGACTTTTCTGTTTTTAAAATGAGGCCCAGAGAGGTAAGGAAACTGACCCAAGCAGGTTAATCAGCAAAACAGAGGTAGACTTGAGATGTCATGCTTCAGGGTAGGGAATTGGAATCCATATCTCATAATAAGCCATTTTCCTATGATCTGATTGTATCCTATACTCTGGTTCCACCAAATTCATACACTGAACTATGATTTCTACCACAGAGGTGGAGAAGCAATGCAAAGAGAGGTGGGTGACCAGTTGAGGAAGCAGCATGAATCAGGGTGGGGCCATGACTAGGTATCTGTCATATCCTGACTCTTGGCCAATGGTTGTCTGGTCTAGCTCTTTCCTGAGCTTCTTCTGTGACTCAGGTTTCAGCAAATGTCTAGCATGAAGCCTAGGTGGGGGATGGAGAGCAATCCACCCAATGCAAGGTCTGTTCCAGTTCAAGCAGCTCTGGTATGGAACTCCACGTGACCACCACTGTACCTTCCCAGCTGGGGCAGGGTTCCAAGTCCTGGCCTCAACAGCCACGGGACTTGGTGGCCGAGCCTGGGAAGAGCTCATTGTCTTCTTGCATCACCACTGGCTGTGTGGCTGCTGGCTAGCTTGCTTGTTCATTTTTTCTTTGTTTAGTGGAGGCTGCTCTGAGTCCTACATTCAGCTGCAGCTGGGCAGCTGGCACCTGCTCAACTTTAGCCCAGTCTATCCTAGAATTCTCAGTGGTACTGATGGAAGAGAGAGAGAGAGAGAGAGAGAGAGAGAGAGAGAGAGTGTGTGTGTGTGTGTGTGTGTGTGTGTGTTGTGTGTAAAAGAGAAAGAAAGGAAGGCGTTAAGCCTTCTAAGAAGGTAGGAGACCTCTAGCTCAGCTGGGGGCCTGGTTTGGGTTGAGAGAACTCACTCAGATATATGTAAATTGACCATGGTTATCTGCCCTGACTGCCAGTGGAGGACACATGGGTAGTCCTTGGTTTTAGGTGTGAGTGGCCTGTAACTGCCTCCATCCTTGGCTGTTGTCATAGAGGCAGTTGCAGCAGTAGCAATAATAATGGTGAGGTTAGAATAATGGCAGCTACCAGATATTCAGCGCTTACTATGGCCTAAGCAATGTCTTAAGTGCCTTAAATATATACCTTCTCACTCCACATTCTGCTTATGACGTGTTTTGGGTTTCTGTGTTTTGTTTTGTTTTGTTTTTGAGTGGGAGTCTCACTCTGTTGTCCAGACTGGAGTGCAGTGGCTGCTTCCAGCCACCGCAGCCTCGACCTGCTGGGCTCCGGCAATCCTTCCGCCTCAACCTTCCGAGTAGCCGGAATTACAGGCACACGCTACCACGCCCAGCTGAGTTTTGATTTATTGTAGAGATGAGGTCTCGCCAAGTTGCCGAGGCGGGTCTCGAACCCGCGGGCTCAGGCAATCCACTCACCTCAGTTTCCCAAAGGCGCGGGATTACAGGCTGAGCCACCGAGCCTGGCTGGGTTTCTGTGTTTTATGGGTAAGGAAGTGAAGGGAGATTGAATGACTTTTCCCCCAAGGTCACTCAGTTAGTAAGCTATACCGTTGGCACTTGAATTCAGATTCTTCTGATTCTGTCTGATTGTGCCATAACTTTTATGCTATCCTGAATGTTGAGAAGGCCCTTCCCAAGGCAGACAGTCCACTGTGACCCTGCACCTTCACTCTGTCTCTCCTGGTGGAGAACAGCTATCTCGGTAAGAGAAGGTGTGGGTCTGACCAGTGGATGAATTCCTTGGTTATGAGGAAGCCCCTACTAGCTTGTGGGATTCTTAGGTGCCTGAGCCTGGGGAGACTTTGGGATTCGTATATCAGGTTCCTTGTTATGCACAGGAGGAAAGGAAACCCAAGGAGGGGCCTGCTCACAGCGGTGCTCTTAGCCTAGGGCTCTCTAACCCTTATCTATTTGTAGAATACCTTCTCTGTCCCCATGTCCCTCCACCTACCTACCCAAGGTGCCCATGTGAGACAGAGCGAGGAAGGAGAGGCCAGGCATAATTTTTAAATTTTTTTTTTACCAGGGCTACTGACTTGCTCTGGCTACATCGTCAGTGGAGAGAGATTCCTACTGGCTCTTTCCACAAAAAGCCACCATCCCTTTTCCTTTATGTCTGCTCACTCACCAACTGTGCACTTGGAAAGCCAGGGGGTTAAAAAGGACTTGATTCTCTCCTGCCACTCCCTGTCCTTTGTCTTTCCTCTCTGGAAAATTCCATAAACCCAGTGGATTATGACTCTTCCTTGTGCCTGTATTGGGTGCATTTCCATCTTTGTTTGGAGGCAGGCCATTTGCATTTTTGCTTCTTTCCCTATGAGCAGTGGGCATGGGCGGTGAGAGGCGGTGGTAGGGAGTATTGTTTGGTTCACCTATTTGTCCCATTCTGAGGTGAAAGCCCACAGGATTCCTTCAGGGGCAGGGGAATCCAAAGGCATTAGTCAGAGTTATGATGTCAATAAGAAGATGTGTACAAAATGAGAGTAGAGGGTGGTGTGGGGTAATGGTAGGGGACTCATCTCTGGCTCTGCTTTTGTCTTCCCATTGACGCTTTGTACTGGAAACAGTGATAATTGCTCCACGTCCCAGAGGGAAATACTGAGACTCAGAGGGACCCAATGAGGGAAGCCTGGTGAACTCATCCTCTCCCTCTTATCCTTTCTCTGAACGGTTACTTCCTCCTTGTGGGAACTCCAGAGGGTCAGGGACTCAGTGGATTGGATGTAATCCTTTTCATCATTACTTTTTACACATTTTATTAAGGTAAAAGATACAGTAAAGTATACAGGTACATTCTTTCTTTTAATGTTATTCCTCTGATTATAAAGGTAAAATTAAAAATTTGAAAAAAACAACCTCCGGGTTCGGTGGCTCAGTTGTAATCCCAGCACTTTGGGAGGCCGAGGCGAGTGGATTGCCTGAGCCTGCGGGTTCGAGACCAACCCGAGCAACTTGGCAAGACCTCGTTTCTACAATAAATCAAAAAAATTAGCCAGGTATGGTAGTGCACGCCTGTAGTTCCAGCTACTTGGAAGGCTGAGGTGGAAGGATCTCCACTGTGCCTGGGCGACAGAGTGAGACTCTGACTCAAAAAAAAAACAAAAAACAAAAAAACTCACCGGTCCTTCAGAAATAACAACCATTAATATTTGATGTGTACTTTTTCAGTTGGGCTTTCAATGTGAGCGTTATTGCTGGAATTTGTCAGTTGAGGACAGAGAGGGTCCTATAGCCTTGCTGGTCATCTTCACCCACAACTTAGAAGCACAATGTCTATTATCAGTCCTGCTCCACCTGCTAATAAGTTGAATTGTCAGTGATAATACCATGCAGGCCATTATTTATTGAATAACCAGCCTTGTTCAAAATGCGGAAGTCAACTTTGGATGGATGTAAGTCCTGGGGCTTGAGGGCAGGCATGTCCCTGAGTAGACCAGTTGGCCTGGGTAAATGTATACTACAGGCATCTGGATTGGTGTCTGCCTCCAGCCTGTTCTTGGGCTTCCATCTGGGGCTTGTGATCAAAGCTCCGAAGGCGGGAGCCATGAGTGAGGAGGTGTAGCCTCATTCTTGAACTTGTCAGCCTCGGCCATTTGTGGCTGAACCTACCTACCAAAACTGGCTTTTGGAGCCGGGCTCGGTGGCTCAGCCTGTAATCCCGTGCCTTTGGGAGGCTGAGGTGAGTGGATTACCTGAGCCCGCGGGTTCGAGACCCACCTGGGCAGCGAGACCTCATCTCTACAATAAATCAAAAAATCAGCCGGGCGTGGTAGCGCATGCCTGTAATTCCGGCTACTCGGAAGGCTGAGGTGGAAGGATCGCCGGAGCCCAGCAGGTCGAGGTTGCGGTGGCCGGGAGCAGCCCCTGCACTCCAGTCTGGGCGACGGAGTGAGACTCCAACTCAAAAAAAAAAAAAACACAAAAAAACTGATTTTTGCTGGACATTGAGTTATTTTGCGTGAAGTTCTCAGAAGAGTGCTTGGTACATTGTGAAAACTATGTGTTAGTGAATGCTGTTCTCATCGAGGTAGTCATCATCTCCTTATGCAGGCTGGGATAGAAACTGTCAGAACTGCAAGGGACCTACAAAACAGGCTAGTCTAAGGTTCTCATGCTTTAGCCTGCATCTCAGTCACCTGGAGGGTTTGTTAGAACACAGATTGCTGGGCTCTGCCTCCCACAGTTTCTGAGGCGGGAGATCTGGGGTGGGGCCCAAGAATGTGCACTTCTGATGAGTTCCCAGCTTCTGCAGCTGCTGCTGGTCCAGGGAGACTTGCAGAGCCACTAATCCAACCTCTTCATTTGGCAAGTGGGGGCCTGAGGGAATACAACTTAGAAATGATCTTAACACTGTTTGGTTTCAGAATTGGGCCCAAACCCAGGTCTCCTGATTTCCAGCCCGGTGCCCTACGTACATGATGTTTTGGTCACCTGTTCTTTTGCAAGTACGTGCCACAGTTGGGCACGAGACTGCCTTCTGAGATCAAAAGTGTCCCAACTCTGGAAAGTGGACGAGAGCAAGTTCAGCATGCCTCTGGGGGCCAGAAGTCCTAACCTTGCTGCAGTTTCTCTTTTATGCTGTTTGGTCACTCATCCATTTATTTACCAATACACATTTACCGACTAAGTACCTTCTGTGAGAAAAGAGCTGTGTCTGGTGGACACACAGGACACAGTCTGAGTTTTGAGGCAGCTGTTTGATGTCTTTTCCTGTCTGATCCCTTGAAGTGGTCTTTTCCTCCCATCCTCATTGTGTGAGGAGGCACACGATGAGAAGAGAGGACTCAGAGTCCAGAGACTGGATACTAATATTTGCTTTGCTCTGGCTTACCAGATGACCCAGACAAGTCATGCTCTCTGGGCCTCAGTTTCTTCATTAGAAAATTCAGTAAGGCAATGTGTGAAGCAGTGGTGAACAAGACTCCTTTTGCAGTTGGATTCTACAACTCTGGGTATTTTCTCAAATGACTTGTATGGCATCTATCTTCATCACTGTTTTTAATCATGTATTTAGTACCTTTTCCATGTTTTCTTCCTTAATCTGAGTCAGACTGGGCTTCTCTAGTGTGTAAAGTGTGAGGAGTTTGAGGAGACAAGGAGTATCTTGGGCTTCCATCTCCTGGGTGGCATATTATCTGCTCAACACTGCCAACTGCAGTGGTGGTTTCACCCTCGTAGTTTTAATTTGCTTTTCTTTTTAGTCTATTGTTTATTTTTTCTGTAATGAACCATTAGTGGAGACAGGAAGCATATGGAACTTCATAGAGTTAATGAGAAGCACAATAATAATAACAATAATTCTCCAAATTTGCCTGAAGATGATGGCTACCAGATTGTATTCATTTGACCAGAATTTTTATATGACACATCAAGATGTTTCAGCACTAAAAAAAAGAGGGGATAATTATATCCAAAGTGGATTTTCATTTACTGGGTATAAACACTATCTGCATCTATAACAGAAGAGTACATGTAAATCAGTCTAAAAGCTTATCTTTTTTAGAAACAAAATTTAAAACTTACAATGCACCAAGAATATGAATTTCCAACTTCAGGATATGAGAGCAGCTTTGGATTATTTTTGTACCTTAACATTTGATGAAATTATTATAATGTAATTTGACCTCTGAGCCTAACATAATATGACATGTAAAAATGTATTAACAAATCATGCTTTTTCTTATCTAGTTTATTGGAAATAAATTGAACAGTATGTTCCATTGCTAGGTGGAAAAAAAGTTGAAGTTTGCCTTTATACATGTAATAACCATTATTAAATATTGTGTTAAAACTGTACTTTACGAAAGACTTTAATAATAAGTTAATCTAAAATAGCACATTTAAAAATTTTTAAATAGTCCAAACTAGCAAGATATTTTAATATTTCCTTGGGGTGATTACAAGATTTAAAAAGTAGGGGAGCATTAGAGAGAACAGTCTCCAGGATTTCCTCTGGCTTTGTTGCTGTAGGATTCTAGGATTTGAAAATCATGAGGACCAGGAAAGTGTAGTGGTTTGGCTGGAGGATGGAGGACACTATGTGCCCCTCCTCCTTTGTTGTTAAAAATGGGATTAGACAGGTTCTTTGAGATTCCAAATGTCAGAACTAAAATCAGAGAGAAGCTTTCTCTGTCCAGTTTACCCAGTAACTTTCTAGCTGTGAGAATCATTGGATCTTAGAATTGGAAGAGACATTAGCTGGGTGTGATGGCTCAAGTCTGTAATTCCAGCTCTTTGGGAGGCCAAGGCGAGAGGATTGCCTGAGCCCAGGGGTTTGAGACCAGCCTGGGAAACTTGGCGAGACCTCATCTCTACAATAAATCAAAAAATTAGCCAGGTGTGGTATTGCATGCCTGTTGTTCCAGCTACTTGAAAGGCTGAGGCAGAAGTGAGTGTGCCACTGCCTTCCAGCCTGGGTGACAGAGTGAGACTCCAACTAAAAAAAAAAGCAAAAAGAATTGGAAGAGACATTAGAGATCATCTGATCCAATGAGAGCTGCTCAAGTAGAAAGTGGACTGAGAAACCTTGTGAGGAGTAAGTTCTGCATCTTAGGGAGTGTTTAAGCAGTGGCCAGTGGACCTCATGCCTGGAACAATGTCCTGCTCTTTTAGCCTCCATGGCTGGAGCCCACCAGTGGTCTTAGAAATTAGTGTAGCCAAATAGTGTAGCCAAATGGATGGTACCTCCTCCCTTCCTCTTCCACCAGCTGAAAGTTATCTTTGGCAAAGTTCAGTCTGTGGATAACTGAGCTCCAGGACTGGTCTGGGAACTCCTGAGAGAACTGCTGTGACACCACGGGGCTCTCACAGGTCTCTTGGACATGCTTTGTCTGGGTGAGCTGGCTGTGTATCTTCAGTGGCATCAGGATTATAGGTATGTGTTCTGGGAGAGGGGGCTGTAACTTTTGAAAGAGGCTGATGACCTGGTCTGGAGGCAAGTCCTGTGGACTTGGATTCAGGACTCACGTGGGGCCTTACCTAAGCCATGGCATCTACTGCCCTATCAGTAGACACTATGTCCTCATGCCACCTCCTCCCAACCTTATGACCACACTAACGGATGGGAAGCAATGCCATGGAAGGTCCAAACCCCAGATAATCTACAGCCCACATTTGGTTTAGGAGCGATCTACTGAATGTCATTTTTAGAAAATATAGATTATCCTTCCTAATTTTTCTTTGGTTGAGGCTGAAAAAAATACTTTAATATATTTGGAGTCCATATTAGAAGTGGCTAGCCTAGAATGTGTTCGGGCTCAGAAATAAGCTGTTCTAGGCCTGAACATTTGCTGCGGATAATTGAGGGTTGCTTTTAGTTCCTTATAATCACATTAGCTTATATTTTTGCACATTAATCCTCTTCAACTTTGGTTATTTCCTCTGTGTGTGGGTATTCCCCATATCCCCATTTAGACTTGACTGGCTTCCCAGACCCTCAGTCTAGAACCTTCTTTTTGCATCTCTTTATACCTAAGGCTTGGTAACTGGCTCCCATTGTATTTTGGGGTATAGTTAAGATGACACCAACTGAAGCATAGGGTTTATAACCTTAAGTCAGTCCTTTGCATTCTATTCCTATCTGGGATACCTTTGTTCTGTACATATGTGTGTGTCCCAAACACAGCTGTTCACACAGTAGATATCTGTTGGTATCATGCCAAACCCATGCCAGCCCCTCTATATCCCACTGACAAGTTGAGAGAAGTCTCTGGTGCTCTTGGCATGTTCCTCTTGGAGGGTGAGAAAAAGTCCCCATAGTGAGAGTGTGAATGAGTTTCTCAGTTGGGCTTCTCAGAACACCCCCTTTCTACCTGCTACTACCACCCGGCAGGGCCAGCTAGGCACAATCCTGGATGTCACCTGGCAAGGGAAAACCCACCTGAGGAGAAGAGAGACGGGCCACAAGAGAGTTGATTGCTTGGCTTCTTTTCTGCTCTTCCTTCTGAGAGGTTCCAAGCAAGCCTCCTGCCTGTCTCACAAACTTAGACATAACCATTAGTATCATTTGCAGCTAGATTGTTCACTGACTTCCCTTGGGCTGCCCATTCTCCACTCTCACCCACCAACCTTTTTGTCTGACCTGTTCACAGACACTCTCGACAAGAGCCCAAATCCTGGGCCAGTTTATTGTTCTCTGTTCCTTGGGCAGTGGGCTCATTGAGGGACTGCATGAAAGTAGCCTCACCTACTTCCATCTTTGCCACACTGGCCCCTTCATTTTTGGCTGACATGTAACCCAGTAGGTGAGTGCCTGTCTTGCGGGGAGGAGAGCTGGCACCTGGGAGCTTGGCCTGAGACAATAGAGCCCGGTTGAGTTGCCTCCTCCCACCCTCTTGACCTGGGAAATCCTCTAAGCCGACCTAATTACCTGCAGCCAGGGAAAGCATATTGATTCCCAGCAGATGTAGCTGTTTGAGAAGGGAGGGGACCTTCAGACAGGTGTGTGTGTGAGTGAAACACTCTGGGATTAACCCTTTGGCTGCTGCCTTCTTGGGACTGCATCTCCTTTCATTTTGCTATCTATGTGGGAGTGAACTGCTCTGGAGTTCTTCCAGGCTGTTCACCCTTCCCTGGGCATTCATCTCTGGAATGCATAGCATCACAGTGCCAGCGTAAGACTGACCTGGGGGCCTTTTTGCTCTCCTGTCTTGGCACTGGTCATCAGGAGATGGGTCCATCTAGCCAGAAGCCCTGGTCTGTTCCTTCAGGGTCCCCTCCCAACCCTCCGGGCAGGAGCTGTTCAGGTCCCTGGAGAGTCCTTAGTAAGAAGTGGTTTTCTTCTGAACCATCTCCAGGCCTCACTCTGGGCTGATAGCTGCTCCTCCAGACCCACCACCTTCAGAGAAACTGAGATACCTCAGGGTGGTGTGCAAAGCACCTTCCCCCAGTTCATCAGGCAGTCATTGAGTGTGTACTAGTGTACTACTAGTAGTATCTTACATGGGTTCATGCTTTACTATGTGCAGTGCTTTTACCTGCCTCGTTTGAGTTTTCTGAAAGTACTGTGAGGTACTCTGAATAGGAAGTCTCACGAGGACCCCTGGGACTCAGGCTCAGTCAGTGCATGATGGATAGAGCCAGGATCTGCTATCAGTCCGCCTGACTCCAGAGCCATGGCATTGGTGCAGATAGAGCATTGGTATGAGACTTAGTCCCTTTTCTCAAGTTTAACACTCTAATGTGAGAGCAGGGTTTCCACATGCAGAAAAAGTCTCAAGAATGCTATTTCTCACTGGAATGCAATTGACTTTATAGCTGGGAACCAAGAAACAGCAATAGGATTAGGAAGGAGAAAGGCCACTATTGACTGGAGTCATTATGGAAGGCTTTTTGGAAAAGGCAAGCTTTGAGCTAGATCTTAAAGATCAATAATATTTTGATACACAGCAAAAAAGAGAGAGAAGGCTTCAGTATAAGGACCTAGGAGGGACTGTGGTGAGGATGGAGTGGGTGAGGCAAAGGGAGAAGGAATGAATGGTAAGGAGACCTCTGACTGCAGGGCAATGTTTATTACTGAATGGTGGGGGACTGAGTGAGGGTTGAATTTCAGGGTGCAATCAAACCCAGTTAGACCTGGGAACTGGAGGGGAACAAGGATGCCCCATACAGGAACTCTCAGAATAGTGCCACGATTTGAACTCAGCATTGCTTTCGACTTCACCCTCCAACCTTTGCTGCTGGGGCCCCAACCTGTCTTCTGTGCTTCCAGAAGCAGGGATTTTAGACCCAGAACCCTGGCTTGTTGACATATCCGGAGATCCAGCAGATATCTGGGTATCATCAAGTGAGGCTGCTAAAATGGAAACCATGTAACTGGGATTGGACGGGAAAAACTTTAAGGGAAGAGAAGCTCAAGGAAAATATTTATGAAAGACTATTTCTGTTGATTCTTTTATATGTGTTTGTCTCATTAACCCTCACAATGACCCTGTAAAGCAACTATTATTATGATTCCCAGTTTACACAAGCAGAAGCTGAAACTCAGAGAGGTTAAAGTAACTTGCCCTTGGTGACACAGATGGTCCCTGGCTAGGGCTGTTTGACTCTAACTGGCTAACATACTGTTGGGCTCATAATCACTGTTCCCTACTGCCTCCCTGTGTGTAAAAAGTGTGAAAAGGTGTGGCCTTTGCTCTCAAGAGCTTATAGTCCAGTTGGAAGAACAAACTCAAAAGACCAAGAAGACTTCTCAGAGTGCTGGGCAACACAAGGGGAAGAGTGAATATACATACAGATGGGAGAGCCAAGCTGTTGTGGGTAAAGCTTCCCGTATGAAGCTGGACTTCAGGACATCAGTGAGGATGGGGGATAGGGAGAAGGCCAGTCTGATGTAGTTGGTCACAGAAGCACCAAGAAGAGATGCAGGGGGGTGTGTGGTTGAGTGAAGAAATGTCTGTCAACCTTACATAAAGGTAGAGAGATTCCCCACATATCCAGTGCCTAACTTTAAAAAATAATTTCTTTTTTTTTGATTTATTGTAGAGATGAGGTCTCGCCAAGTTGCCCAGGAGGGTCTTGAACCCGCGGGCTCAGGCAATCCACTCACCTCGGCCTCCCAAAGCGCGGGATTACAGGGTGAGCCACGGAGCCCGGCCAAAAAATAATTTCTTGAGGTGAAATTCGCCTGACATAACATTAGCCATTGTAAAGCAAACAATTCAGTGACAATGAGCAGATTCACAATATTGTGCGATCACCTCCTTGTTCTAGTTTCAACACTTTTTCATCACCCCAATCACCCCATACCCATTCCCTATTCTCTTCTCTCCCAGTTCCTGGCATCCACTAATATCCTTTCTGTATGGATTTGCCTACTCTGGTTATTTCATATTAAAGAAATCATACAGCTGGGCGTGGTGGCTCAGCCTGTAATCCCAGCACTTTGGGAAGCCGAGGCGAAAGGATTGCCTGAGCCTGGGTGTTCGAGACCAGCCTGGGCAACTTGGTGAGACCTCGTCTCAACAATAAATCACAAAAACTAGCCGGGCATGGTGGCATGCATCTGTAGTTCCAGCTACTTGGAAGGCTGAGGTGGAAGGATCACCTGAGCCCAGCAGGTCAAAGCTGCGGTGGCTGTGAGCGTGCCACTGCACTCCAGCCTGGGCAACAAGAGTGAGACTCCAACTCAAAAAAAAAAAAAGAAAAAGAAAGAAAGAAAGAAATCATACTATATGTAGCCTTTTGTATCTGACTTCTTTCACTTAGTTTTCACTGATATTTTCAAGGTTCATCCATGTTGTAGCATGTGTCAGTACTTCATTTTTTTGTGTGTGTGGCTGAATAAGATTTCATTGTATGTATATTCCAAATTTGTTTCTCCATTCACTTGCTAATAGGCTTTTCGGCTATTTCCGTCTTTTGGCCATTATAAATAGTGCTGCTGTGAACATGCATGTACGAGTACTTGTTTGAGGACCTGCTTTCAGTTTCTTTGGGTATATACATAGGAGTGGGATTGCAGGGTTATATGGTAATTCTGTTTAGCTTAAGGAGGAACCACCAGAATTTTTTCTTTTTTTTTTTTGACTTGGAGTCTCACTCTGTCACCCAGACTGGAGTGCAGTAGCATGCTCCCAGCCACCGCAACATCTACCTGCTGGGCTCCGGCGATCCTTCCGCCTCAGCCTTTCAAGTAGCTGGAACTACATGCATGCGCTACCACGCCCGGCTAATTTTTTGATTTATTGTAGAGATGAGGTCTCACCAAGTTGCCCAGGTGGGTCTCGAACCCGTGGGCTCAGGCAGTCCACTCTCCTCGGCCTCCCAAAACGCAGGATTACAGGCTGAGCCACCGAGCCTGGCCCAGAGTGTTTTACAATGAGGCTGCACCATTGTACATCCTCACTAGCAGTGCATGAAGGCTCCAGTTTCTCCACATTCTCCCCAGGTGCTTAATCTTTTTGACTTGAAGATTGCCCCTCACAGTTTTACACACTGGACTCAGCACAGTGGGTGTCTTCTCTTCCTCAAAATGGGCCCTGAAGCCCACCAGCTTGGGCCACAAGCCTTGACTACTTCTCCATTCTGTTTCTCACACTCACTCTACCATATCAGCTTCGTATTCTCTTAGGGTAGAGGATTGGACCCCAAGAAGTTGGGTGGCTCTGCTGTGATAGTCTTTGGAGCATAGAAACCCAGAATAGACACAATTTCCTGTACTGCCTGCCCCTGTCTGCCTAGCACTAGGTCTGCTGCCTGGTTTCTGGGCTGTCCTGCCTCTCAAGTGTCCTCTGTCTCCCAAGTCCCAGCTCCCAGAAACCCATTGTGGAACATGTGGAATTTCAAAGCCCTGTGACCCTGCTGCTGAGACAATGTATTTAATCCTGCTTGGGTGCCCCAAAACAGCAGCTGGCTTGAAGAAGTGTACACCACTATTTGGGTACACCAAAACAAAACACCACAAACAGAAATTTATTCCCTCACAGTTCTGGAGACTGGAAGTCTGAGACCAAGGTGTTGGTAGGGGTGGTTTCTTCTGAGGCCTCTCTTCTTGGCTATAGACTGCCATCTTTCCATGTCTGTGTCCTAATCCCCTCTTATTGGACTAGTGCCCACTGATATACGCTCCTTTTACCTTAATAACCTCTTTCAAGGTCCTGCCTCCAAATGCTATACAGTCCATTCTGAGGTAGCAAGGGTTAGGACTTCAGCATATGAGCCTAGGGGGACATAATTCAGCCCATAACAGGTGGATAGAACAGCAGGGGTGCATAAAGATGAGGGAGGGTGTTGGGGCCGCTGAGAGAGGCCTTGGGATTCCTCTGGGCTTCTGTTTGATCTGAGTGACTCTTTCAGGCAGATACAGAAGAGGTAGAGAGGGGCGAGAGTAATGATGGCAGTGAAGAGGGCATTGGGGGCTCTGGAGAGGCGGGAGAAGCAGTGCCCATGATCAATAATTTATTCCTGGATACCAGGCAGGAGGGCGTTGTCATGGCTACAGGCAGCTCTAAGTAGTGGGCCTGGTAGTTAGTTACCTCTCAGAGTCCCCTTTCCTGGCTGGGCTCTGCTCTCCCTGCCCCCTCCCTTCCTTGCTTTCTCTTGTCACTGCCCCTCCTCCTCGTTTTCCTTGCATGTCTCAGGAGCCCTTTTGTGGTGTGGAGCCTGCTTGCGCCTGCTCAGTGCAGGAACTCTGGGGCTCCCAACAGCTGCGGCAACTCCTTCCGCGGCAGGGCCATAACCCTGAGTCCTTTTTCTAGAGAAATCTCAGTGAGGGGTCATCTCACTGGCTTCAATCCACCAGACCTCTTGCTTTAGCAGAAGCAAGCAGAACGCTTTTCTTTTTGTTTCTCACAGCTGGTTTTATGACCTGTCCCTTGACCTCCTCTAACATACTGACTTCTAACCACCTTCGGCCTACTGTGCCAAGTGTCTCTGTCCTCAAAAGATCCCTCAAGCCAGGCAGCTGCGTAGGATCTTCTACTGCCTTAGCCCCTGAGTGGGTCATCCTTAAGACTGCCCATCGTTGACCGTAGCAGTTGGTCCTTCATTCCTTCCTCTGGGCTTACTGGGAAGATGCCAGGTGCATGCAGCTAATCAGAAAGTCTCTACCCTCCACCATACTATAAGCTCTGTGGCAGGGATTCTATCCTTAGTGCCGCATAGTGGGTGCCCTGTAAATACTTATGCTATGTTGTGGGCAAAATGAAAGAAGTCTGAAGGAGTTCTCAGACAATGACTGAGTCAGGAGTAGGCTCTCTCTCGGGTCTCTAAGCCAGTATTTCCCAGAGGCTGGGTCTTGGGTCACAAGCCTTGGCTACTTCTCCATTTTGTTTCTCACACTCGCTGGGTCTTGGGTCACAAGACCGGAGACTGGGTCTTGGGCCACAAGATAGTTGAATTTGTAAAGTTATTTTTCATAGACATTAAAATTCACTGCTCCCCTGATTCACTGGCTGTCACAACTAATAAGGGATCTGGGCCTATAATAACCATTTAAGACTTAATGTTATTAGTCTTGTAATTGCTGCTAAGGGTCTTGCCTCTTCTCTGAGTTTGTAAATCCTTACGCGCAAAGATTAGGAAGACATACCCCTAAGCTGGAGGCTGCCAAGGGGGCTGGGTGATTAGAGACCAGCCTCAGCTGCCTGCCTGGTGTGTTTGTTTCCTGATAAAGCCTTGAGCTGGAGTTGCAGATATGGCCACTGAGCATCTGCGAGCATCCTTGGGGAGTCAGGGGAGGAAGGGAGGGGTGCCTGGTAAAAGAGTGTGGCATGGGCTGCCCTCATGACAAGCAGCTGCGGGTGGAAGGAAGAGCCTTATCTTCAGGGAAAGGACAGTTCCTTCCCAGTCCTGTCCCCAGGCCACAGACTCACACCCTGATGGCCCAGAAGAGATAGCAGTGATGTTGTAATCAGATGGCCATGATATTGCAGGCAGGGATTAGAGATGACAAGAAAGCCAGCTGTATTAGAAGTATCTTCCTCTGGCTTATCTCAGGAACTGTTTCTGCCGCTCCCCACAGGGGAATCATTTTCCACACATGGCTTTCTCTAGGCCTCATCAAAAGGCATTTATAACAGGCCTGATAAGTTGTGGTGCAGTGAAAGGCCAGGGTACATGGGCCGTGTGCCAGTGTCCTTTGTGCCACCCTCTGCCACCTGCGAGGGTCTCAACAACTGCTGCCAACCAGGACCAGCAGCCTCTGCCCTCTTCATGCCAGAACTCTCCTACCAGAATGTAGCAAAGGAACTCTGCACTTTTTTTTTGGTTTGGGGGTAAAATGTACGTAACATAGATGTTATCATTTTAACCATTTTAAAGTATACAATCCAGTGGCATTTAGTACATTTACAATGCTATGCAACCATCACCACAATTTAATTCCATAACATTTTCATCACCCAAAAAAGGAAACCCCTTGCCAATTAAGCAGCCACCCCTCCCTTTTCCTCAGCCTGTGGCAACCACTCACCTGTTCTGTCTCTATAGATTTGCCTATTTTGGACATTTCATATCAATGGAATCATACAATATGTGACCTTTTGTGTGGCTTGTTTCACTTAGTATCTTGTCTTCAAGGTATATCCATGTTGTAGCATGTATCAGTTCTTCATTTCTCTTTGTAGCTGAGTAATATTCAATTATCTGGGTATACCCATTATTATTTGTCAGTTCATCCACTGATGGGCTATTTGGGTTGTTTCTACCTTTCTATTATGAAGAGTGTCGTTATGAACATTTTTGTGAACACATTTTTGTTTGAGCACCTGCTTTCAGTTCTTTTGGGTATATACCTAGGAGTGGTATTGCTGGGTCATATGGTAATCCAATGTTTAATGGTTACCGAAGAACTACCAGAGTGCCTGCTTCTTGACATGTGCCAGTCTCTGTCTTCTTTTGAGAGAATGGGCAGCCTGCTCCCTGTGGATTTGGCAGCCACTTTTGGAATGTTTCTGGTTCCCTGCCCCGATGAAGACACAGTGACATGGGTGGACGCAGCACAGGAACCAAGCAGTGACAATGGGGTAATTTCTAATTATCTTTAGTGGTATATTATCAGATCTTTTTTACTCACATATGTGCTGTCCTCTAACGTGGCACCGTTTCAGGGACTGCACATTTGCTTCTGTAATGAAGCCAGGCTCAGAACATTTTTTTCATCTTGCAAAGGAATAGCCTTCAGAGTTCTTTCCTGATAATCATTCTTTGCTTTTGAAACCAAACAATATTCCCAACTGCATCATGCATCATCTTTCCCATTCTTAGCTCTACCTTTCAACTTAAGGGGAAAAAAAATCACATCTACCCTCATAGGATAAAAATTTCCCACCATGGGGGCCCATCAAAAGACTATACTGGAGGCTTTGAAAGCAGTTCCAAAAGAAATCTCCTGAAATGTTCTAAGCACTGGCGAGTGTACTGTTGGAATATGTATATAGTCTCCCGAGGGGACTTCTTTGAAGGAGACAGCACTCATTTAAATGTATAAATTCTGGTGTGTTCATTTAAAAGATCAGTCGGAAGGTTTTACAGGCATGCAATAAAAAGTCGATGTGAATGGTTATTGAATTATGTACACCTCCAGAAAATTGAGAAAGAGTTCCATTTTGAGAGTGTTAGGGAGATGAAGTCCAAACTATAACCTGGGAGGGTGGTGGGATGGTTTACACCAAACAGGATTGCCCAACTGCTAGAAGGGTCAGTGGGAGGCCCAAAGCCCTAGAACAAACATCTCCATCTTCATAAAGGATAGGAAGGAACTTAGGTAGTTTGGCTAGGGAGGGGACCATGAAGAGAACATTATTGTTTGTATTGTTCTCTATCTTTGGAGGACAGTGTGAGGAGAAGGGAGGCCAGTGAACTGTACAGGTAAACTGACATCTTGGTGAGTAAAGTTTTAAAAAAATTTAAAATAGTATATCTCTTGCTGTAGCCAGGACTGCTCAGGGCTTCTCTGTAATAGTTAAATATTTTAGTCAGCTTTGGAAGTCTGGCAGAGAAACTTTGGGCAAAGCACCTAGGCCAATGTGCTGAGCATATTTGACCTACTTGGTGGTAGTGTTGTCCTTCCTCTTTCAAAAAACCTAAAATCAGCAGGGAAGGGGGTAGAAGTAAAGAAATCCAGAGAGTAGACTGGCAAGAGGGTTTTGGGTCAGAGTTCAGTCTGGTTCTTATGAGATTTCAGAGGCATATTGGAGGCCGGTGACACTGTCCCCATTTTACAACCAGGCCTGAGAAGTGGATGACAAGGTCAGTGGAATTTCAGAGCCAAGAATAGATCCCTCCTTCCATGCCATCACCACAGTAACTCACTCCAGGGTTTGAAGGATATTGCCCTCTGGGGAAATAGTGCTTCTGAAAACTGTTTCATGTCTTTGTCTCATTTATCCCAGCGGTCATTTATTTGGGGTCAGGTATTGATAGATTTGACAGCACGGTAGTGAAGTGATTTTTTTTTTATTCTTCTACTATGATAAAATATTGTTTTATATGTATTACAAAACTTGCCATTTCAATCATTTTAAATATACAATTCATTGGCATTTAGTTTATTCATAATGTTGTGTGACCATCACTACTTTCTATTTCCAAAACATTTTCATCACCACAAATAGAAATTCTGTAACCATTAAGCAATAACTAGCCATTCACTGCCCCTCCTAGCCCTTGGTAACCTCTAATCTACTCTCTGTCTCTATGACTTTGACTATTCTGGATATTTCATATAAGTGAAATCATATAAGATGTGTCCTTTCGTGTCTTGCTTATTTCACTCAGCATAACGTTTTCAAAGTTTATCCATATTGTAGCATGTATCAGAACTTCATTTCTTTTTATGGCTGAATAATATTCCATGGTGTGGATAGATAGACAACATTTTGTTTATGGGCTCATCTATTGAGGACACTTGGGTTGTCTTCACCCAAGTGCATTTGGCTATTTGTGAATAATGCTGCCATGAATATGAGTATATGAGTATCTGTTTGAGTTCCTGTTTTCAATTCTTTGGGGTATTATATACCTAGGAGTGGAATTGCTGGGTCATACGGTAACTCTATGTTTAACTTTTTGAGAAACTGCTAGACTATTTTCCAAAGCGCTATACCATTTTACATTCCTATCCAGCAGCACACAAGGGTTCCAATTTTCTCACATCCTCATCAGCACTTGTTTTTTTAATTTTTATTTTATTGATTTAGTCATCTTAGTAGGTATGAAGTGGTATTTCATTGTGGTTTTTATTTACATTTCCCTAATGAGTAGTGATGTTAAGCATCTTTTCATGTGCTTCTTGGCCTTTTGTGTATCTTCTTTGAGAAATGCTTATTCAGGTCCTTTGCTGTTTTTAAATTGGGCTTTAGCTGGGCTCGGTGGCTCAGCCTGCAATTCTGCACTTTGGGAGGCTGTGGTGAGTGGATTGCCTGAGCCCTCGAGTTCAAGACCCGCCTGGGCAACTTGGCGAGGCCTCATCTCTACAATAAATCAAAAAAATTAGCTGGGTGTAGTAGCGTGTGCCTGTAGTTCCAGCTACTTGGAAGGCTGAAGCAGAAGGATCACTGGAGCCCAGCAGATTGAGGCTGCAGTGGCCGGGAGCGGCCACTGCACTCCAGTCTGGTTGACAGAGTGAGACTCCAACTCAAAAAAATAAATAAAATAAATAAATTGGGCTTTTTTGTCTTTTGCTGTTGTTGAATTTTAGGAGTTCTTTATATTTTCTGGGTATTAAACCTTTATTAAGCAGAATAATCTGTAGCTACACAGTGCAAAACTTCAACTCACCATAGAGAACCTTGGGTTTTGCATATGTTTTCTTCCATTCTGAAGGTTGTCTTTTCAATTTACTAATAATATCCTTTAATATACAAAAGATTTAAATTTTGATGAGGTCAAATTTATCTATTTTTTGTTGTTATTGCTTGTATTTTTGGTGTTACATCTAAGAATCCATTGCCAAACCCAGGGTCGTGAAGATTTAACTCTAGTTTTCTTCTAAGAGTTCTATGATCTTAGCTCTTATATTTAGGTCATGGGCCCATTTTGACTTAGTTTTTATGTATACAGTAGTCCTCCTTGATTCGCAGGGGATGCATTCCAAGACTCCCAGTGGATGTCTGAAATCACAGATAGGACCAAACTCTATATATGCTTTGTTTTTATGTTGTGCATGCATACCTATGATAAAGTTTAATTTATAATTAGGCACAATAAAACATTAACAACAACAGCTAATAATAAAATAGAACAAGTAGTAAAATATGCTGTAATAAAAGTCATGTGAATGTGTTCTCTCTCTCAAAATATCTTAATGATTCACCTAATTTCAGACCACAGTTGACTTTGGGTAACTGAGACCTCAGAGAGCAAAACCTTGACTAAGGAGAGGGGAGCTACTAGTGTGAGGTATATAGTTTGGAGTCCAGCTTTATTCTTTTGGTAAGGAAATCCGTTGTCCTAGCACCATTTGTTGAAGAAACTGTTCTTTCCCCATTGAGTAGACTTGGTATTCCTGTCAAAAATCAATTGGCCATAGAAATATGGGTTTATTTCTAGACTCTCAATTCTGTTCTATTGGTCTAAATGTCTATTCCTATGCCACTACCACACTGATTTGATTACCATGGCTTTGTAGTAAGTTTTATAGTCCAGAAATGTGAGTCTCTTTGTTTTTCAAAATTGTCTTGTCTAGTCAGGGTCTCTTGCAGTTTCACATGAATTGGAGTGTAATCATTCCTGAACGTAAGTACTAATTTCTACTGGGTGAATAACAAGAAGTAGAACTGCTGGGCCACAGGCTAGAAGTATGTTCAGCTTTAGTATACACAGTTTTCTGAAGTGAGTGGACCAATTTACTATTCGCCAGCAGTGTATGGGCATTCCAGTGGTACCACATCCTTGTCAACATTTGACATGCCAGTCCTTCTGTAAAATGTTAGCCTTTCTGGTAGACTGCCCCCAAACTGTGAGTCAGGGCACTGTAAGTATCCACATCTTTGCTGAGGTGGTCTTTCTCCTGGCACCAGGCCTTGGAGAGTGCTTCTTGCTCCCTTCTCCATCAGCAGCAGTCAGGGTCTTGCTCAGCTCTGGAGGCTGGAGATCTGTCTGGTAGGGGAGGCAGAATAAGCTGCATCTTCACAATGCAAAGCCTCATGCCCCACCCTCGCCCCTGCCCTTGAGAGCCTTGGGGTTTGGAATATGTGCATAGTGGGGGCAGAGAGGATGAACAAGGACTGCTAAAGGAAAATTGGTAACTGGATGCCACCTTGGCTGCAGAAGTTGGATACAGATTCTAGTGTGGATGGGACTTTTGGAGCTGTGCCGAGCCCTTGAGAGAGGTCACTCCTTAGGTAATCAGGCTTCATGAGAATGAGGAAACTGGCAGAGCTGTCCCATTTGATCTTGAAGCGGCTCTTTCAGATACAGACTCAGATCCTGAGTCCAGAGAAGGTAAAAGGCCTTTCCCAGCCCTCAGCACACCAGGCCTGGAGACTCTCAGGCCTATGCCTTGTACTTGCCCAGCTCTAGAGGCCCTGATGCAGTGAGTGCCCTTTCTACTTCCAGCTGGCTGCGTAGTTAGACTCAAGTCATGTAGTTCAGTAAACATTCACTGTAGGCCTCTGTGTACAAGACATCAGACTAAGGGCCTTAGAAACTGCAAAGGACAGGATTCTTTCCCCTATTATAAGTTTTTCATCATCTGGTGGAGGGGAGATATTTGTACATATCCTTGCAATGAATGGAGAGCAGAACCTGTGCTTAGTTAGGGATTTACATAATGTGCTTTGGAAGTCAGGGGCTGGAGAGTTTACATCCAGCTGAAGGATTGGATTGGCTTCCTGGAGGAGGTGGCATTGGCACTGGGCCTTCAAGGATGAATAGGATTTGTTAGGCAGAGATGGGACTGGGGAATTCTAGGCAAAACAAACAAACAAACAAAAGCAGAGGTGTGGAGGTGGCCATCCTGGACATTGCAGAAAAGCAAGTACAGTCCAATTACTGGATACCCCTAGACATCAGCCTGGGGGAGTTAGATATTATTCTGCAGAAACAGAGAGCTACTGTGGGATTTGCATGTGGAAGATTTATTCGGTGTTGTTCCTAATTAGAGAGTATTCTGGTAACAGCAGGGAGACCATGGGACTGCTCCACCCACACAGAAAACACAGAGATACAATACACGTATCAGGATTATGTACCCACAAACACACATACAGAAAGAAGGACAAACAAACACAATGAGACCTAGAGACCCACATATCAAAACACATAGCCATATATCAGGACTTACCACACACACACTTACACATACTACACAATCTGTAAACCCAAGAAGATACACATTTAACACCACACGTATGTCTGGAGACACCCATTCACACATAAAGGCAGACAGGTACCCACACTTACCAGGTCACACAATGGCGCACACCCCCCACACACACACAAGTCAGACAGATACTGTGGGATAGATATACACATATGCTCACCAAGCTATGCAGCTACGCTTAGACATCTACACACACTTAGACATCTGCACACACTGAGACACATACACAGTAAAAGTGTACTCACACTCACCAGGACTTATACACAGGGACTGAAACTCCTCCGCAGAGACATATATATGCCTTCCACAGACTCACAATCACACGCTCACACATAGGCACAACTGTGGACAGACCCACACAGCAACTACACCCAAGTGGAGACTGAGACAGGCCCAAGCAGGTACTGACTCAGGTCACTACTGTCCTGGACTCTCCACACGTTCTCCTCACAGGCTTACTTCAGAAGAACTTGCTTCTAGCCCTCTGTCATCCCGGGGTCTTCTCCCGTGTTAGGCCCTCACCCACCCAGGTATCCCACCTCTCACTCAGTGCTGGAATTTCTAAGCTCCTCTGACAGGGTCACCCAGCTTCTGCTTAAACTAGTTTCCTGTTGTGACAGAATTCACTTTCCATGCTGCAAAGTGGGGATTATGCACTTCAGTCAGTTAGCAATCAGTTAACAAATACTGCTGGAGGGCCTCAGGCTTGCTCAGTCCACCCTGTCCCCTGAGTTCCCATGGGCTGCCCTTGGCCACAAGGGTCAACAGTCCCCCTGAGACATTGTATTGCTGATCTCCTCTGGTGTGGAAGAGCAGGTGGGCTGGACTTGGCATACCAGACCTCTACGGAGGGAGCTGTGGCTGGCAGGGGGGTGATTGTGGGGGGTGGGAGGAAACGACTCTGTTGCCCTGCCTAGGACACCGGGGACACCATGGAGCTCTCCCCCAGGCAGGCCAGCTGTTACTACAACCATTCTGCATTGGCACGGTCGTTGTCCTCTGCAAATGTGACCCACATTCAGGCTGGCCCCAGCAGCTGTCTTCCCCCACCACTTTCCTCCCTCTGACTGCCAACCCCTCAGCTCCTCCCCACTTCCTGTTCCCTGCTGGAAAGTTGGGCTCCCTGGGTTGAGAAAGGGGCTACTCTCTACAGGTGTCCCGGAGAGGCTTGTGCCGCTGCCTCCATGAGGAGAAAAGCCACCTGAACTGCAAAGTGATGGCCTCTGACCCTGAGCTGAACTCAGAGCAGGCAGAGAATAGGAGAGGGTAGTGGTGGGGGCAGCTACCTTTTGCCCCATACCGCCGCCACCCATCCAGCAGGGAGTCATCTGGATGCCAACTCAGTTTTCTCAGAACCTTACCCCCTTCTATTCCACATCCATGTGGATGCGTCCAGTCTCTCCATTAATCTCTTTCTACCCTGCTGCTATGGAAGAGAAGCTTCCTCTGCCTCCCACCTGGGCTGGTCCCTCTGTTCCGACTCTGAATCTTAGGACCAACACCTTCCACCCTGGTTGGGCCTTTCTCCACTCTCCTTCCCACACTCCTGAAAACTTCATTCACCCGACCGTGTTCACTGTAGGCAAGAGAAGTGGCCCAACAGGAGCCCATGTGAAAAGGCTGAGTGAGCTGAGGTAAGATGTGGGACTGGAGGGAGCCAGGGCCAGGGAGCTGGGGTGTTGACTTGAAGCTCATGATGGTCCAGCAGTGCCATGTGGTGGTCGAAGAGGCAGGGATGATGGCCCAGAGGAAGGGCAGCATCCAGCACTGGGGGCCGCCCTGTGCTCTGCATGGCAAAATTGCACCTTGCTCTGGGCACCTACGTGACAAGTAATTTTTTTAATGAACAAAAGTAATTTATGTTCTTCACAGAAAATTTAGAAAATATACATAAGCATACAGGAAAAGATGCAAATTATCCATAAATTCACTACCCAAAGATAGTCGTTCTTTTTTTAAAATTTTATTTTAGAATTGTGGGGTACATGTGAGGATTTACTACATAAGTGAACTGCGTGCAGAGGAGGTTTGGGCCTCTAGCAGTCCCTCTCTCCTCCGATAGTGGACCCGGTACCCAGTGTATTGCTGTGCATCCCTTATCCCTCCTCACTCCCTTCCTCCTTTAGCGGTGTCCGGTGTCTGTTGTTCCCACCTTTGTGCCAGTGTGTCCAATGAGCAGGGCCTGCTTATGAGTGAGAACATGCAGTGTCCAGTTTTTTGTTTCTGTGATAACTCACTTAGTATAATGGTCTCCAGCGACATCCGTGTTGCTGCAAAGGCCATGATTTTGTTCTTCTTTATGGCTGCATGATATCCTATCATGTTTATGTACCACATTTTCTTTATCCAGTCCACTTCAGTAGGCATCTGGGTTGGTTCCATGCTTTTGCTATTGTGCTGCAATGAACATACCTGTGCAAGTGTCTTTTTGGTAGAGTGATTTATGTTCCTCCAGGTATATTCCCAGAAGTGGGATTGCTAGGGATCATATAGTAAGTAGCTCTTTGAGAAAACACCACAGTGCTTTCCACAAAGATTGAACTGGCTTACATTCCCACCAACAGTGTAGAAGTGTTCCCTTTTCTCCACAGTCTTGCTAATACCTGCTGTTTTTAACTTTTTTTTTGAGTTGAAATCTCACTCTGTCGCCCAGACTGGAGTGCAGTGGCACGCTCCTGGCCACCGCAGCCTCTACCTGCTGGGCTTTGGTGATCCTTCCGCCTCAGCTTTCCAAGTAGCTGGAACTACAGGCGCGCACTACCATGCCCGGCTAATTTTTTGATTTATTGTAGAGGTGAGGTCTCACCAGGTTGCCCAGGCGGGTCTTGAACCCGTGGGCTCAGGCAATCCACTCACCTCAGCCTCCCAAAGCGCGGGATTACGGCCTGAGCCACCGAACCCGGCTTGCTTTTTAACTTTTTAATGATAGCCATCCTTACCAGTGTTAGGTAGTACAAAGATAGTCATTCTTATCCTATTTTTGTAATCTGTTTTTTTCACTTGATCTTCCATTTTATTAAAACATTCTTCTGTATTATTTTATCATTTTAATAACTGTATAATATTTCATTGCTAATGATAGTAGTAAGAATACAAGCTGGGTTTTTGTTTTGTTCTTTTTTAGCATTTACTGTATGTATCAGGCATTGTCATTTACTGAATCCTCGTAACTCAAGATGATACTGTTATCCTAGATAACTAGGTTAAGGAAATAAGAAAGCTGAGGCACAGAGAGGCTAAGTGACTTGCCTGAGGCAACATAGCTAATAAATGGCAGAACCAAATCCAGGTCATCTGACTCGAGAACTCTTATCATTTCCACACTCTAATGTCTGTCAAACCATGGACATGCCGTAGTTTATCATTTCCCCTGGTGATGGCTGTTTACGTTGTTTCTGATTTTTTAACCATCGTAATACTATTCTGATGAACATCTGTGTGGCTTCAATAAATTACCCTTGAATATTTAAGATTCATTCTCAGAAATGGAATTTATGGAACAAAGGGCAGAAACATTTTTAAGAATTTTAAAATGTCTTTCCAGGCTTCCCTCTAGAAGGTTGTTATCCAGGGATATTCCCCCAGAAGGATAGCAGAGCTGGTTCTTACACTTACAAGAAACCTGGACCCACTGATGTTTGCCTGTCCCAGGGGAAACAGGACGGTGTGGTGAATGGAAATAGTTTCTTGAGGGCTGGGGATGCTTAGCCTACAGAAGATATGGAATATCAGGGGATGGTGAGGGCCACATGTGGCTATAATCACATACATAAAGGGTATCAAGTGGAAGAGAGAGGTTTGTCCCAAAATCCTCAAGCAGAAGTGGACCAGTGGGCTGAAGTGTCAGAGAGCCATTGTCCTGTGCAGGGCCGGCACCCAGTCTAGCTGCATAAATGTGACACGACCAGCTGCCACCCCTGACTTGGGTTTGTGTAGGATGTGTGTAAGGGGGGGCAGGGGGATGGACCACCCCTCCCACACTATGCTCCCCAACAAAACATGACGTACTAACTGGGGGGTCTCCTCCCCATCCCACCCCCTCCTTGGGGAGCCTGGCCCAGCCTGGTACCTCTCTCTATCTCCTCAGAGCCTGAGGAGCACAGCCTGGCTTGTGTCATGGGCCACACAACTCTTCCATTATGCATGAGGGGGACCCAGCGGTGAGCGAGTGAGCAAGCTGGGCAGAGGGAGGGGGCGAGTGGTTATTAATAAACAAGTGTATTGTGTGGCATTCCATTCACGGCACTCTCAGAGGACGTGGTGGGCTTGAGATAATAAAGCCCTGTTTATGCCACAGAGGGCTGGGGAGGTGGCAAGTGGGGGGTGACAAGGAGCAGGGAAACCAGGAATTATTTTGATTCCACCCAAGGCAGAGCCACTGTGTTCACTCTGAGGCCAGCATCCAGGGGGAAGAAGGTCTAGCTGGGATCTTGCTCAGGCCTAAGTCTGCCTGCTGGGATGGCTAGGGGCCTAAGAAATGCCTAGCTTCCCCTGCTCACCTGGCCCTGTGGATGGAGACTGAGAAGACACTGGATGCACCTCCAGGAGAGAGGTAGGATGGTAAACTCTACCCTGCCTCTTGTCCTCGTGTCCCCACCCCATTCCTCTTTCTGCTTTGACCTTCAAAGCCTCTGAGTGGTTGTGCTAGAATTGTGCATAGTTTCCTGACAAAACTGAAATTGTATTTGTGTACAAGGTCTGCACGAATTTTCCTAGCCCAGGGAGTGTACTGGTTTCATGTTAGGATCTAGAACATGAAGCAGGCAGGCTAGAAAGGAGAGAAGTGATAATGACGGTCCTATATCCTAGATGAGCTGACCTTTTAGGACGAAGAGAGGCCAGGGACAAGGTACTAAAACTCTGGTGTGGCTGGGTAGGGGAGCTTTGGCCTGAGGAATGCAAGTGTCTGGGAAAGTAAGATGCTAAAGAGCGTTATGGTAGAGAGAGCCCTGGGAGTTATGTATCTCAGTGTGTGGCCTGTGTTAACTCTGCGGCCCATCCCTTTCCTGTGCTGGTCTTCTCTGTTCCTCTCCTTCAGTGCTTTGCTCTGGGTTCCACTGTCTCAAACCAGCCCTCTTCCTCCAGCCTGTCTGGCACATTCTTGGCATCTCTAGATCTCAGGCCAAGAACACAGAAGCTGCTGGTTGGGAACAAATGAGAATAGTTCATTTTGCTCTCAGCTGGCTTCCAGGGATGGAGAGCAGTTTCTGGTTCAGGGGAGCCCTGGTTTCCCGTCACTTCGTGCTGACCCAAAACAAGGGTGAAGCCAGAGCCCACACAGGCCTGGGTCCCCTGGCTCTGCGGACGATGCTCACTTTGACCTTTGGAAGTGGCTCTGGCCCAGAGCTACTCTGCGTTAGGAAACACTTTCATCTCAAGATAGCTCTAAGGATATGTGTGCTGGTTTGCTTGTGAGTTGGGAGGGAAAAAGGGTTTGGTGGAGGGACAGTCTGTCTTGTCCTCCTTGTGGGTGCAGGGCTTCCTGAGGCAGGGGTTTGGACCCAGTGACTTTAAAGTTTTGTTGGGGTTGAAGATTCAGTGACCCCACTTAAACCCAGGAAGGTTTGAGGTTGCATCAGGGCCAGAATGGACTGATCTCAGGTTATTGGGAGGAACATTGCCATGTCTGGTTCAACCCAGAAGGGTTTAATCTCCCCAAAGGCAGGTGAGACCTCCCCCTGGGGCAGAACTTCAGGGACTCAGAACATTGCCCAGTGCTCCCCCATCCCTGCACACAAAGCAAACAGTACTATTTTCTCTGAGCACACCGCATCTCTGGCCTTAGGGCAGTGGGTGCTGAGGAGGCTCTCCAGAGAATTACAGCTCCTTCCTGGACTCTTAGCTACGCAGGCACCGTGGACACTTTCTTCTCATCTCCCTCCCACAGTCTGAAGAAGCATAACTATTTTTAGAAGCATCTACATGCTCCTGGGAGCACTGCTTCTGTGATTTATTGCTGGCTTGCCACACAGAAGCTGGTGAAACAGCTGGGGGTGAGGAGCACAGGCTTGTGGGTGGTCAAGCCCTCTGCAGTCAGCTGACTGGGCACCTGGCCTGGAGGAATGACCCAGCGTCCTCCACCAAGCTTTTTGGAGGATCCCACTGGCTATGTTGTACCATTGTCAATTGCTGTGGGAGGTTCCTGGAAGGTCCAGGAACAGAGACAAGGGCCTTCCTCCTGGAGGCGGGCAAGCTGAGTCATCCTTGGGCACCCTCTTCTCTCATGGGACCAGAAGGAATTGGTGAGATGGCCTCCCCCAGTGATGGCAACACCATCAACAGCCATAACAACACTGAGAACCTTCTCCACGATAGGCACTGCTTGAGCACTGAATGTCTGTCCATATAAACCTCCCAACAACCTTTGTTATCCTTATTTTATTTGTTTGTTTGTTTGATTGATTCAAAGTCTCACTCTGTTGCCCAGTCTAGAGTGTAGTGACATGATCATGGCTCACTACAGCCTCAACTTCCTGGACTCAGACAATCCTTCCACCTCAGCCTCCTGAGTAGCTGAGACTAGAGGTGCACACCACCACACCCAGCTAATTTTTAATTTTTTTTTTGTAGAGACAAGGTATCACTGTGTTGCATAGCTGGTCTCAAACTCCTGGTCTAAGGTGATCCTTGCATCTTGGCCTCCCAAAGTGCTGGGATTACAGACGTGAGCCACTGCACCTGGCCTATTCTCATTTTAAAATCAAGGATCCTGAGACCCAGAGAAGTTAAGCATGTTGCCCAGTGTCATACTGTCGGTGACTGAGGCAGGCGGCTCTTCAGGTCCAAGGACCTACATTCTTAGAGCCCTTATGCCATATTGCCTCTTCGTAGAAGGTGACAAAGTACGTTATTATGGTGACCACAAGAAGGATGGAGGTCAGATGCAAGAAAATACTTCTTGACAGTGAGAGGGGGCTGTGTGATTCTTTACCCAGGACACAAGCATCTTTATGGACTATTGCTGGGGGCTCTTCAAGCTGAGGTAGTAAAGAGGCCCAAGGAAAGAGATCTTTAGAGGTCTTTGAGAGGCACCTTGCACTTTTGGAGGGGGCTGTCTTGCAGGTTGGACTCTGGATTGATGACCACTCAAGGAACTTTCTTTTTTTTTTTTAAGTTGGAGTCTCACTCTGTCACCCAGACTGGAGCGCAGTGGCCGCTTCCGGCCACCGCAGCCTCAACCTGCTGGGCTCTGGCGATCCTTCCGCCTAAGCCTTCCAAGTAGCTGGAACTACAGGCACGCGCTACCACGCCCAGCTCATTTTGATTTATTGTAGAGATGAGGTCTCGCCAAGTTGCCCAGGCGGGTCTCGAACCCGCGGGCTCAGGCAATCCACTCACCTCAGCCTCCCAAAGGCGCGGGATTACAGGCTGAGCCACCAAGCCCGGCTAAGGAACTTTCTTTCTTGGGATTTTGGCAGCTCTGTTTTCTGGACCCAGGACCAGCAACAGCTTGCCCAGGAAAGGTGCTGGACCATGTGTCAGTAAGTACAGGGCACAACCAACCAGCAGCTATGGACACACCACGCACCTGACTGAGATTTGGGATCCTGGGAAAAGGCCAGGGAGGCTAGAGAATTCCCCAGGCTCAGAAGCCCCAGAGAGGGGTTAATGGACATTTCATTTCTGCCTTTGAGTCAGATATGCCTGCTCACCCAGAAAGAAACCTTTGACTTCTGCTGGGGCCTCAGTTTCTGGGCCTCCCCCCGGAGCACGTAAAGATTTGGACACAGCCTGGGGAATGCTTTGTTCTTTACAAGCATCTATAGGGACAGCTGCTAGAAGTGAAGAATCTCAAGCAAAGAGCTCCTCAGTGGGATTATGAGCCATCTGGGTGGGGATGGGGGCTCTCCTTTGACAACCAGCTGGGCCATTCTGTTTCTTCCCCTCTGTCACCCTGATCTGTACCATGGCAGAGCCTTGGAGATGAACGTGCTGGAGGTTGGGGGGGCTATCTCTCCTTCCTCCAGGAGCTGCAGTCAGGAGTGGGGCAGTCAGCACCCTGAAAGTAGCATGACACAGTGGTCAGACAGGTGGAGTGGAGCCAGACTGCTGGGGTCTAGTCCCAGTTCTATCCCTAGCTGGGTGACCTCTGGCTTCGTCATCTGTCAAGTATGACACTAACAGCACCTGCCTCTTGGATTTTGTAAAGATAAATAAATCCATGCACTCATTAGCACAGGAGCAAGAAGGAGGAAGATCCCTCTGTCCAGGCCTGTGTAGCCTCCATCCCCTCTCTCCTGCGCTCTCCCAAGTTTTCAGACATGATTTTCAGACATAGGACATAGGCCCTCGTGGGGGAGGTCTTCTCACTGTGTAGCCTGCTGGGTTTGGCTCAGATAAAGTAACCCCTGCCTCTTCGCATTGCTTCCTGCTGCTACCACCTTTAGTTGTAGGGCCAGTGCAAGGACACATGCTCAAGTGCCAGTTCTTTCGCTCCCTGGGCTGCCTTTGACCCTGTTTTGGGTCTCTGGAGGTGAGAGCCCTCTTCCAGTGTACACCAGATTTCTGACTTCCTGAGTCTTCCTCACTGCTCAGCAGTATCTAGCCACCTGGGGCCCTGGGAATGGAGTCCTGGCTTTATTCCACGCCCTCTCTGCTCTGTGACAGACTCTCCAGAGTCCTGCCTGCCAGTTCCTGCACTTCCAGCCCACCATCCTGGATCAGCTTCCCTCCCTCCGCCCTCAACTCTTGATTGCATCTGCCCCAGATCCTTCCCTGCCTTTCTGCCAGCAGCCTTCTCCCCTTCCCACCTCTGCCTGGGGCCTGGTCTGAAAGTCATCTTGGTTTATACTTCTCAGGGATTCAATATACTTTGCATGCCTAACGCAAACTTCTCTTGACATTTAAAGGAGGATTCCATGACGGAGGCAGCCCCACATTTAGAATCACTTTTGAAAAGGAGAGGTAACTTTCCACTTTGCTCTAGACTACAGGGTCAGGTTGAGGGGGTTGGGTGAGGAGGGGGTAGCATAATGTTTTCTCTGCTTCAGTCTCCACTCTGTTCTATTGCTGTATGTCTTATTTAGTCCCTTCAGTAACCTGATAAAGCAGACACCACATTCCTCATTTGCTAGATGGGAAAACAGAGAGATGAAGTGACTTGCTTAAGGTTACACAGCGATTAAGCGATTAAGTCAGGATTTGTGTGTGGGTCTGTTTATTTTTTCAAGAATCACTCAGCCTCTAGAATAAGGTGGGTTGGATAGGGGATGTTGATGTAGACACGTCTAAATTTTCACTACCCTTGAGCTGGATTCCTGACTTTCTGACTGTGAGCAAATCCAAGCCTCCTGTTCATGTTTCTTCTTCCTACCTCCCCACCTCTTTGGGCCCCTCTGTCATTGAGAGGTCTGGGAAGGACTGAAGGAAAGAGAGGAGACCCCAGCCTTCCACCATTCTTTGTCAGCCTCAAGGTTAGACAGCAGAAGCTTTCAGCCCCCCAGAAATCGCACGTGCCTGAGAGGTGACTGCATTCTGCTGGAGAAGGAGAAAAAAAAAAAAGTATAGGGAATTGGGAGGTGCTTGAGTCATACAGGATTAGAAAGTGCTTCTTTTCTCTAAAAACAGGCTGTGAGGGAACATTTTGTAAAATGTTTGCAGATTGTGGGGAGGCTTGAGGGCTGAGACTTGCACAATCCTCTGGGATGACTGCTGGGATCTAGGAGCTGTGCTCTCCTCAGGGTATTCCCCTCCCCATGTCCCTCAAGTCCCCTGCTGTGGGTCCTTTGTAGGAGAAGACATTGTAAGTGACAACGTAATGACTCTTAAGCACACACCAGGAGCCAATGGTAGGTACCAGCCACTCTAATCCCCACCCCCCATCCCCAACTCAGACAGGATGTTATTAACTAGTTTTTGAGGGAACATTTGGAACTGTAACTTCCATCAGTCCTAGGAGAGGGCTGATGGGGTCTTTGTCTGCCTGACTCTGAAATTCTGGGGTTGGTGGGGAAAAGTGGAGGGAGGAGGGGTCTGCAGCCCTCTTAGACTCAGCATAGAATTGCCTGGTAAATACACAGCTGTTTAGATACATTGTCTTCCCTTTTGAGCCTTTAAGATCTACCTTCTGAATTGCTAGAAAAGCATGTGACCCTCTTTCCCCATTTCTTAAGGTTTTATTATTTGCTTGAAAAACGTTTTTACTTAACTTTTAAAATCAACTGTATTGAGGTATAGTTTGCATTCATTTTATTTATTTTAAGTTAAATGTATTTATTTTAAGGATACAGATGAGTTTTGACAAATGTATACCCCACGTAACAGCACTCCAGTTGAGTTGCAGTATATCTGCATCATCCCCTAAAATTTTCCTCATCCCATTTACAGTCAACCACCCCCACCCCAAGTCCCTGGCCCCAGGCAATCACCGAACAGCTTTCTGTTACTGTGGATTGGTTTTGTGTGTTCTATATATCTATATAAATGGAGTCATACAGTATGCAATGTGGTCTCTTTGTGTCACTTCTAGGGTCTGATAAGCCTCAGTTACTTGGGACACATGCACATATAGCCCCTGCAAGATTTCCCCATCTCTGTACCCTCTCCATACTTGCCTGCATCTTTTGCATACTCTCTGTCTTTGTGAATGTGGTGGTATACCTTGGATTTGTGGCTGGAGAAAATTCCTCTCTTCCCTTTGCTTCAGTAATGATTCTAGGGAAACAGTAGAGAAAAAAGAGTTTTTTTGTGGGAATTTTGGCCCATAGCTCAAGGTGTGGAGGGTTCCTCTGTCAACTGTAAAATGCACCGGGAGTTTGGAGAGAAACCCCACTGGGGTGGAGACACAGCCTTTGGTGCTCCTGTTACTACAATTCTTGGCATGCAGGTGGGAATGAAGTCTGCTCTCCTTGGGTCATTCCTTTGGGGTCCCATGTCTTACTGAGGAACCCTACTTCAGAGGGCAGCCCTGGAGGCATGCTAGAGTTAAGCAGCAACTTCATACCTTGGTCAGGTCCAGCCTGTGGTATTGAGGAAGTGAAGATATGTTCTGCCTAGCAAGGACGTGCTGGTGGACAAACAGCAGGGAGATTAGCTTGTTGGCAGTGTGGCTGACTGGAGCTGACTGCCAGCATGCTCTTTTCATTGTACTCAGGCCTGCATCTTCCCTTCTGCTTGAGCAGGAAGGAAGGGCAGCAGACAAGAGGGATTCTTACATGGCAGCAGGGATCCTTGGTGGGAGCTGCTAGCGAAACACACCACTAAGGACTCGCTGCAGGTTGCCTAACCTTTCTAGGACTCAGTCGACCCATCTCTATGAGTGAGCTTGCTTTAAGGATATTGTAAGGGTACTTTCAGCTCTAGGGAAAAAGAGATACAAACTAAAGCCAAGATGTTGCCATTATGGTATTTTTAAAATTTTCTTTCTCTTGCCATTATTATTATTTCAATGTGATAAAATATGTGCAACATGCTATTTTTAAGTGTATGTGTGGCAATAAGTACATTTACTTGTTAAATAACCATCCCACTGTACCCATCTTCAAAACTCTTTCATCCTCCCTATCTGAAACTGACTATTAAAATATATTACCTGGCCGGGTGGGGTGACTCAAGCCTGTAATCCCAGCACTTTGGGAGGCTGAGGCGAGAGGATCGCCTGAACCCAGGGGTTTGAGACCAGCCTAGGCAACTTGGTGAGACTTCGACTCTACAGTAAATCAAAAGTTAGGTGGGCATGATGGCCCGTGCCTGTGGTTCCAGCTACTTGGAAGGCTGAGGTAGAAGGATTGCCTCATGAGCCCAGCATGTCAAGGCTGCGGTGGTTGTGAGCACGCCATTGCACTCTAGTCTGGGCGAGAGAGTGAGATTCCAACTAAAATAATAATAATAATAATAATACATTACCTCTTCCTTCTCCCCTCCTTCCAGCTACTGGTAACCATCATCCTACTTTGTATCTCTATGAATATAACTACTCTAGGAACCTCATATAAATGAAATCATACAATATTTGTATTTTTGTATCTGGTTTATTTTACTTAGCATAATGTCAAGGTTCATTATATTGCAGCAAGTATCAGAATTTTATTCCTTATTTTTTTTGAGTTGGAGTCTCACTCTGTCACCCAGACTGGAATGCAGTGGCCACTCCCGGCCACCACAGCGTTGACCTGCTGGGCTCCGGCGATCCTTCTGCCTCAGCCTTCCAAGTAGCTGGAACTACAGGCACACGCTACCACGCCCAGCTAATTTTTTGATTTATTATAGAGATGAGGTCTTGCCAAGTTGCCCAGGCAGTTCTCGAACCCGTGGGCTCAGGCAGTCCACTCACCTCTGGCTCCCAAAGGCGTGGGATTACAGGCTGAGCCACTGAGCCCAGTTTATTCCTTTTTAATGCTGAATAATATTCCTTTGTATGTGTTAACTGAAGAATCATGAGGTTCATACATTTGGAGAGGAGAGCTGTATTTCTTATAAAGGGTTGCAGCCTGCAGGCTGGCCATCCCACAGGCTGAGAAGCAAAGCCTCCAGAAGAAACCAAAAGCAGGCACTTTGATGAGGAAAGGTGGAACAGAGATTTACGCATATGCCAAAGAGTTGGCTAAGTATACATATTCAACTGGTTATAGGGGGTACTATAAATATTCATGAAGGAGGAATTCACACATGCTTGGTAAGTAAACATGCATGTTACGTATAAGGGGCAACCCCCCAAAACACGGAATTATTTATAAAAGATTATGTATTCATTACTACATGTATAAACCTCAGTCACCTTCAAAGTACTCTTTCTTTTTTTTCTTTTTTTTTTTTTTTTTGGGTTGGAGTCTCACTCTGTCGCCCAGACTGGCGTGTAGTGGCCGCTCCCGGCCACCGCAGCCTCGACCTGCTGGGCTCCGGCAATCCTTCTGCCTCAGCCTTCCAAGTAGCTGGAACTACAGGCGCACGCTACCACACCCGGCTAATTTTTTTATTTATTGTAGAGATGAGGTCTCGCCAAGTTTCCCAGGTGGGTCTCGAACCCTCGGGCTCAGGCAATCCACTCATCTCAGCCTTCCAAAGGCGTGGGATTACAGGCTGAGCCACCGAGCCCGGCTCAAAGTACTCTTTCTTTGATGCACTACACCTATTGAGATGCTTTTTCCACTGCTCAAAATAGTTTTTGAACTCATCAAATTTGATCCTCTCTGTGATTCTGCCGGTTTTTTTCGTTTCACCTCTTCCACATCAGCAAAATTTTTCCCTTTAAGGACTTTTTTCATTGGGGAAAAAAAGTTGGCCGGGCTCGGTGACTCAGCCTGTAATTCCAGTACTTTGGGAGGCCATGGTAAGTGAATTGCCTGAGCCTGAGGGTTCAAGACCAGCCTGGGCAACTTGGTGGGACCTTGTCTCTACAATAAATCAAAAATTAGCCAGGTGTGGTAGCTCACACCTGTAGTTCTGGCTACTTGGAAGGCTGAAGCGGAGGAATCGCTGGAGCCCAGCAGGTCGACGCTGGGGTGGCTGTGAGTATGCCACTGTACTCCAGCCTGGGTGATAGAGTGAGACTCCAACTCAAAAGCAAAAGAAAAAGAAAAAGTTGCTCCGGTAAGATTAGGTGAATAGGGAGATTGGGGCATGGGGGTCATGCCATTTGGGGTCAAAAACTGCCGAACGTTTTGTGTGATGTGCAGATTGTTCGTGTAAATCGCCCATCATGAGCCGGGCTCGGTGGCTCAGCCTGTAATCCCGCGCCTTTGGGAGGCTGAGGTGAGTGGATTGCCTGAGCCCGCGGGTTCGAGACCCACCTGGGCAGCGAGACCTCATCTCTACAATAAATCAAAAAAATCAGCCGGGCGTGGTAGCACATGCCTGTAATTCCGGCTACTGGGAAGGCTGAGGTGGAAGGATCGCCGGAGCCCAGCAGGTCGAGGCTGTGGTGGCCGGGAGCGGCCACTGCACTCCAGTCTGGGCGACAGAGTGAGACTCCAACTCAAAAAAAAAAAAAAAAATCACCCATCATGAAATGGGCAAATGTGTTGAAAGACTCTTAAAAAAAAAAAATTCACTGAAGCCCAACGCAGTCTCTCACAACAACACTTAGCTGGTACACTGATACCAATGGGTTCCCAGAACACTTACCTAACAGAGGAAGCCTGTACTACAAGGGGCCCACCCTCCAAAAAATAATTCCGTTTTTGGAGGGTACTTTCTCATATGTCCCATGTTCACTTTGGAATGGAGACTTAACTTTTAAATACATTAAAATTAGACTCCATGCATCAAATGGTGAAACAGAGGACAAAGAGGCATCCTGTGCACAACCTCTGTAAACCAGCAAGAACCAGTCCCTGGTCAGTAGTCTCTTACCAGGAAGAAAGGCCGACTGGCCAGTTGTGTCAAAGCTGCAACAAGCGGGGGGCAGACAGTTGGTTGTAATCAGCAATGGAACAAGTCTTTCAAAAGGGCTGGTTTCCGTTTAACCCTTAGGAAGGAAAATCTAATGGCCGTTTGCTTCGGAAGGGGCATAGCAAAGTGGGGCCAACCTCCTGTCTTGTCATGTCTGGGACCTCAGTTTTTCAGGTTTCTCTGGCCAAGAGGAGGTCTGTTCAGTCGGATGGGGGTGTTTAGGATTTTGTTGTATTTCTCAGTATATACCACATCTTGCTTAACCGTTTGTCCGTTGGTGGACATTGGGGCTGTTTCCACCTTTTGACTATTGTGAATAATGCGATAAATGAACACTGGTGTGCAAATGTCTGTCCGAGTCATTTTGAGATTTAAGTGCTCAGCAGCCCCTCCTAGCAACTCCTCCTTGGTTAAACCTGCTGTCGCCTCAGGATGGGAGTGGAATGCATTTCTACCCATCGTCTGCTGCCCGGTCTCCTCTGACTTAGTGCCTGTGGCAAATAATGTGTTTCAAATACTGCAGTCTTTGATGAGTACTTGGGGATTCAGGTTTCCTAGGCAATGGAGTTTTGAGTTCCTTTCTCTAGAGCTTTCTTTTCAGTGTGTCTTAGTTACTTTTGGCCACCAGCTGACTTCTGGAGTTTGATTCCATTAATACTAGAATACAACAGAACATCTTTGTTTCCTCAAGGAAAGAAAAGAAACTAAATTTTATCAAGCATCTACTATGTGCTAGTTCAAAGTGTTATCACAATGCTGTAAGTCTCATCTTCTTTTATAGGGCAGTCCTGTGAGATAGGATCGAAACCTGTGTTTCAAAGGCAGAGAAACTGAGGAGAGTGTCAGAGAGGTTAAATTATTTGTCCAAGGTCACAGCCGCCAACACTGAACTATTTCCCTGGTCCTTCAAATGTAAATGAGCCAGAGAAATTTCCTGGATCTTTTTTTTTTTAAAACAATGGAAATCCAGTCCTGGAGTTCTCCCTATGATTTGGAAAGAAAAACCCTTTGGGCTTCCTTGCCCTAGTTCTGGTAAAATATGGAATTATAATTAAGGCTTTGTTTTGTTTTTCAAAATACACAAAAGTAGAGAGAATAGCATAATGAATCCCCAGGTATCCATCACTCAGCTTCAACAATGATCAACACTTGGCCAATCTTGTTTCATCCATCAGATTCTTCTCTTTGATCTGCAGGGTCCTCCCAATTCATGTGGCAGCAGTTGGTGTTTTTTGGAAGAGGGTAGGAGAATCGGCAGATCTGGGCATCCTGGAGCTAAATTCTTCCCAGCTGGAAGAGTGTTAATTGCCATGGGTTGGAATCCCCTCTGATGGTTCATTATTTGTCTGGTTACTGAACACAATCCAGGAGGCAGGGGGACAAACCTTTTGAGAGTGTTGGCCAGCCCTAGTGGTGTGGTATGCAGAGAGGCTTCCCTGTTTTTAGAGCATTTTCTTCCTACAGTTTGATTTTATTGGAGATTGTTCTGAGTGGAAAAAGAGAAGGTTATGTGAGGATAGCCTTCCCCTAGGGGAACAGAGCTGAGCCAAGCTAGTCTGAGGGCGGAAGCAGGGACAGACCAGTGCAAAACAAGCCTGTGGCCTCTTCATCTAGATTTAACAAACATTTTTATTTTTATTTTTAAAATAACATTTAAAAATATCTACAATGTGCCGGGCAGTAGGTGCTGAGAGTGCAACTATGACAAGTTGATATCTGCTCTCAGATATCACTGCTCTCAGATTTGTGGTCTACAGAAATAATAGCTAATCATTCTGCCTCTGTCTGTGCAGAATGAGCGAAGGGCCGGGAGAACCCAGAGGTAGGAGAGGGTAGAGGTCCCCAGGAGGGCTCTTAGGCTGCAGGAATGTAGTTATGTAAAATCCCACAGATAGGCTTTCTCATAGGATTTGGGGGCAGCCAAATGGTACATTTTTCTCTTGACATTATAGAGAACTGTGGGATTTATTTTTATTTCGAAAACAGGGCAGTTGTTTTGGAAGTGGGAAGGAGTGAAGACTAGAACTCGAGAAAGTTATTTGCTGAGATTGCAGAAAGGGATGGAGAGAAGAGAATTCAGCCAGGTTTATTTTTTTTTTTTTTTACCTAAAAGAAGATTTAGCATCTTTCAAGGGAGAAGAGTTATGGAATAAGAGAGTTTTAGGGGCAGTTTCTGATCTATTTTGACCTTGCTCAGTGATCAGATGGTTTTGGGTTCTCATGCCATGGGCACCCGGTCACAGGAGCAGCTGGTCATTCTGAGGTGAAGTGGGTTGGTACACCCAGTTTCTGCACCAAGGGCTGCTTTGTGAGGTTGAACATAGAGTCAGAAAACAGACTTAGTCTTGGTAGCAGGGGGAGTAAATTATTTATTTAAGGGAAAACCTATGAACCTCTTTTCCATTCTTTCCAAGCAGGCCCTCATCCTTGCTCATGTTTAAGCCTTAACCTACTGGGTTTAGGTTAAACTTAGACGGTTTTTGCCTGAGTGACCTAATGGGGAGGTGAAACATTGACGTGAGTCCAGGATGGCTGAGATCTCCAAGGAACAGAGAGAAAAGAAGTACTTATTATTAACATTTTAAAAAATGTTTTAAATTTCCATTTTAATTTTTTTTATTATTATTTTTATTTTTTTTGAGTTGGAGTCTCACTCTGTCGCCCAGACTGGATTGCAGTGGCCGCTCCCGGCCACCACAGCCTCAACCTGCTGGGCTCCGGCGATCCTTCCGCCTCAGCTTTCCAAGTAGCTGGAATTACAGGTGCGCGCTACCACGCCTGGCTAATTTTTGATTTATTGTAGAGATGAGCTCTCACCAAGTTGCCCAGGCGGGTCTCGAACCCGCGGGCTCAGGCAATCCACTCACCTCAGCCTCCCAAAGCGCTGGGATTACACGTTGAGCCACCAAGTCCAGCTCTTTTTTTTTTTTTGAGTTGGAGTTTCACTCTGTTGCCCACGCTGGAGTGCAGTGGCATGCTCACGGCCACCGCAGCTTTGACCTGCTGCCCAGGCTGGAGTGCAGTGGTATGCTCACAGCCACTGCAGTCTGGACCTGCTGGGCTCAGGTGATCCTTCCGCCTCAGCCTTCCAAGTAGCCTGAACTACAGGTACGCGCCACCACGCCTGGCTAGTTTTTAAATTTATTGTAGAGATGAGGTCTCACCAAGTTGCTCAGGCTGGTCTCGAGCCCATGGGCTCAGGCAATCCTCTCACCTTGGCCTCCCAAAGTGCTGGGATTTATAGGTGTGAGCCACTGTGCCCAGCCTCCATTTTAATTTTTAATTTATTTTTAAAAATAAAGGGTTGAGTTTTTGTTGTTGTTGTTGTTGTTGTTTTTAACCTTGAGATGGGATAAGGTTTAATCTGGCTCAGAGGCAGGGAAATGAAGCCTCTCAAGTTCTTCCCAGCTTTGAGATTTTTTTTTTCTAGTTGTCCCTAACCTGAGTTCCCAGGTATTTTAAAAGCAAGATTTTATGCAGAATCAGCTTCAAAGAGAACCCAAGAGAAATCCCTGCCTTTGAATCAATGCATTCATTTGCACCTTGCAGACAGGGACTGGAAACAGATGAAAGTAATGAGGCTACCTCTTTAAGGAATTTCAGGCTTCCCAAACCAGCCAGAGAAATGCCCATCTCTGTCTTCTCTCAGAACAAGCCAGGACCGAGTGTAGGATCACACCTTCTGGGGACTGAAACTCACAAATGTCAGTTGCTATGGATACAGGTAACTGAGGCTCCCCTGGAGCAGTGACTGAGGTAGAGTCCCTTTGGTTTGTGGCAGTGATGCTGGGTGTGGTGTCAGTTCTTCCCCATGAGTGTGGGCTGAGGCCACACCATCATGGGAAAGGGACCCAGGTTGACCAGCAGGTGCGTCTATGGAGCCACCCTGGGAGTGTGTGCACCTGAGGTAGGCCACATCTATGCAGAGCCGCTGGGCATTAAGTGGTGAGGAGAACACAGTTGAGAGTAGGGAGGACTGTCTATTGGTAACAGATTTGCAATTCACTTCTCTTTTTTAGAGACTGGCAGGCTAATGCTAGTAGTTCCCTAGCTCCTGGAGTTCATTTCTGGATTGAAGACACTACCCCAGTTTATCTTTACTGTGAGTGGGGCCTTGTCCTGCAGGCTGAAGGGAAGGTTGGGAGGTGATGGGAGAAATAGCTCCAGAGAGAGAGAACAAGGAAAGGCCCCAAGGCTGGAGCCTGCTGGAATTTTGAGGAAAAGCCCAAAGACCAGCCTGGTAGAGCAGAGAAAGCTGGAGAGGCAGGGATGGCCAGGTCATCCCAGTCATGTAATGTATGACACGAAGATGAGTCTCATTTTATGGGAATGAGGTAAGGAGGGAGCTCCTGTTATGAGAGGGAAGACACAGCCTTTGTATTTCCCTCAGCTTGGAGCTATTCCCCACATCATGCTGAAGAGAAGGTAGAAAAAGGTGGGGCGTGAGCCTCTAGTAAAGAGAAGGAAAACACAGCTCCTGCCCTCAGTGAGCTTCTAGTCTGATGGGGAGACCAGGGACTCCTGAAAAACACAGGATAGGAGACAAAAGATAGAGAAGGAAAAACCCATCACTTCCTTGTTTCTGACAAAGATTATTTGCTTGGCCTGTTTTTAGCCAGGCTCTTGAATCTTCTGCCAGGCCCACCTGGGCACATCTTTGTAAAATTCCGTTTTAGCAAGAGCCACCCATCCTCAATATCTGATCACCCTCAAGACCTGATCAGGTTCCTCATCCTTCACCATCCCCCAGGTGATGTCAGATCACCCTGGCTTGTCTTTAGCAAGAATCCTGTTAGGACTGTTTAGCCAGAATCCCTCCCTTACCCTTGATGTTTTCTCTTAGTAATTTCCATCCACTGACACCACTCTCCCCCATTCATTGGCTATACATTCACACTTGCCCATGCAATTTGGAGTTGAGCCCAATCTCTCTTTCCTACTGCAAAATCCCATCGCAGTGGTCCCTATAACTGCCTCTGTGATCTTGAATAAAGTCAGCCTTACCATGCTTTAACAAGCGTCATTGGACAACTTTTTTCTTTAACATTTCAACCCCTACCTCCCCTCCCCTGCTCCTCATGCCTCCCTTCATTCTTCTCATAAAATGAGACTCATCTTCATGTCGTACAAGATATTACATGACCGGGATCATCTGGTCATCCCTGCCTCTCCAGCTTTCTCTGCTCTACCAGGCTGGTCTTTGGGCTTTTTCTCAAAATTCCACCTGACTCCAGTCTTGGGGACTTTCCTTGTTCTTCTCTCTCTCTGGAGCTATTCCTCCCATCACCTCCCAAGCTCACTCCTTCACTTTATTTTATTCAGATGTCTGCTTTGATATCATTTTCTGACCAACCTATGTAAAACCATCCCTTCCTTCTGCATTCCTTATTCCTCCTCTTTCCCTGTATGAGAAGGAACCCATAAAAACATAGAATTTATTTATAATAAAGTGTGCATTTATTCTTACATGTTTAGACTTCAGCCGCCTTCAAAGTACTCTCTGTTTGATGCAATACACCTATCGAGATGCTTTTTCCACTGTTCAGAACAGTCTCAAACTTACCAATTTTGATGACTTTTAGTGCTTCTGCCGTATTTTGTTTCATGTCTTCCACATCTGCAAAATGTTTCCCTTTGAGGACTTTTTTCACCTGGGGAAACAAAAAATGTCCCTTGGGGTGAGATTGGGTGAATAGGGAGGGTGGGGCATGGGAGTCCTGCCATTTTCGGTCAAAAACTGCTGAACATTCAAGTGTGATGTGGGCAGATTGTTCATGTGAATCACCCATCATGAAATGGGCAAACTTGTTGAAAGAATCTCAAAAAAAAAAAAAACAACCGGAAGCTGAATGTAGCCTCTCACAACAACACCAGCTGGTTGTCTGAGGCCAGTGAGTTATTAGAACACTTACCTAGTGAGGGAAGCCTGTATTATAGGGGACTTGCCTTCCAAAAAATAATTCTGGCTTTTTGTCGTTGTTGTCCACCCCTTGTATATTTATTTGCAGCACTTCCCACTACCTGTACTTATATTATGTCTTTGTTTACTGTTTCATTGCCATGTCCCCTACTGGAAGATAAGCACTTTGAGTGCTAGAACAATGTCTGTTGGGAGGTTGGAATAAATGTTTACCTCTGAATCCCCTTGCCAAGAGCATTGCCCAGAACACGTGAGGCACTCCATAAATATTTGCTGAATGAGTGACAAACTATAGCTTAGTATTTCTCACTGAATTCTGGGAGAATGTTTACAGTATGCTTTTCTGTCATTTTACCAGCTATAAAGACAAAATTTCTCTTTTTGTAATTCTAATTTGCAGTGGAAAGACATTTTTTAATAAAAGTAGATTTTGGGCCAGGCTCAGTGGCTCAGCTTATAATCCTCGTACTTTGGGAGGCCAAGACCAGTGCCTGAGCCCGTGGGTTCGAGACCTGCCTGGGCAACTTGGCGAGACCTCGTCTCTACAATAAATCAAAAATTAGCCAGGCATAGTAGCACACCCCTGTAGTTCCGGCTACTTGGAAGGCTGAGGCGGAAGGATCGTCTGCAACCAACAGGTCAAGGCTGCAGTGGCCAGAAGCATGCCACTGCACT
This sequence comes from Cephalopachus bancanus, assembly GCA_027257055.1. Lineage (NCBI taxonomy): Eukaryota > Metazoa > Chordata > Mammalia > Primates > Tarsiidae > Cephalopachus > Cephalopachus bancanus. The sequence continues at coordinate 226,700 of JAPVLO010000569.1, read as the reverse complement.
CCAGTCTGGGCGACAGAGTGAGACTCCAACTCAAAAAAAAAAAATGTAGATTTTGATTTCTTAAAATAGTGTCTCTCACACTGAGGTATATAAACCCCTGGGGTTTCTCAGATATGCTCATGGGCCTTTAGGAGATATTTTTTTCCTTTGGAGTATGTCTGCATATTAGGCAAGTTTTGGAAACTCATGTGTAACTGTTGGAGATCATATACATAAAGGTTGGAAGGAGGGTGTGTTAGAGGTGGTCTCCAGAGAATTTTCCGAAAAGAAGATTTTGAACAGTCGTTAGAAGAAAGGGGTGGGTCTCAATAAAAGACAGAAGAGAATTGGTGACTTGGTGACTTGCACTGAGGGCCTGGTTTGCATGAATGCAGAGAAGTCATTGGAGCAAGCCCTTATGGGCCTTGGGAGTACTTGGCTGCCTGGCTGAAACAGAGTCTGAATTTGAATAGAACAAGATGAAGAAGTTAAGTTGGGGGTGCTTCATGCCCCCAAAACTTGATTTTGAGTGACAGCTGTGCAGGGCTGGGACTGTACTGGAGCGGTGACCCATACACTCTGCTTTCTGGCCCTTTCCCCATCACTTATATCTTATTGAAGTCATGTTGGTGTGATGGCCCCTCCAGGGAGCATCGACCCCCCCCCCATGGCCTGTGCAGCTGGGGTGTGGAGTGTTTGTGCAAGGGAGTCAGCTGGCAGGTGCAAGATGACCCAGCCCTCAGGAGGATGGTCCCCAGCTCACCAGCTTGCAGTCCTTTGTTTAACTGGGAACCAACCAGGCCAGAGGTCAGCATTTTTCTTGTAAGACTGTCAGTTTGCCTGTGGCTGAGGGGGGGCGAGGAGGGTCAGATTCCCAGGGAGTGGGCCAGAGTAAGGTCCTATCACTGTATCAGCTCTCTACTGTCTGCAGCCTGGCTGGTGCCAGCAACATGTGATTGGCAAGACGGCTTCCACAGCATGGGCACAGAGTTGCAGACCCAAGCAGCTGGGAAACCCTTTACGAGGTGCGCAGTGACCTCTTTGTTGTAGGGATGAGGTGGCTGGGGTCCAGAGAGTTACCGGAAGATCTGGGACCCGAATTTGTATTCTTACTCTTAGCTTGGGGCTCTCTCTGCCACCTCCTGGTCGGGATGGGGAACTCAGGTGGGCAATGAGATGGGCTGAACTTCAGCACTCGGTTTCCTCTGTGTCTCACTCAGAAGTAATAAGTTTAAGGTTGGGAGATTTAAATAAATGCATCCAGCTTTCTGCTGGAACGACAATCTCTGTGGGACACATGACTGTGATGTGGCTTCCTCACCCTGTCAGGGCCTTGGGTGCTTTCAGGGGTAGTAGAAGGCTTGGGGCTTCAGGCAGGACTGTGTTTATGAGACTTTCAGGTCTGAGGGTAACATCTGTGTGTAAGGTGGCCCATGGGGGAAAGGCCACCAAGCCTGTGGAGTGGCCTGAGCCACTCAGGGCTCTATCTTTTCTCTGTCTGCCAACTTCCTTTTCCACCTCCTCCTAGTTCTTCAAGCATCACAGATCTTGTGGATGATTTCTAAAATCACCCTTGGGTTCTGAGGTTCTTTCCTTCTGCCCCCCTCCTCAGAGGTTAAGAAGAGAAGCAAGAGAATGGGACTGAGGTAGAAAGAATATCTGAGGTAGAAGATAAGTTGAGGGTGGTGTTCTAACCCCTTAACTTGGAAGTGAGTGATGTCTAAATGTTAAGAGCTCTGCTTTTGGAGTCTGGGAGATCTGGATTTGTACCTGAGCCACTACCCTTGACCTTGAAAAGGCTACTTTTTTTGAGCCTCAGTTTGAAAAGTGGAGATAATAGCGCCTCACACATAGTACTGATTGGAGACTTCACTGAGATAGTACATATCTGTAGAGTGCCCAGCACACAGTAGGCATACAAGGCTGTGTACTCATCATCATTATCACCATGGGACCTCTATGCTAGGTGCTATGGGAAATAAAGAGAGCGCTGCGCCACACTTCAGCCATTGAGCACATAGTCTGACTAGAGAGAGAATTATTCAGGAGAGCGAGGACAATGCAGAACACACATATAAATCTAAAATTGGGAGATTTCAGCTGGGCTCGGTGGCTCAGCCTGTAATCCCAGCACTTTGGGAGGCTGAAGTGAGTGGATTGCCTGAGCCTGCGGGTTCGAGATCCGTCTGGGCAACTTGGCGAGACCTCATCTCTACAATAAATCAAAAAATTAGCTGGGCGTGGTAGCGCGTGCCTGTAGTTCCAGCTACTTGGAAGGCTGAGGCGGAAGGATTGCTGGAGCCCAGCAGGTCGAGGCTGCGGTGGCCGGGAGCGGCCACTGCACTCCAGTCTGGGTGACAGTGAGACTCCAACTAAAAAAAACCAAAAAAACAAAAAAATAAATAAAATTGGGAGATTTCAATTATAGTGGTATTGGAGAGAGAACCACAAACTGAGGAAGGTGACTTTAAAGATCTTCTGAGGTTAGCCGGGCGTGGTAGAACGCGCGCCTGTAGTTCCAGCTACTTGGAAGGCTGAGGCGGAAGGATTGCCCGGGCCCAGCAGGTCGAGGCTGCAGTGGCCGGGAGCAGCCGCTGCACTCCAGTCTGGGTGACAGAGTGAGACTCCAACTAAAAAAAAAAAAAAAAATCTTCTGAGGAGTTGAGGCTGGGAAAATCTTGATCAATATTCAAAATAATATTCCACTTTTAGTATCTGTCCCCACTCCTCACCTCCAAAGTGAACATTTCAGAATAACAGTGTGGAACAAGGAGGAAGTCCTCCAGCTGAGGGGCCAGGCAAAAGTTCTGAGTGGTCAGTAGCCCAGAGAATAGAACCTTTCACCTTCATTCGCCCCTTTGCCCTAAGTGTTGGGGGGAACAGTCCACTGAGCCACCTTTCCAAAGACCAGAAAATGTGCATGATAAATGGAGAAAGAATCTTTCATCCTCTTGGCTCTCACTGGACTCTGTGGGATGCTAGAATATTTTTCATCCCACCAAAGGAGAAAGAATTGACCAGGGTTGGTGCCAAAATATTCATTAAACAAAAGAGTATTTTGTTTTATGAAGAAAGCGACTGGGCTGGGAGCCTCATCTTCTGATCTGACATCACAACCTGGTGGGTGGGGCCTTCCACTGGCCCTGTCCCCACTCCCTGATTCAAAGGTCCTTAGCCTAGTCAGGATTCCTCAGGAGAGCCAATTTCTGGTTCCATATGTGAGTTCTATAACCCTAAATACACTCTTCATCCCTTCCGGCCTTAGTTGCTTCATCTGTGAAATGGGGAGTCAATTCTACTCCCGTTGGTGGTGCGTTCTTGTTCCCCAAGAATGAGCTCTTGTTCCACTTCCAGCTCTCAGGTCTGATTTCCATGAAGTGAGTGTTGTCCCTTTCCAGATGGGCACCCTGTCATGTCCAACATAGAGCTCTGTCATTATTCAAAACCTGTTTGAGCTGTGTTTTAGAAATTGCCTTTGAGGCTGCAGCGCATTCTTTGAATATCCTCAATGATGGGCAGTCTTTTTCCTTTTAGAGGGAATTGGATTTCTGGAAGCGTCCTAATCAGAGCAGTAAGTCTAGGCTCAAGCTGAATAAAGATACTTTTAGTGCCAAACAAGTGAAGCTGATTTCTTTCGGCTTCTGAACTGACTCAGCAGTCGGTTCCAAATAAAATTTCAAAAATGTTTTAAAAGCAAGAACTGCATCATTAGAACAACAGGTGGTAGGCTGTTGTAACTTTTAAGGACAGCATTCATTTGAATATACTCTATTTTTTAAAAACTAATTTGCTACTTTATTTCTCATTTTTAAAAAATAATTACCCTTTTTACTCCTATTCATTTGCAAATGAATCTTTATGTGTGTGGTTGTTTGTGCTTTTTATTATCTTAAAAATGTGGTTTACCTAGATCATTAGCTATGAAAGTATAAATTTCGTATTTCAATGGTTCTCAAAGCTACCTCAGCTCATTCAAACAGAGATTGCTGGGTCCACACACAGAGTTTCTGATTCGGTAAGTCTAAAGAGGAGCTCAATAATTTGCATTTTTCATGTTTCCAAGTGCTGCTCCAGGACCACATTTTGAGGACCCCTGGCCTTACTGAAAGGGGATTTGGTCATCTAAATAACCCTTTGTACAGATCAGTAAACTGAGGCCCAGAGTGAAGTAATTCCCTTGTCTAGTGTTAATTAACTAGTTAGTGGCAAAACTGGAACTGGAACCCAAGGATTCCCTGTGTCCTTTCTAATGCTTCTAAAATCATCCTTTCATTGTTGGAAACCTGTTAATACGACTGTAGATTTTTGTGATTTTGCAGGACCTTCATGATTCAAGTAAGTTGATCTGCTATCATTCTCTGTAGTACTGTGTTATGATTTTTACTTCATCACAGGAAAAGCTTGTGTTTGATTTATTTTTTTTTTAAATCTGTGTTAAAATATAATAATATAAAATTTACCAATTTAACGGGTTTTTTTTTCTGAGTTGGCACGCTCCCGGCCACCACAGCCTCTACCTGCTGGGCTCCACTGATCCTTCCACCTCAGCCTTCCAAGTAACTGGAACTATAGGCGCACACTACCACGCCCGGCTAATTTTTTTGATTTATTGTAGAGATGAGGTCTCGCCAAGTTGCCCAGGCGGGTCTCGAACCCGCGGGCTCAGGCAATTCACTCACTTCGGCTTCCCGAAGTGCAGGATTTCAGGCAGAGCCACCGAGCTCAGCCAAATTTAATGCTTTTTAAGTGTATAGTTCTGTGTGACATGAAGTACATTTATGGACGTTGTAGTGCACATTTGCATTTATATCATCATCCATCTCCAGAACCTTTTCAACTTCCCAAAACTGAAACCATGCCCATTAAATAATAACTCCCTATTCTCTCTTTCCCCCAGCCCCTGGAAACCATTGTTCTGCTTTCTGTCTCTATGAGTTTGACTACTCTAGGTACTTCATGTGAGAAAAATCATGTAGTATTTGTCCTTTTGTGACTGGCTTATTTCACTTAACATAATGTTGTTTGTTTGTTTGTTTTCTGTTGTAGTCTCAATCTGTCGCCCAGGTTAGAGTGCAATGGCACGTTCACAGCCACCGCAGCCTCAACCTGCTGGGCTCAGGTGATCCTTCCACTTCAGTCTTTCAAGTAACTGGAATTACAGGCTCGCGCCACCATGCCCAGCTATTTTTTTGATTTATTGTAGAGATGAGGACTGGAACCCAAGCATTCCATGTGCCCTTTCTAGTGCTTCTAAAATCATCCTTTCATTGTTGGAGACCTGTTAATATGACTGTAGGTGTTTATGATTTTGCAGAACCTACCTCCACAATTTCAAATAAGTTTATCTGCCAAGTTGCCCAGGCTAGTCTCAAACCCATGGGCTCAGGCAATCCTCTCACCTTGGCCTCCCAAAGTGCTGTGATTATAGGTGTGTGCCACCATGCCCAACCAACATAATGTTTTCAAGGTTCATTCATGTTGTAGCATGTGTCAGAACTTCCTTCTTTTTCACAGCTAAATAGCAGTCCTTTGTATATATGTATCACATTTTGTTTTTTCGTTCATCGGTCAGTGGACATTTGGGTTGTTTCTACCTTTTGGTTATTGTGATTTGTGCTGCTGTGACCATGGATGTACAAATATTTCTTTAAATCCCTGATTTCTGTTCTTTTGGATATATCTCCAGAAGTGGAATTACTGGATTATATGGTAATTCCGTGCTTTAGTTTTTGAGGAACCTGATTTTTTTTTTTAATTCCGGGAGTTTGATGCTGGAAATACAGATCTACTGTTAACAAATTAGTGGATAAACAGAGCCTGAACAATCCCTGGCTCTTACTCATCTGGTGCAAATGTTGGAAGGTGAATTGACTGTCTGGGCCTTGAGATAAAGCAATGCTGTTCACAACCAGAGGTTGCAAATTTTCTCTGGGGTTTCTCTCTTCCCCTAGCTCTCTTCTGCTTTCCCTGTCACTAGCCTCCATTCATATCAGGTATCTGTATGAATTCCTGTCCACCAAATCTAGCCAGCCCTAAAACACTCCCACTGCAGTGCAGAATGAAGTCTGGAACCAACGGGTCTGACCTCATTACATTTGGCAAAAGACAAATTATGACAAATTTAGTCTGAAGATCAAATTGGCTTTTATTTGTGCTTCTAGAATTGGGCAACACCTCATTCTTTAAAATAGAATGAGTGTTCCCATGAGCTGAGCAGAGGAGATTGGATTCATGGACAGAGAAGGGCTAAAGGAAGAAGACACAAAGAACAAAAAGAGATTGGTCATTTCAAAGTTACTGTCCTTATAGGATTAAATCAGAGGGAACTTCCTTATTATGCTTACTCAGGTTGACTGTAATCTTCTGATTTTTGGAAAACTGGCCCATTTCAAAGCCCAGTTTGATTACATCCCACTTAGCACAAGTGACCTCCCATAATTTTTTTTTTTAAAAACCCTACACTTTAAATTCTCTAGGTGGAATAGGATTGTAATCTGAGGAGGCAGCTTGCCAGGTGGTGGGGTGGGAAGACCTCACATGTAGTAGATATTAAAAAATATAGAATTAATGAGTGAGCATATTAGGGAGAATATGCTGTCAGGCAGGGTTGTAGGGTTGAGCAGTTTGTAAGAAGTAACCAGTTAGGCTGGGTGCAGTAGCTCACACCTATAATCCCAGCACTTTGGAAGGCAGAGGTAAAAGAATTGCCTGAGTCCAGGGGTTCGAGACCAACCTGGACAACTTGGCAAGACCTTGTCTATACAATAAATTTTTAAAATTAGCTGGGCGTAGTGGTGCATGCCTGTAGTTCCAGCTACTTGGAAGGCTGAAATGGAAAGATTGCCTGAGCCCAGCAGGAGGAGGCTGCGGTAGCCATCATGTGCCACTGCACTCCAGCCTGGGTGACAGAGTAAGACTCCGACTCAAAAAAAAAAAAAAAGGCAGAAGTAACCAATTAGGTGGACTAGCTTTTACCACAACAGTCTTTAGGGCTGCACCACCTGGACTTTTGTGCTGCCCAGGAAGTAGAGGAGGCAGTTGGGAAAACTAGTGCCTTCTGCTCCCAAATGAGCTCCAGCTTGAAAGTTGGAGCTCATGTCTTTCTTGAGGTTCATCCTGGTCAGGATTTGGGTCCCATGGGGTCTTGGGCAGTGACTCCAGGAGTCAGCAGTTTTGGGGTAGGGGATTAAGGGGAAGGAGTACCAGGCTCTGGATTTACTGACTTGAGTTTCCAGCCCAAGTCTGCAAAACCTCAAATGTCTCTTCAGCTGACTCCAGGGGATGGGGTAAAACTCTAAAAACAAAATTATTATTGTTATTAGTATTACCATTTAAGGTAAATTAAGATTATACAGCATTCTCTTCCTGAATAATTTACAAAATCCTTCTCTCAGTGTCGTTAAACTAATAGAAACCGAGAAGTCCCATAAGGCTTCAGAATCACTTTTCTACCTTTCCCAGGATCAGTTAAATGAGTGAATTGATTACTTTTTTAAAGTTTTTAAAGTAGCATCATGCCTGTTATTGATATCAGAAATTATCCTTTTGGTAATAATACAAGTGCTCCATTATCCGGGTTAACAGAGAGGAAGAGTGAAGCAGATGTGGTAATTAATCCACAGAATGTCTCTTGGCTCAGAATGTTATCATGTTATTTCATGACAGCAAATAATCCCACCTTTTTGGATGGTTTCACAGTTTACCATTCACTTTCACCCACAGTCTCCACACCTTGGTAAATGTCTTCTCGGGTCTAGAACTTTGAGTTTCTCTTCCTCTAGACCATTTTCCCCTGAAGGAGGCTGGCCAGACATCTGCCCGGGAGTGTATTCTCCATGTTTCCTTTCCTCAGGTTTGAATGGAGGCTTCTAAGAGTACTCAGAGCCCAGGAACAGTCAGGGAAGGCAAATGTACTGGATGGTAATTGGTGATATTTATCTGGTGGCTGGGAGCTGTCATCAGGTCTTCAGAGTACAAATTTGTAGAATCCATTAACATCAATGCTTGCTGCTAATTGTAACCAGACTCCACCTTATCGCAGCACCACCACGCAACTGCTTCAAAGGGTAATTCCCCTCTGGCAACTGAATTCCCTTTCCTGCTACCCTCTGTAAAAATGAGAGGATGTTTATTTCCTCAGGGCTGTAACAGGGTCATCAAATGAGACTGGAAAGGTTTTTGTGGGCCTCCCCATCTCTGAGAACTGCCCTGGTACCGTCTGCTTAGAGTGCGGCTGAGCACACAAATTGGTTGACTATTCTGGTGGAAGACTTCCAGAAAGAGTTATTCATCATCATTTTAAGTCCTCTGAGATGGAGGCCATGAGCCACCTCCTTGGTAACACGTGTTCCTTGCTCTATCCATTCATTCAGATCGTGTTTGCTGAGCATGTGCTTGTGCTGAAACAGCCTGGGGTACAGAGATGTGTGAGACCTGGTGTGTGCCTTCACAGAGCTGGAGAAGCATTTTAAGTAACTTAAGTAAAGGTACTTGAGAAAAACTATGTTTGTATCCTTGGAAAGCTGGGGAGATTTTCCTAAAGGGGCAGGTAAAGAGATTAATGGTAGCATGCAGCCCCTGATGCTTGCCCAGTGGTCTGGTACCCTGGTAGAGGGCCTTCTAGGGCAAGGATAGTGGGGTGGGCAGAGAAGGTATTGCTTCAGTTGAGAGGCAGAAATTTGGGTCTCTGTGGAGGTAGTGAGACATAGGTGTCTAAAGTTGTTCTAAAGGATAGAATGTAGTGATCTCTTCCCTGATGAGGTTCTAGGTGCCCTGGCATTTTGACCTAGAGCCCCTAGAGAGCAGAGCCTCAGGCAAAGGTGTATATACTATAACTTTATTAGGGAATGCAATCCCAGGGAACAGAAGTAAAGGAAAAAACAAGAGAGGCAGAAAAGAGGGCAAGCCAATATGAGGATGTGCCTACCTCTTGGTCTCAAGCCCGACCAGAGACTCAGACATTCAGGACTGTAAAAATGGACTGTTCTTCTGGACAGTCCATCAGGAGAAGGGTCACCCACCCTTTCCCATTGGTCAAAGATTCATCCCACTGGACATTAATTCCCCTGCGTTTCTGGACTCCCTGAATAGGCCTTGCTTTGTCTCACCGCTCAGTAGGAAACCCTAGGACCGGAGGCAAGAGGTACAAGAAGTAGGCATAAGTCTAGGCACTGTGGAGTGGTACCCATGTGAAGTGGGTAGCTCTCACAGAGCTGGTCACCATGGCAGTATCTAGGTCTGGAAGGAATAGCCCAAGGCCCTGGAGACATGTGACTGAGAGGATCTGAAGAACCCTTTCACCAGACAGGCATCAGGGTAGATTTTCTTTCAATATTGCCAAGAGTGTGGAGCACAGGTTAGGGCTAGATGGGTCCAGAAAGCATTATTGGTTTTCCTATAGGAGATTCCTGGTAGGCTTGATTAAACACCTAGCAAATCTAGGGCAAGGACATGGAGATGAAGAGGCAAGATGCCCAGGCAAGCAACAACAATGGCTTCCACTTACCTGTGGCAGCTAAACTTCTGACCAAACTAACCCAGTCCACAGGGAAGCCTGGTATTATTATCTCCTCCAGGCCTGGCCTCCATGGAGCCCTGCTAACCTAGGGAGAAAGATACTGCAGGCTCCTCTGTTATTACTGAGCATCAGGGATGTGTCTTGTATACTGTAGGCATGCAATTCTTTTGAGTGAGTAAATGAACCCCATAGCAATGAGCCCCATAGCAGTATATAAGCATAGGAGACTGGCTCAGTGTTAGTAAAATAGAAATATGTTCAATAGAAGTGAATTGTCTGATACTGACTACTCATTTGAAGACTGCTTTTGCTTCACCATTCTTTACCCACCTTAAATAGTTAAACCCCTTCCTTTCCTAAACTCTTGACTTTTAGTTCTTTAGCAAATGTGACAACACTGTCTACTACTATATCAGTTATCTGTTATTGTATAAAAGACACGAAAAACTTAATGGTTTACAAAACCCATTTTATTTATTCACAATTCTATGAATCAAAATTTAAACTGGGCACAGGTGGGAGCTTCTTCTGATGGTCATGCCAGGAGTCACTCATGTAGCTGTAGTCATCTGGTGGCCTGACTGTGGCTGGATGACCCAAGGCAGCCTCACGTGGCTGGTATGTGCTGCTGTCAGCTGGTTGGTCAAGAACTGTGTTGTCCAATATGGTAACCACTAGTCACAAGTGACTATTAAGCATTCAAAATGTGACTGGCCTGGCTGGCCTGAATTGAGATGTGCTGTAAATACAAACTACACACTGGATTTTGAAGACTTCGTAATTATGTCTAGTGTAAACTATCTCCTATCTCATTCATAATCTTTATACATTAATTACATGTTGATAATATTTTGAATATTGGGTTAAATAAAATGTATCATTAAAATTGATTTCACTTGTTTCTTTTTACTTTTTTTTTTTTTTTTGAGTTCGAGTCTCACTCCATCGCCCAGACTGGAGTGCAGTGGCCGCTCCCGGCTACCACAGCCTCAACCTGCTGGGCTCCGGCGATCCTTGCGCCTCAGCCTTCCAAGTAGCTGGAACTACAGGCGTGCGCTACTACGTCTGGCTGATTTTTGATTTATTGTAGAGATGAGGTCTCACCAAGTTGCCCAGGCGGGTCTCGAACCCGCGGGCTCAGGCAATCCACTCACCTCAGCCTACCAAGGTGTGGGATTACAGGCTGAGCCACCGAGCCCAGCTTCTTTTTACTTCTTTACTGTGACTAATAGAAAGCTTAAAATTACATGTGTGGCTTGTGCTACTATATTTCTATTGGACAGTCACTGGGCTGGGCTAAGCACAGCCACCTAGCCTTTGGCCCAATGCTCCAAGGTCCTAAGGCAGTTTGCAGCATCCATGGCAAAACTGTACCATACGTCTGCAGAAGCTCAAAGATGAATATTGATAGGGAGCGGGAAAACAATGATCAGGTTTCATACTGATCTAGTTGAGGCTTGAGCTAAAGCACCAGAAGGAAGCAAGACTATAAGGGACAGAGTAAATAGATACTTAGGAGTCAAAATAGATAGGGGTTGGATGTGGGAGGCTTAGAGAGAGACAAGAGTCTGGTTCTCAGATCTAGTTGGTGAGCATGCTAGATGATGTTGTTATCTAGCATGGATAAGAGGAGGAGGTTCAGTAGAAAAGACTATGGGTCTACTTCTAAGTATGTTTGGTTTTTTGGTGGTTTTTTTTTTTTTCAGTTGGAGTCTTACTCTGTCACCCAGGCAGGAGTGCAGTGGTATGCTCACAGCCATCACACTGACCTGCTGGGCTCAGGCGATCCTTCCGCTTCAGCCTTCCAAGTAGCTGGAACTACAGGCATGCACTACCGTGCCTGGCTAATCTTTGATTGTAGAGATGAGGTCTCTCTGAGTTGCCCAGACTGGTTTCGAACCCCTGGGCTTAGGCAATCCTCTTGTCTGATCCTCCCAAAGTGCTGGGATTACAGGCTTGAGCCACCACGCCCTGCCTTAATTATGTTATTTTAAAAGTCCCAATGGAATATCCAAGTGGAGATTGTTACTGAACAGCTGAAAATAAGGATTTAATTGTGGAAGAGAGGGAAGGTCATGAGAAGTCAATATGGGAACAATTGTTGAATTAAGGTGATTTAAACAATTCGTGAAGATAAGATTTTCCAGGGGGATTGTGGAGACTAAGAGCATCACTGAGAGTGAGACTTTAGGTTACATCTATGTTTGAAGTGCAGGGAAGGAAGGGAAACAAAACCTTTGAAGAAGATCAAGAAGTGATCTCACAGTAAGACCTCTTACTCAATTTATAATTGCTAAAGAAAAGAAAGGAGAGAGATTCCATAGTGGATCATGTGTTGTTTATTTCTTTGTCCCCCAAAGGACTTTGCATATAGACAACATACAATTTATATTTTTTGCATTAGATTAGGTTGCATTATACTGCAGTGTACTGCATTGAGCTGAATTGAGTTTTGCTGCTTCCTGGGCTGCTCTAGCAGTTTTAGGCCTTCTCCTACCCTGTCCTCTATCCCTCTCTTGTTTACTGAGTCTGGTATATGGCAAGAACTTAAGTGTCCAATTAACATTTTAGGATCTTAGTAAAAGCTAGTACAAGTTATCTCAACAATTCCCATTTGCCTGCCTTCAGATGACTAACAGAATGTCCAGATAGCAGTGTCTTAAGTCTAGAGGGAGGAGGTGATGTCAGGTTTACGGGAGGACCTAAAGGTTATAAAGGACTGGGCTCTCTTTGTCTTTCCACTTGGGTGTTTTAACTTGTCAACTCTTAGTCTCCAGATTTATCACCTCATAGTTGCAAGGTGGCTACCATAGTCAATCCAAGCATCATGTCCTAATTGAGTCAACTTCTTTGAAGGAATGACATATCAAGCCTCTCCTGTATCTTTGACAAAGATAAAAATCATTGTCAGAAGTTTCCCCAGCTAACTTCCTCATGCTTCTTTGGCCAACTTGACCATATGCCCATCCCTAAACCACTATTAGCAAAGGGGAATGTTATCACATTTGGCCTAGCCAAATCATGGTTCATCTCTTGGAGCTGGGGGGAAATCTACCTTCTTTGAGCATGATACCACCAGAAAAAAATGGAGTACTATAAACTAGGTGATATAGTTTGGATGTTTGTTCCCTCTAAATCTCATGTTGAAATGTGATCCCCAATGTTGGAGGTGGGACCTAGTAGGAGGTGTTTGGGCCACGGGATGGAGGCCTCATGAATGTCTTGGTGCCCTCCCCACAGTAATGAGTTCACATGAGTTCTGGCTGTTAAAAAGAGTCTGGGACTTCCCTCCACTTGCTCCCTCTCTCTCCATGTGACATGTGAGCTCCTTCTTTGCCTTCTGCCATGAGTAAAACCTTCCTGAGACCTCACTAGTAGCCAAGCAGATGCCAGCACTATATTTCTTGTGCAATCTGCAGAACTGTGAGTCAAAGTAAACCTTTCTTCTTTATCAAGTACCCAGTCTCAGGTATTCCTTTCATTTTTTAAAGAATACCTGGTTAGTCGGGCACAGTGACTCATGCCTGTAATCCCAGCACTTTGGGAGGTGGAGGTGAGAGGATTGTCTGAGCTCAGGGGTTTGAGACCAGCCTGACCAACATGGCAAGACCTTGTCTCTACAATAAATTAAAAAATTAGTCAGGCATGATGGTGCATGTCTGTAGTTCCAGCCACTTGGAAGGCTGAGGCAGAAGGATCACCTGAACCCAGCAGGTCAAGGCTGTGACCGTGAATGTGCCATTGCACTCCAACCTGAGTGACAGAGTGAGACTCCGACTCAAAAAAACAAACCAAAAAAAACTTGGTTTATTGGGAAAAATTCATAATGTAAACTTCAATTGCTTATTCTACAACTTATAAAATAGTAATTTGATATATAAAATGAGTTGGGTTTTCATTATGTATGTATAAATGATAAAACAATGCCAATAATCCACCTGATATATATATGCTATTCAGAGAAACTCACATCCCTGAATTTTCCTATTGCTTGTTTCACATCAGACATTTTGCATGTTTACCAAAGAAGACCAGATTTCTAACTGGTAGCTTTCTGCTTACAGCTGCAATCTATCAGAAGCTGTATCTATATAATTAGAGCCCAGTTAATCTTGAGATGACAAAAAGAAGCAAAGCAATCCTTCTTCTGAGGCTGTTTTAATGGCACTTTGGTGATAGGATTGGCTCTCCTGATGCTTTACTATGGAACCCAATCAGATCTATCAGTCTTGACAAAGCAGATTCAACCTGTCTTTCAATCCAGTCTACTCTATCTCTGAACATATAGACACAAAAGAATACAGATCTATTACTACAACATTTCCCATATTCTAGCCCTATAAAGAACTTTAAAAGAGAAAATTTCACCTAAACATTTCCCTACTTAGAAGGTCTTACTACTGCAACAGGTTTTGGCCACGAAGCAATACTTTCCTAGATGACATTTCAAGTCAATCTGAAGCTTAGCAAAAAAGTTAGTTATTCAAGATATTAATTAGAAATTCTCATAAACAATATGCATTAAGGAAACTTACTTCTTTGAATATTTGAGGGCTAGAAAAAAATATATGTTTTTTGCATTTCTTTTAGTGTGTTTGGTCACTGACAATCTTTACTAATATCTCCCTTTTCTCTTTAATAGACCCAGCCCATTCTATCTGGAAATAATAAGAACTTAGTCAAATTATTAAATCTCGGAAGCATCCCATTTTTACCTTATAAAGTGGTACGTTTTATGTTCCTATTCTCTTATAAATATAGTATAAATGTTATGAATAGATGTAAGGAAATATTGGCATAAATAGGTAATTAGTGAAAAGAAACAAGTCTTAACTCCATAAAATATATATAAAAGATGAATATATAACTGTAGCATTATTATTATTATTATTATTATTATTTTTTTTTTGAGTTGAAGTCTCACTCCGTTGCCCCAGCTGGAGTGCAGTGGCATGCTCCCGGCCACCGCAGCCTCGACCTGCTGGGCTCTGGCAATCCTTCCACCTCAGCCTTCCAAGTAGCCGGAACTACAGGTGCGCGCTACCACACCTGGCTAATTTTTTGATTTATCGTAGAGATGAGGTCTTGCCAAGTTGCCCGGGCGGGTCTCAAACCTGCAGGCTCAGGCAATCCACTCACCTCGGCCTCCCAAAGCGCTGGGATTACAGGCTGAGCCACCGATCCCGGCCTAACTGTAGCATTATTTAAAAAATATTTTCTCCCAAATTATTTTAGTATTTTTAATGAATTTAATGATATGAACATTGCCAAAAAATAGGTTCAAAGTTTTCTCCTCTGGAATCCATCTCTCAGCAACAGGGATTTTCTTCTGCTCACATTCCCCACGTTAGGCGGGGGTGAAGTTCTTGGACTTGGCATTGCCCAGGACATCATCTTTGTAGTTGGGGAGGCAGCAGAAGAAGGCACAGCCAATCAGGATAATCATAGCTGCCCACCAGAAGCCATAGACCCAGTTATAGATGTAAGCGATAGCTACCTGAAGGTTGAAGGTCTGGGTGTACCTCATGGGGTAAATTACCAAGGAGAGGATCTGGAACACAGCAGCCAGAGCGAGGAGACCTCCAATAATTCTTAGGAAGATGAGCATCTGAGGTTCACAGAGGACAAAGAAGAAGAGGATGAAACCGATGACCAGGATGATAAAGCTGCAGAAGAGCATGGCAGTGGCTGCTCTTTCTGTGCATACTCCATGAGGCTCTGGCGCCATCCTTGTAGGGCCCACTGCCGTTGCTCTCATGAAAGCATCTCTACCACAGCGAAGACATCTGGATGTGGTTACTCAACTGTAGACAGCCACCGCCGGACAGCGTGATGATGTCGAAGGCAATGGTGCTGAGCAAGAGCAGGGGTGGGATCCACCTGTGGTGCTCGCAGGCCAGACCCCAGCGCAGAATGTCAACCAGCACAGGGGCATGCAGGACTGATGGTGGAGGGTGGCCCATGCTGGATGCCGCGAAAGATGGGAGGGGGCCACTGGGAGGCCTCAGGTATTCCTTTATAACAATGCAAAATGAACAAATACACTAGAGAAGAAGAAAGGCATGGCTGTTGGGCAGGAAACCACTGATGTCTTTCATACCCATCTTGGTGGTGGACCCGAGAGGTCCTTGTAATTTAAGTTTAAAAACATTCATCAACACTTTTTGGTCGCAGTGGCTCACACCTGTAATCCAACACTTTGGGAGACTGAGACAGAAGGATAGCATGAGCTCAGGAGTTTGAGACCAGCAAGGCATCATAGTGAGACCTTGTCTCTCCAAAAAAAAAATTCAAAACTTAGCTTGGAGTGATGGTGTGTACTTATAGTCCCAGCTACTCTAGAGGCTGAGACAGAAGGACCACCAAGCCCAGGAAGTCAAGGCCATGATGAGCTGTGATCATGTCACTGCACTCCAGCCTGGGTGACAGAGTGAGAATCTGATTCCAAAAAGGAATTATTGAGTGCTTGCTATGTATCAAGAACAGTTATTTCACCACTGAAGCAGATAACAGCTCTGATTTAAAATACTGAGTAGATCCTTCTGCCCACCACTTCTGGTTGGCCTCTGTTATTCCTTGGAATTCTTTCCTATTTGGCATGCTAAACTAAGCCTCTGCACTTCTGGTCTCTCTTTCAGCTCCTCCCATTGAAATATTTTACCACCTGTCCTCCTTTCTATCTGTAATCAATCTCCTTTAGTCTCGGTTTTCATCAATCTCAATGTCACCTTCAAGCTTGTTTGTTTACTCTCTCTTTTTTCTTCCTACACCATTCACTCTCTTCCATCTCATGCCTTGCGCTACACTTGATTCTCAAGAGTCACCTGCTCACCTCTGCTGACTATTCCCAATTTAGACACAGTCTTGGCTCAGAAAGTTCCAGTGATTCCCTGTTGCCTGTTACATGAGGTCTGTAGTCTGGCAGAAGAATATCGACCTAGTTAATAATAGTTGTCTCTAGAGGGGATTTGGGTGAAAGAAAAGAGCCTTGAGGCATTTGTTAACTTCATCTGTATTACTCAAGTCTTTTACTGCAAGAATGTATTCTGTGTTACTTGCATAATTTAAAAACTGAAAACCTCTAGCTTGTCATTCAAAGCTTTTCCACTGTCTTTCCAGTTCCTCTCCCACTACTCTTCTACACAGACTTTCCTCTCTTTCCAAACTGGTGTCCTTCTGCTTCTTGAGAGCAGCCATGGGTTGTTGCTCACTCCCCAGCCAAGTATCAAATGACCCATCGCTTTCCCTCCTGACTTATCTAATTTCTGCCCCTTCCTCAAGCTTCCAAGACTTTTTAGACATCTATACCTTACCTAACAGTCCCATCCCACTTCCTGCCAGCCTCCACTCCTCCCTGTAAGTCTCCCACAATTTCGTCCTGCTATGAACTCCTGCTGCAATTTTGCTGTTGTACATCAGGGCTCTGACTCCAAACATGTCTGCCCCACCGTGTCATTCAACTCTGCTCTGAGGGCAGATGTGCATCCATCTTGTGACCTTAATTAATTCACTTCCTGATTTTTGCTGATGACACTGAATGTGGCTGGAGTGACCGTGACATTGGGCAGTTGGGATTTCAGCTTACAAAGGTGAACTTTAAGGTATGGTCTCCAAGCTGGGTGCGGGGGCTCATCCCAACACTCTGGGAGGTGGAGACAAGAGGATTGCCTGAGCCCAGGGGTTTGAGATCAGCCTGGGCAACTTGGCAAGACCTCGTCTCTATAATAAATAAAAAAATTAGCCAGGTGTGGTAGTGCATGCCTGTGGTTCCAGCTACTTGGAAGGCTGAGGTGGATGGATCACCTGAGCCCTGCAGATCGAGGCTGCTGTGGGCTTGTTGTGCCACTGTACGCCAGCCTGGGAGACAGTAAGACTCTGACTCAAAAAAAAGATGTGGTCTCCATAAATGCATCACCTATAAACTGGCACAGCTGAACAGTTCATCTGGCTTCTGGAAGTTTACTTCCTGGTCGTAGCACTGATATTGTAGCTTTGAGGCATTATTAAATACCATATTGTTACTTTTCAGGGCTATATTTCCAAACTACTACCCACAGAAATCCTCATTTTTTAAATATGCTAAGACCCTATATTTGAATTTGAGCATCTTTGTTTTCAACCCCTTTTATGTAAGTGACTCCTCTAAACCCATAATTACCCTCTTGGAGATGCAAGATCTTCAGTCTTGGTTGCCTTTTCCAGGTTTTCACTTTCCTTTCTTATCTGTAGGAGGTTGAGATGAAGGGAATTGGTTCTACAAGTGGGATGGGTACCCAATCTGTTGGTTTCCTTGATATTATTTTGTTTAGAAGCTTCTGAACTGCAAATAGCTCTGCCCACTCTCTGGCCTGAAGGAGACAGCATAGAGTAGGCCAAAAAGAACAATCTAGAGAATAGGAAGTGGGGTAGGATAGTCAGAAAAGCTGAATGCAGAGAACTGGGGTACATTGCCTGAAGCTGCTACACAACCAGTGGGAGGGGGAACATTGCAGCCCCCGCTCGTGGCGGCTGCTTGTTGGGTTCAGTAATTGTGTTCGAGTAGCATTTAGACTGGCATTTAGACGGGTCTAGAATGTGAATTCTTGCAGGGGAGGCAGCCAGCACAATCCTGCTTTGTTTCATTTCTTTGAGGACTAAGGAAATAATTTTTAAAACAATAACCCTCCTTCCTGGGCTGTCACTTGTTTGTTTGCTCCGATGACTTCTCAGTAACTCTTTGGTCTCTGTTATTTGTGTTTAAACTCTGAGCTCCTAACTGCAAGTAGGGATTGGTGGAAGGGAGGGTTTGGGTTTATATGAAAGGCTGGTGATGTATTAATTGTGCCATCCTATGGATGTTGTATACTCAGTAAAGGCCAGGGTCTCTCATTCATTTGTTCCTTCGGCCATCCATTCAACAGTTTCCAGGCCTTGAGTTTGTGTCCAGGACCATTCCAGGAACTATTTGAGGTAGAAAAGAAATAAAAGACATGGTTCTTGCCTCGGGTAGCTATAAGCATAGGGTAAAATTATTATTACAGGCAACTGATACTATTTATTGAACTTTTATTCTGAAAACCAGGCTGGAGACATTATAGATACTGGTCAGTTTACTTATCAAACACCTCTCAAGAGTTTCTCATCTAGGCCCTGTGCTAGGGGCAGGGAAAGGACAGAGAGCAGTCAGGGGCTCTAGTCTAGGCAGAAAAGACATTAAGTAGCCGGGCTCGGTGGCTCAGCCTGTAATCCCGCACCTTTGGGAGGCTGAGGTGAGTGAATTGCCTGAGCCCGTGGGTTCGAGACCCGCCTGGGTTGCGAAACCTCATCTCTACAATAAATCAAAAAGTCAGCTGGGCGTGGTAGCGCATGCCTGTAATTCCAGCTACTTGGAAGGCTGAGGCGGAAGGATCGCCAGAGACCAGCAGTTCGAGGCTGCGGTGGCCGAGAACGGCCACTGCACTCCAGTCTGGGCAACAGAGTGAGACTCCAACTCAAAAAAAAAAAAAAAAAAGACATTAAGTGAGAAACTGTAGGTGTCCAAGGTCACCCCAATACTCTCAAAGGTGCTCCCTCCAGCAACATCACCTGGAGTTGAATATAGAGTCTCACCCAGATGTGCTGAATCCAAACCTGCCGCATTTTAACAAGGTCACCGGCTGACTCATTCATGTGTGCATCAAAGTTTGGGAAACCTGGTGAGCAGCCTGGGATTTAACTCCGTCTAGGCTAGGAGATCAAGGTCTTTCCGAGGAAGTGGCTTTTAGCTGAGATGTCATGAATGAGTAGGGGCCAGCCAGGCAAGATGACGCCAGGTGGAGGGAGCAGCCTGCGGGCAGGTTGGGAGTTTGAAGTCCCGTGTGATATCAGAACAGAGGCAGGGGCCAGCTGGAGGAAGGCCTTATAAACCGGAGGGAAGAATTTCGATCTAGTGATGTCAGAAAGGGATTGAAGAGAAATATTGTCCCCAATTTATAGACAAGGAAACCAACACTCAGAAAGAATGTGTAATTTACCCAAGGTCACATAGCTAATACTCACTGGTTCTTTGATTTCTAAGAGGACAAGATCTGAATCTATATCCAATTCTAAAACCCATTTTCTAAATCACTACATTCAAGTAATTAAGGAGACAAAATATATACATGATAAATCATTTTTGGTGCATATCTATATTATTTAGGATTTGAAAAATTTTATACTGGATTAAATAAAACAAGAAGTCTACATTTAGACTAAAATAATACAACCCACAAACCAAGAGGAGATATAAGTTCCATTTGACACACATTTTTAAAATCAAGTTTCTTAGGAGATGTGGTATAAAAGGAAACACTCCATATAGATAGCTCTTGTTATCTGAAAAAATGAGGTAGATCTCTCTCAGGAAGAATCTTTTTATTTCTCCTATCATTAAACTGCAGTACAAAGCACCACACGATCAATTGAGAGCAGAGAACCCTATGTCTGATCTAGGTCGCTTCTTTCTCATGGGCTGCTGGGCTAGCGAGTGCTGTATTCTTTCTTTCTGTCTGTTCCCTGTGGACCAGAAGGCATGGAGAGAGACAGGGAGGAAGCAGTGGCCCCATGCAGTCTTGTATCCTCCACATCTCGGTCCAGATGTGAGGTTTGGGCATTGGCACCAGCTCAGATGCATAGTCTGAGATGCCGGTACTGGATCTCCTCCCAAGAGACTCACCAGATCCCATGTGGTTCTTTGATTTCTTTTTTTTGTTGCTGTTGTTTTTGAGTTGAAGTCTCATTCTGTCGCCCAGACTGGAGTGCAGTGGCACTCTCCTGGCCACCGGGTGGCCTTGACCTGCTGGGCTCTGTGGATCCTTCGGCCTCTGGCTTCCAATTAGCTGGGTTCTTTGATTTCTAAGAGGACAAATTAGCCAACCCAGTCATTGTGGGGACCAGCGAAAGCATAACCCAGACCTTGGTGTTGAAGGAGGAGATAAGATAGGGGTTCTCGGGGTCAGAGCATTCCAAAGCTACTGGAGGGTATGACTTTTAACCTTGGGAAGCTTCCCGTCTAAGCACAGAGGTATAACCCCTGCCTTGAGACAGCTCCAAGTGTGATGAGGGAGGCACAGTACCTGTGAAGTCCAGACTGCAGGGGAGAAACAGACCTGCCCCAGGGGCTCCCAGGCTGATGGGAGAGACAGAAGCAGACATAGAGTAAATAAGAGCTCAGATATCAAAGATATCAAAGCTACATTTTAAAAAGTAACAGCGCCCTTGGCTCCACGCTGCCTTCAGAAAACTTTGGAACATGACAGTTTGCTTCTTCTTGTCTTTCTCTGGTCACCTGCAGAAGGAAGAGGTGCTCGTTGCATCTGCAAAATTAGAAGCCAGTGAAGACAGTGACATCCCAGGTTATGCTCCTCTTAATTAAGTTGGCTTTCTCGGCCCAAGATTTATTTGAGGTTCCTACTCACAGCCCTAGCAAGAGAGGAGAGGCTCCTGAGGCCGAGGCAGACAGCTAGGCAACACTCAGGCATCTCTCCTTTTCTCCCATTCAAACCCCAGCTTAACTCAAGGCGCCAACTCCACTGCACAGCCAAGGCCGGTGGCTCCAATAGGCAACACATTCGCCGGTTCCCGCCTCTGGGGAACAGCTGTGCCCTCCAGCTGATGTTCCGAGCCCTGTCTAGTACACAGAATATTTGTCTGGCATTGTCAGAAATGGAATCCTTCTGTCTCCCTGCCCTTCCTCCTCATCACCTCCCCTCGCAATTGTGACTGCTGATGTCAGGGCAAGAAAGGAGAACTTGAGGTCTACAGAAAGTGACGTTGTATTAATCAGGAGAGTCTTTCTTTTGTCCCACAAATGACTTACACATCACCTTGAGCAAGTTCTCCTTCATTCTCCCACCAGTATTAAACCAAGGAAGCATGGCAGAGAGGAAAGGTCATGTGATCTGAAATCACGAGACCCAAGTTCATCTCCTGGCTCTATTGCTGCTGGCTGCATGACCTTGGGTAAAGGGATTCTATTTTTCCTCAGATAAAGGACTTTAAAAATCATTTGAGTTTCAGTTTTCTTATCTGTAAAATGGTAATAATGGTGACAATACCTACCACACTGGGTGGTTATGATGATCAATTATAATGAATATGTTGAAATGCTTTGAGAATTTTAAAGCATTTAATACCCAGTGTTATTGTTGAAGGGGAGATGGATATCCTTTTCTTTTCTCCTCACATGATATGATGCTGATAACACTGAAAAAAGGATCAGAAATGAAAACAACAACAAAAAAGATATTAATATTAGCCAAAATAAATATTCTGTTTGAGAGCCTGAGCAGTAGGAACAGCTAATCTGTGGTCAATACCATGCTTGGGCTGAGGGAGATGAAGGATAAATGGCAAAGCAGATCTCAGATTCAGAGAACTCAGCCTATTGGGAGAAATGAGACCTACAGATGGGTCCGACACATAGTATTAACTGCTGCATTTCAGACTCTGAGTGCTGTGAGCTTCAGAGGAGCCAGGGAATCCCGAATGGAGGAAACATTTTTCTTAGCGCTGCATGTCTGCATGTATTCATTTATGCACCAAGTACTTTTGGATCACCTTCTGTAGGCTGAGCACTATTCTGGGTGCTGGGAATATGGCAGTAAACACAACAGATAAAATCCCTGTCTTTCGAGGAATTTGCATTTTAATGGAGACAGAGACAATAAACAAGGAAAATAAGTAAAATATGTAGCACATTGGATGGTGCTAAGTGCTTAGGAGTTATACATCAAGCAGGTAAGGGGATAGGAAGTGCTGGGTGTGGAGGAGGTTGCAATTTCTGATAGGTCAGCCAGGGAATTTGTTACTGAGGAAGGAACACTAGATCAAAGACCTGAGTGAGAAAAACAGCATAGCAGGCAAGAATGCTGGCTTGGACCAGGAGGAGAGCAGGAGAGGAAATGAGGAGAAAACATGCCTCTTAAAGGTGGAAGCAGTAGGATTTGCTGATGGCTCGGGTGTGAAGTCAGAGAAAGAGGCATCAGAGAGTTCTCTCAGGGTTTGTCATGAACCTGGAAGAAGAGTACTCAGAAACTAAAGTGGGAAAGTCTGTATGTGTGGTGGGGTGAGGGGAGGGTGAGGCAGGAGCTACATTTTAGACTTACCAGCTCTGAGACGTCTGTTAGAAGTACGGTCGGACATGTTAAGTAGGCAATTGGATATGTGGGTCTGAAGCTCAGGGGAGAGGTCTGGACTAGAGATTTAACACTGGGAGTTTTCAGCACAGATACGATATTTAGTACTGTGAATCTAGAGGAGATCACGGAAGTGGGAAGTACATGGAAAAGAAGAGATACTGGCACAGAGCTTGAGGCACGCCAGTGTTAGAAATTGGAGAGAAGAGGAGGAAGTGCAATGAGAAAGGAGCTAAACCAGGAGTCTATGGACTTCCAGATGCCAAGCAGAAGAAGTATTCAAAGAGGATGGAGTGGTTACTTGTGTTATTAGATTAAGAAGGCTGAGAGCTAAGATTTTATATATTTACTATTGAACTGAACACATTGAGGTCACTGATGATCTTGATAAAACCAATTTTGGTTGAGTTATGGGGAAGAAATCTTGGTTTGGAATGGATTTAAAGGAGATTTGGAGAAGAGAAATCGGAGGACATAAATGTGGGCAGCTCTTCTAAGGCGTTTTCTTGGGAAGGGAAGAGAAATAAGGCAATAGCCTCAGGGGAGAGTAGGGAGTGAGCAGGGTTCTTTAGGTTGCAGTAAATCACAACTTGTTTGTAAACTGCTAGGGAAGAGTCAGTAAACCGGGAAAATTCGAGGAGGCAGGAAATTGGGAAGAATTGCCGGAGCATTGTCTCTGAGCAGGCGAGAGGGGATGGGACCTTGAGCAGACAGCGTACCCATAGAAACAGAGAGGAGACACTTAAATGCACAGAGGCAGACAGGTGGGTACATGAGGGGGAAGGGGGGATGGGGACGGGAACCCGTTGAGGTTCTGCTTGGCTACATCTGTTTTCTCAAATAATAATCAGGGCACCCATCCAAAAGTAAAAGAGGAAAGAAACCCAGTTTATTTTAAAAATAAAGTGTATAGGGAAAAAAGAGAGATGGAACTTATAGAATAAAAGAGGCCTTATAGCCGGGCTTGGTGGCTCAGCCTGTAATCCCGCACCTTTGGGAGGCTGAGGTGAGTGGATTGCCTGAGCCCGCAGGTTCAAGACCTGCCTGGGCAACTTGACAAGACCTCATCTCTACAATAAATCAAAAAAATTAGCTGGGTGTGGTAGCGCGCACCTGTAGTTCCAGCTACTCGGAAGACTGAGGCGGAAGGATCGCTGGAGCCCAGCAGGTCGAGGCTGCAGCAGCTGGGAGTGGCCACTGTACTCCAGTCTGGGTGACAGAGTGAAACTCCAACTCAAGAAAAAAGAGAGGCATTATACTCATATCAACTAATGTGTGGATCTTATTTGGATTCTAATTCAAACAAACAGTAAAAAAATAGAATATTTATGAGACAATTGAAAATTTGGGCACTGAATGGATATTTGAGAATACTAAAAATTTTTATTTTAGAGGTATGATAATGTTTTGAGGTTATGTTTTGTAAAAGGACTTTGGTGATGCTGAAATATCTGTAGATGAAATTAGGCAATGACATGGATTTGCTTCAAAATAGTCCGGTAGAGGGGTGGGGACCAGGGGGTGGTGAGGGTATCGATGATACGAAATTGACTTCGGGTCAATAATTGTCTTAGCCAAAAATGGCTAAGGTGCACATGGAAGAGTCATTATACTTTTTCTACTTCCATAATAAAAATTAAAGTGGGTGGGGGGCAAGAGGAGGAAGGAGATTTGGGGGTTTAAGAGGAAAGGGGAAGCTCTGAATTGCCATGTGGGAGAGCTGGTGGGGAGGAGATGCATATGATTGTCGGATACCATTAAGGGTCCACTTGAGATTTGAGAGCTTGAATTTAAAGTGCAGCCAGACAACACAGAGATATGTGTTTATATATTTCCCTAACCATGTCCAGCTACATGTGCACAGGCCCAGATTAGGTGGAGAGTTAGAATTGACCAGAGTTCTGGGTTTAGCCAACCAAATATGAGGAATTAAGGATACCATTCTCCCATCATATTGATAACATCTTTGAGGATTAAGGCTATGTGTTTGCTTCAGTGACTTGGGGCTAATTTGACTAACTAATACCCAAGAGCACCCCCCCCAAAGTTTTTAACAAATTTAATACTCTATCCCCAGTACTTGAAAAATGATTTATTTGGCTGCATGAACAAGGAAAAAGGTCTGGGAAATAGAGGGGATAGAAGTGGCTCCAATGACCTTGTCTCGTATTTTCTCTCCTTTGTACCAAAGTGTGGGGGGTGGGTAGTCTTGGTTTGATCGTTTCCTCCTCAGCATTTATGAGACTAGCACAGGTGTGATATTCATGCCTCTCTTGAACAAGGACCAGCCTGCCTTGCATCGCTGTTCTCACTGTTAGCCCTTTCTGTGGAGGAAGTCATTGAGGTTCTGTTGGGAATCCAAACATTGTCTAAATAGGTACGGTCTAAATGTCCCTGATCATGGCCTCCGTAGGGTGCTCCCGTCAGCCCCTCCTGTCCATCAGCTTGTGATCTTTCACGAGACTGTTCTGTCTGAAGCAAGAACTTGTCTCTCATTGGCTTATTCCTTCCTGCATCCTACCCACAGAACTGGGGTCCAGTTGCTATGGCTTCCCTGCTTTAGCTTCCCTAGAGATGTCTCATATATCAAAACATGTCTCTGCCCAGGTCATGTCGACCAGTACTAATTTGTCTCTCTGACTCATATAAACTAGGCATAGCCAGTATGGCTTTTACACCTCTTTTTTTCCTTGGGAACAATAACAGTTTTCTGAGATAATTACAAATGGAACTTTAAAAAGAAATCCCTGTGTAGTTTGCTCATCTTTGTGCCTTCCACAGGGCCTTTCACCAAGTATTAGTTGAAATTTTGTCATATTGCTGTGAACTAGCTCTCAGCACGGAATAAAAAGAGTGTGTGGAATTGGAGACATCATCCTGGGCTTATGGGAGAGCTGATGAGGGGAGTTTTGACTTTGACACTTACTGGCTGAAAACTCTGGACAAGTTACCCAACATTACTAGGCTTCAGATTCTAATGTGTAAAACCAGAATAACCATGTTTCTCTTATAGGTATATTGCAAGGATTAAAAGGAATTTAGTGTGGGGATGAATATCTGTTCTTTTTTTTTTTTTAAGTTGGAGTCTCACTCTGTCGCCCAGACTGGAGTGCAGTGACACGCTCCTGGCCACCACAGCCTAGACCTGCTGGGCTCCGGCGATCCTTCTGCTTCAGCCTTCCGAGTAGCTGGAGCTACAGGCACGCGCTATGAATATCTGTTCTTAACGCTCCTTCATAGCTGTTGCCTTTTTTGACAGACATGGCTGAAAAAGTTAGAACGTAGATAGCTGTGTGGCCTGAACATCTCTGAGCTTCATTCCCATTTGTCACCTATCTCTGTATCACTTTCCACATTATATTGAATGATGGAATTCAATTAGAGATTTCTGGGTCCCTTTCAATTTAGATACCTAGGATTCCTTTGACCCATTGGAACAGATTTTCTTCTATTTTTGGGCCTCAGGTGCACAGCATTGGATTATCATAATCCTTGGTTCATGACTGCTCTTATTGTTAGCCCATGCATGTCCTGCTCTTAATTTTTTTCTCTTTTATTCCTGTTCCCTCCCTTTCTTCCTATCTGTCCATCTACCTATCTGTTTACTTATCTATTTATAATATGATAAGTACCTGCAAACCTACCACCTACAACAAAAGCTAGGACCTTGACAGTTAGCAAATATCTAATCTTTTGATTTCCCCACCACCACCATCACCACCAACCTCTTTTCCCTGCCTCCTCCACTACCAGAAATAATTGTTATCTCTTTTTCTCTCAATTTTTAATTCTGGTAAAACATACTTAACATAAACTATACCATCTTAACCATTTTTAGGTATCCAGTACAGTGGCCTTAAGTACATTCACATTGTTGTACAACCATCACTCCCCGTCTATCTCTAAAACTCTTCATCTTGCAAAACTGAGACTTTACAATTAAACAATAACTCCTCATTTGTCCCTGACCCCAGACCTTGGCAGCCACCATTCTGCTTTCTGTCTGTATGAATTTGACTACTCTAAAGTACCTCATAGAGTGCAGTCATACAATATTTGTCATTTTGTGACTGGCTTATTTCACTTTGTATAATGTCCTCCAAGTTAATCCATGTTGTAGCGTGTGTCAGAATTCTCTTCCTTTTAAAGACTGAATAATGTTCCATTGTATCTGTATACCACATTGTGTTAATCCATTTATTGGTTGATGGACATTTGGGTTGTTTTCACCTTTTTGTTATTGCAAATAATGCTACTATAAACATGAGCATACAAATATGTCTTTGCTAGCTTTCAGTTCTTTTGAATGTATACCCAGAGATAGAATTAGAATTGCTGGATCATATAGTATTCTTTTTTTTTTTTTTTTTTTTTTTTTTTTGAGTTGGAGTCTCACTCTATCTCCCAGGCTAGAGTGCAGTGGTATACTCATGGCTACTGCAGACTCAGCCTTCTGGGCTCAGGTGATTCTTCAGCCTCAGCCTTCCAAGTAGCTGAAACTACAGGAACTACAGGCCGACATGCCCAGCTAATTTTTTTTTTTTTAATTGTAGAGATGAGGTCTCGCCAAGTTGCCCTTTGCCCAGCCTGGTCTCGAACCTATAGGCTCAGGCAATCCTCTCAACCTCGGTTTCCCAAAGTGCTGGGATTATAGGCATGAGCCACCACGCCCGGCCTAGTATTCTATTTTTAATGAACTATTTAATTTCATTTTATTTAGAGATAGAGTCTCACTATGTTGCCCAGGCTGGAGTATAGTGGCTACTAACAGGCACAATCATAATGTACTATAGCCTTGAACTCCTGGACTCCAGCGATCCTCCTGGCCTCAGCTTCTCAGGTAACTGGAATTACAGGCATATACTAGTGCACCCAGCTTATTTTAAGTTTTTGAGGAACTGCCGTGCTTTTTTTCCCTAGAGGCTGCATCATTTTACATTCCTATCAGCAGTGAACAAGGGCTCCAATTTCTCCACATCCGTTCCATCACTTGTGATTTTCTGTTTTTTTGGTAGTAACCATTCGAATGTGTATGAGGCAGTATCTTGCTGTGGTTTTTTTGTTGTTGTTTTTTGTTTTGTTTTGTTTTGAGTTGGAGTCTCATTCTGTTGCCCAGACTGGGCAGCCTTGACCTGCTGGGCTCTGGCAATCCTTCCGCCTCAGCCTTCCAAGTAGCTGGAACTACAGGCGCGTGCTACTATACCAGGCTAATTTTTTGATTTATTGTAGAAATTAGGTCTCGCCAAGTTGCCCAGGCGGGTCTTGAACCCACGGGCTCAGGCAATTCACTCACCTCAGCCTCCCAAAGCACGGGATTACAGGCTGAGCCACTGAGCCAGGCCTCTTACTATGGTTTTGAATTACATTTCCCTCATGATTAGTGACATTGAACATCTTTTTATTTGTTTGTTAGTCATTTGTTTATCTTCTTTGGAGAAGTGTCTGTTCAAACCCTTTGTTCATTTTTAAATCAGGATTATTGTAGTAATTATTGTCTTGAATCCTGTTTTATTTCTTCTTTGCTTATTATATTACCATACTGTCTAGCATTCTAATTCACATTTTGACTACTGTGTAATATTTCATTGTTTGACTCTACTACAGTTTCATTAACCACTTCTGTTTCAATGAACTTTTGGGTTTTTTTCTAGGTTTCTACTTTGGTGAAGAGGGCTGTTGGAACACTTTTGTACATGTGCAAGAGTGTCTTATGTATACATATCTAGGGGTCGATTTGCTGGATCAGTTTGTGAATGAATGTTCAAGTTGAGGAGGTAATTTAAAACTTTTTCCA
Source organism: Cephalopachus bancanus (assembly GCA_027257055.1). NCBI lineage: Eukaryota > Metazoa > Chordata > Mammalia > Primates > Tarsiidae > Cephalopachus > Cephalopachus bancanus. Next base: position 198,274 of record JAPVLO010000569.1, on the reverse strand, counting down.
AGGTGGTTTCACCCTTAGCAATATATATGAGAAATTCTTTTTCAAAACTTGGTATCAGGCTGGGTGCGATGGTTCAAGCCTGTAATCCCAGCACTTTGGGAGGCCAAGACGAGAGGATTGCCTGAGCTCAGGGGTTTGAGACCAGCCTGGGCAACTTGGTGAGACCTCGTCTCTACAATAAATCAAAAAATAAGCTGGGCATGGTAGCACACGCCTGTAGTTCCAACTACCTAGAAGGCTGAGGCGGAAGGCTTGCCTGAGCCCAGCAGGTCAAGGCTGCGGTGGCCGTGAGTGTGCCACCGCATTCCAACCTGAGTGACAGAGTGAGACTCCAACTCAAAACAAACAAACAAACAAAACTTGGTATCATTAGACTTAGTAATTTTTGCCAGATGAATGAGTGTGAATTGACTTCTCATTATGTTCTGCTTTTGCATTTCCCAGATCACTGCTTATACTTCTGTTGGATTGTTTACCCTCATTCATTTATAAAAGTTATTTATTTATTTATTTATTTAGTCAGGGTCCTATTCTGTTGCCCAGTCTGGAGTACAGTGGCATAATTATAGTTCACTACAGCCTCAACCTCCTGGGCTCAAGCAATCCTCTTACCTCAGCCTCCCAAGTAGTTGGGACTACCAACATGCACCACCATGTCCTGTTACTTTTTATACTTTTTGTAGAGATGAGATCTCTCTGTGTTACCTAGGCTGACCTTAAACTCCTGGGCTCAAGCAATCCTCCCACTTCGGCCTCCCAAAGTGCTGAGATTTCACGCATGAGCCACCACCCTGGCCCATAAACAAAAGTTCTTTATGTATTCTTGGTAACAAATCTTTGTCAGATGTGTGTATCTCCAATGTCTTCTTCCAGATTTTAACTTGACTTTTCATATACCTTAAGGCATTTTCTTTCAAGTCAGGTTTATTGAGTTTTAATGTATGTAGAATGGAATTCACCTTTGTTAAATGTACAGTCCTATGAATTTTGCCAAACATATACAATTATGTAACTACCAGAACATTTTCATTATTCCACAAAGTTCTTGTGTTCTCTTTTGGCTAATCCTCTCTCCTCAAGTCCAGCTCTTGGTAACTACTCATCTTTATTCTGTCCCTAGAGTTTGGATTTTCTAGAATGTCGTGTTTCATTGTATTACATACAGTTTACTCATCTGTTGACAGACATTTGACTTGTTTCTAGTTTTGACAATTATAAATAAACCATTCTAAATATTCACATGTAAGTTTTTGTGTGGACATAAATGTATATTTTCTGAGGGTGAATCCAGGAGTGAGGATTCTAGGTCATATGGTAACTGTATGTGTAACTTTCTAAGAAGCTGCCAAACTGCTTTACAAAGTGGGATATACCACTTTAAAATTCTCATCAGCAACCTGTTTTCTCCTCTTGCTAATGGCTTGAGAATGCAGGTTCAATAGTACTGAAATACCTGTCCTATTTTAGTTGATTTGGGGGGGCTCGTTTGAAATGTGAGGCCCACTTAGTGAAACAAGTTATCAAGGAGAGTTAACAAATACTTCTTTCTTGGAAATGTCATTTTTGAGCATTCATAATTCTCTTAGTATTGAGCAATTTGTTTTGAGGAGAAAAAGCTTTTAAATATCCCTAGGAAAGTGTTTTGGTTTTTAGAATCTATAATTCATACTAGTGCATAATGAGAATACATTTTAAAATATTTTCATCCAGTTTGTATTACTTTATGTGGTAGCAGATTTTTTATTCCTAATTTGTTTTTGCATTGACTAACATTACATTGATTCTTCCAAGAGAAAAAAATGAAATATAAAAATTGGAAAGGAAGAGAAATTATAATGATTTACAGATGATATAATTATTTACATAGACTATAAAAACAATCAACTGAAAACTATTTTTAATTAAACTTTTTTGTTTTGAGCCAATTATAGATTCACATGCTGTTGTAACAAGTAACACATATACTCCGCCTAGGTTCCCCCAATGGTAGCATCTTGTAAAACTGTAGTCATTGTTACAACCAGGATATTGACATTATACTCTCAAGATGTAAAACACTTCCATACCAGAAGGCACCCTTTCCTAGCCACACCCATTTCCTGCCACCAGCATCCTCTTCCTTAACCCCTGGCAACCACTAAACCGTTCTCCATTTCTATAATTTTGCCATTTCCATAAAGTTTTATAAATGGAATCACACAGTATACAGCTTTTGAGGACTGTCTTTTTCCACTCAGCACAATTCTCTGGAGATTCATCTAAGTTATTGCATGTATCCATAGTTCATTTCTTCTTACTGCAAAGTAGTGTTCTGTTGTATGAATGGACCACAGTTTGTTTAATCATTCACCCATTGAAGGACACCTAGATTGTTTCTAATTTTTGACTATTCTAAATAAAGCTGTTATAAACATTCATGTACAGGTTTTTGTGTGAACCATATGTCTTTATTTTATGCCCAGGTGTACACTCACTGGGTTGTATGATAATTATATGTTTAGTTTTTTGTTTTTTGAGTTGGAGTCTCACTCTGTCACCCAGACTGGACTGCAGTGGACCACTCCCAGCCACTGCAGCCTCGACCTGCTGGACTCCGGCGATCCTTCCGCCTCAGCCTTCCAAGTAGCTGGAACTACAGGTGCGCGCTACCACGCCTGGCTAATTTTGAGTTTTTTGTAGAGATGAGGTCTCGCCAAGTTGCCCAGGTGGATCTCGAACCCTCAGGCTCAGGCAATCCACTCACCTCACCCTCCCAAAGGCACAGGATTATAGACTGAGCCACCAAGCCCGGCATGTTTAGTTTTTAAAGAAACTGCCAAACTGTATTCTAGACTGGCTGTACCATTTTGCACTTCTACCAGCAATGTATGAGTGATCTAGTTTTCCCACATCCTCACCAGCAGTTGGTGTTGTCACTATTTTTAATTTTAGCCATTCTGATAGGCATGTAATGATACAGTATCTCACTGTTTTGTTTTTTTTTTCTCATTGTGGTTTTAATTTGCATTCCCCTAGTAGCTAATGATGTTGAACATCTCTTCATGTGCTTATTTGGTGTCTGTATATCTACTTGGATAAAATGTCTTTTCCTGTCTTTCACCCATGTTTTAATTGGATTGTTTGTGTCTTTGCTGCTAAGTCTTTTAATTGTAATGAATTTCACTTTATCAATTTTTTGTTTTATAAATTATAGTTTTAGTATCAAATCTAAGAACTGTTTGCCTAGCTTCAGATTACAAAGATTTTCTACTGTTTTTTATTTTTATTTCTTGAGTCGGAGTCTCACTCTGTCACCCAGGCTGGAGTGCAGTGGCATGGTCACAGCCACTGCAGCCTCAACCTGCTGGGCTCAGGCGATCCTTCTGCCTCAGCCTTCCAAGTAGTAGGAACTACAGGCACATGCCACCACATCTGGCTAATTGTTTTGATTTATTGTAGAGACAAGGTCTCCATGTTACTCAGGCTGATCTTGAACCCCTGAGCTCAGGCAATCCTCTCGCCTCTACCTCCCAAAGTTCTGGGATTATAGGCATGAGCCACTACACCCAGCCTCTCCTGTTTTTATTCTACAAGTTTTATAGTTTTATATCTTATGCTTATGTCTTCCATCCATTTTGAAATAATCTTTCTATAAGGACCTAGGTTAAGATTCTTTTTTTTTTTTTTTTTTTTGCCTATGGATATCCAGTTGTTCCAGCACTATTTGTTGAAGAGACAATCTTTTCTCCATTGAATTGCTTTTGCATCTTTGTCAAAAATCAGTTGAGCATATTTGTGTGAGTCTATTTTGGGGTTCTTTATTATGTTTCATTGATTTATGTGTCTCTTCCTATGCCAGTACCACATGTTTTTGATTACTTTTTTTATTTTTTATTTTTTTATTTTTTGAGTTGGAGTCTCACTCTGTCGCCCAGACTGGAGTGCAGTGGCATGCTCCCGGCCACCGCAGCCTCGACCCGCTGGACTCCGGCAATCCTTCCGCCTCAGCCTTCCAAGTAGCTGGAACTACAGGTGCGCGCTACCACGCCTGGCTAATTTCTTGATTTATTGTGGAGATGAGGTCTCACCAAGTTGCCCAGACGGGTCTCGAACCCGCGGGCTCAGGCAATTCACTCACCTCGGCCTCCCAAAGCTCAAGATTCCAGACTGAGCCACCGAGCCCAGCCTGTTTTTGGTTACTATAGCTATCTAACAAGTCTTTACATTGGATAAACTGGTAACTCCTATGTTTTTATTCTTTTTCAAAATTGTTTTAGTTATTCTAGTTCCTTTCTCTTTCCATATAAACTTTTTTTTTTTTAGTTGGAGTGTCACTCTTTGTTGCCCAGGCTGGTGTGCAGTGGCACACTCATGTCCACCGCAGCCTCGACCTGCTGGGTTTAGGCGATCATTTCCACCTCAACCTTCCAAGTAGCTGAAATACATACGCACCCCACCACGTCTGGCTAGTTTTGTGTGTGTGTGTGTGTGTGTGTGTGTGTGTGTGTGTGTGTGTGTGTGATTTTACTGTAGAGTTGAGTACCCACCAAGTTGTCCAGGCTGGTCTTGAATCCCTGGGCTCAGGTAATCCTCTCACCTAGGCCTCCCAAAGTGTTGGGATTGCCTGAGCCCGTGGGTTCGAGACTCACCAAGGCAACTTGGTGAGACCTCGTCTCTACAATAAGTAAAAAATTAACCCAGGTGTGGTAGCGCACACCTGTAGTTCCAGCTACTTGGAAGGCTGAGGCAGAAGGATCTCTGGAACCCAGCAAGTCGAGGTTGCGGTGGCCAGGAGTGTGCTATTGCACTCCAGTCTGGGTGACAGAGTGAGACTCCAACTCAAAAATAAATAAATAAATAGATAGATAGATAGATAAATAAATAAAATCTTGTCTATAGCTACTAAGACTCTTGTTGGGATTTTGATAGGAATTGCAGTAAGCCAGTGTATCAATTTGGGGATAGTTTGCATCTTTGTTGTGTTGAGTCTTCCAGTCTGTGAACACTGTATGTCTCTCCATTTATTTAGAGCTTTGATTTATTTCATCAGTGTTGTGTTTTTTAGCAGGTACATCTTATGCATATCTTGCTCATTTTATATTTATGTATTTTTTTTTAGGAATTGTAAATGGTATTGTATTTTAAATTTTTGTTTCCATGTGTTCATTTCTTGAAATAGAAATGCAGTTGGGGCAACCCTTTTGGGTCCCCTCCCACTATGGTAGCTTTTCTGTCCTCTCAATAAATCCTGCTTTCAAAAAAAAAAAAAAAAGAAATGCAATTGATTTTTGTATGTTCATCTTGTATCTTGCAACCTTGATGGATTCATTTATTAGTTCTAAGAGGTGTGTGTGTGTTGAAAAGATGGGTTCTCACTCTCTCACCCAGGCTGGTGTACAGTGGCATGGTCATAGTTCGCTCCAGCCTTAAATTCCTAGGCTCAAGTGATCCTCCCGTCTCAGCTTCCCAAGTAGCTGGGACTACAGGCTTGTGCTACCACACTCACTTGTAAAGTTTTTTTTTAAATCAGTTCTTGGGAGTTTCTATGTAGACCATCGTATTATTGGCAGATATGAAGTTATATTTCTTTCTTTATGTCCTATGTGTTTTATTTCCTTTCCTTGACTTATTCTACTGACTAGAACTTTCAACACTGTGTTATGTAAGAGTAGTAAAAGCAGACATCCTTGCCTTGTCTCTAATCTTAGGGGGAAAACATTTAGTCTTTCACAATCAAGTATAATGTTAGCTGTGAATTCTTTGTGTATTTTTTAAAATCGAGTTAAAGAAGTTTCTCTCAATTCCTGTTTTTCTGGGAGTTATTCTTGAAATCATGAATGGGTGTTTAATCTGGTCAAATGCTTTTTTGTATTGATTGATATGATCATGTGATTTTTTTTTTCTTTAGTTAATATGGTGGGTTACACTAATTGATTTTAGCATATTGAATCAGCCCTGCCTCCCTGGAATAAATCCCATTTGGTCATGATGTATAATTATTTTTATATACTGCTGAGTTCTATTTGTTGATTTTTTTTTTTTTTTTTTTTAGTGTCTGTCACCCAGACTGGAGTGCAGTGGCATGCTCCTGGCCACCGCAGCCTCAACCTGCTGGGATCCGGTGATCCTTCTACCTCAGCCTTCCAAGTAGTTGGAACTACAGGCGTGTGCTACCACAGCCGGCTAATTTTTTTTTTTTTTTTTATTGTAGAGCCGAGGTCTCGCCAAGTTGCCCAGGTGAGTCTCGAACCCATGGGTTCAGACAATCCACTCACTTGAGCCTCCCGAAGTGCTGGGATTATAGGCTGAGCCACTGAGCCTGGCCTATTTGTTAATATTTTGTTGTGTTTTTTTTTTTAATTAATTTTTCCATTTTAACATGTTTTTTAAGAGACAGGATCTTACTATGTTATCCAGACTGGTCTTGAACTCCTGGGCTCACGTGATTCTCCTGCCTCAACCTCCCCAGTAGCAGGCATGAGGATCTTTGTGCCTGTATTCATGAGAGATATTATTGGTCTATATTTTTTCTTTTGTTTCATCTTTTTAAAACATGTTTTACTGTCTATATCTGGTTGTAGTGTCAGGATAACAGTAGCTTCATAAAATGAACTGAGAAGTGTTACCTCCCTACTATAAAAGAGTTTTTTAGAATTGGCATTAATTCTTTAACAGTTTGGTAGAATTCCTTAATAAAACCATCTGACCTGAAGATTTCCTTTTCTAAGGGTTTTTAAATTATAAATTCAATTTTCTTAATAATTATAAAATGGTTCATATTATCTGTTATATACTGGGGAATGTGGTAGTTTGTATTTTTTGAGAAATTGGCCTGTTTTACCTAAGTTTTAAAACTTTTGTGTGTAGAGTTGTTCATAGTATTTCATTATCCTTTTTTGTTGTTGTCTGCAGGGTCTGTAATAACATCCCCTTTTCATTTCTGATATCAGTCATTGTAACATCTCCCTTTTTTTCTTTTTCAGTTCTGTTAGAGATTTTTCAATTATATTGATCTTTAAAAAAAAAAAAAGAAAAGAAAAGCAGCTGGCTGGGCACAGTGTCTCAAGTCTGTAATCCCAGCACTTTGGGAGGCCAGCGTGAAGGGACTGCCTGAGCCCACAGGTTCAAGAACAGCTGAGCAACTTGGCAAGATCCCATCTCTACAGTAAATCAAAAAATTAGCTGGGTGTAGTAGCACACACCTGTAGTTCCAGCAACTTGGAAGGCTTTGATGGAGGGATCACCGGAGTCCAGCAGATTGATTGTGGGGTGGTTGTGAGCGTGCCACTGTACTCCAGCCTGGGCAATGGAGTGAGACTCCAGCTCAAAAAAAAAAAAAAAAAAAGCTTATTTCATTGATTTTTTTTTCCTTTATTGTGTTTGTTCTCTATTTTATTGCTTTTTGCTCTTTATTATGTCCTTTCTTCTGCTTGCTTTCAGGGTTTTTTTTCCCCCTCTCTTCTAGTTTGTTGCGGTAGGTAGGATTATTGATTTAAGACTTTCCTTTTTTTTTTTTTAGTTGGAGTTTCACTCTGTCACCTGACTGGAGTGTAGTGGCACACTCATGGCCACCGCAACCTCAACCTGCTGGACTCAGGCGATCCTTCCATCTCAGCCTTCCAAGTAGTTGGAACCACAGGCGCACACCACCATACCCAGCTAATTTTTTGATTTATTGTAGAGATGAGATCTCGCCAAGTGGCCCAGGCTGGTCTCGGGCCCCTGAGCTCAGGCAAACCTCTCTCGCCTCTGCCTCCCAAAGTGCTGGGATTATGTAAGCTGCTGTGCCTGACCACTTTTCCTATTTTCTTTTTTTTTTTTGAGTTGGAGTCTCACTCTGTCACCCAGACTGGAGTGCAGACTGGAGTACAGCCTCGACCTGCTGGGCTCTGGCAATTCTTCCACCTCAGCCTTCCAAGTAGCTGGAACTACAGGCGTGCGCTACCACGCCCGGCTAATTTTTGATTTATTGTAGAGATGAGGTCTCGCCAAGTTGCCCAGGTGGGCTCAGGCAATTCACTCATCTTGACCTCCCAAAGCATGGGATTACAGACTGAGCCACTGAGCCCAGCCCCTATTTTCAAATGTACAGATTTAGTGCTATAAATTTACCTCTTAACCATGATTTAGCCATATCGTTCAGATTTTGATATGGAGTATTTTCATTTTCTTTTTTTTTTTTTTGAGTCGGAGTCCCACTCGGTCGCCCAGACTGGAGTGCAGTGGCCGCTCCCGGCCACCGCAGCCTCGACCCGCTGGGCTCCGGTGATCCTTCCGCCTCAGCCTTCCGAGTAGCCGGAATTACAGGCACGCGCTACCACGCCCGGCTGATTTTTTGATTTATTGCAGAGATGAGGTCTCGCTGCCCAGGCGGGTCTCGAACCCGCGGGCTCAGGCCATCCCCTCACCTCAGCCTCCCAAGGCGCGGGATGACAGGCTGAGCCACCGCGCCCGGCTCGTATTTTCATTTTCATTCAGCTCAACATATTTTTAAAATTTCCCTTGAAACTTTCTCTTTGAATCATAAACTATTTGGAAAAACAGCATTCGGTATAGTGGGATTTAAAATTAATATAAAACATTCATTTAAAATAGCTTAATGCAAGATTAAATGCATAGTAATAAACATAGCAAAAATGTGCAGAACCTGTATGAGAAAACCTTAAAATGCAATTGAAGGATTCCAAAAACAATTTAAACAAATTAAAATGCATGCCTCATTATGAAATAGGGAGATTAAACATCATAAATATATCCATTCTAAGTTAATTTATAATTTTAATATGATTCTTGTTAAAAAATATCATTTGATTTTATATTTAAAAACTATAAAATCTGATTCCAGAGTTCATGTGAGAAAAAAAAACAAGAAAAGTAAGCAGGAAAATTCTTAAGAAGAATAAAAAATTGATTATAAAATACAGTAATTAAAATGATGTAGTACCAGCACATGAAGGGTTAAACAGATGAGTGGAAGGAGAAAGTCCAAAAATAGACCCAAACACATAAGAGAATTCAGTATTGCATATGATAAAGGCAAATTCTTCAATACATGGTATGGGGATCAATCATCATCTTCTATATTGTTAGATCCCTTTCTTATATAATTTCAAAATAAGTTTTAGTGGATAAATAATTGAAACATAAAGAGGCCAGGCTCGGTGGCTCAGCCTGTAATCCCACCACTTTGGGAGGCTGAGGCGAGCGGATTGCTTGAGCCCATGGGTTCAAGACCCACCCGGACAACTTGGCAAGACCTCATCTCTTCAGTAAATCAAAAAAATTAACCGGGTGTGGTAGCGCGCACCCGTAATTCTGGCTACTTGGAAGGCTGAGGCGGAAGGATCGCCTGAGCCCAGCAGGTCGGGGCTGCGGTGGCCATGAGTATGCCACTACACTCCAACCCGGGTGACAGAGTGAGACTCCAACTGGAAAAAAAAAAAAAGAAAGAAAAGAAACATAAATCAAACCATAGAAATGCTAGCTAAAGCATGGAAACATAAAAATAATGTTGAAAGAAGAACGCCTTAGTATGTCACAAAACACAATAAAAAATAAAAAATCCATTCAACTATGAAAGAAGAGGTTTTTTGTTTTCACTTTTCTTTTCTTTTCTGAGATGGGGTTCTCAGTATGTTGCCCAGGCTGAAGTACAATGACACGATCACAGCCCACTGCAGCCTTGAACTCCTGGGCTCATGTTACCTTCCCACCTCAGCCTCCTGAGTAACTGGGACTTTGGGTACGTGCTACCACCTGGCTAATTTTCTTAAAAGTTTTTTGTAGTGACAGTGGTCTCACTACATTGCACAGGCTGGTTTTGAACTCCTGGCCTCATGTGACCTCCTTAAGTGATGCCGCCGCCTCTGAAAAAAATTTTGCATAGCAAAAACACCATAAATAAAGGATAGAAATAATGATGTGGATGATATACAGCTCCTCTTATAAACAAAGAGATAACTTTTCTAATAAGTAAAGAGTTCCTTCAAACTTATAAGAATAAACCAACTACCCAGTAGAGAAATGGGCAAAGAGTAGGAATAATTCAAAGGAAGCAAACCTTTGCTTAACCTCACTTGTAGTAAGGGAACCACAAAAGAGACACCAGTTTCTGTGCATCAGACTGTCAAGATGATAAAGACTAATAACACAATATGTGGAAAAGGAATGGGAAACAGGAACTCTCATATATTGGGGGTGGAAGTATAAATAATCACTATGTTCTTGAAGAGCAATTTGGCCACATTCTCTTTGACCTAGAAATTTTGCATTCAATATTCTAAATATTGTCTTTCGGGTATAAGAAATCAGATTTACTCAAAGATACACGTTATAGTAATTTTTCATATGAAATTAATATAATCTAAGTGTATATCAATAGGATTAAGTAAATATGATATGTTTATACAATGGAATACTATGCAGCTGTTAAAATAACAAGGAGGTTTCATATGAACTATTATAGAAAGATATCTAAGGTATTTGTTAGTGACAAAAAGCAAGGTAAGGGAAAATATGCATAGTGTTCTATAATTTTTAAAAAACATATATTTCTGTATGTGTATTTTGTCTCTGGACACACAAGAAACTGGCCACAACAGTTGACCAGGGATAGGACCTGAGTGGGACTTGGGAAGCTGGAGGGCAGTGTGAGGAGGGAAATTTACTTATAATGATACTTTTTCTGTATGCTCTTTTTTTAAGTTTTTGAATTTCATATCCTATGATTAGCTATTCAAAAATAAGTAAAGTAATTTTTAAATCTAGACAGAGAGAATGAGAATGAATGATCTTTGTTCCTTGAGCACAGACGAAATATCTAGGAGGAGGAAGCACATGAACCAGGAGACAGGAGAATTTTAATATGGTATTTCTTCAGGAATATGCACTTATGGAATCATGGAATCCCAGGGTGAAGAAGTGTTAGGAATCCCCCAGACCAGCTTTTATTCTGTGGCAGAGGAAGGACAATCTGAGAATAATCATTTGCTGAGGAGACATCTGTAAAGAATCCCCAGGCAGACATTGAGATATAAGTACCAAGATAGAAGTTTTGGTGGTGGTTAGCAACCCCAGACTCTCCTTCCTGTCATCAGTCTGATGTCTTTGTCCTCCTCTTGCTGGGGAGTATCTTCCACACCTGCTGCACCCCCAGCTAGCCCAGACATCATTTAAAGGAGTCTGCTGCCTGGATGCTTCGTCTGACTTTCTGGAATTTTGGGCAGTGCCTGAGTGTCCAGCAAAGTGTGTTTTTTGGTCTCTATCCTACTGTGACCCAGAGCCACTTTTCTCGCAGGCTGTAGGATATTGGGTGTCTTCTTGGTCCCTATTTCTCCCTGGAATATCAAGTGTCCTTTCTGGAACCTTCCTATTCCAGAGTCAGATGGAAAGTCTATTTCCTGGTTTCTAAGTTTCACTTCTCATTTAACCCTGAAGCTCTATGACTGATGGTAAAAGCATTGGTGGTAATTATAATCTCACTCATCTTTAAAGGATTGTTTGTCTGTCGATATATCTGTTCATCTAGCTTCAAATCACAGTCTTCATTTGATCCTCTTAGACATCCTATTGGGATGGTAGTAAAATATTTGTACAAAGTTTTGTTTTCTCAAACTTCTGGCCTCAAGCAATCCTTCTGCCTCAGCCTCCCAAAGTGTTAGGATTACAGGTGTGAGCCACTGTGCCTGACCATAGATTTGTTTTCTAAGTATCTTCCCATGTATCATCTCATTGCAGCCCCTAATAATCTCATATAGGTAAGAAAAGTTTTATTCACCCAGATGTGCAGATGAGGATATTGAAGAGGAAACTGTGGAATAGTTGTGTCTTTGAGATAAGAACATGTGGGTTTGAATCCTGATGCTAGATTCTTTACACCTGTTTCCTCAGGTGTAAAATGGGAATAATAATATCTATAATTATCTGTCAGACTGGATTGCTGTTAGGATTAACTGACTATGGTTCAGAAAAGTTTCAAGAATTAACATTCTAGTGGTTTCCTGTTTCTTGACTTGTCCTATCATTTAAAAAATTTTTATTTTGAAAGTGTTTTACAAAAGAGGAGAGATCAATATTATAAAACTGCTGTACCTATTGTCCTCCTCAACAATTATCAATACAAGGTCAATCTGGTTTTAGCTATGCCCCTACCTACTGCCCACTTTATTTTATTAAGCAGTTTTCAAAATAGTAAGGTATTTCCCGTACATCCTCCAATGGTGACTAGTGGGCTATTTAGGATTATTTTAAAAGATCATTAGGAATTCATAGACTTAAACACATTTGTTATATTTCGATCTATTACAGTTATTATCCTTATCGATGCTCAACTTGACCAGGGAAACCTTATTCTGGGTGACTTCTGAGTCCTTTTGGCATGACTCTAACAGTCTTTGACACTTTGTCTGCTTTTTTGGTGTGATAAGATGTTCTAGGCTCATCTTGCACCTTTGCTGCACCCAATTCAGAATCAGCTGTTTCTCCCAGAAGGCCTGACTTCTCTGTGAGGAATGGTATTTAGAGTTCATAATCTGATTTCTAGGGGTGCTCATTCCTACTAGAAGGGTCATTCAGTGCACAGAACGAGGAAATGTGTGTGTGTGTGTGTGTGTGTGTGTGATTAAGATAAAACATGTGGAGTTCATTCTGATACTCCCAGTTCACAATCAGGGCTACAGAATTTTTATCTAATCTCGTCAATTTCACACTTTGTATCTCCTTTCAGCCAGAAAACCATGTTTCTCAGCAACATCAGTAGTAGTACTCATTTGATTTATCCCACAATGAACATATAAAAGTCTCACAATAATAATAATAATATAGAACCATCAATAATATGATTATTGAAAACAGTTTAGGATTGTTTGTAGGGGATGGGGCAGTTCTTTTTATCCTTAGGGTACATCTATCTAAGGATATACCGTCAGATTTCTGTGTTGTAATTTCTCTATGTGTAGTGTGTCAACCAACTGAATTCATAGGTTAATTTATTTCAATATATTTTCATTTTTAGAGATTTCTTTTTCAATTTTTAATTGTGCTTTGTAATTATGTCAAATATTTACATATTCCTAAGCAAATCTACATGTCAAGGTCTCTTCCAAGTCCAGCTTCTATCCCTGTCTCATATACCTCATTCCCACCCTCAATCTGTCGGTATTTTAAAATGTATTTTATGTTTTATCCTTTTATTGTCTTATTAAAAATATATAAGCAAATGCATATATATTTTTACATGTATTCTCTCTTAAATAAATAGTAGCATAAGCATTGTTTTCTTTCATGAGATTTCTTATCAAGAATCTTTCAGAGATTACAATGTAGGCATAGGATATATTTTGAATAGATCTCTAGAACTGGGATTGTTGGGTCAAAGAACAAATGCATACTTAGTTAGATAGCTATTGCCACATTCCCTTCTACAAGGGTGGATTATACCATTTCCTGCAAACGCATTTTAATGTTAAAGCAAATGATTAAGCTGGGCACAGTGGCTCATGCCTGTAATCCCAGCACTTTGGGAGGCTAAGGTGGGAAGATTGCTTGAGGCTAGGAGTTTGAGACCAACCTAGCCAACATAGCAAGCCCTTATCTCTACAAAAAAATTTAAAAATTAACCTGGCATGGTAGTGCACCCTTGTAGTCCCAGCTACTTGGGAGGCTGAGGCGGAAGGATCACCTAAGTTCAGGAGGTTGAGGGTGCAATTAGCTGTGATCATGCTACTGCATTTCAGCCTGGGTGACAGAATGAGACCCCAACCCAAACCACAAAATAAAAAAGTTAAATGGAATATTATTATCTCTACTTAGAAAGGTTAAATGATTGTTCAAAAATAACTGAATTTGAACCTTCCAAATGCTAGCTACTGGCTCAGTGATCTGACCCACTCTTACCATACCTTCTTCCCATTTTATAGATGAAGAAATTGAGACACGCATAGGGAAATGACCTACCCTAAATGATATAACAAGTTAGAACTTAAAATCCATGTCTGCTGAATCTAAAATTGGATCCCCTTTCAATGTGTTATGAATTTTTTATTATTATTATTTTTTATAATCAATATTTTTTGTTATGATATTGTGGGGTATAGTTAAGGGTTAGGTATACAAATATGCTTCATTCAGGTACCCTTGTTGATAAGAAGTGTCCCCAGACAGATGTTTACTAGCATTAATCCCATCTCCCTTCCCCTCCCCCCCATAGTTTCCCACCACTGTCAGTCATTTTCTTATGGTAATACGTTGGATGATCAAGGTCCACTATATGAGTGAGAACATGTGATACTCAGATCTTTGTTTCTGTGTTATGGATTTATTTATAGTGAACTTGATTTGCTTATCTGTCGATAGGGAAGAAAACATAGTAATTTTCACAGGACACTAAAAAATTAATGAGATAATTGTGGGTAAATTCTCCTGTGTGTGTAGAAGAGATTCTTCAAGATATGACTTAACTTTTTTGGATAAATAGGGAATCAGCAATTAAACTCTGGTGTTGGGGCACCAAGAATGATCTTATGGATGACAGAGACAATCACCCTTGAAGAATCTGTTCTCGTTTTTTGGCAGAGTGCTTTGAACTTCTTTGAGCAAAGATGCTAGGCAAGGCTCTACAAACGGATTTGGACAAAGATGTAATTTCCCCAGAGAATGAACACACTGCAAACCACAAAGGCTTTTTTTTTTTCTATTCTTAGAGTAACCCTGGGGTTCTCCTTTGTGCTTGCTTGAGACAGGTTGATTGACTTATGTGCAGTTTGGGACGCTGGAGTCTTCCTTCCCTCTGCAGACTGGAACGGAGCCTCCTCTGGTGTTGCAGGGAGGAGGCTGAATGAGACAGAGAAGGTGAGTGCATCATGAGCCTGGGGCATGCATCAGAGGAGTGAGGGTAAGGTTGAGGGTAGGGGGAAATTCTTGCCTCTTCTTCTTAGTGAGAGAAGGCTCTTTGTCTGGTCCCAGGAATCTTCCAAGGAGTGTCTCCCTCCTTCTCCCCAGAGATAGAAGCACAGAGCTGGCCACAGAACCTCATCTCAAGGCTCTTCCCTGGCAGGTGCAGTCAACCCGACGATAGTGTTGGCATCGTCCCAACTGTCCACCTTAGGTGAAAAATTGGGAAACAGCTTTGTTTGTAGCTCATATGCCCCTTAGTCTGGGCCTCTACAACCTGGGAGCCTCCTGAGTGACAGTCCCAGCATGTTGGGGCTGGAGTCTGAGAACCCCTCTCCCTGGGTGGAGCATTGAGCCCTGGCAGATGGACAGCTGTCCAAGATGCAATAAGTGGCCAAGGCCCATAGCCCTGAAGCCATACCCTGTGTCTAGGGTCTGCATTGTTCTATCCTGGGGTAAAATATCCCATCAACTTCTCTTTTACTCTTAGGCCAAGGGAGGACACTTCAGAACTGAGAGCTACAATTTTAACAGAGTAACAGTTGGCAGTGGATGACAGGCTGGCCTCCTGGAGGCTGCTGGCTGGGGTAGTCTGACTTAGGGGCCTGAGCAGACAAAGATTTCCTTATTGTTTGAGTGTGGGCATCTCTGCCTCACTGCAGTTTGTCTTTCTTGCCTGGCTCCTTCTCCAGGAGTCTTCTGTACCCCCAGAAGGAGTTGGGGATGGGGGTAGAGGAGGTAAAAAGGGATTGAAAGGTGAAAGTAGAGTGTGCTTGTAACCTGAACTTAGGACCTGGGGAAACCTGATAGGAATCCAGCTCTACTTGCTTTGTGACTTTCAGAGAGTTTCTTAACCACTCTAGGCCTTGGTTTCCTTGTTTATACAATGGGCATAATAATGAACACCACCGCAGCCTCGACTTGCTGGGCTCCTGCGATCCTTCTGCCTCAGCCTTCCAAGTAGCCAGAACTACAGGTGCGCGCTACCACGCCCGGCTAATTTTTTTGATTTATTGTAGAGATGAGGTCTCACCAAGTTACCCAGGTGGGTCTCGAACACTTTTAATCTTCTTATAAAAGACCAAAAAGTAAACATATGAAGAGCTCTGCACAGTGCCTGACGTGTAGTGAGTGTTCAGTAAATGAAGGTTATTATTATTATTTCTCATATCAACAACAGCCCAGATATGCTTATTTTATTAGGGTAGCATTTGTGTGGGCCCTGCTTTTCTCAGAACAGTGTCAGATTTCAGAAACCACCTGGAAAATTCATCTAACTAGAGGGTAATTTCACCCCACCATTCTTACTAAATACTGAACTTGACATACTGACTAACAGCAGGGAGGAGGGGGCGGTGCACGTCATTCTTTTGTTTTACTATATGTGAGGGACTTTGATGGCAAAAGCAATATGCCAGTTTATTTTATTTTATTTTTTATTTATTTATTTATTTATTTATTTATTTATTTTTGAGTTGGAGTCTCGCTCTGTTGCCCAGACTGAAGTGCGGTGGCCACTCCCAGCCACCGCAACCTCGACCTGCTGGGCTCCTGCGATCCTTCTGCCTCAGCCTTCCAAGTAGCTGGAACTACAGGTGCGTGCTACCACGCCCGGCTAATTTTTTTGATTTATTGTAGAGATGAAGTCTCACCAAGTTACCCAGGCGGGTCTCGAACCCGTGGGCTCAGGCAATCCACTCATCTCAGCCTCCCAAGGCGCGGGATTACAGGCTAAGCCACCGAGCCCGGCTATGCCAGTTTATTTATTTATTTTTTTGAGTTGGAGTCTCACTCTGTCGCCCAGACTGGAGTGCAGTGGCCGCTCCCGGCCACCGCAGCCTTGACCTGCTGGGCTCCGGCGATCCTTCCGCCTCAGCCTTCCAAGTAGCTGGAATTACAGGCATGCTCTACCACGCCCGGCTGATTTTTTGATTTATTGTAGAGATGAGGTCTCGCTGCCCAGGCGGGTCTTGAACCCGCGGGCTCAGGCAATCCACTCACCTCAGCCTCCCAAAGGTGCGGGATTACAGGCTGAGCCACCGAGCCCGGCTGCCAGTTTATTTTAAATGACATGTGGTTGTATGTGAAATTGCATGGGATCAGATCCCCAGGTCTGTGACAAAATCAGGAAGTTTGTCCAGCTCTGTGTCACGAGAGAGAACATTCTCCCTATTTTCTATTCCTCTATCTACACAGTCCCTCCTGGGGCACACATGGTGGGGGTGGGGGAAGGTTGGGGATCGGGGAACATTCTTGCCTCCTACCTATTCTCCTCTCCTCCCTGGGCACACACACTCTGGGCAGCCTGAGGATCCCGGGGTCTGCCTTCTCTGATGCTAGCAGTGTTACTGCCCAGCAGCAGATCTGGCTGGCAGTGAAGTCACGCCCTGTCGCATCCTACCAAATCCATCCCAGCAAGCTCATCCTCACACTCCTGGATACTTCCAATTCAATCAGCAATCCTGAATATTGGTTCTGAGCTTTATCCTTTTTATAGGGTGTCCATGTACATTAATTGTGTTTTATTTGACTCTCACCACAATTCTGTGACATGAGCAAGGCTGGTGTCATGATTCCCATCTTACTGATGAATAAAAGAAGTTATTTCCTCCAAGAGTCACAAAACTAATTAGCAAAAGAGTCCCTACAAGAACTTCAAGGCCCTGAACCACGGACTGTTTTTCTTGCTGTGACATCACACTTTCTTCTTCAGTCTGAAGCACCCCCAAATCATGAAGGGGGAACATCTATCAAAGGACTCTCAGACACACAGAGGAACCTAAAAAAAGAAAGAATTCAGAGAATAAATGCCAGCCGGACATATGGCTCCTAAGGAAACAATCAGTTCTGGGAGAAGGGAGCTGATCCAGATTTAGTTGGCAATAATGATCATGATGATAATCAATATTCCAGCACCCCCCATGCACAGGCACTAGGGTCTGAGCTCGACAGTCCTCCTCACGGCCCTATGAGGTAGGGCCCATTATCCCCCGTGTTTTGCTGGTGACAGTATGAAGGTACATAGAGCTTAAGGCACATGCTCGAAGCTCACCTAAGGAAGTGCCAGGGCCTGGATTCGAATCCTGTAGTCCAGCTCTGGAACAGCGCAGTCTATCATTTGGTTTTGGGACTGGAGCGTGTTTTTAGAGTGGATTGTTCCAAGATTCACTTGAAACACTGCATAGCTGTTTCTGGGCGAGCATCCCTCCAGGTTCTGGGTGTGAATATGAGTTTGTGGCTTCAGCTCAGAAGCCTCCTAAGAAGCAAGCCCTCTGCTCCTCTGTCCTTCCTCCCTCTGGTTTGTCCCCCTTTGTTAGAGGCCAGCTGCCATCTGGAGCTGCCCCAGGCATCCGCTTCTGAGCCTGCCCCTCCCTCCTCTTCCCCACCTTGGCATGCAACCTCTTCCATGCTCAGGCTTCATCTCTCTCCTTCCTCCTCCCTCTACTCCCAGTGCTTCTGCTCCTTGTCAACTCAGGTCACTGGGAACAGATACCAGCCCTCTGTTGCAAGGCAGAGAAACCACCCAGCTTCCCCAGACCTTCAGTTTCCCAAAGGAATCCATTTGGTTAGTTGCGCTCACACCCCTAAGCCCCTCTCCCTGCTAGGGAGAAGCTGGACCTCCTCCTAGAAACATCGTGACAGGCCACCTCGGGCAACATGGGCTCCAGACACACAGCTGTGGCTTGATGGAGGCAGGGCCTTGGACTTCATTAGGAAATGTTTGTTTTGCTCCCCACCCCCTGCCCTCAAACCTATTCCAGACCCCTGAGGAAGCCACCACACTTAGCCTCCTTTCCCTTGACCACTGAGATCTATAGGGTAGTTGTGGGGACATGGGTGGTGGCAGGGAAAGCTACTTCCCCTAGTAACTCGTGCTATTTATCTGCTATCTGCTGAAGTGATGTGGTCACATCTAGTCCCCTCTCAGTCTTTCCTGCTGCCCACCAAGCCCACCTTTCCACGATAGGCTAGCCTGTTAGCTTTGAGACAGCATGTCAACCCGATGACTCTCTGTTTCTAATAAGAGGAGCACAGACTCTAGCAAAGGGAGGCCCTTTCGGGGCATAAGGCACAACACTTTCCCCTATACCACTGGAGCCAAGAGTCTTCAGTTTGAGCACTTGTAGCTGCCAGCACTTTGCAACCAGACTCCTAGACAAATGGTGCATCTTATAACTCAAGAAAAACCTCCCCCTGTCTGTTGCCTCCCTCTTTGTGCTCCCACCTCCCCTCCTCCAGGCCTCCTGTGTTTTCACATCTCCTCCAGCCTGGAGAAGCCTGCCGGGATAGCAGTTGGATCCAGACTGATGTCTGTATTGGATGTAAATGCAGAAGGCTGGAGGGAGGGAGGGCAGGAACAGATGCTGCTTCCTCCTGCTGTCTTGGTCCTTTCCTCCCTGTGCTCCGCTTATCACGTCAGACAGGAATTTTAAAAATGCAACTGGGGATGTGCCATCCTTGGAATATCAGCAGCTAAACCAATATTGACAGCCGAATGGGTGCCACTTCAGAACTGACCCAGCCTCCCTCTCTGGGGCTGATCCTAGCTGTGTAGTTGACATCATAGGTCATGGGGCAATGGAGGAAGAAACTGGCGGGGAGTGCTTTAGTGACAGAGACTCTGGCAGAGGCAGGGGAGAGGGGAGCCCCAAGGGGCTTTGGCTGGTCTGAGATTTTACAGGAACCTCCCTTCCTCTCTGGTCTAAAGTAGACACTGCCTGTGCAAATCATTACACGTTGACTCTAAGAGTAAACTGTAATTTCTTGGCCACAAAGCCAACGTATGGTTGTCTACACAGGCCATGGTTGTCTACACAGGCCTTGTCTGCTCTGTACATCTGCAAAGTAGATCTGAAAGCCCAGCTTGTCCAAAGCCATGTAGCAAAGCTGCACCCCAGCTATAACCTGGGGGAAAGGAGAAAGGACCACTGGATTTTGAACGCCAAATGTGTGCCAGGCCTGGGTTAGATGCTGTGTGTATACATTAGCTCATTAATTGATTTAGTAACTGTCACAGCAACCTTGCATTAAGTAAGTGCATTTATCCCACTCTTAAAGACAAGAAAACCGGCTCTGAGAGAGAATCAACAAACAAAGCTGCAGGAAACCTCGTAATGGGGAAATGGCTGGGGGGGATAGAAACTCAGGTGTGTGTGGCTGCACGCCCATGCCCTGTCCCTGTGCCAGCAGGATTAAACACACTTCCTCTTGGCGCTAAACCTCTGAATCCATGTCTAGTGTGTTTCCCTGGTCTGAATGGTTCCATAGCTAGTTTATTAAGCCCTGTTCTTCTTTGAGCCTACACTCCTGTGAAAGGCCAGGAAAAAAGTAGAAGATGTTTGCCCTGCACTCGAGAAGCTCTTAATCTGGTGGAGGAGCTGATGGTCATCTCTGTTTTCCCCACCCCAGGTGTCTTGCTCCTCTTTTTTCCCGTTTGAGCCCAGTCTATGGTTTTCAAATGACTTTAGAACCACGGTCTGTTTAAAACTGGGCTTGCAGTCTCCCAGTAGATGGCAGAATAAGCAGCTTAATATGATTGATGTCATGAGCAGATGTGTCCAGAGGTTGGGTCCTCAGATGGACAGTGGTCTGGATTCCAAGTGGACACCCTGCCTGGAAAACCTGGGAAGCCCTCGGGCAGTGCCTGGGGTGAAGAAACTGGGGTTTGAAATAAAGATGGCTGGTGGGGTTTGCCCAACTATCTTCCTTTAAGAAAGCTGTTCAAGCCGGGCTCGGTGGCTCAGCCTGTAATCCCACACTTTGGGAGGCTGAGGTGAATGGATTGCCTGAGCCTGCAGGTTCGAGACCCACCTGGGCAACTTGGCAAGACCTCATCTCTACAATAAATCAAAAAATTAGCCAGGCGTGGTAGCGCACGCCTGTAGTTCCAGCTACTTGGAAGGCTGAGGCAGAAGGATCACCGGAGCCCAGCAGGTCGAGGCTGCAGTGGCCGGAAGCGTGCCACTGCACTCCAGTCTGAGCAACAGAGTGAGACTCTAACTCAAAAAAAAAAAAAGAAAGCTGTTCAGAGAGAGGTTTCCAGCTAACCAGAACCACCTTCCCTTTGTAACTCACTTTGAGGTAAAGAATCAATAGTCTGTGACTCACTCAAGGTGGTATACAAGAACTTAACCCTAGGTCTTTTTTTATTAAGTATCAATGTATTAAAATTATAAACCTCCAAACTTAATTCATCCTTAAATTTTCATTGACAAATTTTAAAATTCTCCTTGTAAATCTCATAGATTTAAACTATCACTTGTTTGGTTCTATTAATAAAGTTAGTTAATTCCTTTTAATGTTTGAAGCTGTATTTGTAAATTTAATTACTCACTCTCCTTTTTGCGTTAATAGTTTTTTTCTAATGTACAAAGCCTTCCAAGTCTTCATATAATTATTTTTCTTTTTACTATTTTTAAATGATAGCTTTATTGTGATGTAATTTCTATATCATATAATTTACCTATATAAATTAAACAGTTCAGTGATTTTTTAGTGTATTTAGTGAGTGCCCACAGAGTTGGACAGCCATTGACACAATTCATTTGAGAACTTTTTCTTTTTTTCTTTGAGTTGAAGTCTCATGCCATTGCCCAGATTGGAGTGCAGTGGCATACTCCCAGCCACCGCAGCCCCGACCTGCTGGGCTTTGGCGATCTTTCTGCCTCAGCGTTCCAAGTAGCTGGAACTATAGGGGTGCGCTACCACACCTGGCTAATTTTTGATTTATTGTAGAGACAGGTCTCAAACCCGCGGGCTCAGGCAGTCCACTCACCTCGACCTCCCAGAGTGCTGGGATTACAGGAGAACATTTTCATCACCACTCCCTGTTCCCCTCCCTCCCCCAAAAAAGCCTATGCCATAAGCAGTCACTCTTCTGCCCTACCTCCACCCCAGCCCTGGTCAGCCACTAATCTACTTTCTACCTCTATCTATAGATTTGCCTGTTCTGAATATTTCATATAAATTGAATCATGCAATATGTGACCTTTTACGTCTGGCTTCTTAGCAAGATGTTTCCAACGTTCATTCATGTTGCAGCATGTATCAGTACTTCCTTCTTACGACTGGGCAATATTCCACTGTATGGATATACCACATTTATCCATTTATCCAAAGGCATTACTGGGTCATATGTGTTCAGCATTTTGAGGAACCCTAGGTCTTCTACTGATTCCAAACCTCCCTTTCTGACCCTCTATCTGTACCCACTTTTTTACCCTCCCTAATCTTGGGCCTCTGCCCTTGGGGATCTGTCACACAGGATCATGATCACTTTCCCTCCAGCCTTTCTCTGAACCACTCCCCTTCAATGAGAGAGGTCCTGGAGACAGCTGCTGCCTGACACCCAGATACCCAGGTGCTTTCTCCATCCACTTGCAGAGGGGGTTGGGAAGTTTCACAAGCCTTTCCCTCCAGCTCTGAAGAAGCTGTGTGTCTAATTGCTGTGAAAACTTTCTCCCTGAGGGGAGAAGACAGGGAGCCAAGGCAAGTGAGAAGCTAGGTTCTGAGTTGTCAAGAGGTGGGGTTCCTCTTCTTGGTGGTGTTGGCAGAACTCCACCCCTGCTCTCCTACCCCTATCCCGGAGGTGGGAGTTTGTCTCTTGCTCTTCTTTGGCAGGCTGGTGGAGACTGGCTATACACCCTAGCGGGCTCTTTAACATATTAACTTGTTTCCTTTACAACCTGTCTTACCTGCCAATCCTTACATGGAAGGAGACTAATCAGAGCTCAGTCTAGCAGAGCTGGTGAGTGGGGCCTGAATAATGGCCATTCACAGATAATCCCCAAACCTTATATAAGCCAACCCCTCACAGTGTGTGAGGTCAGCTAACCAGGGTAGTATACTGACTACATTTGAGTCCTTTCCAGACCATGCATGTTTCCTAGACCTGCCCCTCGAAAGAGAAAATGCACAGCTCCAAAGAACCTTAGAAAGCAGGCTGGAGTGTAGCCTCGGCTGTGTCCTTCCCAGTGTACCCAGTGACTGCCAACCTGTGTGGTGGGGCTGTCAGCAAGGCTGGACTGTTGACCAAGGCCACCTGTACACTTTGGACTTCCTTGCTGAGCCAAGCTGGGATGTGCCGGACTCTAGTTGGTTTTGGGTCAAAGAGACAGCATGGGGTGGTAACCCCACTTCCTCCATGTATAAGGATATAGCGACAAGGATATGCATTGCAGCGTGATTGTAATAGGGGGAAAAATAAAGAAAAGCAAGCTAAAGGTTGCCGAGTGGATGGGTAAAAGATCTGTGGTAGATCCACACTCTGTGGTCATGACAGCAAACAGAATCTCTGTGCCCAAGCTATGTGGCTTAATAACCCAACCAATTATGGTGTGGCTATGAGATGTGAGCACTTCCTACCTTAGGTGATGGGTACAGCCTTCTTGTGGGGACCTGGTCCTGCTGGTGACTTATGAATAACAGAGTGCCCTGTAAAGAGTTTTTTCCCCTAAAGAACTTGGTTTGACTACTAGATATTCATTAGATCTTCAAGTTGACCACCTGGAGGGAAAGATCTTTTCCCCTTTTCTTCTTTCTCAGCCCCTCCCTCTCTGCAAACTTAATACATAGCCAAGTGGCTCAGGTTTCAACCTATAGATTAGTTCTGGATGTTGAACAGGAACAGCTGTTTTTCAGTCAGATCCCTAATCCTAAACCCAGGTGTTCATCTCCACCCTCCCCCCCTTCAAGAGGGAGTCAGGACCACCTGATGCCATTCTCCCTCATCCCCGTGACCTCTGTGAACTTAGCCTAGGCAGGGAGAGGAGGGCCCTGGCCTGCTGGGTGCTCTCAATGGTTAAACCCGCAGCCCCTCACTCCGCCTAGATCTCTTCCCCTGACAATGAAAGGGAGCCAAGCGTGAAACGCAGCCACTGAGCAGATGGAGACCACCTCCCTCCAACCCTGAAAAGGGAGGAGGGGGAAGGGGGAAGTTGAATCCCATATACAAGGCTTCCTTGGCCATTTGAAGATCCTAGAAGACGACTGGTCGACCCTACACAGGCAAGGAAGCTGGGTCTCTCCCTCAGGTGTGGGGAGAGGCAGAGGTCCTTGAAGCAGGCTGGTGAGTGCTCTCCTCGGCTGCCAAGTCCTCGTGCCCTAGAGAGTTTGGTGTAGTTAATGCCCTTTCCGATAGGGGAGGCGGGAGGATTGTGTGGGCAGACTGACTTTCTTAGAAGATGCTGAGACACGGGTCATTTCATTTGGCATATAGAGGGGAGATATGGTGAAATGTAATTCTGTGGCAGGTGCCCTCTGAGGAGTGGAAGCTAGGGAGTCCCTCCCTGCTGCCTCCCTGCCGCCTCTCCTTCTAATCTTGTCTTTTTTCAAAGATCCCTCTGTCTTTCTCCTCGCTTGGTGTTCTGTCTCCTTGGGACAGGCTGGTGATCCTCAATAGGTGACGTTTTGAGTTTCCTAGGAGACTCGGATGCCTGTGAGCTGGAAGGAGTGGAGCATGCCTGGGTCGCCATCTGTTGCATCGTTCCTGCTGAGTGCTGAAAGCAAAGGGACGGGGGGGGGGGGGGAGGTGACAACAGGGATTGGAGGGCAGGCGGGGGAGCGGGGAGTGGGGGCCTTCCATGTGCCCAGGTCAATCCCTCTGCTGAAGACGGATTTCAGAACCCAGTACAGCTAAGCCGGAGCCTCAGGATGAGGAGGGTGGGGAGACCGGGGGTGGGGGTGATAGTAGTTCTGAGGCCAGTGCCTAGGGCATTTGAATCCCTAGATTCTGAGAGTCTGTGAGAAAATAGGGTGGTATTGAGGGTGGCCCTGACTAAGGTCAAACAGAAAGCACTGAAAGTCAGTGGAGGAGGGATTTCAGAGAAAAAGATAATTTTGTTGACTGAGCAGGAGCAGATGCAGACTAGATGTTATTGTTAAGCTATTGCTGTTTGTATTACTCAGGCTTACGCCATAGCAACAGACCTATCATGTTACGTCAACCAAGGATGTATTATATGGATTCGTTGATGGGGGCTAAATGTCACCCAGTCGTAGGCGGTATCTGATCAAGATGGCTGTTCACTCATCCCATGAGTGTTCATTTTACTGTCTCACTACAGAGGAAGACAAGGCACGGACTCTGAACTCAAGGAGTTTGGAGTCTGATGCAGGAGACATACGTGGGAACAACTAATCCCATGAGGCGGGAGGAAATGACTGCTAGGACAGAGCACAGGGGCATACTGGGAAGCCCAAGGGAATGGCCACCTATTTTCGGTGAGGAAGCAGGGACACTGTCGTGGAGGAGTGGCCCACTAGGGCCTTGGCAAAGAAGGGAATTTGGAATTTGCTGTGGAGAGAAAGAAGGAATAGCATTTTCAGCCAAAGCACTGTGGGAGCAAAGATGGCAGGAGGTGCAGAAGGCATGCGGCCTGGGCGGGGAGAAGCCCGAGGCCAGGGGATGGCACTGGGGACTCACAGGGACAGATGCAGTGGGGGAAGAGGCCACACAGGGGTCAGGAGCTGGGTCACACAGGGCTGCGAGGACTGTGCTGAAAATGTGGGTTTTGTCTCTCAGATTCCCAGACTGCTTTTTCTGCCAAGACAGGCAGGACACACACTATCTCTTTCTCTATTTTTTTTTTTTTTTGAGTTGGCGTCTCATTCGGTCGCCCAGACTGGAGTGCAGTGGCCGCTCCCGGCCACCACAACCTCGACCTGCTGGGCTCCGCGATCCTTCCGCCTCAGCCTTCCGAATAGCCGGAATTACAGGCGCGCGCTACCACGCCCGGCTAATTTTTTGATTTATTGTAGAGATGAGGTCTCGCTGCCCAGGCGGGTCTCGAACCCGCGGGCTCAGGCAATCCACTCACCTCAGCCTCCCAAGGGCGCAGGATTACAGGCTGAGCCACCGAGCCCGGCTCTTTCTCTATTTTTAAGGAAGGAAGCCGGGCTCGGTGGCTCAGCCTGTAATTCCGCACGTTTGGGAGGCTGAGGTGAGTGGATTGCCTGAGCCCGCGGGTTCGAGACCCGCCTGGGCAACTTGGTGAGACCTCATCTCTACAATAAATCAAAAATTAGCCAGGCGTGGTAGCTCACACCTGTAGTTCCAGCTACTTGGAAGGCTGAGGTGGAAGGATCGCCAGAGCCCAGCAGGTCGAGGCTGCGGTGACTGGACGACAGAGTGAGACTCCAACTCAAAAAAGAAATTTTTAAAAAGGAAGGGAAAAAAAAAAAACCAGAATTTGTGTGAGAATGTTGCTATGATAGTGATAACCTGAGGTGCTAAGCCATTTGCAAACTTTGCTGGCTTGTATTAAAAACAAAATACTTGACAGACACCTTACATCTGAGTCAGTTCCAGCTAGGAGGGCCCGCCTGCCTGCCCACATGGAGCCCTCCAGCCCAGTGTGGGAGGAGCCTAAGCTCTTTTTGGATCTCTATTGTACCCACTCCTTATTTTGCTGTGCCTCTTTTTCCTCCTGTTTCAGCTCCTCTCTCTGATTCCTGACAGGTTGCTTCTAGGCAGCTATAGTAATAAGCCCTGCTGTTTTGTTTTGTTTTTTTAATCCAACGCAGAATGGCTGAGTTTTGCTTTGGCTCTGTGGGCTTTTATGATCTATCTGTTCCCCCGCAATTTCCTGTGGCAGTGGTGTGTGAATGTATTCCTTAGTTGGTTCTTGGTAGTACTATTCTAATCATTTGATTAGTTTATTCGAAGAACTAATTGCTAGCATGTGGCCTTGGTAGTGCTGATCTGTTGGTATCTGTCCCTAGTCATCAGTTCAGGAGCCTGACCTTGGTAGGCTGGTGCAACTGTCTTATTCATGGCTCTTTGGCATTTCAAACCGAATACATTCTGTTCCATGTTCATAATCTCCCTGCACCCAGTGACTACTAGACTTACTCTCCCTTCTGTATTTTTTTTCTTTTTGTTTTGTTTAGGAGACAGGATTTTGCTCTGTTGCCCAGGTTGGAGAACAGTTGCAATGGCATGATCCCGGCTCACTGTAGACTCACCTCCCGGGCTCAAGTATCCTATCACCTCAGTTTCCCGGTTGCTGAGACTACAGGTATATGCCACCACAAGTGGCTAAACTTTTTTTTTTAAACTTTTTGTAGAGATGGGGTCATGCTGTGTTAACCAAGCTGTTCTTACATTCCTGGCCTCCTACCTCGGCCTTCCAAAGTCCTGGGTTTACGAGCCTGAGCCACCACTCCTGGCCATTCCTTCTGTATTCCTTTTTTTTTTTTTTTTGAGTTGGAGTCTCACTCTGTCACCCAGACTGGAATGCAGTGGCCACTCCCGGCCACTGCAGTCTCGACCTGCTGGGCTCCGGCGATCCTTCCACCTCCGCCTTCCAAGTAGCAGGAAGTACAGGCGCACGCTACCACACCCGGCTTATTTTGATTTATTGTAGAGATGAGGTCTCACCAAGTTTCCCAGGCCGGTCTTGAACCTGCAGGCTTAGGCGATCCTTCTGCCTCAGCTTTCCAAGGAACTGGAACTACAGGCGCGCGCTACCGTGCCCGGCTAATTTTTTTGATTTATTGTAGAGATGAGGTCTCATCATGTTGCCCAGGTGGGTCTCGAACCTGCGGACTCAGGCAGTCCACTCACCTTGGCCTCCCAAAGTGCTGGGATTACAGACTGAGCCACCGAGCCCGGCCAGGAGGTATGGTTTGAGCAACCTTACCCTTGGCTTTACTCTAAAAACAGTCGGCTGCTGTAAGACAGGCCACCCAACAGGCTGATCACAGGTCTCTCTTGGATTAGGTTTATTCTATATTCAGAGAAAACTTAAAGGTCTTGCTTTTAGTGCAGTCACTTGAGCGAGTCAGGAAAAAAATGCAATAAGAAAGTTAAGGTAAAAATACCTTCATGTTCCTGTGTGATGTCTCATTTGGGTCTCACAACTACCATCTGAAATTGGCAAAATAATATTTATTTCCATTTTTGAGATTTTTTTTAAAGGCTTAGAAAACAAGTAATTTACAAAAGATAAATGGCAAGATTGAGACCTTTACTTGACTCTTCCATTCCATAATTATTCCCTGCCAGGGCCTATGCTGGTACCATCTCAGCCTCAAGGATTTCACAAAGAGGGAAGAAAGTTTAAGCCGAAGTTAGCAAACTACAGCCCTTGAGCCAATTCCAGCCCCATTCCCACCTGTTTTTGTAAATAAAGTTTTATTGTAACAGAGCCACACCCATTCACGGTCCATGGCTGCTTTCACACTATAAAGGTAAAAGTTCAGAGTCATAACAGAAACTGTATGTCTCACAAAGCCCAAAATATTTGCTATCTGGATATTTACAGAAAATTTACACTACTGGATTCTCTTCTTCTACCTAATGTGCTCAGTGTCTCCATTGGGATCCTGTCTCCATTGGGATCCTGTCCCCATCTTTGTTGGCGGTACTCACCCACGTCATCCAGGCCAGACACCTGAGAATTGCCCTTGAATTCCACCTCTTTTCATGGCTCACACCCAAGCACCAAGGCCCTCAGACTGTCTACTTCCCAGGGTCGTTCATTCCCCCTCCCTTCCTCATGCTCCTCCCCGTCTCATTGCTCGCGTACATTATGTCTCAAAGTCAATGGCAATAACCTCCTAACTGGTCTCCTCCACCCAATCTGCTTTCTGTGTTGCTATTATAGTGATTTTTCTAACACCCCCATCTGACCATGTTAGTGCTCCTCTGTTAAGATCAAAACCATACTTCTGAGTGTAGCGTATGAGACTCTTGGAGATCAGGCTCCTGCCAGCCTCTCCAACCCCACCCAAGCCCTAAATGCCTTCTAACTGCATGCTGTGCCCTCCAGGCTTCACGCATGCGATCCCCTGTTTCTGGAAGGGCATTCTCTCCTCAGCATGTGATCAATTTCTACTCAGTCTTCAAGACCCAGCTTAGACATCTTCTTCCAGGTAAAGAATATCTTGTGTGCCCCCCCACACAGCAGGGCTGAGAGCCCACCTCCACTCCACCTTAGTGCTGCCTCCCTGGGGTACTTAGCACATTGTGGTAAAACCTGGGATCACACAACCTCTCTTTTTATGGGAGATTATCACAGGGTCTCTTTCAGAAGAGAAGGGAAACATCTTTCCTAGAGGAAAGAAGCCTTCATGCATCATGGTTCCTCTTGCTGGAATAAGTGCCCATTTCTAAACCATTTGTGGTGGTAAGAAGGAAGAGGAAAGCTGTGTGCAGTGGCTCATGTCTATAATCCCAGCACTTTAGGAGGCTGAGGCAGGAGGATTGCTTGAGTCCAGGAGTTGGACACCAGCCTGGGCAACATAGAGAGACTTCGTCTCTACACAAAATAAAAAAAATTAGCTGGATATGGTGGTGCATGCCTGTACACCCAGCTACTCGGACCCAGGCTGAAGTGGAGAGATCACCTAAGCCCAGGCAGTTGAAGTTGTGGTGAGCTGTGATTGTGTCACTGCATTCCCACCTGGGCAGCAGAGTGAGACTCTGACTTGTAATACTATAAGAAAGGTATTGGCAGTAGTGGAAAACTGCCAGGGGAGGGGGGCACACCTCATCAACAAGGGTACCTGCATATTGAACATTTGTATACCTAACCCTGAAGTGTACCCCACATCTTCAAAATAAATACTGTTTTTTTTTAAAGGGAGAGAATGTTAGTTGGCTTAAACTAATCAGAGCCCAACCCTGGAACTGGTGTAGGATCACTCTGAGAAAGGAGTAGAGATGAATTCTATAATGAAAAATGTGAATACTGTGGATGGCAGGAGGATAGTGTGGATTGGTGTGGATGCTGACTAGGCATCCAGTACATGTCACCAGGTTCTCTGTGTGCTTGACATTGTGTAGGTTGAATAAAGTCACTATCGCATGCTCAAAGCACTCGTGGTGCAGTTGGGGAAATGGACAATTAATTGACACTGAGATCTAGCACTCATTACAGTGAGAATATCCCAGAATGCTGTGAGAGCACAGAGAAAGGGGATCTATTCCAGCCTTGGTGGGAAGGGGTGGTGTGGGGAAACCAAGAGAGGCTTCCCAGAGGAGATGTCACCCACCCTGAGCCTGGGAGGTGGCCAAGAATTGGATGAGAGAAGAGGGAGCAGTAAAGACAGACTGTGAGAGGAGAGTGATCAATGTGAAGACAGTGTGGAAGAAAATAAAGGCCCCCAGATGAGAACAAGCGGAAGCTGTTCCCTCAAGAGCTCGCTGTAGCAAGGGAGTTGGCTACCCCCACCTGTGTTTGACAGAAACTCAGAGGCAGGCAAGGGAGCAGAAAAGCTTTGTCAGGAATGAAAGGGAGGCTTCAAGGGTGCCAGGCTGGCATGGGAAGCTGGAGGTGGGCTAGCTAGAAGCAGCACATCTGTGATTGGTTCGGGAACATGTTTGATTGATCCTGTGTTGGAAGCAGTGGCAAGGAATAGGGGAGCCGACAGCCACCCAGCAGGCTCTGAAGTCCTGGACTGGTATCTGCAGGGTTGGGGGTCGGGGCTGCATTGTTGCCTATGGTCTGGCCAGTGCTGGACCTATTCAGTGTCTCCATGGGGATGAGGGAGGAGGTGAGAGAGCAGAGACTGTTCACGAAACTAGAAAGGATTCTGGGGGCAAGCAGAAGCGGGGTGGGGGAAGTTGAGGCCAGGCAACCCCATCCTTAACACAAATGTGAAGGTGAGCCATGCAAGGCCTGAGCGGATTTCCACGGCCAGCCCACACCTCAGCCTGGCTGTTCGCCTCACTCCTGGAGCTTTGTACATCACTGCGCCATGCAGAGCTTTTGCCTGTGGCATGTTAGGCTGCCGCGCAGGGTTTCTGGCCTTCATTCCTACACCATCTTCACGGCAGTCACTCTCCTTTCTCAGTGGGCCTTGACTGCTGTCCTTCTTCCACCCCACAGCCTTTTCTTCAATAAAACCTGATGTAAAATCCTGGTGTAAGCTGGGCTCGGTGGCTCAGCCTGTAATCCTGCGCCTTTGAGAGGCTGAGGTGAGTGAATTGCCTGAGCCCGCGGGTTAGAGACCCGCCTGGGCAGCGAGACCTCATCTCTACAGTAAATCAAAAAATCAGCCGGGCGTGGTAGCGCATGCCTATAATTCCAGCTACTCGGAAGGCTGAGGCGGAAGGCTCGCCGGAGCCCAGCAGGTCGAGGCTGCGGTGGCCGGGAGCAGCCACTGCACTCCAATCTGGGCGACAGAGTGAGACTCCAACTCAAAAAAAAAAAAAAATCCTGGTGTAAAACCAATGGCTGTCGTCAGCTCTGGGGAGAGTGGGGTAGAGGGTTCTGAGTCCTGCCTGCTCTCCTCCCTCCCGACCCCTTGGAGGAAGGCCCCTGAGGCTTCCAGAGAATCTACCGGCTCCTCTGGACCTGACGTGAAAACCTAGCACTCACGGGTCCTTAAGATATCTTTGGCATGCTGGGCTCAGTGGCTCAGCCTGTAATCCCGCACTTTGGGAGGATGAGGTGAGTGAATTGCCTGAGCCCGCGGGTTCGAGACCTACCTGAGCAACTTGGCAGACCTCATCTCTACAATAAATAAAAAATGAGCCGGGTATGGTAGCGCATACCTGTAGTTCCAGCCACTTGGAAGGCTGAGGCGGAAGGATCGAAGGAGCCCAGCAGGTTGAGGCTGCGGTGGCCGGGAGCGGCCACTGCACTCCAGTCTGGGTGACAGAGTGAGACTCCAACTCAAAAAAAAAAAAAAAAAGATATCTTTGGCTCTGTCTTTCCCACTCTGAATATTTTGTGTTTAATCCCAAAGGTAGCCTTGTGGCTGACTGTGCTGGGTGGTCTTGTTGAAAGAGTGGTGGAGGGTCTGGGTGTAGAGGTTGAAGGACTGGCCTTACCTGGAGGCTACAGAGCCTCCCAACTGGGCTCCTTGCGTCCCCCCAGGTCCACTGTCATTTCACCCTCCACACAGCAGCCTGAGTGAGACCAAATCTCATCAATGTCTTTCCTGAGTCAAACCCTGTCATCACTTCTTATAATGCTTAGAATCTAATTTAAAGTCCTTTTTTTGGCCTTCAGAGTTCTCCATGAGCACTCCCTTGTCTTCCTCCCTGACCTTGATTTGTTTCATGTTTCTCTTTGTGCCCTCTAAGCTCCAGCCACACTGGCTTCTTTCAGTTCCTTGCATGTGCCAATTTGATTCCTGCCTCAGGGCCTTTGCACAAGCCATTCTCCCTGCCTGGGATGCTTCTCTGACCCATGTGTACAAAGCTGGCTCCTTCTTGCCATTCAGGTCTTGGTCAGATGTCAACTTCTTGCAGAAGCCTTCCCTGACCGCTCACTGCACTTTATCACATCCCATCATCACTACTGTGGCTTCTTTCTTTCTTTTTTTTCCTTCTTTCTTTTTAATATACTTTAGTTTTTAGAACAGTTTTAGATTCACAGCAAAATTGAGAAGAAGGTAGATATACTTACTCTTGTCTCACATGTGTACAGTCCCTCACCATCATCAGCATCCCCTACCAGAGGGGTACATTTGTTATAGTTGATGAAACGCCATTGACATGTCATTACCACCCAAAGTCCACAGTTTACATTAGAGCGCATTCCTGGAGTCATATGGATTTGGACAAATGTGTAGACCTGTATCTACCACGATAGCATCATACAGAGTAGTTTCACTGCCCTGAGCATCCTCCGTACTCAGCCTGTTCGTCCCTCCCACCTCCCCACCTCTGGCAACCACTGATCTTTTTACTGTCTCTCTAGTTTTGCCTTCGCCAGCATGTCATGGAGTTGGAGTCATGAAGTGTGTAGCTTTTCAGATTGACTTCTTTTGCTCGGTAATATGCATTTAAGTTTCCTTAAATGCGTGTCTTTTTCATGCCTTGGTGGCTCATTTTAGGAACTATATATTTGGCTGGATATATACTAAGTTATCTGTTGTCTGGTTGTACCTCAGTTTATCCATCCACTGATGGAATGATGTTCTAGTTGGTTCTGTGTAGGGCAATTATTGATAAAGCTACTTAGCACGTGCAGGTCGACAGTGTCTTATCCATTGCACCTATCACTGCCTGATTTTTTGTTCAGCGTATATTTCCTGTCTTCCCCACGGGCATGAAATCACCATGAGAGCAGAGAGGCTTAGTCTTATATCCATGTGTGTGTCCTCCGGAACAATGTCCCCACCCGGTCAACTAGATGAATGGATACCACCAACCGCAGCCCAAAGTCTGAGGTGCCTTTGGCTCTGGGAGACGAAGAGCTGCCAGCTGAACCGTGTCTCGGCGCTGCCAGTCTTTTCTTCGCGTCACTTCAGATGTGTTGTGACCACTGGGACAGCCTGCCCAGAATGGAGATGTGGGAATGTGAGGAGCTCCTGGTGGTGACAGCTTGTGGGAGCCGTGGGCATCTTCGTCCGTCTGCCAGGGACAGCTTGTGGAATCAACACCAGGGGCCCCCAATATGGGGGAAAAGGCAAACCAGGACCCCGAAGAGAAGGAAAAATAGGAGAGCAGGTTGTGATGGTGGCTGCATAGTTATTACAACAACCTACTACTCAGTTGGTAATGTGGAGGCTACCAGAATGCTGCCCTCACTCTGTGAGCTCACATCCCCTCGGTGGCAGCAGCTAACACATTTACTGAGCTTTTACTTTGAGCCCTGTGCTTTGCTGAGTGCCTTATATAGGAATCATGTAATAAATCCTCACAGCCTTCTGAACTCACAGCTTTCTAGGGTAGGTGCTATTAGTGCCCCCGTTTTTCAGATGATAAATACAAAGCTCCAAAGGTTCAGTACTTGCCCAAGACCCCCCATCTTGTAAATGTGGGGAGAGTAGCCTCAATCCCAGGTGAGCTCACTGTGCAGCCAATACTCTCGAGCTGGACCAAGACACTGCCACGTCCAGCAGTCTTCCCTGGTGGCAGGTCACTCCCGATCACATATGCCCCATCTCTGACATTCTGAACCTAAATCTCCCACAGGCCTTGCAAATGTAAAGGCTTTGAGTTCAGGCAGATAGCCCACGTGTGTGGGTCATCCCAGTGTAAGATGGCAGGTTCTAAGGGCATTCAACATA
The DNA here is from genome assembly GCA_027257055.1 of Cephalopachus bancanus. Lineage (NCBI taxonomy): Eukaryota > Metazoa > Chordata > Mammalia > Primates > Tarsiidae > Cephalopachus > Cephalopachus bancanus. The sequence goes on along the minus strand of JAPVLO010000569.1, from coordinate 164,437 downwards.
AAAAATATTAAAAAAAAAAAAAAAAAGATCTGCAATTTGATTTGGTCTCTGCCTAGAAGTTTGAGGGTCCAGGACTCTGCATGTTTAAGTAGTGCCCAGGTGATTCTGAAAAGCATCCTGCTTCCTTCCTTTGTGGGAACATTGTCAATAACACACTTGATCACATGCCATTTGGACTTTTTACAAAGCGGTACTTTATGTGACAGAAATTTCACATTCAGGTGGCTCTGTGTTTTTCTTTCTCTGTGGGATGTGTGTGTGTTGAGGGGGTGCTGGGGGATCTCAGATGCACAACAACTGATTTAATCATGATCCCCGGTAAATAGTGATAGTTTACCATCCGTCCACACAGGTTTTCTCTCTTGGTTGTGTTTATTTTTGGTCTTCAGTCTATACCCTCATTCCCACACACCCACGTGCACGATAGGCCTTCTTCTAATGTTTATAGCCTTATGCTCTCTACCTGTAACCTGTTGGATTCGATGTAAAAGAGTTCTTCAAACATATCATATTTGTAGCATTTCTAATTTTCATGAATGATATTGTGGGATGGCTATTTTCAGATAATTCAATATTTTCAGATAATTCTCAGGGAAGCACCTGCCTCTCTGAAACTTCCTCCTGTTAGGTTTTGCCCTGTGGAGCAAACAGAAGAATCTTACACTCTCTTCCAGCATGCGAACACAGACGTTGTGGCCCCTCATCCTCGACCTCAGCTGCCCTCTCTCCTCCACGTTCCCTCCTAGGGTGTGGGAGTTTCCTCATCTTCCCAGGGTGGTCCCACCAGAGCCGGCCACACCCCCATCTGGACATCACACTTCTCTGTGTCTAAGGAGTTATTGCTTCTTGTGGGGTTGGAAGGGTGGGGAGAGGAACCTGAGAGACGTGACTGAGCCGTAGAGCAAGAACGCCCTCACCAAGGTGGAGTGGAAATGTAGACTTGACTGCTGTAGGCTTGCACCTCCTCCCTTCCCCCCTTTCGCCATGGTCATCAGATGGGGGAACTATAAGTCTTGCTGATGTGGGGTTCCCCTCGGGCAGGGCGCCTCTGCCTTCCTTCTGCACTGGGTTCTTTGAGCTCAGCAGTAGAACTCCCATGCCTAGATGGATGGTGGGTTCTCCCCTTCCTTTGATTTGAATGGACATTCCTTCGGGAGGGATGGGAAGGGCTGTAAGCCATGTGTACCTGCCTTCCATGCTGAATGAACCTGGCCTGGGGAATCAAGAGCCTTTATATGCTCATCTCGAATAACCCGCCCTCCTCATCCTCTGCTCTTTTATCTTTTTGAGCATGTTATTGAGACCAGTATTATAGCTTACTTTTTTATTGAGGCAAAAGTCACATAATAGAATATAAACCATTTTAAATTATGTGCTTTAGTAAAGCATTTAGTCTCCTCACCGTGTGTACAACCACCCTCTCTATCTAGCTCCAAAACATTTTCATCATCTCAAAAGGAAACCCCATACCCATTAAGCTGTGACTTCCTTTCCCCTTCCTCAGCCTCTGGTCATCACCAGTCTGTGTTCTGCTTCTATGTATCTCCTTATTCTGGATGTTTCTTATATGAAATTTGTGCATATGATCATTCAATATGTGACCTTTTGTGTATGGGTTCTTTAGCTGGACATGTTTTGGGTTCTTACACATTGTAGTATTAGTATTTCATTCCTTCCTGCGGCTGAATAGTATTCTGTGGGTTTATCTGTTCATCTATTGATGGATGTTTGGGCTTTTGCCACCTTTTGGCTGTTGTGAATGATGCTGCTAAGAACACATGTGTACAGATACCTGGTGTTAGTCCTTATGGGCATACCCCTGGAGTAGTATTGCAGAGTCATGTGTTAATTTTTTCTTCTCAGAGTCAAAACACACTCATTAATGTGGTAATTTTATGTTTAACTTTTGGAGAAACTGCCAAACCATATGGTTTGCTTTTGGGGTTTTTTTGTTTTTGTTTTGAGTCATGGTCTCACTCTATCACTCAGGCTGAAATGCGGTGGCATGATCACAGCTCACCACAGCCTCAACCCTCTGGGCTCAGGCAATCCTTCTGCCTCAGCTTCCCTAGTAGCTGGTACTACAGATCCACACCACCACACCTAGCTAATTAAAAAATTTTTTTTTCTAAAGTTGAGGTCTTGCTATGTTGCCCAGGCTGGTCTCAAACTCCTGGGCTCAAGCACTTCTCCTGCCTTGGCCTCCCAAAGTGCTGGGATTACAAGTTGAGTCACCATGCCTGGGCTCATATGTTCCTTTTTGAAATAGCAACATTGCTCTAGTACTTTCCTATATATCAAAGCCAGGGAAATTGAGTGGAAAAAGCCCTGGGCTAGGAGTCAAGAAACCTAGTTCTTTTCCTAGCTTTGCCACTAACCAGCTGGGTAACCTTAAACTAGTCACTTCTCCTCTCTGGCTCTTGTTTCTCATCTGAAAAGAAAAAGGATTGTATGAAATGATGGTCTTCAAATTTCCTTCCTCATTTAAGATTTTGTTGGAAAAATTGGATTCCACAAATAAAGGAGGAGAGAACTGTCAAACAGCTAAATATGGTTATCTCGATATTCTTTTTCTACTATGTTGTGAAACTGTGAGTTAAGAATGTCCCAAACAATTGGGGTTTTTTGCTGCCAATGTGTATCTGGTGTCATGAATAGCTTCTGGCTTCCTAGTTCCATCAAGATTTCCCAAATAAAATATCCTTCCCTTTCCCATCACTTCCTACTGCTTGGCAGCCCCTAAACCAAATATGGTGGTCATGGAGCCAAGACTGGAGCCATCCTCCTGCTGAAGGGATGCTGCATCTTCCCCAGTGCAAGTTCCCTCAGTACTAAGTTTTCAGCTGGATAATCTGAGTCTGGTCTTTGGAGGTGTGTAAGCCAAGGAAAGGTATTAGCAGGCTCCCTCTGGGACAGTGTAAGGACTATCTTAGTTAGGAAGAAGAACCAAAGACCTCCTGTGATGCCTTCAAGCCAAAGACTCCCTCTGTGGGAGATTTTCCACTCTCTTAAAGCTCTTCCAGCTGGTTGGTTTCCTGGCCAGGAAGCAGCGTTTGTAGGGAGTTTTTCTTCCACTAATTAGTAGCCTTCACAATATGCCGCCGAGGTCCACAGCATTTGCTCTCTTGCGCCGCCTGGTGGTTTTCTGGAGTAACATGAGGTTTAAAAAAAACAAAAACGTTCCAAATGGCTTATTTCATTCAGTCAGTCACTCACTCGTTCATTTTTTAATCCATCTATCTCATATTTTTGAGGGCCTGCTACGTTTTAGGTACTATAATAGAGTCTAGGAATAGACCAATAAGAAATGCAGGGCCCCTTCCCTCACAGAGCCTTCATTTTTATAGTGTCAACAGACAGACCTTTTTCTCCCCCCATTGTGGCACGTTTCACTTGTATTAATGAATACAAGTGAAACGTGCCACAATGGGGGGAGAAAAAGGTGTGCAGGAGCACAGATGAAGGACCAGTAAGTCACACCTGGAAGATCCTAACGAGAGGGCAGGCTCAGAATGTTCTAGACAGAGGTGAATCTGCAAAAGCCAGTCAGCAAGACTGAGCGTGGGCCACTGAGGGACCTGGTCGAAGAGCAGTATTGGTGGGCGCACAGGACACAACGGGGTGATAAGAGGTGAGATGGCAGAGGGGGCACATTGTGTAGGGCCTCGGAGACCTGTCAGGGATGCTGGTTGCAACAGACCCCAGGCAGCAGGAAGCTAGTGAGAGATGGCCAAGACTGGTGGGGTAGCATATTGACATGTGCATTTTAGAAGTAACAGCTCTGGTTATGGGTGCAGAGTAAGCCAGAGGAGCAGGAGTGGAAGCAGAAACAATCACACTCTACCCCACAAATATGTACAGTCATTATGTGTCCTTGAAAAATAATAAGAGGCTGGCACTTTGGGAGGCCAGGGCAAGAGGACTGCCTGAGCTCAGGGGTTCAAGACCAGCCAGGACAACTTGGTGAGACCTCATCTCTACAATAAACCAAAAAATAAGCCGGGTGTGGTAGCGTGCTACTTGGAAGGCTAAGGCGAAAGGATCGCCTGAACCCAGCAGGTCGAGGCTGCGGTGGCTGTGAACATGCCACTGCATTCCAGCCTGGGCAACAGAGTGGGACTCTGACTCAAAAACAAAACAAAACAAACAAACAAAAGATCAAAAAACAAAAAAATAATAAAAGCACAGTGAAACAGGCAGGGGGAAGGGTGGAAGCAGGGAGACCAGCTGTTGTAGTAAATCTGGCATAAATATGATGGTCACCAAAACCGAGGTAGCAGCAGTGTGAGGCAAGAGGGTGGAGTTCAGAAATAGGGGGCTAGTATTGGGCCCGGCTTCCAGGAAAGAAACAGCAAAAATACGAATCTGAATCCTTTAGCTGGCCCCACATCCTGGCACAGGGGAGGGACCTCGACCTATTGCAGTGATCAGTGGCCTGCTTTTTGCTCTAGCTCTCCAGAAGGATGCCCTTGTCTCTCAGGATCTCTCAGCCTGAAGCCCTGTTCCTGTCCTCTGCACCTTCAGTCAGGATGGGTGGGAGATGGTGCATGCGTGCAGTTGAGAGTGGGCTTTAAGTTGCTGCCAGATAAAACAGGAGGAGATTGATATGCCCATCTGATAGGTATCTGTCATTCCAGGAAAGCTGAGAGAGTTCTGGAGAAGCTTCCTTCTGCCTTCCTCTTTGACTTGACACCTTGGTAGAACAGCGAACTGGACCGGTTTTAAAGACTTCATGTTTCAGAGTCTTGGGCAATCTTAAAGCTCTGTATTTGAGTCTCTGCTGTGGACCATTCTTTCTCTTCTCTCTCAGGAGGATAGGAAGAAGAGCTTGTTTCTTAAGGATCCATGCCAGGCTTCTTGCCAGGCCAGGATCCATGCCATTTTTAACCCCTGTCCCTTTGAGCCCTGGAATGATTTCTTGTGCTTGAGAATGAGATCATTGTGTCATCTTAAATGTTACTCATTCTACCGACCACCTGAAGCCCACTTCTGGGTCCTTGTCATTCCGCTGCCATTATCTGCAAAGGGACATCAGAAACCATTGCAACTTAGCTGCATGCAATATTTGCAGAAATCACTCATTAAGAAAAAGTCCTTTGGGCAGCCAAGTTTTCACCTAACATGTGACTTCCGGGGCTGCTGACATAACCCTGCCCTGAGATTGGAGGGCATCCGTGTGAGCATGTCTCTGTGCCCCACCCCAGGATGCTCAGCCCCAGGCACACTTAGCACATGTGGTTCAGAGAGGCGGTGAGATGGGTGCGTCTCTTACCAACTCAGTGTGTGGCATCTTCTGGAGGCAGGACCTGCAGGCCTGTGGGCCAGCGTTTGTTCTCACAACTCTATGAGGAGTTACCTTCCCTTCTGTAACAGTGGTTCTTAATTAAGGTTGAGTCTTCTCTCTAGGGGACAGTTGGCATTGTATCTCTTGATTGGTGGGGATGGGGGGTGTGCTACTGGCATCTAGTGGGTCAAGGCCAGGGCTGCTGCTAACATCTTACAATGTCCAGGAGGGCACCCCACCCCCAGAATTGCTTGGTTCCAAATGTCAATTCTAGAACATTAGTCTGTGACCGAGGGGACCCTTGAATCCTCCAAGGCCCTGTAGGATTACTAGAGCAAACCGCAAGTTCAGGCCAAACTCACTCACTGTTGCATTTCTTTCCACAGCTGAGCTCTATCTGGGAAGCCAAGTTAAAGCGGCTGGAGGCGGCTAGAGCCCAAGGGCTCGGGAGCAGGGAGCGGGGCCTGGTGCCAAGGATGGCCAGGCAGCAGCCGCCACCCTGGATCCACGCAGCCTTCCTCCTCTGTCTCTTCAGTCTTGGACGAGCCATCGAGATTCCTATGGATCGTGAGTTCTGCTCCATCCTCTTCTCTTTTTCTCTTGATTTTGGGCGGAAGAGGGGAAGGGGAAGGAAAGTCAGAGGAGAGTTAAGAACATTCTGGAGAAGGCTGGGGACAGGGGTACAGTGGATTCTGAGATTCAGAGCTGGGTTTCTCTCCAAAGAATTGTCACAGGCTCATGTTTGGAAATCTGAGACTGGAGGTCACAGAGCTGGTCTCTAAGGACTGTGGCTGAGCTGATACTCGGGCCATCTGGAACCTGCTAAGTGGCACCAGAGGTGACAGAGTTTGGAATTCTGAGGGTCACTTGGCATTCTTCCCCCTTGCCCACAGAAGAAATCTCCAGGGTCAAGGGTGGTGGTCTGGTTCTTATTTGCCTTTCTAATGTCTGATATATCCTAATCTGCCCTCACCCCCAGGCCCTCTTAGCTGAAGTAACCAGGAGGATGAATAGCCTGGGAATGGTTGGAAGGGAGTTATCTTTGCAAAAGGCATGGCTACATCAGTCATTAGAATAGAGCCCCATTATAGTGCCACCACAGGACAATCAGGCTTGGATTCCTCCTGTATTCCCACATAAAGTTGGAAAGTAAAATCCCTGTCATTCTGTTTCTTCTGATAATAGCATCAATTGACCATCAGAATTATAAAGTAGGGACTTAAAATGCTAATCTAACAGCCATGTCTCCAACCAACCATATCTGTTGCTACAATCCAAAATGGCCCATTGATTGGCGGGGCCCCTTGGCCTTGCCTTTAGCTGTGTGCCACCTTTGCCACAGTTCTACTTCTGCTGAGATATCTTAGCATCCCCATGCTAAGATGCAGACACACCACCTCTGACCCCTGTTCCCTGCTTCAAGGAATAAATGAGACCCACACAATGCCAGCACTGGCTTGGGGGCCCTCTCTAGTTGACAGATGTCTGAGGAGAAAGCAGTAGAGTAATACAGACTTCAGGAAGTCCCCGCTGAGCTCTCCAAAGCCAGTCCCTTGGTCCTGGAGTTGGCATCATTTAGAGAAGAGTTGCAGGTATCTCGGCCCTACCTGCATTCCACCTCACCAATCATAGCTGCCCCAGAGAAAGAAACGCTTCTACATGCTAGAAGGCCAGTGAGGACTATGAGTTGGGCCCAGAGACATGGTCAAGTTCCCTGCTACCCTCCCAATAGCCCCAGGTATGTGTACTTGCATGTGTGCTTGCGTATGCATGCACACGTGTGTGCGCACACGCATAGGGAGGAAGGAGAGGAGCATTGTGAGAGAAACTGTTCCTATGGCGACCGTCTGTGCACAGCTGGCTCAAGGAGAGTTTCTCATTAACAGTACCAGGCAGACAATCCAATAAGGAGCCTGGTAAGGCCACATCCCTGGAGAGGAGGGAACAGGGGGAGGAAATTGGGTTATCAGGGAAGTGGTGAAGGCTCATTTCTCTTCTGCTGCTTCTCCTCACTCACTCACCTGCCAGTTTGATCTCAAGGGTCAGTGGGTGAGGGGTCCCTGCAGGGTGAGCCTAAAATAGATGGCTTTGGTGTTTGTAGTAAGGATCTGAATTTCCGAAGCGCTACAGTTGACAGAGACATGGCAAGAACCCTCAGTCAGGCTCACCAAAGTCTCACCTGTGGGGCAGAGCTGAGAGTGCCCTGACCTCCTCACCACCATCTCCCCATTCCTGTGTCCCTGGGGAGGGCCTGGGAGGACCCCCTTCCATGTTGTGTTCATGGAAACTCAAGCCCTTGCTAGCTCAGAGTCACGCAGCAAGTGGGTGATGGAGTCAAAAGAGAATCTCTTGACACCCCCAAATTTGGCACCCAACATGCCCCACCCCTACCTGGTCATTCTGCCTTCTTTGAGCCTTTCCTCCTGCATCCCACTGTAATCGCAGCTGCCATGTGCCAGGCAGAAAGCTAGTGCCGTGCATGTCTAATTGCATGTGGTGCTCACATGAGCCCGCGAAGTAGGTATTAATTATCCTTAGCCTGTGGGTTAGAACATCAGAAGGTGGCAGAACCTGGATATGACTGCAGCGCCTCTCTGATGGAGAGAGAAGTCCTACGGTGATGCTATTCCAAGTGACCTGAAGGTCCATCCTTGGCTCTGCCCTGGGCTGAGGAAGATCAGGCATTCCTAACGTTCTCTGGCTGGGAGGGGCTGATGGGCTCAGGCTGAGGCCGCCCTACCAGGCATCCCTCTACTTGCTTGTGTTTTGTGGGGGGCATTTTCTGTGCCTCTAGGTCAGGGCCATTGCTTCTGCTCTGGGGAGTTTGGGCACAGCAGGCCTCCTGGAGCAGAGCCCTGCGTTGCTGCTACACATCCCTCATCAAAGCCTCTAGCTCCCACTTGGGAGTGCCAGCGGGGTCACATGCACCCCTCCCACTCATCTCCTCCCTCCCTCCCCAGCCCCAAGGAGAACAGTGTGACCTTTGAGAAAAGCAGAGGGTTGCTTCATCAACCAGAGTGGGTTTGCCAGCAGTGAGTCTGCTGGCCTCTCCAACCTCGTCCCTGCATCAAGGAGACTCAGGATTTTTCTCCTAGGAACCCACAGAGGAGGACAGGGGAGTGACACAGATACTTCTTCTCCACCTTTATCCCCATAGTGCTGTGGGACAGCCTCAATGCACACTCACGTGTACTTGCATACTCACACTCCTCAGGAGGGATGGGCACTAGATGTTGTACATATCAAAACCAGGTACTAAAACTCTCAGGGGGTAGGCTCTGCCTCACCCCCTGCGGAGCCCAGTTGGAAGGCTTTTCCTCCCACTTGGAAGCCAGAAGAGCCATTCATTCTCCCGTGGACATCGTCATATGTACTGCACCTCAGAAAGAGAGAAGGCAGGTGCTGTTCCCACTGTCTTCTCCCTGTGGCTTGTCTTCTGGGTGGATTCTGTCCCTGCAATAAACTTCTTGGTAGCACAGTGGTGGCTGCATCTGTCATTATACCTTTAGGCAAGTAGATTCTCCCAAGGCTCCTGGGCAGATCATCAGTCTGGAGCCAATGACAGCATCCAGCCAGCTCTAGCTGCCCTGAGAGTATCTGCCACCCATGGTCTCCTCTCTCACTCATCCTTGTTCAAAATGTCAAGAACAGAGTCTCAAGGTCCCTCCTGGTTCACTCACCCCTCTGGCCTAGGAGCAGTTTTTTGTTTTTTTTTTTATAAAGAGCTGTAGATCAGGCTGCAGGAGAGCTGGGTCTCATTCTAGCTCTGCAGCAAACTTCCGTGTGATCTTAGCCAAGTGACTTTCCTTCCTTGGATTTGAGATCCCCCAAACTATGTCTAGGGTACTTTTCATTGAACCGACCTTTAATTTTATAAAAAAGAGGCTTAGCCGGGCTCGGTGGCTCAGCCTGTAATCCCGCGCCTTTGGGAGGCTGAAGTGAGTGGATTGCCTGAGCCCGCGGGTTCGAGACCCGCCTGGGCAGCGAGACCTCATCTCTACAATAAATCAAAAAATCAGTTGGGCATTGTAGTGCATGCCTGTAATTCCGGTTCCTTGGAAGGCTGAGGCGGAAGGATCACCGGAGCCCAGCAGGTCGAGACTGCGGTGGCTGGGAGCAGCCACTGCACTCCAGTCTGGGCGACAGTGAGACTCCAACTCAAAAAAAAAAAAAAAAAAAGATGGCTTGAAGACCACGCAGGCAAAGAAGGTTTATTGTCAGTCTTCCCACCCTGGGTGAGGCCCCAAGAGACAGCCACTGTGTCCTGAATGAAGAAGCCGGGGCACTGGGCTGGGAGTCAAGAGGAGTGGGCTCCAGCCTGTCCTGAGAATGGGCCCATCTCCCTGATCCCCACCCCCTCAGAAAAAAGTCCAGCCCCATTAGCTTTTTTTTTAGTCTTTCCAGGATTGCCCTCCTTGGAGCTCTGGCAAGAAATTCACATGTAGGTGAAGATGCTACAGGGGTGAGCCCAGGGAGCCTGTGTTCAGAAACTGTAGACTATGCCTTCCCCGCTGGACTTTTTATTCCTTTTTGTTTCCCGCGCAGGCAGCCAGGGGAAACTGGTAAAGCAGAAAGTGTCTTCAGTGCCCCTGGGGCCACACAACCCAGGCCCACTGGAAAGAAGTACTTTGGACCTTTCTGTGGGTCTTACTCTCAAGACTGTCCCCTGCCGACAGTGTAGATAGCGAGCAGTCATCCAGCCACACTTCACCCCTCCTCTGGGTTCCCTCTCCCCTTTTCTGCTACAATGGTCCCTGCATCTCTTCTTCCTGGCTTAACTCTGGTCTCTGCAGGCTGCGCTCTCTGAGCCCTTGGAATCCTAGTCCCCATCTCACTCTAGCTAGATCAAAAGGCTTCAAGGTTGCCATGGCTCTGCTTTGATCCCAGCAGCCCCCTCACCCCCAGGAAACTCTCACCCTGCATCACCCACACGATAGTCTCCATCAGCGTGAAGTGAGAATGTCATGTTACTTTCTGATAGAATCATAAGGAAAAGACATTTTTAAAAGTCACAGCCACACATTATCTTCTCTGCAGACAAATTTGAGCCAAGACCTTTTCCCCCACCATCTAAAAAAACCTTGCTATCCAAAGCATGGTCCACATACCATCATCTGGGTACTTGTCAGAAATGCAGGATCTCAGTCCCCACCCCTAAACCGACTGAATCAGAACCTGCATTTTAGCCAGACTTGAGGTGATCCATGTGGTAGTTAAAGTCTGAGAGGCCCAGACCCCAAACTCATATACTCACCTGTACAGGAGCACACCTGTACAAGCACAGGTACAGTTCAAGGAAGGGCTGGGGAAGATCTGCGCCACCTGCCTCCTTACTCTCTTTGTAAAAAGCACAGGAGGAAGCACCAGGCTGCTTCCTTTTCAGAGTCTCTCATGGAGAAGTAGGATTTCTATAGGGCAATGTGCCATGGATGGGAACAATGCCCGTGAATAGGGTGGATACTTCATCTGTCTCTAGAGTCTTCCGAATGAGATGGTGAGGAGAGAAGATGCTTTCATGTGTGAAGAGAAGAAGGTGTAGTAGGAGAAGCGAGACCTTGGAGCTCTAACCTAGAGCAGTGTTCAGATCTACTCCCCTACTCAGTCTCACCCTCCGCTGCCTTGTTGCACCGTTGGCCAAAGAGCCCACTTCCCTCAATGGTGTAAGGTGGTGGGAAGTATCTTCTGAGCATCTTTAAAGCATTATTGCCACTTTTGGATATGTAGACTTCCCCGATGACACTTTCCTTGGGTCACAAGCTGGTCTTTCTGCTCAGCTGTGTGGTTTTGGTCTCCTGGGGAGGTGTGATCATCTCCACAAGGTACTCGGTGGGTCTGTTCCCCAACCCTGCTTTACTCTTCCACAGAGCTCTGCAACTGGGAGGAGAGAACCCAGTGCTCAGTGCCCTCCCCAAGCCTGCCTCACCCTTCCCTACATGCTGGGGTGTGAGGACACCTGGGCGGATAGTCGCATGCGATAACGATGTTCTTCTTTTCTCCCCTCCCAATGCTAACCCATCGGAACTAACAGCAAGCATTCAGAATGAGCGTAAGTCCCCGTGTGCCTCTCTGCACCTGTGCCCCTGGGAGGTGGGAGGGAGGAACGAGGGGTAAGGAGGTACCTGGGGGTGAGTGGTGGCCTCTCTGCCCTGCCTACTGAGACTTCTGCGGGGCCTGACACTAGAGCCCCATAGTGAAGTTCCCTCCCCATGGGAAGGAAAGAGGCTTGCTCGGAACTTCCTATTGCTGGGAAAGGCAGAGGAGCAGGTGACATGAAGAGGGTCTTTGGCACTACAGCCTCCACTGCTCTTCCATTCTCCAGTAGCTGGCATGGGACCCTGGGATATAGAACTCTGGTGCTGGGGCTAGAGTGAGAGAATCTGGCTCCTTGGCATGCAGACAAGTCCCTGGGAAGTTCTTGGGGACTTAAACCTCTTTCTGTCCTAACTTCACCATAGTTTGGCTATCTGCTGAGCCTCTAGGACTTAGAACCACCATGATTCCCAAGTTCTGGAAATTTAGCTGCTTTTTGCTCCTTTATTCATTCAATAAACATTTATCAAGAATTATTGTGTGTTGTGTGTTGTGCTAAGCATTGGAATGTAAGAATGGGTAAAACAAAAGCCTGACCTTCTGTTTCTCCTAGAGATGCTGTGGGATCTTTTTAAAGGGAATCTTCTTATGCTTAACCTTTGAACCCACACCTTTCCTGCGGCCCCATTTAAGAGCTGGGACTCTAGAATGGGGCCCCGCTCACACCTGCTTGCACATGTGGCTCTGAAGCTCTTAATTTCAGCTGTTCCCCAAGCCGGAACCCAGAAATTTTCCTGCAACCCTGACTGCCCCCATGTGCACTGTTGCAGTGACCCAGCCACCAACCATCACCAAGCAGTCAGTGAAGGATCACATCGTGGACCCCCGTGACAACATCCTGATTGAGTGTGAAGCAAAGGGGAACCCCGCCCCCAGGTGAGTGGAGGGCGTTGGAGCCACCCCTTGCCCCTGGATCTAATGACACCTAAGACAAATGAAGCAACTGAAAAATTAGATTTGTCCATTCAAAACATATCTGTTAGGCACCTGCCACGTGAAAGGTACAACTTAGGTAACTGGGAAATCCAGCTGTAAGGAAACTGAAGGCTGGAAAACTTCAGTGACTTAATTTCATACCAAAAGCCAGGACTAGATATTAAGTTCTCTGATAACGTTCTTTCCCTTGCCTGATGTTCCCATCATCCGCCCCATGTTTAGCTTATAGGCAGTTCCTTTTCCTAGCTGACTGGAATCTTTCATCCTGAGCTTGTCTCTTCTTATTTATGTGTATCAGGGCCAAATGAGATAGCAGCAGACATAAGTTGAAAGCCTACCCTGTCCAGGCTCCGTGTTAGGTGCTATTACTCCCATTAACAGTTTGACCACCTAACTGCCCTCTTGGGAGGACCCACGTCCTTATGAAGAGGTGGTAAGAGAGAGGTGTGGAACTTTTAAGTACCTTTTGCAAGATCACCTAGCTCTAAAGGGGCAGAACCTAGATTTAAACCCAGGCCTCTGACCTCCAAGGCCAGATTTGTTTCTACCAAATGATAAGCATTGGAGAGATGGCAGATGTTAAGTTATCCGTCCCCCATCCTCAAAGCAGCATCCATAGGCTAGACCATCCAGGAGCCTCATGCAGGACTGAGAGCCAGAAGTGACAGGACCCCATCTAGGGTGTGTCTGTCAGCAGGAGAAACGAAGCAGAGTGGAGGCTGCCAGGTGGTGGCAACCTTGTCTCTGCCCTCATCCCTGGGCATAAGTGAGACAGTCACCCAGAGCTGTGAGCCAGGGAACCAACAGGGACTCCCTTGCCCAAAGTGGGAGTTACCCTGAAGGGTCATTCAGCGCCCCCGTGATCTTGCTTCAGAGATTTGGTTTTTTCTCCATGGTTCCATTGAGGGAGTCAGTAACTCTTGGATACTGAGTGGCCACTTCTGCTTCTGATTTGCTTTCTCCTGCTGCTTTTACCAGCGATTCCATGGATAGCTGAGGCTGTGAGGCTGTGAGGCTGTGGGTGCAGCAGACACACACATCCTCCCAGGAGAAGCAGGGACTACTCTAGTGCCCTTCACCCGGGCTCAGTTCTACTAGGCTGCTTTCTCTTTAAAGCTGCTCCTCCTGGGCTACAGTGTATGGCCACTGCTTTATAATCTACACTTACTGAGCAGGGCACAGATAGCCCAAGCCATTTCACTTTAGCTTTAGAGAGGATTAGAAAATTAAAAGGGTAGTAGAGCAGAGCTACCTTCCTGATGCGTTTGGGTTGGGTGAAATGTGAATTTGAGTTTGCATTCCTAGTAGATTAGGAATGTCCTGGGGTGGAAGGAGCAACTATTCTAGATTCTAAAATCGCTGCCCACTGCTCAGTTGTGTGCTCAGCATCGTCCTCCAGTGGCTGCTTGTCTGTACCACTTACAACCATGATTTCCTGCCTTGGCTGGGTAAAAATACTTCTGGAAATTCACCAGGGCGGCACCTGGAACTTGGCATTTTATCAAGCTCCCCATTGGTTCTGCCGCTTAGCCAGGCTGGGGCCCATCGATGTGGGGGGGTGATGGGACCGAGAGTGGGAAATTTGGCACTGAGCTGGGGACTGGGGGTCTCAGATCTGCCTGGAGCCCTGAGCCCACCCCATTCGTCTTGGTTGCCCTGCTCCCATTGTCCACAGCTTCCACTGGACTCGAAACAGCAGGTTCTTCAACATCGCCAAGGACCCCCGGGTGTCCATGAGGAGGAGGTCTGGGACCCTGGTGATTGACTTCCGCAGTGGCGGGCGGCCAGAAGAATACGAGGGGGAATACCAGTGCTTTGCCCGCAACAAATTTGGCACGGCCCTCTCCAACAGGATCCGCCTGCAGGTGTCTAGTGAGTAGCGTGGGGCAGGGCCAGAACGCCCTGCTCCTGGGAAGATGGGGGGCAGGAGCATGGAGGCCATTCCAGAAGGCTGTCCAGCCCTTGGCCTGTAGGTGCCCTCCGTGCATCTCCCCAGCTCAGAAAGATTCCCTGGAAAGAAAACTTCCAAACTAGAGCCTACAACAACTCCACTGGCCAGTCAGGGCCAGGAGAGGGGAAAGGAAGGGAGCCTTTGAAGATACACATCCATTCTGACAAAGGCCGCCCTTCCCCTGCCTCTCAAGGGTTGCCCTCTCATAGACTCATGTGTCCTGTCCTTCTCTCTTGCCTCCCTCTTTGTCCAGTTGCCCCTTCTTTTTCCCCTTCTTGCATGCCTGGTTCTGGCCCTGCACTTGCCCTGGCTCCAGCCGTCACCCTCACTTTATCCTCCTCATCTGCTTCTCCTCAGAATCTCCTCTGTGGCCCAAGGAAAACCTAGACCCTGTCGTGGTCCAAGAAGGTGCTCCCTTGACGCTCCAGTGTAACCCCCCGCCCGGACTTCCATCTCCAGTCATCTTCTGGATGAGCAGCTGTGAGTCTTGGGCACCTGGTGTTTCTATTTCAATCTTAGGGAGTGGGACAGGTGTGTTAAATGGAGGGGGATGGCTTGCCCAAGCCAGAAGAACTTGACTCCAGAAGCAGGTGCAAAGTAACCACAGGACAGAGAACACAGGCTCTGTGGCAGAGGCTGTTTGGGCTCTTTCCAGCCAGACTGCTGTTAACTGTGTGATCTAGAGCAGGGGTCCCCAACCTCTGGGCCATGGATCGGTATTGGTTCAAGCCCTATTAGGAACCTGGCTGCACAGAAGGAGGTGAGTGGTGGGCAAGCAGAGTTCCATTTTCTGTCAGATCAGCCGCGGCATTAGGTTCTCATAGGTGCGCAAACCCTATTGTGAACTGTGCATGCAAGGGATCTAGGTTGTGCGCTCCTTATATAGAACCTAAGATCCCCCACCCCTCACCATCTGTGGAACAACTGTCTTCCACAAAACCGTTCCCTGATGCCAAAAAGGTTGGGGACCACTGATCTAGAGCAAGTTATTTAACCAGTCCACTGTGGGAAAGTTGGCATCATTAGCCTTGTGCTTTAAGAAATGATGGCTTAAAAATCAATTTGTGGGAATAAGAGGAGATAGCTATGAGTAGCCAGCCTTAAGTATAGTTTAACAAACCTAACGACCTGGAGATCTGACTTTGGAGTTTACGCCATATGCAGTGCTTGAAAAAATATATAGATAATATAGTCATTACTCCCAGCCACTCCTAGGATGTCATTCATTCTAAAAAGCACACATTTTCTGATACATATACATGATGGAATATTATGCAGCCATAAAGAAGAGGCCTCAGTTTCTTCTTCTGGCTAATAATTATACTTAACTGATAGGATACTTGTAAGGATAAGTGAGTCAATGTGTCCAAGATGCTAACAGGGCTAGACACACAGGAAGTTCTTGGTAACACTTGTGATGATGATAAAGAAAAGCAAGAAAAAGACTGGGCTCGGTGGCTCAGTCTGCAATCCCAGCACTTTGGGAGGCCGAGGCGAGTGGATTGCCTGAGCCCGCAGGTTCGAGACCCACCTAGGTAATCGTCTCTGCAAGAAATCAAAAATTAGCCGGGCATGGTAGCATGTGCCTGTAATTTTAGCTCCTTGGAAGGCTGAGGCAGAAGGATCGCTGGAGCCCAGCAGGGCAAGGCGGCAGTGGCCGGGAGCGTGTCACTGCACTCCAATCTGGGTGATAGAGTGAGACTCCAACTCAAAAAAAAAAAAAAAAGCAAGAAAAAAAGGAATAAGGAAGAAAAGGAGAAACCGTGTTTTTTCTGTAGCTCAATTGAAAGCAGGTGATACCAAGCCTTCTCCTTCAATCTTTAGCCAGTCTGGATTTACTCTGATTTGCTCTTCTTAGTAGGAGGAAGGGTGAATGGGGGGTTGAAACCTTTACTAAAAGAGATGGGGAGATAGGGTGTTGGAGCAGGGGAACAGGGTAGCATCATTCAGGGATTGTTCTGGCTCAATTTTGGACTGAGGCTCAATCTCTCTGGACCTCAGTGTCTTCCCATGTTTTCAATTAAAAAGAGAGGCATTGTAAAGGTAAACAGAGGACTCTCTGTCTTCTTGGCTTCCCTTCCTACTTACCTGTCTGCCACCTCTCTCCCTCCTTCCATCTCCCCTTCCCTGCCTATCCATCCATCTATCAGTCTGGCTAGCTGTCTAGCTGCCTGCCTGTCATCTATCGTTCTGTCCATCCCTGAATTCTTCCCAGCCTGCTTCCAAAAGAGGCTGTCCTGTCAATGAGGCAGCGCTGTGAGTTGTTAGACGGATGGGGATGGCTTTGTGCTCATTCACTGTTTTTCTCTTCCCTCATCACAGTGTACTTGTGTGGGGATGGCTGCCGGGCCATGGTGTGGCTTGGTTTATTAGTTCACAGTTCAGACTCACCTCTCTCATCCCCTACACCACATTCATCACCAGATTGTATCTACACTACCTCCCAGGCAGGTCTCAGACCCTCTTCTTCTTTCTATCCTCACGGGCATCTCCCCAGCCCAGGCCACCATCAGCTTTTCCCTGGGTTACAGCAGTTATCCATAACAGGCCTCCCAGTCTTTCCAAAAACATGAATCACATAGCTCTGTTCGTCTGCTTACAGCATCTCATTGGCTTCTCCTTCACCTCAAAAATGATCCAGACCCTTTTCCCTGGCACACAGTCCCCTTCCTGATCTGTCCCTCTGCCTCTCCAGCACTTCTCCCACCCCTGGAGCCCTGAATGACTGTGTGCTCTTAGCCTTTAGCACACACTCTCCACTCTTTCTGCTGTTTGGAAACCTCCTAGCTACTCTGTCTTTTCTGCCTGGTACAATGGTTGATGGTTACGTTGAAGATATGCAACCTTCAAGGCTCAGCTTAAGACCCCCTGGGATGCATTGGGTCCTTTTCTGCAGTTTATCTCCTTCTTCCCTGATGCGTTCTGCTCACCACACTGCATTGCAATTGCTTTTTTTATCTGATGTCTCTTCTACTAGACTGGGAGTTCTCTGAGGGCAGAAATTGTCTTTCTTGTTCATGTCTCTTCCACCAGCACCTAGCACAGTGCCTGACACGTAATAAACCTACAGTAAATCCTTAAGGAATGATTTGAGAAGCTGCCCAGCCCACTGTGGGAAAGTTGGCATCATTAGCCTTGTGCTTTAAGAAATGGTGACTTAAAAATCAATTTGTGGGGATAAGAGGAGATAGCTATGAGCAGCCAGCCTTAAGTATAGTTTAATAAACCTAACAACCTGGAGATCTGGTCTTTTGAGTTTACACCATATGCAGTGCTTGAAAAAATATATAGATGATATATTCATTACTCCCAGCCACTCCTAAAATGTCATTCATTCTAAAAAGCACACATTTTCTGGTACATATGCATGATAGATTATTATACAGCTATAAAGAAGGACAAAATTATGAACTTCACATAACTTGAATGGACTTAGAGTCTATAATACTGAGTGATCTATCACAGAAACAAAGAACTGAGTACCACATATTCTCACTCATAAGTGGACCTTGAACAATTATCATAATACTGTAAGAAAGGGACTGGCAATAGTGGGAAACTGCCAGGGGAGGTAGGGGGTGGAATTGACAGTAGCAGGAAACTGCCAGGGCCCACACCTCATCAACAAAGAGTACCTGCATAATGAACATTTGTATACCTATCCCTGAATTGTACCCCACATCTTTAAAATAAATTTTTTTAAAAAGCACACATTTTTATATTTTGACATCTCTAGAATTGGAAAATCTTTTAAAATTGATGGTGTACATCATTGATATACTTCTTACATTTATAACCAGTAGTGCCTTTTTCTTAGGAATAAAAACCAAGATTTCTTTTTGATGGTTACGTTTTGATCAAATTCAGTAAGTTCAATTTCATTTAATTCAGAAAACTGCCTCCTATGTGCCAGGTCCTAAGCTGGGTACCAGGGCCTAAAGGTGAATAAATCCTTAAGAATTTGATTCCTACTTTGGGGAGCATCTGAAGGCTTGTGTTTCTCCCCTCTGGCCTCAGGAACTAAGATCTTTTGTGGCATGAACAAGAGATGGAATCTAAAATCCTGCCCTCCCCTCAATGCCTTTGCAACCCAGGACATGTTAAATCCTCTGCTTTGTTTTCTGTAAAATGGGAATAAGCCATACTTCAGAGTTAAGAGGATTAGAATAAATAATGTCAAGCTCCTGGTCCCCATCTAGCCCTCTGTAAGTGCTCATGGTGATTATTGCCACTGTTACCATGACTACTAACCTGCTACTGTACCTCTGCTTCCTTATAGCCATGGAGCCCATCACCCAAGACAAACGTGTCTCCCAGGGCCATAATGGAGACCTGTATTTCTCCAACGTGATGCTACAGGACATGCAGACTGACTACAGCTGCAATGCCCGCTTCCACTTCACCCACACCATCCAGCAGAAGAATCCCTTCACCCTCAAGGTCCTTACCAGTAAGTGCAGACCCCTGTCCAGGCTGGGGGCCAAGGGAAGGAAGCCCACTGAGCCCAAGCAGCCCTGGGTACTTGAGTCTGGGGGGACAAACTTTGGTAGGAATCAGAGTCACCTTGAACTTGGCCAACACCCCAGGCCCAGCACCATAGTCCCTTGACAGTCCTGAGCCCCTTTGTTCTTTCTTAGCCCTCCAGGTGATTCACATACATACCAGAGTTTGCGTTGGATGGGCATCTGGCATCCTTCCCAGGACACAGCTTGATTATTTCTTTTATAGCTGGTCTTTGCTTGGTTATCTTTATTTCTAGAAGAAGACCATATATAAAATATCAAAACTAGTGGATACACCAAAACAAACTATTTCATTCTGTAATGTGTATATGCTGAACCATATGGGATCACCATGTTTGTGAGTTGCAGACTTATGTTTTAGTTTTATTTGTTTTCCTTTCTACTTCCTGATCCCGTTTGGCTGGTACAAAAGCAAATCAGCATTTCCTGACCCATCATAGCGTTGGTGGCTCTCCACAGAGGAGAGAAGCTTAGTCAGGAACACATTTCTTGGCGAGGAGAAGCCAGCCTGGAGATTTTGCTGCAAAGTCCACAGCCCACTCAGGACTTTGCAAGTTGTCTATATTGGTATACACCATGGCTTTGTAACATGTCTTCCATAGAGGAGGCCCAAAAAAGGGACCTTAGTCTGTCTGACTCGCTCTGTGGGTATTCTCAATGCTGGGGATGGTGAGGATTGTGGGGGCGGCCAGGCAAAGAAGGTACTAGCAGTTTCCACGGATTGGGTGCTGGCAGTTTCTACACGTCAGAGAAGAGGCTGACCCCTAGCTTCCGGGGTTTCCATGGAGGTGGCTTGCGATGACCCCTGGGTGGGTGTGGGTCAGGAGAGTCTTGGTAAACTCATTCCTCTCTCAGGACAAGGGGGGCTGACTCTTTAGTATTCTCCTTTCTCCTCAATCCCTGCTGATGTTTGAGGCAGGTGGTCCTGAGAAGGGACACGGCCTCGCCCTCCATTTCCAAGATGGCATACAGGTGGGTCAGAAGGAAGCAGCTTCCTTGTTTTGTTCCCCTTCCCATGTTTTTTTTTTCCTTTAGTCTTCATTTTCTCTCTTTTTCACTTCCTACTGCCTATTTCCCCTCCTTCTTTCTTTCTTTCTTCTCTTCCCTCTATCTTTCTTTTCTTGAGCTCCATCCTGCTCTCCTCTCATTGTCTTCCTCCTGCCTCTGCAGTGTCCTCACACACTGTTCTGAGTTGTTGAACCGCCCATAAGGTGACAGACAACAGGATTGCTGAAACCTGCAACAAGCCCTGCATGTTCCTGGCAGGGTGGCCTGGCCTCTCTTCCTGCTGCCCCCTCTCTGGCTTTCTTATTCCTGATTCAGGCCCAGGGAGACCCCCGGGGAGGAGTCTGCGATGTCTCCTCAGTGCACGTCGGGGTGACCATCTGCCAGCTGGCTGAGCTGAGGAGGACAGTGTGGTCTGCCCAGGACCTCAGCATGGCCCAGCAGCCAGGACAGGGCTGGCAGCCTTGGCAGTGGGAGGAGCAGGGATATCAAGAGCAAGATGCTCACTGAGCTGACCCTGGGTCGCCTGCAGTATCATCGCTGGGCCCCCTCTCTTTTTGCACAAGCAATGTTGGATGTCAGCCTACTGCTCTTGGGACTGAGTTAGGTGACCTTCTGCCGTCCTGGGCGTAGGCCACCACTGTCACGTGCAGTGGAGCAGGGGCTGGGAGATCAAGGTGGCAAAGTCTTCCTCTGCAGAGTTAAGCAATTCGAGATTTCAACAACATTTAGAAGTTGGGCTTTCCAGAAACGTTCTTTTCTCTGCAAAAGGATATAAGAAATGTTTGCTTGTGCTTCATTTCTGGGTCTCCTATCCCTTCGAATGACAAGAAGCCATCCAGGTAATTGGAACAGAACCCTGTCAGCTTCCTGGAGTTCTCCCAGAGGCAGCTTTGGCTGGGAGCAAGTTCTGGGCATCCGAGCCAGCCCAGAATTGGGTACAGTTGCTTAAAATAGCACAGTTGTGCTCTCGCTACTTTCCTGTCTGGAAAGGACACGGGCTTCCTCTTGTACCTTCAGAACCAGGTCTGGGATGGGAAGCAAAGCAGTCAGGTTGGGGCAGCTTCATAGGTCCTGCTGTCACCAGGGCTCCTGTAATAGTTTGCCCACTTGAGAAGAAATAGATCTCATCACATCCAGTTTTCATCACCTGCATTAAGAAGGGGACAGGGTATATAATGCAAAAGACTGGGTAATCGGAAATCATTTTTAAATCTGTTTGGGGATGCAGTGGAGTCAGCTAGCAAAGATGTCCCTGCCCACTTTGCTCACTGACAGGTGCCAGGTCCCTTCTGGTGCCTTCTGCACAATAAGAGACAACTGTGGTGAGAGAGGAGGGCTCTCCCTGGGGCAGACAGCAAAGTACTACCCCTGCTTCCTTCTACTTCTGAGTGACATTCTTAGAGGAGTCAAAAAGCCTCCCTGAATTTCTCATCTGTGCTCCAGAATCCACAAACTATGAGGTCAGTTCTGAGTATGAGTCACTTCTCTGGAGAGAGAGAGGTTACATTTCACCTGCTGGCATAGGGGCATGAAAGAAAGGCCTGTCATCTGTGTGTGCCATTGTCCTCCCCCAGGACAGGAGCAGAATGTTGCCTCCCAAGCCCAGTCGCCACCCCCACCTATCCCTGAGCCCCCCGCCTCTTCGTAACAGTTCCCGCCTGTAGCTCTAGATGTACCCAAGCCAACTTCCCAAACAGGCTAAGTCTTTTATGACAAACCCTGTCTTAAGAGAGAGTTCTGAATAATGAAAATCTTCCTACCAGGTGGTGAGCAGATATGGGATGCAATGCAATGCCAACCCCAGAAAAGAACTCCCATACCTCTTGCAATTAGTTGTAAGGGGGCAAATATGCAAATGTTTTGGCAGAGCACCCGTCTTCCCTCAGGCGGTTGGACTGCCTTCTGGGCTTCTCGGGGCTGTCTGCTTAGCTTCCAGTCAGCTGTGCCCCACCCCCTTTTGGTACTGTCAAAACTTGAACCCAGTCACTGGAAGGGGTCCATGGTAGAAAGTGAAAAGCTACTTAAGGACATTGGTGTGATTCTGTGGCCCACTCCAAAGTGTCTTTCTCACTAAAGAGCCAATAAAGGGTTTATTTTATCTGCCATTGTAGCTGAGGTCACTGCTCTTGCTCCTGAAGTAATGTCTTCATCTCTAGGGTAGCCAGCAGGCCTTTTCCAGTCCAAAGTGTAGAACTCAACAGCTCATACTCTCTCTCCTGTCCCAAGACCCTTTCTAAATTCTTAAACTTGAACCTCAGCCAAGCTCTCCCTGCCTTATCGGACTACTCCCATCCTCCTCACAGGTGGGCTTTCCACCAACAGAGACATCTCAAAGACCACAGTGGCACACCTCCTGGTCTGATTCGGGGAGGTGTTTGTTGCTGGGCACTGCCTGGGGCCCTCTGTCCCACTCTCTCTATCGGTGACCTGCTTTTCCTTCCATTTACCTCCTGCCCCCTGCAGCTTAGCTTCTGCCCAGGGTAGGACTTTGCTCTTCCCGGGGCTCACTAACACTTCTTTCTCTTTAGCTGCCCCAGAGCTGGCCTGACCCAGAGTCCTGGGAACTGAGGACTTTGCTGAGAAGCAGTTGTTCAAAGACGGCTACAGGAGACCACTAATCCTTATTTGTTCGAGCACA
The DNA here is from genome assembly GCA_027257055.1 of Cephalopachus bancanus. Taxonomy (NCBI): domain Eukaryota; kingdom Metazoa; phylum Chordata; class Mammalia; order Primates; family Tarsiidae; genus Cephalopachus; species Cephalopachus bancanus. The sequence continues at coordinate 142,007 of JAPVLO010000569.1, read as the reverse complement.
TAGTAGGACCAAGCAGTTAAAGTTCGAGCCTAATTTCTTTAATTTAAAAAGAAACTTATTTGATTATTGCCTTCTTTTACAGGATTTAACCTTTTCTTCCCTTGTGTGGGCTGTTTTGTGTTGCTTGTTTTTCCCCAAGCATATTTGCTTTCCATACACACCATGTCTTGCCTTTGCAAAAGGCCTCTGGTGCGCTCCTCGGTTGTTTTTGTGGCTTTGCATTTCTGTTTATTCTCTCCTTGTTTATGCCTCATGACTTCTCCGTGGCCTCCTGTTTGCTCACCCTCTTTTGTTTATTGCAGACCACCCCTATAATGACTCGTCCTTAAGAAACCACCCTGACATGTACAGTGGTGAGTCGCGGCGGTAACCTTGGGAGTAACTTTGCCTGTGCTAACCCGTTTGCCTAACTTGACTGACACCATGTTGTTAACTCCTGCTGGGTGGCAGGTCAGACAGCTGACCCGGCTAGGGTGCCAAGGTGACACTTCCAGAAGACTGCCCGCCAGGGGAAGGTGGCCAGTGTGTGTGGGGTCTCAAGGTAACCCACCTGGTGGTTCAGTCTTCTCTAACCGGCAAGCCTCAAGCTGCTGAATTCTCGACAAGTACTTCAAATCGGGGAAGGACTTCAGAGGGCTTCTTGAAAAGCAGCAGCTTCTACTGAAAAGTAGAAACTTAGAAATCAGTGGTGGATGGATAGAGAAAATCTGAGAATATGTGTGTTCCCACATGAGGAGGAAACAGGAAGTCTAGTGCCTGCTGGTGATTTAAAGAACACAGAAAGCTTCTTCGTGTGTGTCTAGCTAACTTAAGTTTCTGGATAAGAATTGCCTGCCTTGTAGTGGAGCCTTAGTTCTGGGAAATAGGAGTCAGAGTGCAGCTGTGGGTTCTCTTTCCAGGTAAAGATAAACGAAGATAGGCCATCTACAGTGTCCCCTCCCTGTGCTGCTTCTCTCCTCTGGTGCTACATGCACATTCAGTGCCCACCAGTCCACACTTGCAAGACGTGGAATAATTAATTACAACAAGGCATAACTCTAACTCATTCCACAACTGGTTGCTTAGTCTGATTAATAGGGTAATTGACTGTTTCCACACCTGAGTTACTCCTCACCATGGCTCAAGAATGTCTTATTTTTCTTTGAGCAGCCAGGAGTTATCATTTGCTGGCTCCGAGAGGCAGCTGGCCCCCATCATTAGTTATGCCTCAGAAGCTGAGGCTGTGGGTCCCCAAGGGGGTCATTGTGGACTGAAATAGATAGGAAGTGTCTGTACTGTGATGTGCTAATATAAACAATGATCGGTGACTGGAGTGGGGGATGGGCAGGAGCCAGGGAGAGAGGCAAAGCCTCTAACTTGGCACCAAGCAGCTAGAACCACACTGAGATTCCACCAAAGAGATTTACTGCCCTGGGAAGCAAGGGACCTTACTTGAATTCTGGGCATTGTTTGTTTTCAAGATAATGGGACCAACTACTGTTATGTCAAGAGCACCAGAACGATGATATGGAATGTGCCGTTTTCTAAATTGGATGCCAAGTAATCTATTATAGGAAGTATTCTGAAAGCTGGAGTGTATCAGAGCCAGAAGGTCCCCTAGAGACCATCTGGTCTAAGCTCCTCACTTTATATAAGATAAGCCATGCAAGGGAACGTGAACATGGAATTGTTTTATCAATGAAATAAGTTTGAGTGATTCTAGCCACTTAAACCAGTTTGTGACTGGCGATCAATAGTATTACAAGAGAATGAATGGGAGTTATGAGAACCAAACAGGACTATGAAACAAGCAAAGCTTACAAGAGCTCACATGCAGATTGACCCCTTGTCCCCTATCCAAGGTAGGATGGGGCTGACCCAAGTATGAAGCTGCTATAAAGTACAAAACACACTTTGAATAAAGGATGGCTAGGCTGATGCTTCTGGCAAGAAATAGAAAGTGAAAAGGAAGGAGGGAGGATGACTTCCTTCCTAAATGCAGGGAGCTGGGTAGAGACACCATCAGTGAAAACTGCTCAGTGCTTTGCTCTGCTTGGCACTGAGATATGTCATGTCTCTTTTGTAGCGAATTTTTTTTTCTGGTGATTTCTAGAGTGGGTTGGTATCCTCTGATCAAATGCCAGATGCCCTCTGACCTGCTGAGTGGCAGGGGAAGCTGGTCTGAGAGTGTCACTTGCCACTTGGGATTTACCCAGGCAAGGAGACCAAGTAGTTAAGAGTGTGCTGTCTGAGGTAGACTGCCTTGAATTAAATTCAGGGTCCAGGACATATCACGGAGTGATGTTCAAGTTATTTAGTGTCTCAGAACTTCAATTTTCTCATCTACCAAGTGGGTGTATTATCTGCCTCATAAGATTGTTGAGGAGAGTAAACAGGATAATGTGCATATGATTCCTATATAGTGTTAGACACATTATTAATGCTTAATAAATGTTGCTCATTATTGGCTTTAAAGGGAATGGTTTAGTGTTGACTGAATTATGGATAATTCTTCTGTGCTTTGGAAACTAAGAGGGACACAGAGAACCTGAAGAAAAGCCAAGGGGAAAAAGGCACGTGCAATTACAGGAAGAGAGTTTCATGCAGGGAGAAATTTTGGGGCAGACTCGATATATAAATGCTGTTCAGATCCTCAGCTATACTGATAACTGGGTAAGGTAAAAAGCTTCAACTACTGCATAAGGGATTTGGGCTAGCCTTATAGAAAAAATTTCCTGTCAGTGAAAGCTGTCAAATGTTAATAGACAAAGTCTTTCTCATCTTCTGGGGTTATTTGATCAGCCATTCCTAAAGCCAGAGAGGTGGATGAAATGCCAAAAATCCAGCCCCATGAGTCTCTGGTTCTCAGTTCTGAGAACTGAAAGCAGCAAAGTGGTCTGGATGTAGGATCCAGCTGCCCCTAAAGGCTGTTTTTGGCAAAGGTCTTCAGAAACATTGAACTCACTGAACTCTCTTGTCCTGCAAACACACAGCACTTGACAGAGGAAAGCAACTGAGGTTAGCAGCAATCATGACATTCCCTCCAGCAGGAGATGAGCAAGAGGCATTTTTTTAATTGAACCTTTAAAGCCAATGTGGTTGAGGCAGTGTCATCTTCTGATGTCTCCTAGATGACCATGTTCCCCTGGAAACCCATGAACCCACTCTGAGCTGCAGCTTATGAGAGCAGGAGAAGATTTACTGTACTTTGGGCAAGAAGTCAGATGGGCCTAGGTAGGAAGCTCTTCCTGAATCCATGCAGATGTGAGCTTCAGCATCTGGATCCTGAGTTTGATCAGGTATTAGGTCAGATCCCACCCTGAATATCAGGGAAAACAACAGAAATATCATCAGAGTAGACAGTGTCACCAGGGATTCCCGCCTCTATGACATCCAAGGAGAGATGGCCATCTTCCACCATTTAGGGCTTCGTATAATAAATCACCTTTGCCTGAGGCTTTCTTCCTGTATATGCTTCTCCAGGGAAGGAAATTAGGAATCCTCCCCTGGGAACAGTGGCTTCCATAGCCACCAGCTGGATAATGCTTCCCAAATTGTTAAATAAATTTCTCCTGCTGCAATTGACCACATTTCTTCATGACCTCCCCTTTGGGGCCATCCTTCTCCTTCCTTAATGACATCATGTGTCCCTCCGACTCTTCTTTAAGTTTTCCATGCCCTTAAGAATCCAGTTGAGACCACCTTTGAAGCAACTTAATTCCCTCTCCAGCTTTCTTTTATCCAGCTTGGTTCTGAGTTTATTTAATAACCACTGAAAAGAGATGGAATCTTAGCTGAGACAATGAAAATAGTACAACGTAATGGAAGAGTTTCACCAGAGCACCTCACCAGAACAGAAATATCTTTCTTCTTTACCTCTCTTGCCCTTGGATTTTCTTTGGTTTGAGTAAAAGAGATACTCCCAAAGCTGCCTTTCAGAAGTAGAATCGGGTGTAGTGTCCATCTCTAGACAGAAAGACAATATAGCCTGGGTATGGAACATAAGTTTTTGGTACAAAATGGTCCAGAGTCCAAAACGTAACTAGCTCTTGACCTGGAGCAAATCTGTTGATATCACTGAACCTCAGTTTCCTCTACTGAAAATGGGGGTAAAACTCCCCAGATTTGTTGTGAGGATTAAGCATTAGAGGAAGTGGATGGAACTGTCAGCACAGTACATCATACCCATAAGAAACGTTCATCAAGTGGTGGCCCTCGTGCTAGCCCACATCCTACAAATTGCAATAATCTTTCTATAGTCACAGCTGTAGCATGTCAAGGCACCCACAGCAGGACTCTGTGCTAATTTCTCCTCCTTCCCATCCTTATTGCTTTGCTGGTCATGTGTGCTGTGGTGCTGCATGTGGTGGTGTGAATTAATGTTCACAGGGTCACAGATTGGTTTCTGCAGATTTTGTCCCTGCATGGAAGGAGCGTGACGACTGAGCTGGAACCTCTTCCACATAATCACAGGGTTCCCAGCTCTTAAGAGGTTCGCCAACCTGACACCAGAGCCTCCTGCCCTAGAAGCTCCTTTTGCTCATAATGCCCTTGACCTTGTGTTGTCTTGACTGTCTGGGTGATTCCGTGACAGTGGGTGGGAGGAAGCTGCTGGTGGTGTCAGGCTTCCTTGGTAATGGGAGTTGGATACTACAAGAGCTGTAAATGTAGATGGTAACCAATTAACCACATAATGAATTAACCCCTCAGTAGCCACTGTGGTAGATGTGGGTGCTGGCGGGACAGATGAGGACATCTACAGAAAGAAAAATAACACAATGGGTAAAGTGTTGCCTTCTTTTTTGTTCTCCCACTTTAATCCATTCATCCCACCAACATTTATGGAGCACTACTTGTGTTTGGTGTATTGTGCCAGCAGCCTGTTTCCCTCTGTATATGTTTCATCCTTTCAACTCTGACAATAAGATAGAACAGAAGCAAACTCTACAAAGGGCATTTGGCCAATGGCCAAGGGAGATAACCTGGGCACACATAGGACAGGAGCCCCACTGGTCCAGCCAGACCCCAGTGAATCCAGCAAGCTCCTTTAGGAAGCACCAGTTCCACCATGTTCTCACTCTGCCAACGCCAATTAAATCCTGAAGAAATTTGTCTCACCCAGGCATCTCTGAGGCCTCCAAGCTCCTGGCAGCCCTGCCTTCCTTCCGCCTTTCACTTGTCTGGCTGAGTCTAAGACCCACTACACCCACTGGTAGCCTCAGCTTCTATTTTTTATTTTAATCATTCTTGTGTACAGTCATACATATACACCTTTGGTCAGGGGCTACCCTTTCCAGTTTCCCTTTTGCCTTGGGATGCCTGGATGGCAAATCCTTGCCCTTCTCCCTTCTATCTTCCTTGTTTCCATAGAGCTGTACAAAGAGCTCTAGGGGGAGAGGTAAGGCTTGGATAAGATGGAGTCCATTCTGCTGCGGGTGAGCCCAGACTGACATGACCCCTTCCACTGGCCATCCTGAAAATGCCAATTTCTGTGAGCTGCTTGGCCTTTAAAACCTGCGTGAATTTCATTGATTTCAGACCCATGACTGCTGCAGCCTAGTTGAATTATAGATCACCTCCTTCAGCTTGGCGGCCACCTTCCTCTCCTCCCCTCCCCCAGTATCTCCATGCAATTACCATCTTCCTCCCCAGTTCCCTTCCAAAGTCATTAGCAAGTAGGCAGAATGGTCTTGGCCCCAGAGTGGTTTCCTGTCATCTCTGCTCATTAATTCTCTCCATGTCTTTACTAAACCATTAATAACTCTCCCTGCATCTCTGACTGTTTGTGTGGGGCTTTATGGCTCCATTCCAGCTCCTTGTCTTCAGGGTCCCAAAGAGCAGGTTGTCTGTCCTGTGGCCCCGGTACCCGCCTCCTCTGTCTTTCACATCCCTGTCTGGAGGAGAAGGACTGCTGTTGAGCTGGCCTGCCCTGGGGGCCCCAGTAGCCTCCAGGATCCCAACACAAAGTGCTCAGAGAGTAGACCTCTCACTACTCAGACAATCCCTCCCCTGTTCCAGGGAAGAGGAGGTTTCCTGAACTCTGGGGGAAGCTGGGCTCCTCTTAGCAGAGCCTTTCAAAACCTAGAGCTGCTCACATTCATGTGCTGGCAGGGCCGAGGAGCCCTGAGCTTCCTAACACACCTCACTTAATGACACCCAGGTCCTTGGGGTGGTTTCAGCTGGGAGGTCCGGCTAGGGGTATGATGACATTTCTCTCTTGCCTGACAGCGTTGGCCTAGCTGGGTCAGCCCCCTGGAAGGAGGCTCACGGGAGTTCGTTTTATCCTTTTTCAGCCCGAGGAGTTGCAGAAAGAACACCCAGCTTCATGTATCCTCAGGGTACCGCGAGCAGTCAGATGGTGCTTCGTGGCATGGACCTCCTGCTGGAGTGCATTGCCTCTGGGGTGTACGTACAGTGGGCACCTCCCCTTCTAGACACCCTCCAGGAGAATGGGATGGGAGTTTGTCTGTGCCCTGTTTTTGCCACGTTTGGGTGCACACCAGTAGTACAGAAAAAAGAGAAGCAAGCAACCCCTAGAGAGCGGGATATTACAAACCATAGTCATCTCCATCCTTCTCTGGACATCTCTGCTTTGGGTCGTGAGAAAAGGAGGTGGTTAGGTATCCTGTATGTGCGTTGGAATCTCTTGGGGCCTTAACTAAGTCCCTCAGGCTCTCTGACTGAGCAAACACCTCTATCTAGGAAAGATCAGATTTTAGAGGACAAGTATCCTCCTGGACCCAAGTTCCCTTTTAGGGCCCCTGGGTATCCCAGGCTCTACAGAAGAAGAGGAGGGCCACATTTAGCACTAAGTTCTTTGTTTCCTGCTTGGTGCTTCTCCTAGCCCAACACCAGACATCGCATGGTACAAGAAAGGGGGAGACCTCCCATCTGACAAGGCCAAGTTTGAGAACTTTAACAAGGCTCTACGTATCACCAATGTCTCTGAGGAAGACTCTGGGGAGTATTTCTGCTTGGCCTCCAACAAGATGGGCAGCATCCGGCACACGATCTCGGTGAGAGTAAAGGGTACGTTGTGTGTATTTCTCATTATGATTATTTTGCCAACCCCAAACACCATGACCACCCTTCCCTCTGAGGATGGTTGAGGGGCAGGGTGAGTGGAGGAAGCTTCCAACACTGGGTAGTGGCAAAAAGGATCTGCCGCGGATGGAGGTGCCCCCTGAATCCTGGATGTGAGAGTGTGTGTACATGCACATGCATGGTGTGGGGGGGGCAGTTAAGGGAAGGAGATGCACCCTGATCATCACCCAATCTCCTTGTGCTGGAGCTCCCTCAACAGGTGAATTTTCCTTCATGGCCCACGGATCATACCCAGAGCCTTTATATTTTTCATTTTGCATTCCTGTTTGTAATGTGTTGTCTTAGCCCTGTGCTGTCTGTGTACATGTGCATGGTGCTGTGCTTTTTAAAAATGAAGAGTCATGGTGACCAAAATTATTTTTTAAGGCACTTTCCTCCCCCGAAAGCAGGGGTGGCCCATCTGAGAGATTGCAGGCAATAGAGCCACATCTTTATGAGTCCCAGCCACGTGTGGCAGGCTGTGCCAATCACTTCTCAGTCTAGGGCTGCATGAATGATCAGGTGGATGAGGTCTGGGCTCAGAGTACAGGGATTTTCTTAGCACACAGTTGATTGATCTCATGACCTTGGTTTCTGCACCATGCACAAAGTAGGGGCTTCTTAGCTTTTGGGAGGAAATCAAGATCTTTGACAATCTGACCTGAAAGGCCGTCTTCTCAGAAAAAAATCCATGTTTTCACAAAATTGTCCAAACAATTGAAAGGAGAGGCCAGCTAAGAACTGTTCTAATCAAGGTTCAGGCCTTTCCTAAAGGATCTGATCATGCAACAAGAATCCAGAGGGACCAACCCAGTGCCCATGTTACCACCTTCTCTGCAGTGGGGCCCTTGGGTGCACATCAGAAGCACCTGTGACCTCTAAAAGCGTTGGCCACCCAGCCTTCCTTAGGATTCTGATTCTGTGAATCTGAGACAGGCCCTAGCATCTCTGTTTTTAAAAAGCTCTGCAGGGGATTCCAACGAGCAGCCCCAGTTTAAAACTATTGTTCTGTGAACTCAAAATAGACGAGCGGGCATCTGGGGCAGGTGGGGGAGGGTCTAGTGCTGTACCTGGGCTCCTGCTGCCCTAGAGGGAGACCATGTGGTTTCTTCTGCCTTCCCTCTGCTGTCTGACACCCTTGCCTGTGCCTGTACTTGTTTTCCAGCTGCTCCCTACTGGCTGGACGAACCCAAGAACCTTATCCTGGCTCCTGGCGAGGATGGGAGACTGGTGTGTCGAGCCAATGGGAACCCCAAACCCACTGTCCAATGGATGGTGAATGGGGAACCTTTGCAGTGTAAGTAACGAACTGCCGTCCCACCTGTATCTCCTTCCTCTCCTGTCGAAGGCTCCAGATCCCCATCATTGTGGCCAGCGCTGGTTGCACTAGGAGTGAAGGGAGAGAGTAGCCCATCGGCAGCAGCTTCTCTGCAGCCCATCTCTGTGGACATCTCGAGAGGCAGAAAACCCACCTCACCTTTGTGTGAGAGAATGGGAGCCCAGAGCCCTGTGGTTCTGCTGCCATGGTTAGAGCAATTCTGCTCCTGTGAGGTTTTCTCAAATCTCTGCTTTCTTCCCCTTAACAACTATAGAGCCTAATTCAGGGTCTGGGGACTGTGACTGCATCTCTGAGGGTTTGGGCTCTGAGTGATGGCTGGAACTTGGAAGGAAGAGGAGAGTTCAGTCACCCGATATTGTTGGTTACCCAAGTCTCATTCTCCACTGAGGGCAAAAGAAGAAGCACAGTTATCCAGTACTGTGCAAGATTATGGTTGGATATGAGAAAGAACTTCCTATTGACAGCAGATGCACAGGTGCAGTTTATTGAGCATACATAGACTTTGGAAAATTTAGCCCTGCCCAGACTGATGGAGTGGAAGTAGGTGACTCCTAGGCCCCTTCCAGCTAGTGGTCTCGGTCAGGTTTTCACACCATAGTCTCTGCAGTTGCATTTACTTTTTTAAATGTCCGATCATTGCTTCCTCTAAGAGGTCAGAGGAAATGCAAACAACAGGGTGAAAATGAGGCAAAAAAAACAGATGGAGAGAACTCAGAATCTAAGTCAATCTGCAGCTGGTAGAAGCCAGGTGGAGAGGGGAGACAGACAGGAGAGAGTGAGACTATACCTTTTTAGACACTTATGATGTGCCAGGTACTGTGCTAAGTGCTGCACTCCTATTATCACTTTGATCTCAAACATTTAGGATAAGAAAATAAGGCTGTCATCGATGCAGTGACTTGCCCAAGATCACATGGCTAGAAAGTCATCAAGCTCTGGGCTGCTGTGAGTCTGCAGCACACCGACACCAGCTAGTACTGAACCTAGTTATCCCCAGGAAATAATATCTCCCGACTACAAGTGGAAACATGGACACTGCCTGCCCACTGTAGTTATCTCTGTCCTAATGACACTTTGGGGACAGACTTCTTAGCACCATTAAATAAATGCCAGCTCAGGACTTGCAGCTGAGCCTTGGCCCTGGAAAGGTTACCCATCACTCTCCCCAGGGAACAGTAAGGGGAGTGACTGGAAGGAAAGCTGCTTCCATGAGAATTGCCAGACAAGTTGCTGGCAATGCCTTCCTTGGCGCCTTTTTGCTGAGTGGGGACCCGGCGGTGGATGATAAGGATGCTGACCTTGTCTTCATTTAACTTCTTCTGCTGATTCCCCAGTTCTGGGCTCAGACGCGCTATCTGTGGAGTGGCGCCCGCAGGGCTAGACTTCTGCACCCTCCACCGACTTCCCTTTTAAACCCTGAATGAGTTCATGAACTCTGTGAGCTAAGTCATCTGCTTCCTAGTTCAGAAATCTTATCAAAGAAAGCCACCTTATAGTGGTTCAAGTTGAGAAAAGTAGTTTCTTTACACTTCTGGAAATTTTGTATTTTTGCAGCTCATCATTCTTCTATCTTAGCCTTCCTTAGAGTAGGGAAAAGATGGGATTCTTCCCCATTTTACAGATGAAAGAAATGAGACCCAGAAAGATGTACTGATGTGCTCCAGATCCCAGAGTGATGTGCGGAGAGAACCAAGACCCATCAGCCGCCCCCCAGCCTCTGTTCTCTGCATCCCAAGCCAGTAGTCCTGGGAGAACAGTGGGAGGGAATGTCCTCTCTCAGCTTAAGTCACATTCCTTGGGGAGCTTTGGCAAGCAGAGGGATTCTGAGTTCTCAACAGGCGCTGGCATATGGGTTTAACTTTGTGAATGTTTGGAGTATGCTCTGGGAAGGTGCTAGGTCCTGTTTATTTGCATATTGCTTTAGCCTTTTCAAAACACATTTAAGTATATGTATTGTATTAAAATGATAACAGTAATAGTATGTGCTAGACTACTTCTGCTAGTCACTTTGTACACGCATAAAGTGTCAGGTCATCTTCATAAAATCACATGAGATGATGTTATTCCCATTCTGTAGGTAAGGAACCCGAAGCTCACAGGGGTTGAATGATGATGGAATTCAAACTCCTTTCTGTTTAAAAAGCTTATGCTCTCAGTCACACCGCCCAGCTATTATGTAGGTTGAGCAGAAATTCATAATCCCATATTCTAGATTAGACTAGAAACAAATTCCAGCATGTTCGATGAAGGGCCCAAGGTCACACAGCTGGGCAGTGGTAAGACCAGAAACCAGGTCATCTGGGACCACCCGGTGCTTTCCACAGCACCCCGGTTGTCCTCAGGACCCTGGCCAGAGCCCCAAATGCCCTCTACCTTGCCCTCCCCCTCTCTCACAAGGAGTGTCTCTTATCTGTAGCGGCACCACCCAACCCAAACCGTGAGGTGGCCGGCGACACGATCATCTTCCGGGACACCCAGATCAGCAGCAGGGCCGTGTACCAGTGCAACACCTCCAACGAGCACGGCTACCTACTGGCCAACGCCTTCGTCAGCGTGCTAGGTGAGTCCACCCTGCACTGCTGGTTCCTCCTTCACCTTCCTCCAGTGGAGTCACCCTGGGACTTGGCTATGTCATGGATATACTTTATTCTCCAGAGATTAGCCAGGCTGGGTGAGGCAAGAGGATGGTGGGATACTGAAGATCTGTGGGAAGGATGGGGGACTTAAAACCCATAGAGCTGGATGAGCAGACAGAGTCGGTTCCCCCAGAGTCAGTTCCACCAGGGAAGTCCATCTTAGCCCCCTCCCTCCTCTGATGAGAAGGACTGGGTCTGTCTCATCTCTTTGACATATCCATGTCAAGGATCTGAGCATGTTTGCTGCCTGCCTTGAGCAGGAAGAAGGCAGTGGGAGACAGAGGCTAGGAGATGCCTTGGGCCTGTGTAGGGGCAGCTGTAGAACCTGCCGGTTAATTGCGGGAAGCCCTTTGCAAAAGCTGGATTGGATGTAGGCCAGGTTGAAGGGAGATGGATAAACGTCCTCCTTCCTTCCCTAATCCTGAGAGGCTTCTTGAAGGAGGAAAGTTGGTGCTTGGAAAGCTGCTGTAGGGAGAAGGTGTGTGGAGGTAAGATCAAGGGGGACGAGACGGGAGAGTTAGACTCCACACCCAAGATCGGTTCTCTGGGAATTTCAGATGTGCCGCCTCGGATGCTGTCTCCCCGGAACCAGCTCATTAGGGTGATTCTTTACAACCGGACACGGCTGGACTGCCCATTCTTTGGATCTCCCATTCCCACGCTCCGATGGTAAGTTCCAGGAGACCACTCTATCCCCAGTATGGATCATCTGTCCCCCCCTTTCTTGTTCCCATCTGGCCCATTGTAGATACTCAGGAAGGCCCGGGAAGACTAAAGGTTCAAAGCTGGGTGGAACTTGATAGATTATCTGGGTCAACCCCTTATAGCAGTGGTCCCCAACCTGTTTGGCATCAGGGACCAGTTTCATGGAAGACAATTTTCCACAGATGGGGGTTGGGGGGGATCATCAGGCATTAGATTCTCATAAGCAGGCCTAGATTCCTCGCATGCACACTTCACAATAGGGTTCCTGCTCCTTTGAGAATCTAATGCTACCACTGATCTGACAGAAGGTGGAGCTCTGTTTGTCCACCCTGCTGTTCACCTCCCGCTGTGCGGCCTAGGTTCCTAACAAGCCACGGATCGGTACCAGTCCGTGGTCTGGGAGTTGAAGGACCCCTGCCTTATAGTACAGAGGAGGAAACCAAGGCCCAGAGGTGGGCAGAGGCTTGCGAGAGACACCTAGTGGTTGGAGGTGGAACCTACAAGGTTCAGTGCTCCAGACTCCTTGCACCGGCTCCTTTGGCTGCCCAGTCTCTCCTGATGGGTTGCTGCCCCCATGCCCCTGGACCGGCCCTTTCTCAGTATGCTGTGTGTTCTGCTGCTCTGTTGTGAGGTTTAAGAATGGGCAAGGAAGCAACCTGGATGGTGGCAACTACCATGTTTATGAGAATGGCAGTCTGGAGATTAAGATGGTCCGCAAAGAGGACCAAGGCATCTACACCTGTGTCGCCACCAACATTCTGGGCAAAGCTGAAAACCAAGTACGCCTGGAGGTCAAAGGTAAAGGAGAGGGTTCACAGGTAGGAGTTTGGAGGGAGGCAAGGGAGCCATCTTGCAGTTGCTCGTGTGTGATACAGACTTGGAAATGCACCCCACCTGATGTTTAATCCTGGGTGACCTCTTTGGGGTGTGTTTGCGTGTCCCTCCCACTGGCCCAGGTGCTGGGAACACTGAGTCAGTTTATCATCAGCTTGGTCCAAAGGGAATTAGGGAAGGGAAACCTGCTACCCACACCAACTCCCCGCCACCACCCCTGAAGCTACATGGAGTATTCCAGAGCCAGAGAGAAAGTATTCGGGGGATTATTCACTCTTGGGGATCGCCCACCTGGAACTTCCCTCCATTCATGCAACTGCACACTGTGCTGCTTTCTGTGGTTGGCCCAAGGCCAGGAGGTCAGACGTGTCCCACCGTGCGGCCGCTTGGGGGTGCTGGGCAGAGAGTGGGTCAATGACGGCTTTCCTGGGTTTCTCCACAGACCCCACCAGGATCTACCGGATGCCTGAGGACCAGGTCGCCAGAAGGGGCACCACGGTGCAGCTGGAGTGTCGAGTGAAGCATGACGCCTCCCTGAAACTCACTGTCTCCTGGCTGAAGGACGATGAGCCACTGTACATTGGAAACAGGTTTCTGTTCTCTCCTTCTCTCTTCCTAGTGCCAGTTTGAGAGGCTTTTTCTTTTCTCTTGCTGTTGACATTGAAGAACCCAGGGACAGGAGACGTCTGTCATGCGTGTCACCAAGGAGCTACTGAGGAGGGGGTGATGGCCTGGGTGACACCCCAACCTCTGGGTTCCTCTCCCCCGTCAGCTCCCTGCTTCTCTCTCCTCCACCTCTCTCCTCTCTCTCTTCTCTCTTTCCCACTCCTTCCTCCCTCCATTTCTTCTCTCCCCTCACTCCTCACTCCTCTTGTCCTTCTCCTTTCCTTTCCTCCCTCCCGTCTCCTCTTCCTCCTCTGCTTCATCACTGCCTCCGTTGTTCAGTCCTGCATGCAGCACCCCTGTTGTCCAGTAGAGGGCAGGATTGGCCCGAGCTACTAGTCGCCGTTGTAGTTAGAGGTGGTTCTCAGCCCCTAAGGGAACCTGGGATGCTTTTACTATACCCACACCTGCCCCTCCCCTCACCCCAGATTCTAATTTCATTCGTGTAAGGGTAGGACTCCGGCATTGGTAGTGTTTGAAAGTACCCGGGAGGTTTCTAATGTGCAGTCAGGGTTGAGAATCACTGGGCCAAGCCTCCTCCCACAAGGCTCCCTTCACTCTACCCTCTTCCATCTCAGGGGTGGACCAGCTGGTTGCACACAGTACCAGCTGTTCCCAGCTACCATCTGACATCTTGCATGGGGTGTGCCTTGCGTATGGATGCAGGCTTCCCAGCGCTCTGTTGGTGCTGACAGCCTTAAAGCCCCATCCTGCTCTGGGGTCCCCCCTTCCTCTGTGGGAGATAGTTCTGAGGAGCCCAGGGACAGGCCTGGCTGAGCCTGGGTGCAGAGGAGACAAGTCCAGACTGAAGACAGCATGATATAGGCACAGAGACAGACACAGGTGTGGAATTGAAGGCAGCAAACATGGTTCAGAGGCACCTGAGCTCCACCCACTTTCCCTTTCAAGTGCAGTAAGTGCTCCATCAGAGTATCAAGATGAAGCCTCCTGTCCCCAAGCAGAAGCCTCCTGTCCCCGAGGCTCCCCTGCTCGACCTGTGCCATTTCCCTCTTTCTTCTGACTCGAGATCCCCCTCCAGGAAGAAAGTTGCAGGCAGTGCCCAGCACTCCCGTCTCCCCACCTTCCTCCCAACCCCTCCGTGGTACCTTTGCAGGATGAAGAAAGAAGACGACTCGCTGACCATCTTTGGTGTGGCAGAGCGGGACCAGGGCAGTTACACATGCGTTGCCAGCACCGAGCTGGACCAAGACCTGGCCAAGGCCTACCTCACCGTGCTAGGTAACTGCCGCTGCTCACCCTGGCACTAACTGCCCATGTCCCACCCTCCCCAGTGGCCAGAGAAGCCATGGCCCAGGCAGTTCTGAGATCAATGCCTCTGGCCAGCTGGCTGGCCAGGCCTGGTGATCTCTTCTAGCCTTTTGATCTCAGGGCAGGGAGCTGCCAGTTTCAGAACAAGCTGTGCTGGACAGCTCACCTCCTGACTGGGATCATTAACTCCTCTGAGTCTCAACAGTCCAAGGGGGCCTGAGTGATACAGAGAAAGCGGAAATGGGTTTCATGTTATCATTTGGACCTTTCTTACAGCTAACTCTAAACCACTAAGTCGATTAAAACAATCCATCATTAAAGCAAGACTGAGTTTTGTGTTTATGCTTCCTATAACCTCCGCCAGCCTTTCTCCCCTCCTGCCCTGTTCCCAGAGTCGTCTTCTTTCTTTCACAGTGTGCTGTGCACTGAGCAAGACGATACTGTCTCTTCCTGTGTTGTGTTCAGGCTGGACTATAAATACCAAGTCCAAAATGAGGGGGAAAGAGGCCTCTCCCTTCCTGGGAATCTGATCTCCTGCTGTCCTTCATCACGCCTATCCTCCCTCTGGGAGCCCCACTGCCATTGGTGTTGGTCCATGGGGGGGCACAGTTGCTGGGATGGCAGGCCTTGGCGTCGCAGGCATATTGGCATGGGAAGGAAGGGGAGGTTCTTCCCCCAGCCATGGAGGAAACACGGACGGCCTCCGTAAGGGTGTGGGGGTTTCTCTGTGGAAGGGCGGGTAAAGCCATGCCTGGAACACCTCAGCCCAGAGGCAGCTGCTCATGCCTCGACTGCCTATTCCCCTCCTTCTAGAACATCTTTAACCCTGGATAACCTGCTAACCTGGATAACCCGTCTTACCTTTACAGCTGATCAGGCCACTCCAACTAACCGTTTGGCTGCCCTGCCCAAAGGTAATTCACACTAATCTCCAGCCCTCGCCAGCGCCCTCTCTGGGCCCCCAGAGGGTGGAGTCTAGGAGGAGGAAGTCACTTCAGAAAAGGGTGTCAGTGTGTGGGCTCCTGGGGAATACTCCTCACTCCCTGCCACAGCTGTCCTCCCTTCAGGTACCTGCGTCCACTCCCTGAGTCCCTGTCACAACCCTGTCAGGGCTTCCTGCTCCTGTTGCAGGTTGAGCTCGGAAGTCCTTGGCTGCTGTTTTACCCACTTCACTTACTCCCGGTCACACTCTCCACTCCCTAGGGGTGACCTGTTCTTCCCACAAGTGTTGAAGGAGAGGAAAGCCTGGTGGGGAAAGCCTGTGTCCTTCAGGTGATCTGGAGGCCCAGTGTTTTGCAGCCTTCCCACATCTGCTTCTATATGTCCCTTTCCAATCTGGACGCACGGGTGTACATGCAGACATGAATGTGGGCTCACGGGACCCACCTTCCGCTCCTTCCAGCGACCAGCTGAAAGAGGGGAATAGCTGGTTCGGGGATCCAGGATGGAGAAATGATATTTCCTGCCCCCGTTAACCCGTGGCCAGATGGCTTGATCCTCACTAAAGCAACCCCAGTGAGATTAGTGCCCCAAGAGGTGCTGCCCTCACCCATGTTGGAAGCCTGCTGGAGCTCCTCTATCCTGCTGCTCATCTATGAAACTCCTAGACCGTGTCTCCATCTCCTCCCTGGCCTGGTCCGCTCTCTTTGCTGCCCCACTCCCATAACCTGTCTGCCCTCCTCCACACCCCAAACTTCTCCTGGGGTCCTGTCCCCTCAGAGCCTTTACACACGGAATAGAGGATAATTATCACGAAAAACGTGAGACACACTTCTGTGTCTGCTTGAGCACAGGGCTAATGGAAGGGGCAGCGATTCCAGGGAAGGGATAGGGGTGGAAGATGGCATGGTGTTGGCCCCAGTTTTCTCTGGGCCCTGCATGATCCTCTTTATTTTCTCACTCGGCATTCTTTGATCCTTTTGGAGAGGGGTTGGGATTTGGGCTCTCCTCTTCTTCCTTGGGCCCCTGAGGGAAGGAGGTGTTTCCTGTGCTCACCCCTGAGGGCTGGGGTTGGATCCAGCTGGTCGTGAAGACCTAAGCCCATCAGGAACCCGTCCGGCCTGGGGCCAGCACAGGCACAGGCTGGCTGTTAACTCAGGAGTTCTGCATGATGTCTTCTTCTCCGCCAGGACGGCCAGACCGACCCCGGGACCTGGAGCTCACCGACCTGGCTGAGAGGAGTGTGAGGCTGACCTGGATCCCGGGGGATGATAACAACAGTCCCATCACAGGTCAGCTTGGGCTCTGAGCTCCAAAGCAGGAAAAGAGGGGTGGCGATGGCCTTGCAGTGAAGGCCTTTCCTGCATTCTGGTCCACTTCTGCCTCACTTGATGTGTGTCCTGGGCTGTTCTCAGAATGCACAGGGGTCTCGGTTTCCCTTCCTATGTCTTGGAAGGAATGCTTTCTGGGCCTTTGTCTATGTGAGGGAGATTATAAAGACTAATGGAAAACACTGCAAACTCAGCTCCCAAAACAGCTCTGTCTTCTTTGTCTACTCAGATTATGTCGTCCAGTTTGAAGAAGACCAGTTCCAACCAGGGGTCTGGCATGACCATTCCAAGTTCCCAGGCAGTGTCAACTCAGCCATCCTCCAGCTGTCCCCATATGTCAACTACCAGTTCCGGGTCATTGCCATCAATGAGGTGGGGAGCAGCCACCCCAGCCTCCCGTCTGAGCGCTACCGAACCAGTGGAGCGCGTGAGTATCTGAGGGCTGCCAGAGAAGACTCTGGAACCAGACCCCCCCAGCGCAAACTGAGCCCTCTCAGCTCCCAGCCATGTGAACTTAAGTCACTTATCTTGTCTGAGATGTGGCTATATGAACTGTGAAGTGGAGAGTGATAACAACATGTGATGTATCTCATACATCATAGAGCTATTGTGAAAACTTCAAACTGCGTGTCGGGTACTTGCCATGATGCCCCACATACAGCCAGTACACAGTAAATGTTAACTGCCATTTTTATTATTACTAATATGAGTAATTATTGATTATCTGCTTTAAAGGGAGGGCTATAGCAAAGACAGGCTCCAGGAGTATATAATCTGGCATTACATTTCTTTTCCTAACGCATTTGGCAATGTTTAGATTTCTGAAATCACACCAGCTTATAGAGGGTGGCAGTGCTCCCCCAAAATGTTAGATGCCAAGGATAAACCAGTCTGGTATGAAACATATTTAGCTGATAATCCACAAAGGGCATCATCCACATTGAGTTGGCTTATTGACCACCCATGGGGTGGAAAGCCATATGATAAATGCTGTCTGGTAAGGGATTAAAATTCATAAGAAATCAGCCCTGTTCTGGGAGTTTAAATGTTAGCTAGGAAAGCACGGCATGCATATGGAAAAAAGGTAGAGTGAGTTCAGTTGTACGTGGGACCCAGCACACAGAGTCACTGAGAAAAGACAGAGCATACAAGAGACCATCAGGTGGGAGGGAGAAGGGTTGCTTACTGTGCCCTGGTAAGGCACAAATCAGACTTGAACTTTGTGTCTGCTTGTGTTCCAGCCCCTGAGTCCAATCCTAGTGATGTGAAGGGAGAGGGGACCAGAAAAAACAACATGGAGATCACATGGACGGTAATAGTCCCTCCCAGCTCCAGCCTTCTGGGGCTGCCCACCTGACAGCATGCCCCTGGGAGCCTTCTCCCTCATACCCCAACACCGGAGGCCACCGTGTGGTTCAGACTGGCTGGCTGGCTTTGGTGGTTGTTCGTCTCTGAGAAACCAAGCTCCTCTCTGAGTTGGGCATCCAGAAACCAAACAGGACAAATGACTAAGAGTAAGATTTCAGAGGGGAGATAGAAGCAGAGATGACCACATTCCAAAGATTGTTCAGCTAGCAAAATTCATGGAGGATGCAGCAAAATCAAATAGACTTCTGTCAAAGAAGGAGGGATTCGGATTAGACATCAGGAAAGATCTAGGCCAGACACCATCCCCCAGTGTTGGTATGTTCTGGGGTCCTTTCAGTGGAGATTGTTGGAAATGAGGGAGAGGCAGCTTCTGAGGTATGTCCGGTGTAGGTTTTCTTTTAGTCAGGGCATGGACTCAGTCACTCGAAAGACTCTCTCCAGGCTAGGATTGCAAAATCCCATCCTCATCCTGGCTCACTGACTACATTTTTCAAATCAAAATTGAGGTATGCAGTCTCAAAATGACTTTCCCAAACCACTTCCCAGTCTAAGATGTGCAAGTGCAGCTTGGGAAATATGAACAATTCTGAGCCGGTGCCATGAGTTTTGGAAATGGGGACATACGGTGTTGGGATCATGACATCCCTGTCTTTTTGAGGGCTGGTCTCACAGCAGCCTTGGCCAAAGAAAGCAGTGGCACCTGGGCTATGCCCAGATTCAAGACACCTGGTCTGCAGTTCTGCAGGCTCCCAGGGGACTGATTCCTGGGCCAGGCCCTTAGAGAGCAAAGAACAGAATACACCCACCTTTATTTTTATTTATTTATTTACTTAGAGTCGAATTCTTACTCTGTTGCCCAGGCTGGAGTGCAGTGGCATGCTCATGGCCCACTGCAGCCTCGACAGGCTGGGCTCAGGCGAACCTTCCGCCTCAGCCTTCCAGGTAGCTGGAACTACAGGTGTGTACTACCACGTCCAACTTTTTTTTTTTAAATTGTAGAGATGAGGTCTCACCAAGTTGCCCAGGCTGGTCTTGAACCCCTGAGCTCAGGCAATCCTCTCGCCTCAGCCTCCCAAAGTTCTGGGATTACAGGCTTGAGCCACCATGCCCAGCCTATACCCACCTTTAAAGAATTCAGATCTGTTGGGAAGGACAAACACACCTGGATTCAGTAGAACTCAAGTCAGTTCTGGAATTTTGAGTTCTTGGCAGGAGGTATACTGTGGTTAACCAATATTCCCTTCTGACTTTGAAGATGAGCTTAATGTCTGTTGTGTGGTATTGTTTCTCCTGTCATAGGAAGGAGCAATTTTTCAAAAGTAAATTAAAAAAAGAAAAAGCTTTTGCACCCAGGCACGGTAGCTCACACCTATAATTCCAGCACTTTGGGAGCCCAAGAAAGGAGGATCTTTGAGGCCAGGAGTTCAAGACCAGCCTGAGCAACATAGCAAGACCCTGCCTCTACCAAATAAATAAATAAATGAAAGAACAAAATAATAAAGCTTTTGCTTCCTTTGTATTTGCAAATGTGGATGGCTCTCAGGGTCCAAGTAACTAGGTCTCGAGTGAAACCTTTGTCATAGAAAATCTAAATGCTGCTGAGTTCACAGGACTCAGGGATTCTGGAGGACTCATCAGGGGAGGGGATGTGCTCTCCCCTACCCTGCAGGAGGGCTGGCCAGTGCTGGGCACATCTGGAAGGGGTGCCTGGCACTGGAAGGAAGGGCCAGCTGTGGGCGTGTCCGGGATCCTTGCCTGCTTCCCCTTCACCATGTCTGCCCCTCTCTGCCCAGCCCATGAATGCCACCTCGGCCTTTGGGCCCAACCTGCGTTACATCGTCAAGTGGCGGCGGAGAGAGACTCGAGAGACTTGGAACAACGTCACAGTGTGGGGCTCTCGCTACGTGGTGGGGCAGACCCCTGTCTACGTGCCCTACGAGATCCGAGTCCAGGCCGAAAATGACTTTGGGAAGGGCCCTGAGCCAGAAACTATCATTGGTTACTCCGGAGAAGATTGTGAGTAGCCACCCCTCCTTGTCCGCCAGCCAGGACCCAAGTGGCTAGGCCACACAAGACCACTCTCTCATAGGCTGGGAAGGTTGGGGCAGGTTGTGGGAAGACACCCAGTTCCCAGGAAAGATAAATCCCCTGTAGTGACCTAGAGTAGACAGGCACCTGATAACAGCAGGAGTGGAAGCATTATCATCTGAACACTAGTTAGAATTACTGAATGTCATCATCACCTAGTCCAGTACTCTCATTCTGCAGATTTGAAAACGGGGGCCCGGACAGGGAAAACCCTTAGCAATATCACATCATAGTAAATATCAGGCTTAAAAACAGAGCTCAGGACTTGAGGTCCCAGGCAGGCTACTTTACTGCCAAGCTGTACTAGCACCAAGGGAGACCTCAGGACTGCTCATCCCAAAGAACTATAATTAGACACCTCCATAGGAAGCAGAGCCACCCTGCAGGATCCCCAGGGGAAGCCTTGAAGGATGTAGAGAGTCTTCGGAGCACTAGACCGGAATATTCCAGGCCAGCTATGGCCAGTGTTCCCCCTGCTGCCTTCAGCCCCTGGAATTAAGTATAAAAAGAGAAGGTCTTTGGTGGCTGGCACTGAGTAAAGCAACAAGATTCTGTCATCTATGTGGATGTATGTGCCTGGCTTCCTAGATGGTGGTGACCTGTCTCTGCCCAGCACAGCAGTCTCGTAGGCTGCTGAGCAAAGCAGAAGGGTCAAGGGAGTTCCCTCCTGGCTCAGGGCATCATGCTCTGTGGGGTCTGGATCTGAGCTAAGAAGAGATCATGTAGGTGGATGGGGCAAGCAGACAGAAGGGAGGAGGGATGGACTTGGGGAAGAGTACACTCAGAAGGGATTGTGTGGGTCAAGAGTAGGGCCAGTTGTGTTCATAATGGTGAGATGGAAGAAGTGAGGGCTGGACCCTGTGACCCGCTTTCCTGGAGGTCATTATGGATTGGACTCATGAGAGATATAAGCAGAAGGATCAGCGGGCCCTCTGTCCATCCCTATCCTCACCTCCATGGTGGTGGACGCTTCCGGACAGGAGACTGATGGGAACTACTGGATGGTAAGTGTGGGAGAGGCAACATCTGGTCACAGACTTCACAGACTGCCCCACTGTTTCCATGGCATGCCTCTACCTCTGGAGCCTGTGCTCTTGCAGATTAGAGGGGATGGGGGCAGAGCTGTTTTTGCAGCAGAGTAGAGAAAAGGGGGGCAAAAATCAGGGGGATGGAGTAACCTTCCCTTTCCAGGTAGTTGCAGGATCCGAATTACTTCCTGAACTAGGTTAGGGCATCTTCAATCTGTGGATAATATTTCTTGCTGGATCCTGGCAGGAAACAGATGCACTCTCAAAAAAAGTGTCTATTTATAGCATGTGGACAGGGTGAGAGGGGAAACAGCAAGGTATGTGATCCTCCTGCCCCCTTGAGGGCTAGCAGCAGCGGGAAGCCACTGTACCACCCTGAGCCTTGATGGGCAGGGGATGGATGAGTCACTATAACCTACAAGGACCACCCTCAGGAGCTGTGGCCTTGGGCAGAAGAGGGCATGGATGTCAACCTGTAGGCCAGCCAAGGGGAAGCCAGGGGAATTGATACCCACCCTCCCTCTCCTCCTGCCCCAGGATCTCCTGTTGGCATCTCCTATTGACCAGACCCTTCCAGGAGCCTGAGAACAAGGGAGCCCAGCTGATGAGGTCCAGAGCAGGCAGCTTCCTGGGACACGGAGCAGAGTAGGGAAGGGTGGAGCATGAATGGATGGGCAAGTGGAAACCACCCAGCACAGGAAAGCAGCAAATAATTGCCCTATAAACATACAAGCAGAGTCATTCCCACATAGACTGTCACCCTTTCATCCTGAGCCTCTCCCCCCCACATACACACACACACACACACACACACACACACACACACACACACACACTTTTTCCAGTACAATCTGATGGAGGAGACATGGTTTCCGTTCTCATGGAGTAGCCAGTGTTGAGTGGAGAGGAGGTATAGGCCAGCAGAAAACAAGTCAGAAGGGATCCTGGAGTCAGGGGGTCAGCCCTGCCTGCATAACCAGTTCTCTGTCCCAACACATTGCAGATCCCAGGGCCGCACCCACTGAAGTTAAAATTCGAGTCATGAACAGCACAGCCATCAACCTTCAGTGGAACCGCGTCTACGCCGACACGGTCCAGGGCCAGCTCAGAGAGTACCGAGTGAGGAAGCCAGCTCCCGACCCGCCTAACCACCAGCTCACTAACCAGGGCCAGGGGGTAGCAGATGCTGGAGATGGGATATTTGGAAGGGATCCTGGGGATATTTATTAGATCCAGAGTTGATTCAAGAAGATGATGTCTAGGGCTAGCTGTTCAAAATTATATCCCTAAAATATGTATACGCCCAGATGTGTCCTGCAACGGATCTGCTGAGAGATTCTGCTTAGCAACAGAGCACATGAAGGGCAGTGGGTCTGGGTTGGTGTTGCACAGCACATTGCATTTGTAATACACGTGTGAGTGAACACACACACATCTCCAGGAGCAGTGTTGAGGCTTCGCTGAGCTACACCCCTCCCCTCTCCTAGCGGCCCCTACTATGCTGCTTGCCTCACCCACTCTGGCTTCTTAAAGCCACAACTAATAGGCAAAGCCCCTGAAAGGGTGATGATGTCCTTCCTGTTGTCACAGCCAGCTCCAGGTGACCCTGCATGTGGATTTTCAGAGCCCTTGCTTCTGGTCCTCCCTGCCCCTGAGCAGTTTCTGCTCAGTCATTTTTCCTCTTTGAAAGGGTCAGCTGAAATGCGAAGAAGGGAGAGAATACTCAGGCTATACAAAGCTCTCTCTTGTGAGTAGCTCTAATGAAAAAGTGGGAAGTGAGGAAGGCTGTAACCCTGATTCATGCAGGTTCTGTGGCTTCAGGGATCAAGAGTTGGCTGATGGACAGTTGGGGGCAGAACGGAAGGGGACAGTCTCTTCTTGGGAGATGAATTTGGCAAGTAGGGGAAGGATGGCAAGATGATGTGTGCACTTGAATGAGCTCTTCCCCAAGAGTTGACTTGCTCCCTTAACTACTTGCCTGGGGATTTTTCTGGCTAAAGCTCCCATTGGGTCCCCCTCTTAGTCTGGACTTATTCTCTTGCCGTGGGTAGCCTGGAAGACACTGGCATGGCAGCCTAGCCGGTGGCTTCTTACCCACTGCTAATTGACTTCATGTTGCAAACTCACTTCTCTGTCCCCTGCAATACCATCGCCTTCCATAGCCACTCCCATCCCATCCAAGCTCTGCCACTGTACAGCTTGCATCCCACTTACTTGACCATGTGACTGTCTAGAACGTGTGTCTGCCTCATCCCTAAAGATCTTCAAACAATACCAAAAAAAAAATTTTACTTCAAAGAATTAAATCAGCCCTTTCACATATTAAGACTTCTGGGGGCAGTCTGCTACTTTTCAACTCCTGCCTGCTGCCTATCTAAACCATACTAATCTAATTCAAGGTGATGTGGTCTTTGAGCATAAAGCAGAGCTTTCCATACCTGGACCATTGGCTCACATTTGTGGTCTGGCATGGACTCCCTGAGCAACCCGGTACCCACCTTGCAAATAAGTCTCATGATGGACCAGCTCAGATGTAAGTTCGGCCAACTCACCCGTTCCTCAAAGAGGTGGCATGGATCAAA
Organism: Cephalopachus bancanus; assembly: GCA_027257055.1. NCBI lineage: Eukaryota > Metazoa > Chordata > Mammalia > Primates > Tarsiidae > Cephalopachus > Cephalopachus bancanus. The sequence goes on along the minus strand of JAPVLO010000569.1, from coordinate 118,163 downwards.
AAATGATTGGAACCAAAACCCCTATTCCTTGCTTGGCATCAATTTATATTCGACCAGTGTCTAATGAATGGAGACCCTAAGCCTGCTCCCCGGCCCTGTGTGGGACTGATGAGGTCCATTGTCATTTGAAGCCTGTAGCAAGCAAAGGAAAGACCAGTCACTACCACCAACACTAACAACTAACCCAGCTGTGCCTGCCTGACCCCTCACCAGCCTGCCTCTGTCCCGAAGGCCTACTACTGGAGGGAGAGCAGCTTGCTGAAGAGCCTATGGGTGTCTCAGAAGAGACAGCAAGCCAGCTTCCCTGGTGACCGCCTCCGTGGCGTGGTGTCCCGCCTCTTCCCCTACAGTAACTACAAGCTGGAGATGGTTGTGGTCAACGGCAGAGGCGATGGGCCTCGTAGTGAAACGAAGGAGTTCACCACCCCGGAAGGAGGTAGGTCTAGCCCATAGCTCTTCAGGGTGGGGCAGGACAAGGGGAGCCCGCACCCACGGGCCTGGAGCAGCTCCAGCATGATTCCGTGTGGACGGCACAAAGTGACCACGGTGATGCTTCAAGGAGCTGCTGACCTACAAGCGGAGCTGCTGCAACCATTCCCACAGAGCGCCATTGCCAAAGTGACCTGCCCTGATGGGATGTCGTGTCTCAAGAGAAGACCTGTGTAGTCTATTGACGTGATGCCAAACAGCCTGTGTGGACGGACCCCCGAGGGCACTGCAGGTGCCTGGGCTACCCCACCACCTCCTGAGGCAGAGGGCGGGATGTTCTTCTTGACCGCGTGGAACCATCTGATTCATTTACCAGCATCTGAGACCTTCACAGTTCTCTCCCCACGTTAAGATGCGACCATGAGATAGGCAGCCTGAGTGTGTGGCGGCTCTGCAGAGGGAGGCCTGGATGCAGCCTCTGCCTCCTGCAGGTTTATGGTTGGATCTGGTCCTAGGGTGCAGTTGCCCACACGGTTCCTGTCCATCTCCTTGTCCTCGCCAATATTCTAGTATCTGCTTTGCATTTGCAGTGCCCTCTTCTGTTTTTCCTCCCTCCCTTCTGCACTGTTGTTTCTCCCATGTTTCTTCTCTTTCTCCTGCCTCCTTTCCTTTGTTCTTTCCTCTTGTTTTCTCTGTTCCTGTCCCTCCCTCCCCCTTGGTTTGATTTTCATCTTCGGCCTTCCCCACCACTCCCGCTCTCCCACCCTTGCCAGGTGTTCCACCCTGGGCTGCTTCTCCTCACCCCTGAACCCAGCATTCTCAGCTCAGGAGCCTGGGCTTGCTGCCTGGACCCAGTGGTGAAGATCCTTGTGAGGATCAGGAACTGCAGCCTCTGTAGAAAACAGCTTTACGTGGTTCCCTGCCTAGGAATGGCGCTGCCCGATTTGGAGGGATCTGCAGAATCCAAGCCTAATGTGTGCTGAATTCAGGGTAGTTGCTAAAGGAAATTTTGATTTACTTCTTTCCCATCTAAATAGCAGAATCTGAGCCATACTTGTCCTCACACCTGGAGGAAACAACATCCTGGATGGGGCGGTGGGCTCTGGACACCTCATGGTTCTCCTGGGTTCTGGTTTAGCAGCACCCAGCATGAGGGTTGCCCAGAGGTCAATGCCTTCATACTTGTGCTTTGTTTTTTTTGTGTGTCTTCCTCATTCTCCCTGCTCCCCTCCCCACATCTACCCTGCTCTCTCCTCCTTCCCCAAGTACCCAGCGCCCCCAGACGTTTCCGAGTCCGGCAGCCCAACCTGGAGACAATCACCCTGGAATGGGATCATCCGGAACACCCCAATGGGATCATGACTGGATACACTCTCAGATACGTGGCCTGTACGTTGCCCTTCTCTTGCGCTTAGAGAATCTGGGAACCAAAAACCCCATTCTCACCACTTTTCCTAAGGAATCGAGGTAGAAAGCCTATGGGTGCAGAGGGCATTGTGGTGGGATGGAGGAGCCAAAGAAAACGTTCCCCGTGGGATTAGGGGAGGCAAGTGGGGCCCAACTCTCCTGCTCTTCTTACGTGGGTCTGCCTGCAGGGAGTTTCTAGTCTAATGGGTGAAATGACGAGAACTTCAGTCTAATGAGGGAGACAACCATGGCCTTTAGGAATCTTTTCGTCTCCAGCACCTTCCAGTCTAGGAGAGAGAGTTCCTCACCCAATGGAGTTGCCATCTGATGGGGCAGACAGTATGTGCACAGAAGTCCTTGGGTGGTCAGGAGACACCTTAAAAGGATGTCATTCATGACAAGGCAGCTGTATGTAGCGCTGCCAAGTGACCGTGGAGTGACTCAAATCAGGAGCCTGGGATGGAAGGACCTCGCCTCAAGAGCTTAGCGTCACCATGCAGGAACAGGAGTATCATTACATGTGAAACACTTTAAGCCTTCTAAAGTAGGCAGTGGGAAGCTCAACTGGACAGGTGTTGTGTTGTTAACAGTTTTAATAGCCAACTGTATGCTTGTATGCTATTCTGAATATCTCGATCTGACCCCTTCACCTACTGAATAGGCCTTTTACAAAGGATGTGTTAACAATCAAAAGCCCTAGTGGTGTTGCCCTAGTTCTGTTTGAAAAAAAGACAGGAACTTGTTGAAAGGGTTTGGGAAATATAAAATGAATATTTTGGAATCAGCCACATAACTTGGCAGGGAGCTAAAGACAGTGGGATCTGTGAAAAAGTATTAACCCTGGGGTCTAATCAAAGAGCCAGGAGGGAGGTTTTGCCCAGTGCTCTGCCTTTGAACCAAGCCTTTAAAATCACTAAGCAGAGTGATCATTTCCCCTTCCAGCAGAGCCAGGAAGATGTTCTCCTTCTCCCTACAGATTATATAACATGTTGCTGAAGTTTAATTCCACTTACCTCTCTCCCCAGTTAATGGAACCAAAGTAGGAAAGCAGATAGTGGAAAACTTCTCTCCTAATCAGACCAAGTTTACGGTGCAGAGAGCAGACCCCGTGTCACGCTACCGCTTCACCCTCAGTGCCAGAACGCAGGTGGGCTCTGGGGAAGCAGTCACAGAGGAGTCTCCAGCACCCCCGAATGAAGGTAGGTACATGGCGGCAGCCCCTGGGGTGAAAGGCCCCAGCTCATTCAGATGACCTAGAGCAGCACACAGAGTGGAAGCTTGCCTCCTTGGGTGGACAGGAAATGAGGCTACAAGCCCTCACGCTCTTAATAGCAGAGAACCTGGCTTATGTTCTGAGAGGTAGGTACTGGCATTGTATCTCGGATCTTATAACTGCTGTGGTCAGACCTGGGGTCTCTACTTTGCCTTGATTTGCTCAGCTACTTAGCATCTTATTTCTGTAGAGGAATAAGAAAGCGAGCAAGAATTGAGAGAAAGCATTTTGGAAGTATGATGGGGGACCCAAAAGAGACCTGGAATGCGTTTATTTAAAAATTGTGTATTTATTCTGACATGTTTAAACTTGTCACCTTCAAAGTACTCTCCATTTGACGCAATACACCTATCGAGGCACTTTTCCCATTGCTCAAAATCATTTTTGAATTTGTCAGTGCTGATGCCTTGTAGTGCTTCTGCTATTTTTGTTTCACCTCTTTTACACGGGTATAGTGTTTCCTTCTGAAGACTTTTTTTATCCAGAGAAACAAAAAAAGTCACTTGGGGAAAGATGGGGTGAATAAGGAGGGTGGGGCGCGGGGGTCATGCCGTTTCTGGTTAAAAACTGGTGAACACTTGGCGTGGTGTGGACAGGTGTGTTGTCATGGTGGAAGAACCAGTCACCTGTTTGCCACAACTCGGGACACTTCTCCCAAAAATCATAATGCAACCTTCTCAAAACTTCCAGATAAAAACTTTGGTTGACCATTTGCTCCAGAGAACCAAATTCCAAGTGTACTACAAGGGCCCTGCCCTCCAAAAGATAATTCCATGGGGGTTTTTGGGGGACTCCCCCTCGTAAATATGCCATTGAATTCCAAAGAATAGCGAAAGCGATCACCTATTGAGACAGGCAAGAATAGAATTGAGACTGCCCGCTGAGGGCCCCAGGGACAGCTCTTCTTTTTCCTAAGGCACATAGGGTCAAGAAGGTAGGGACACCATCATCATTGACGCTTGCTGGAACCATGTGTAGAGCAGAGAATGTGGTCCCTCCTTGCAACCTGAATCGGGGAGTTGACAGGCTGCGGAGGGGAAGAGGAGTGAGAAACAGCCATTTGCCAAGCCAGCTTCACAAGGAGCAAGTTCATCTGCTGGGTCCAGGCATCTTCAGCAGCGGCTCCTCCTTTGCTGGAGCTGCGCCTGCCTGAGGGCTCCACTAGAGGGAGCTCCAGGCTCAGCTGCCCACAGACTGGCTTCAGTAGGGATGTGCAATTCAGGACCCTCTCTGGGATTCGAAATGGCAAAAGCTTCAATATTGGCAGACCCTCGTGAAAAGTTGGGCACCAGCCGGGCTTGGTGGCTCAGCCTGCAATCCCGCGCTTTGGGAGGCTGAGGTGAGTGAATTGCCTGAGCCCGCGGGTTCAAGACCCGCCTGGGCAACTTGGCGAGACCCCATCTCTACAATAAATCAGAAATTAGCCGGGCGTGGTAGCGCGTGCCTGTAGTTCCAGCTACTTAGAAGGCTGAGGCGGAAGGATCGCTGGAGCCCAGCAGGTCGAGGCTGCCGTGGCCAGGAATGTGCCACTGCACTCCAGTCTGGACGACAGAGTGAGATTCCAACTCAAAAAAAAAAAAAATTGGGGACCTCTCTGCCTCTCCAGGGGTACAGTGGTCTATTCAACAGCCATTTTTGAGCATCCACAATGTGAGGTGCCAGTCTAAGAAGCTCACACCGTCTAGAAGGGGAGATATCCATAAGAATATCAAACTGTGTGTCTAAATGAGGGCAGCAGGCCAGGCACAGTGACTCATGCCTCTAATCCCAGTGCTTTGGGAGATCAAGGCAGGAGGACCACCAAGGAGTTCAAGACCAGCCTGGGTAACAAAGACCTCTACAAAAAGAATTTTTTTAAACCAACGAGGCCTAGCAGCATGCAACTGTAGATCCAGCTTCTCAGGAGGGTGAGGTAGGAGGATCTTTTGAATCCAGGAGTTTGAGGCGGCAATGAGCCATGATTGTGCCGCTGCACTCCATCCTAGGCAACAGAGCAAGACCCTGTCTCTGAAATAAAAATGAATGAATGAATGAATGAGGGGAGTGTAAAGGGAAGACTCCAAAGAAGAGGTGATGTGAATAGGTGTCCTTGAGGCTGACAACACGTTATAGTGTTTAGTGTTTTCTCCCAGAAGCCTCGTCCCATGGCCTGACCCTGGCCCAAGTGGGGTCTCCTAAGCACCATCCCCATTTGCCGCCCAGGAAAGCCTCAGTGCTTCCGTCGCTGGGGCTGCCAGGTCCTGCTGCCTCACCCTGGGCTCCCAATGCAGCTTCATAAGTAGCCCCCCATCTTTCCTGGCCCACCTTCCCTGGCCAGCCGGCCAGCACTGAGGCGGGAAAAGAGGGCCTGCATAGAAGCTGGATGACATGACAATCTTCACTACATCCCTCTCAAGTCTTACAAACCAAGAGTGAGTCACACAACAAGCTCCCCTGGTGCACTCTTCCAGCCCCCTGGCACTCCATATCTCCACCCCAGTAGAGAGCATCAGAGAAACAAAGCCCCATTGTCCAGCCCTAGCGGCCACCACAGGGAAACTCCTGTGGCCCCAGGGGACTAGAAGACAAAGAGAGACTTTCTTCTTAACTTAGGGATTTGCAGAAAATTCAGGAATTCCATGTAGGGCTCTCAGTCCCTACTTGGGTTTCCAACTTCATAAAATCTGGTGGGAAAGAATTGGGGCCATAGAATACCAGGACAGGGGCTTCAGGCTTTATTCTTCAACGTTGCTGACCTTCCAAAGCTGTGATAGTGATGGTGGGAGTCAAAAATGCCCCTCTCCTATCTACCCAGACACTATCCAGCATCTTCCCCTGAAGATACAGGAACCATCCTCTTGACTGGGGCCGGTATCCCACACCACCTACACCTTATACCCTCAATTTTTGGCATCATGCAGGGTCACCCAACTTTCTTAAAGACCATGCCAACCTAGCCAGGCAGGACATGCCATCAGGGAAAGAGCTGGGAATGTAGTACTCTGGGTAGATGGTCTCTGCTGCCACCTCTTAGATGACCTTTAATAGAGGTAAAAAGAGTGTATTCGAAGGGTCTTCAAGATCCAGCTGGAAAGCTTCCTGTAAGATCATGTCTGACTCCAGTAGAGTTGACCATGACCCCCAAATGCCAGTTGGCATCCTCAGGGCTACAGCCAGCACCTGGCCACACCATCTGCATCAGGTTTGGGCTGGAACCATCTCTGCTTGCTTGTCCTGTGGTTTCACTTGTGCTCTGTTTTCTCTTCCCTATCTTACCCTTTCTCCCTCTTTCTGGCCATCTTGGGTGCTGTGTTCTGAAGCTACTCCAACCGCAGGTACTGTACCAGCAGCGGAGGTAATGGGCATGGCATGGGGCATCACAGGTGGAGCCCAGCCCAGCTAGGGCGAGTGAGGAGGGAGAGACTCGGGCTGAAGGCATGCTCCAGACTCACCCTTTCAGGGGCTGGGAAGCCAGACTGTCCAGGAGGAAGGGGCCGGAGGAAATCAAGCCTGTTCTCCCTGTTTGCTTGCTATTTGCCCCCTGCTGAGAAGGATGGCTCAGAAGGGGTCCCCCACACATGGGCGCCTGACCCGCTCTCCGGAGCTGCAGTTTTTTCTGACACTGAGTAGATTACTTCCCGTGAACCACCTGAGCCCTCCCTAGGCTTGACATCTCAGAGCACAGAGTGTCTGCAGCCTTTGGGCAGCCAGCTGTGGCCCTAGAAGGCATGCTGCAGTGGGGGCAGGGACAGTGGCTCCTGACTGGTCTGCCATCCCCTGAAAGGGTGAGCACGCTGTGCATGCTGGTCATGCATGCTGCATGGGGGCCCAGCACCCACTCTACCCATGACCGTGAGTTCTAGTCGGTGAGAACAACAAGCAAGCATATCCTCAGATAGAGCCAGGGGCTCCAGGACCTGGAGTCTCTGTGGGCTCTGCGGGCTGATTACCTCCTCACCCTTCAGAAACTCAGCTTCGCAAAGTCTTCAGCGTTAAGAACAGTCTCCACTCTCGGGGTTGGGGAGGTAGATATACAGCAAAAGTGAGGCTCTGGGTGGGCAGGTCCTGGCTCGGGGGGTGACCGGCTAACCAAGTTCCTCCTCTCTTGGTCTCACATCATGGGTTAGAGGACTATCCAGGGACTCTTTACCACAGAAGGTCTGTTCCCAGATTGGAGAAACTGGGCAAGGGTCCTCAGGGTTTCCTTCCCAGCCCTCTTCTGAGCCTGAACCACGTTAGGCAGGAAATGAGAGCAGGCCTCACTCTGGCAGTACAAAGTCTGTGAGCAAGGGCTTACCAGAGCCTCCTAAAGCTCCAGGCAGCTGGGCAGGGCTGAGAACAGGCAAGGATTCTAAGGGTGGACTTCAAGGGAGGATGCCACCCTGCCCATCTTGGTTTTTTCCCCATCTTCCCTCATTTACCCTCCACGCCCACCCTAGGTTGATTCCATTTCTGTTGCATACTCTGCTTCCTTCAGCTTTTGTGTGTTTTGCAGCCAGAGCTGTGGGTGGTGACCTGCCACCATCTTTCCTTCCTCCGGTCCTCTCCACTACCCCCATCCCTAGGAACCCAGGCCAGCCGACCCAGTACCTCCCCACAGAGTTTGAACACCCCTGCAAGGATGCGAGGCAGAGAGGTTTGTCCTGGGTTTGGGAGCCAGGGAAAGAGCCATTGTTGCCACGTGAGGAGTTCCCCTGACTTCCTGGTTCGAGTTTATATAAGAGCCTCTCCTGTGACTGAGGGGCGATGCAGGGAGGGCACCAGGCGAATCGGGTAGAAGTTCATTGGTAAAGCAGCCCCGCTGTCCACCTACTCCACTCTGGCACCCTGGGGCCCAAGGCAGGTGGGTCTGCGGCAGGGAGTCTGCCTTGTTCAGTGGGCATCTGTGCCAGCCTCTGCCACCCCTCTCATGAGTGGATAAGAGGTGTCGTTCCAAACACCCACTTCCTACTTCCCGTTTAGGAAAGATCCAAACTCATCCTGTTATGCAGAGTGAGCTCAGGGTCTCTGTCCGTCAATCAAAATGTGTTTCCTAGGCTCCAGCTTCCACGTGACATGGTGGTAGAGGCAGATTGCACTTTTTGGAAATAAGGTGTGCTGATGACATCAGCTGTTCTCAGCATTGAATGCATCAGAACCTTCGGCACAATGTGCAGGTGCCAAGCAACGGAGCTCAGGTTCCATGTTTGACGTGGGCCCAGTGTCCAGCCCCCTGCTCTCTTCCCTCTCGTCCTCTCCAAACCTGGGCTCTTTCCCCAAACTGATCTGTTTGTATCTCACCCAGTGAAGATAATCCCTCTCATCCACCTGTATCCGCAGTCTCTAGGGATTGCTGCCCATCTGTCTGACAATCTGTGATTTGGCCAGGAAAGTCCATGCGCCATGTGGACATTTTCGGACTGAACCTTCCACCCTGGAATGTCCAGAAACTTCTGTCCTCATCTTCGACTCAGCTTAGATCTGCATATGCTTGGCTGGGTTCCCGATAGGTGTCCAGCTCCATGGCACATTCTGAGGACAGAAGGATGAATGAGACGTATTATTTCGCCTCAGCGTTCTCCATCTCCTCCATGGTGCTCCCTGCAACTATCCTGGAAAACCATAGACTGTGGCTGGGGTGCCCTCCAGTGTGCATTAGGTAACCTGTGAGGTTGACACTGCCTTCCAGTAGGTACCCCATGCTTCTAGCTCTAGCCCACCCAGGATCCCTTTAGGTAATGGAAAGTCGCTGTCCTCTCCTCTCAGTTGCCAATCCGGTGGTCTCCACCAAGCACCGACCAGGATTATTTCTGAGACCATAGTTCCTAATGTGGCTAGAAATGGCATTCTGGCCCAGTAGCCTGTCTGCCTTGTCTGTGGTCCCTTCTGTAAGCCCTACTTCTGGGCTTTGTTGCCCATCTGTCCTTTGCCCCAACTCAGCCCCAATTTAGATTCAGATCATTGGAATCTCCTTTTACCTGAGTGATGGACAGTTTTCCCCACAGAAAATTTGTCCTTTCTCTCCCACCTGTACCAGCCCTCTGACAGCCCATTCACCTGACTCATGTGCCTTCCCTTGGAGTCTTTCCTTCTGTCCTCTGTCCTCCCTGTCACACTGGTGGCCCTGCCTATCCTTGGGAAAATAAACTGATTTTCCAGCAGTGACCTCAGCCAGCTGAGGTTGTGTCCTCCATGGTAACTTCAATGGCTGATGCCCTGGGGAGGCTACCTGGAAAGGGGGTCCTCTCACCGTCTCTCATCAGCCAGAGAGAAGCAACTAGAGGTTGCCACTGTCGGAGAGAAACACTTCCTTCCTGCCATGCTTGGTCGAAGTGACCATAGGGAGAAGTTACAGTGTGGTGTGGAAGCCATTTCTCATCCTTGCCCCTGCCCCTTGGGGCTAGGTGAAGAAAAAGCTGTCACCTGGCCTCTCTCAGCATCTCTGTCCCTTGGACTACTTGCTAGAGCACCCTGCACACGTGTGGCCCCAGCTGTGACTCAGTGTGAGTGTGTCTCTGCATGTACAAGGGCCCAGGGGCCACATGAGAGTACATATAGCTTTGAGGAAGATTGACCTGGATTTAGGGGACTTGGGAAATGTAACAACCCCATAGCTGCAGGAGGGAAAGCCCAGGTCCCTCCATACACAGTGTATGATGATTCATGTTAAAAGGGGGAGTTTTCTAATGGTGACTTTTAGATAGTTATACAAAAGGGGTGCCCTGTGAGCATTTCATGTGCCAGAAATTATTAGAAAATATTCTACTGTTAAGGAACTAAATCTGAGCAGTCCTGCCTGAATGGACAAAATAATTTCTTCAGGATCCTTCCAGGAGCTCAGAGCAGCAGAAAGAGCCCATGTGTGTCCATGGCCTCGGGAACTGCAGGGGTTAGACCTGGGAGAGCTGACCTCTGCCTTGTGGGTCTCAGGCTTTTCCATGTACGTGCACATGTGTGTGTGCGCGCGCGCGTGCACTGGTGGGTGAGGATAAGTGAGTTCCTTCATGCTGAGTGCTTATAGCACTGACCTTACATCTTAGGCCTGGGGCCACCTTGGACTGAATACAACCCTGAATAAGGAATATGGAAGAAAGAGTTGCCCTCACACCCCCCCCTCCCCATTCCCTCATGATGTCTACAAGCTGACTATGGTTGGGGGAATGTAGAATTGTTGGCTTTAAACTTGCCCAGGAATCTCTGGAATGTATATGGGCATACTTAGTTGCCCAGTGTGACTTCTGTGGTCAGCACCCTCAGGGCCCAGTAACACCTCTGATCTTATAAGTGGGAAAGGGCTGGGATGCCAGGAACATTCCCTCCTTCTCTATGGGAGACTTGTAATGTTGGAGACCCAGGGGAATGAAAGGACTTTTGTTGGTCAGGCTCTGGTTGAAAGGCTTAGGATCACTTCATTCTCCCCTGAGAAAAGCTCGGCTATTCTCTTTCTGGCATCCCTCCCTGACCTAGCCCCCTGTCTGCAGTGGAGGAGCACGGGGGAGAACTGGGCAGGGGAATATTTTCTTGAACTTTTGGTGGTTGGAGGAAGAGTAACTCTAACTTGGGAGATTAGAGTTACCTGCATATGTCTTAAGGTACCTACCTAATGCCCCAGTAGAATTGACACTAGAAAGTGGACTGTGGTCAGATCATAGGAGATGGAGTGCGAGGAGAGGTGACTCCCTCCGATTGTCCCCATCATTCTTACTTTCTAAGCTTTAGCAAATATTGGAACTACAGAGTAAGGAGCCTTTTGTTAGCTTCCATGGCCTTCTATAGAAGGAAAGAAGGCCTATGAAAAAGTTGTCACATGTATAGACTTAGTGCCCCAGAGATGATCAAATGAAAGGGTATCTTTGGATGAAAGATAGGAGACATGAGAGGATTAGGCCAGATCTAAACCATTCTTGTGGTCCAGATGAGGATTTATGCAGGAAAAAAGCCCAGCAGGACCTCACTTTTGGCCTAGGACTTCTCTGTCTTCTGTGGGCTGGGAAGATGGTGCTCTCCAGCACAGGCCACACAGTGATTCCATCAGTGCCCTTCTCCTGTGTTCTAATGTGACCAGAAGGGACTTGGAATGCCTGGACCCCAGTTTTCCTAGAGAGAAAGGCCCTTATTGAAGTCACGATGGATTGGAGTAATTGCAGGAAGGACCACCAATGGGCAGAGCAGAGAGAGGGAGGGAGTAGAGGCAGGAGAATTAATGAGAAGAGAGAAGAACTGGGAGACACGTGTGCAGATGGGGTGACTGCAGGCTTACCACGCACAGTGGAGATTGTTCCCTCCCTGTTGTTGGGTCTGGGTGACCGTTTGGGCTCAAGCAAGTGTGACATAGGGTGATTTTGAAGTGAGTGGTTGGGAATGGCAGGCTGCCCTGTGCCCCTGCCGGACAGGGCCCCAGCTGCCTGCCTATCTCGAGGCCCGGGCTCCAGGGCTGGACCCAGCTGGTGCTGCTTTGGCCTGTGTCTGAGTGGGATTTGGCCTGGGACTCCATGCCATCGGTGGGCTCTGAGTGATTCCGCGTGTGCCCCCTTCCCATCCTCATCCTTGCCCTTGGCTGGGTGCATGCTGGGTGCTTCAAGCAGCACAGACCATGAGAAGAAAATGAAACGCGCACAGGCTTCATTCTCTTCCTTTCCCATGGCTGTGTCTCCTGTCACTGTGATCCATCTGACGTAGTCCGTGGTGCTTGGGGAGGCTTCCGATGACTAAGCTACGTCTCCTCACCGGGCTGCCTGCCTTGCACGCAGGGCCGTGCGGCCAGGCTGGACATAGCCAAACCAACCAGACTCGGCTGTTTTACATTTCCCTCTCAGCTCCTCCCACGTTGCCCCCGACTACCGCGGGTGCGACGGGCTCTGTGAGCAGTACCGATGCTACTGCCATTGCTGCCACCATCGAAGCCACAACAGTCCCCATCATCCCAACTGTCGCACCTACCACCATCGCCACCACCACCACCGTCGCCACAACTGCTACAACCACTGCCGCCACCACCACCACCACCACGGAGAGTCCTCCCACCACCACCTCCGGGACTAAGATACACGAATCCGGTACTGCGCATCGCCCATGCTCCCCTCCTGGCCCGCCTCCCCAGTTGTGTCCCCAGATAGGAGGTGGGATCTGGGGAGGTGTTTACCAACACCTCCCACTGTGTCTCTTTAGGAACCTCACGTGACCGGACCCTCAGTCCTATAGTCTGAGGCCCACACGCACGCACGCACTCCTTGGACGGTCCGCCAGCCAGTACCCCTGTTCTGGCCTCAGATCCCTGTTCTTCAACAAAGGGCCAAGCTCTTCAGGCAGGACCCCCAGGTCCCAGATGTCAGGACTGCCTCCGACTACATGTCAGTCAGCCCACGGCTGATCACTCTGACAGGGAGAGAGTATGAGAAAGGAAAGAGGACCTGACACTGGCCCAAGAGAGTTTCCTGCTCTAGCCATGTCCATATTCAGCAGGACCGAGGCTGAGGAGCAGGGAGTGGCTGGCCAGGCCAGGAACTCTGTTTCCAGAACCCCTGCTCTTTACTTGCCCCCGTTTCCCCCCAAAACACTCACAGACTCTTGAAGTCGGAGCTCCCAGGAAACGGTATTGCCAAGGAGTCCCTGAAGGCCCAACGATGTTCCATCACTCTTCCCACTCACATTCCCTATGTCGCCAAATGCAGACATGGAGGGAAAATTGCTTTCATTCTCAGGGCCCCTGGTAAGAATCGGTCCCAGGGCTGGCCCGCTGAGCCAGGAGAATGTGCTGTTCCTACATCACGCAGCCAGGCCGGGAAGCTCTGTTCTTCAAGCATGAGGAGACCCCTGGGAAATTCAGCAATACTACTAAGTATTGAGCATCAGTCTTTTATTACCACCAAGGGGAGGGTCTCCAGCTTCCTGAGCTTGCAGGCCAGCTGTAAAATCAGCTTGAAGCAGCCAGCAAGACTGGAGGAAGTGCCTGGAGCTTTCCTCCAACGACTGTAGAATTATGGGTCCCCACCCATCATGACCTCTATTTCACGGGCAAGTCCCTTCACTTTCTGAGGCCTCTGTCTCCCACCCTGTCCCACTTTTCTCAGCCACCTGAGTGAGGACGGAGGCTTAGTGCATATGTGAGTATTTTTTTTTAACTCAATGACATGGAGTTTGGTGAATTGTCAGGGGAGACAGGTGATGCACAGCTGATGTGATGCACCTCAAACCCTGAAGACACTGCTTTGCTTTACAGGTGCAATCTGGAATTTAAACAATAGGCACTTTAGGAAAAACCTGGCTGATGAGAAATCTGCTGGGCTATTAGAAGCTGCCACCAGCGGGTTGGTGATTGGTGTTCTTTGGGGCCACAGTGAGGCATCTTTTCCATTAAAGTGGGGCTTTGTGTCCTACAAGTGTTTGGAGTTCCCAGGAAAAGATGCACAAAAGATGAAGAAAGGGAGGGGCTCTTGCTCCCCAGCAAAAAGCTACTTTCCTTCTGGAAGCATTGACCTTACAGTCCCACAGACCGTTAGACACAGCCCCAAGTTATAGAACCCCAAGTTCTAACTATCTGAGACACTGTGGAAAGCATGGCCATGGCCATGGTCTTATCTAGACCTTGGGGAACTCCTCAAAATCCTCACTTTCCTTAATGTGGCCGAAAGGCTCTGCTATCCAGGATTTTTAAAATGAATTTTCATCTTTATCATGTCTTACATCTTAGGACAAATTGTTTCATAAGTTTACTTTTCTCGGGGTGAAATAGGCCTTATTATTTGTCCTCAACCTGTCTTTTTCGGATTTCAGGAGATGCTCCCTAATTTCTACATTCCAGGAGTCAGTGGGACAATCCATGCCTCCCCTCACTGACCCTTTTTGTGTTTCTAGGTATTGATAGCTCATCTTTTTGATCATCCTCTTTGAGCTTTTCAGTTCTTTCGGGTCATCATCTTGATTTCTCTGTGTGGCGATGCTTTATTCCACCTGCAAGTCATTTTGGTTCACCCATCTCTTGACCTTTTCTAAAAGTATTCCAGTCTTCATTCCCTTTAAGACAGCCAGATTTGAGTCAATATTGTATTGGTGGTCAAACTGCTTAAATACAAACTCTGTAGCTATTTACAGGGCTCAGAACCATGAAGAAGAAACTCAAGTCCTCAAATCATAACCATAATTCATTTCCGCTAGCAAGATCCAGTAAGTTCCAAGGAGCTGGGATTTTGGGTGGCTTAAAGCAGCCAGTGCAATCAGAGCATCTAACAGACAAGTAAGGAAGCCTAACTTCTGCGCTTCCCATGGAGAACACACTGTGGTGCCATCGATGGACTCTTGGCCTCTCACTAACAGGAGTCATTCACCTGGGGCAACCAGCACCTAACAAGGTTGTGGTGGAGAAGGCACTTCTTTGAAGTGAAAACCAGGAAATCTTTTATCATTTCCCCAGCCCTGCAGACCGAGTCACATGTCAAATAGATAATGAATAAATGCATCACCCATGTACTCCATTTATTTTTGACAAGTGAGTTGGTGACAGTTCACCCTTGCATGCTAATAAAATATACAGGAGCCACACTTGTAAAGTCTTTGAAATACAGGGCTTCGTGCTAGTACTCCACTATTAAATCTTTGCTGGAAAATGAGGTAATAAGACTGCTGGGACTCTTGAAAAATTATTACATTGAAGATTAGTGCCATTCTCCTGTGCACCGGCTATTGTTTCAGACAGCACATGGCTTTGATAAAGTAGCTCCCTGTTCATAGGAACTAGATCATTAATGTTCTGTGTCATGTGGAGATCAAGCCTCAAAGACTTGGAGGTGCTGAGAAGCCAACAGAACAGGATTCTTCTGGTGTCTGGACCACTGGAGGCTGGTTGTCAAAAAGGCGTTATCTTCTCTTGGTCTTCCCTAGCCCATGAGAGAGAGAAAGGATTCATACTGTCTCTACTTGGGAGCCTGGCTCCAGGCCCCAAGTCACCTTAGGCAATCTGAGGCTGTTTGACACATCAGCCAGGCTCTGCCTGACCAAAAACAACCCCGGGACTCCTTAGAACAGGGTCACCTGTCTGGATTACCATTCTTCTCCTCCAGCTTCAGAAGCCCATTAAAGTTTCCTCATATTTGGTCCTGTCTTTCCTGCAAATCTCATCAAGACCCTTGCTTAGCTTTTAAAGAGAACTCTCCTTCCTGTAGCACTTCTGTGGTTGAAGAGAAAGAGGCTGACACTTCTTCTCTGGACTCTTTCCTTACACTGTTCAATTCCATAACAAGAAATCCGGAGAGGCAATTAAGTCCATGGTAGAGCCTCAAATGGCATGGATCAAAACCCACTCTTTCATTCCTAACCCCATCTGTGTGGACATACAGACGGTTTCCAGCTCTCCCTCACATACAAGTCTTCCTGACTGCACCTGCTTGTTCCTGGATGGCGACTTCCGGCCTGGCCACTAAGGCTGCAGCTTGGAGCTCTGTCAGGCCCTGTGCACAGTCATTTCTGACTCTACCCTTTCCTAAATGACCATGTGTGTAGGTGTGTGTGTGTGCTGGTGTGGTGTGCACGCACGCGCTTGTGTGCATGTGTGTGTACGTGTGTGTGTGTCTCCATGTCTCTGGTGCTGCTCCCTCCTCATCACTAACTCCTCTTCTAACCCATCCACCAGCCCCCGATGAGCAGTCCATATGGAACGTCACGGTGCTCCCCAACAGTAAATGGGCCAACATCACCTGGAAGCACAATTTCGGGCCCGGAACTGACTTTGTGGTTGAGTACATCGACAGTAAGCATTGCTGTGCGGGGTGGTGGCGGCGGCGGCGGCAGCAGTGGCGGCGGGTAGTGGTAGATGCCATTAAAGAGATCCTGTAAACTCCCCCAGGCTCAGAGAGGCCTTTTAGCCTGGCTTAATCATAGCTTGATGAAATCGATATGCGCTCAGCGGCAGTGAGGCGGGAGGAGCAGGCTCGAGGAGGAGGAAGGGGCTTCTGAGGCCATTAGTGAAGGGCTAGGGTTGCATGTGTGTGAAGAACCTGGGTAGTGGACCCTTCATCCATTTCCTGCTCAGGATGAGGGTTCTGAATAGCCCCCAGATGAGCCAAACCTCACCTCTGTGTGGACCTCCTTAACTCAGGCTCCATGTGTACTACTGACGGCTCCACTACACAGGCTGGGCGGGTTTACAGACTTGGGTTACAATTGTGTTTTGCTCCCAGAGGAGTGCCAGTGCCACAGTCAGGGCCACAGACCAGAGCCATTTTTCTCACCTGGTGGCTTGAGCTGAGCTGTCCACCCTTTACTGGATCTTGGAACCAAGGGTACAGACTCGTTAGACTCTGAGGGAAGGCCCTTTTTCCTACGGGATCAAACCCACCATCTTGGCCTCTTTAGCACGTGTTCCAAGCGATTCAGCTAACTAACCCAGCCAGAAAATGCACCTGGGCTAGCCTACCCAAAGATCTCTTAGGAAAGAGCAAAGCCAACTCCTAGTTCTCTGCGACTGGAGGAGGAGTTCACATCCACAGAATCCAGACTTCCTAGTTTGGTTCATACTTTTTCTGCTTTCTACTGGTACTGTTCACCCGACAGTACCAGTACTACACCCCAAGTGTGCACAGGCGCACACTTTTCCTGATGTGTGAATTCGCCACAGGGTAAGAAATGAGAGCTGAAACCAGGGGTGAGAACCACGAGGCAGAGTCTGTCTCATCTCCATTTACCATGAGGGATGCTAACTGGCTCTCTGACCCTCACTGGGAAGATCCCACGTGGGAAGCTTATCACTTCCAGGGCAACAGAGCATCCGCGGACAAGCTGAGAGTTTAAGGAAGTAGGTCATACTGTGTTTAGTGTGAAAATCTAAAGTGAGGAAAGAGAACTTCAGGAGAGGGAACAGTGTCCTCGACTGCAGGGTCATCGTTTAAGAGCATCAGTCTTGCATGGACAGTCATACAGGGGCTTCCTGAAAACCTGGTCTGTGTGGCGGACTGGACCTGCGGTTCCCTGATCCCTTCCCCCACCCTTTCTACCTTTGACAGGTGACCAGGACCCTAAACACTGTCTCTACCAGTTCCTAGTGCCTGGCTCTAGGCTGACTGAGGTTTCTGTTCCCCAGGCAACCATACGAAAAAAACTGTCCCTGTTAAGGCCCAAGCTCAGCCTATACAGCTGACAGACCTCTATCCCGGGATGACATACACGTTGCGGGTTTATTCCCGGGACAACGAGGGCATCAGCAGTACCGTCATCACCTTTATGACCAGTACAGGTGAGAGGGGATCTGGCCTGGCCATCCCCTACAAGCATGGGGCATTTCATTCTCATTCTCAGCTTCCTGCTTGTCTCTCTCCCTGGAAATAAGACTCATCCCCACCCCACCCCCCACCTTGCATGGCGTGTTCCAGCTCTTATTCTGTGGCATTCTGAGGCTCCCGGGAAGCCAAGAGGAGCCAGTGTGCATGCACAGTGGAGAGGAAGCAGTGATTCTGGTCCTGTGGGGTGAGAGGGGTCAGAAGGAAACAAAGGATTGTATAATGAGAACGAATGCTTGGCCCCTGCCTAGAACAAAAGGCCTTGATATTAGTGCAAACTTGACCACTGTGTGTGGGTCTGGGGGCTGCTAGAGAATAGTGCAGCCTGTCGTGTGCACAGGGCTTGCTTCTTTTAGGTGGGTTTAGGGGATAGGACCTTGACCCAGAAGTCTCCCCAGGAACCAAACCAAGGATCTGCTTATATATTACTATCTTGCCACTGTCATCTGTTGTTAAAAATTCCAAAATGAATCACACGACTTGTTTGGGGCTTTGTTTTGGTCCCAAGTTTGTCTTGGCCTAAAAGCAGGTGACTGTCATGCAGGGAGAGGGGAAAAAGCTCTCTAGTTCTAGAATAGTTCTGGCTATATGGCTGTATAGTGGCTTCAGCTGTGGAGGGAGAAACATCTTCATTGTGCCAGATAGGCCAACTGGGGCTCAGTGAAGGATACAAGGTTTCAAAGTCTGCTAGTAGAGATGGCTGGCAGTCTGGAGACTGTGAGGGCACTTGCTTGTCTGAGTGTCTGTGTGTAGCTTTAAAATCAGCCAGGCAGGCTGCCAAGTGGCCTGTATGCTAAGCCCTGGGGCTAAGAGTAAGGGTGGGGGAAAGAGATTAAGAGGGAAAAGGCTTGGTCCCTGCCCCAAGGGATATCCCAATCAGATGCAGGTCATTAGACACACAGTAGAGTGGGAGGAAAAAAAAAACAACAGTGATTTATATGAACTTCTGAATGTTGACTTAAATATTCATTACTCCTCATGCGCCTGGCCAGGCTGATCCTGGTAGCTTGCATCTTGGGAATCACTGTCTATCTGAATAATTCTCTCACCCCACCCCTAGCCTAGTCCCTCCTGGTCCCGGCATCCTGTCCTCGTCCCTGTGTCTCTGCCTGTCCTGCACATTTCCATACCATCTAGACTCAGGGAGTCTGAGATCTGGCTCCCTGCTTGAGGCTAGCCAGGCCAACTCAGGCAGGACATCTGAGTGAGTGGCCAGGTCGTTCTCTTACAAGGGTAGCCAGGCAAGGCAACTGGACAGTTGACCAAGCAGAGCAGGTGGCTGGACTCTGTCCGGCCTAGATGGGGTCCCAAGCTGTTGCTCATCAGCGCATGCATTTGATTTTGCTTCATGGCGTACTTGAGTCCAGCACAGCAGCAAGAAGCAAAGATGATATTTGAGAATGGAGTTCCATCCTAGGGAATGCTGCCAAAGCCAGAGCAGCCTGCTTTCAGAATTTGACATTTCCAAGTGCTAAACCCTGGGGCTGTGGGTGAGGGTTGCGGAGAGATAGCCAGAGGGTGGGGGGGAGGAAAAACAGTGTCTGCCCTCAGGGGTATTCTAATCTGCTTCAGGGAACTCAACACACACTGTAGAAGAGCACCATACTGTGGATGCTTGTGATGATACCTTAAATATTCATTTCTCTTTTCCTGTGCTTAGTCTGGTTTTGATAGCTTGCTGTCCCAGTGATTGAAGCACTCAGCCCTGAGAAGGCTTCCCAGACACCTCGCAGTACCAGCTGGAGTGGGCAGGCTTGTGACCTTGGCTCTGAATCCATATTGCTTATTTCCCTCCCAGGCTGGCTGGAAATTACTATGTGAGGACCACATGGGGGAAAACATGTTTTCAGTTTCTTAAGTCTGTGAGCCTGTGTCCATGTCCTTCAAAAATGCACACTGTCTTTCCTGTGGGCAGACTCCAAAGCCAAGTTCACACTGTCCCCAGATTCATGTGTTTTATCGAAGCAAGAATTTGTGAGCATCTCTAGACTTCAACCACTGGTCATTTAGACAACCACAGACCATCGTCTTAGCCCACAGACTCAAAACATGCTGTAGTGGCTCAGGAAGAAAATGGAAGGAAACCACTGGGAAGGCTAACAGTCTCTTTGACCCTCACCAGAAAGATTTCAATAGGAAGTTAATCACCTCTTTGAAGCTTTTGAATCCAAAGAGACCTGAGGAGCTGTAAACACATAACCCTGAACTCCAAAAGACCCCTCAGCTCTTCCATGCTGGGAGACATGTTGGGCTAAGGCAGCAGGATGCTGACAGTAGGCCAGCAGTCAGGCAGCGGCCTGTCTCAGGCCTCAGAAGAGCCGGGAGGGGGGACATCAGTGACCCAGCTGTCACTGTGGCTCTTCTGCTGTGTTTGGGTGAAACATCTCTTCAGTCAACCCAGGACTGGGAAAGAGGACTGGTATGGAGAAGTGTGAAATAGTAAGAGCAACCAAGACAAATTGTAGTCGGGAAAGTCCATCCCTGTTATAAGTGTTCACGTTTCTAGAATGTAATTCTTCTGCAGACTCTGGCCTCTCTTCCACGGCCAAATCAAATTTCCTCCAACTTGAATTAGGAGTCATCAGAACTATCTGCTTTGCAAGTGAGTTGCCTGTTTCTGAGTGGAATTGTAGAGTGTGCTGTGGGGGTACACAAAATATGGCCTCTAGTCCAGAGTAAGAGGCATTTGGGCCTACGTCAGCCAGGCCTGTGGGCCCAAAAAGAGGATGCTGTTCTGGCTCCCCGTCGGTTCCAGATGAAGGTGGTGAGTGTAAACGCACCCTGGTCTTTGATTGTTGATATTTCTGGGTCTGCTAGGAATCCTGAAACAAGTTTAATCGATTGGTTGAGTATGGTGTTGGCAGTCAAATGCAATTGCACTGGAGCCTTGCTAAAATGCCTTCCTCTCAGAGTCCAAGTCATGGGGTCACCGTATAAATGAGATCATTATGTCCCAAATGTCTTTTGGTCCTGAGAAACTAAATCACCTCGATGGGGTGTGGTTGAGCCCACTTTACCCCAGATCCCTCTTGGTTTTGAACAGCCTTCTGAGTCAGACTTCACAGGAAATTCTTGAACCTTTTCAGTAAGGACTGAAAACAACATTGGAACTTTGCCTGGTTCTGTCAGGAATGCAAGCACACATTTGCTTTCTAAGTTGTCCATGTGGCCCTTTTCTCCCGGAATTATGACTTAACTTCCCAAGAGAAAGGGAGTCTTGTAGAGACAGCTGTCAGAGTGTATCAGAACAAGCACCAGGAAGATGGCGGTGCAAATAGGTCGCTGCAGATGTGCAAACAAACCTCCCTGGAAAAGGTGGGCACCACTCTCCAAACATAAGATGAAGTAATTCCCTCATGCCAGATGCGGCACATGGGCAAGCCAATATACATATGAACCCATAGCTGGTATCAGGGGAAAAATCTAAAGTGATATTCTAGGTTAACCATATTATGTTAGGATTAAATGATCCATTAATTAGTTTGTAGTCACTGGCCAGGCACAGTGGCTCATGCTTGTAATCCTAGCACTTTGGGAGACCTAGGTTAGAGGATTGCTTGAGCCCAGGAATTCAAGACCAGTCTGGACAACAAAATGAAACCTCATCTCTATTATACTAAAATAATAAGAAAGTGTTATTCTTTAAAAAAAAAAAAAAAAGTAGTCACTGACTACTTGTTACGTAACTAACATTGTGCAAAGTACTGGGGCCTCAAAAAGTTCCCTGTTCCCAAGACTTTAATAGTATAATTGGAAACCAGGACCCAGGAAATAGAACAATTAAATGTTACATTGCGTGGAGTGACTGGGAGTGAAATCAGAGTTAAGAGTGGTGTGAGCTGGAGCAGTCAGAGATTCAAGAAGGGGGGTAGAATGTGCAAAGCAGGCAAGCAAGAAGGGTGACCACCCAGGCTCTCTTGGGCTGGAAGGGAAAGACACGTGGAAGGAAGATGGGAGCCTGGAAGGCCAGGCTGAGGAGCTGAGCCCAGTGTGACAGGGCGTAAGGAATAGTGGCACATCCTTCAAAAGGCAAGTAGGGAAATGATAGAAAACGCCTAGGAGCATGGTAAAGCGACGTGTCATTGTATCTGGGGGACCTGCTAGGCTGAGGTGAGGGAAGCCCTGGAATAGAATGGAGGGAATATAGGAGACGTTTTGGAAGGAGAAGTGGCAGCTTTTGGAAATGGGGGGAATAGCGAGGCCTGTGGCAGAGGTGAGGGAGCTGGAAGAGCCAGGGAAGGGGGCAGGGCAGGAAGACACAGGTTGAGATTCAAGCACAGCCGTCCAAGGAGAGCTGTCAGGAGGATGTTCAGGGCTTACAGTTCTGGAGGGACAGCAGAGACGAATAAAGTGTCACCAGTGACGAGAGTCAAGGAGCTAGTGGTCGGTCGCGGGGAGGCCCGCTCAGTGATGGCAGCTGAATCACTGATAACAACAGAGGGGCTTGAAGTCAGCTTGCGAGAGTGAAGAAGAAACTAGAGGCAATGGAAACTAAGAAGTTTACCTGTGAAGGGGCAATTCGTAAGCTGGAGCTGAAAAACCTGGTGGATTCCTCAGGGAGCTTTGTTGTCAACACAGGCAGCTTCATCATGGTTAACAGTAGGAGGGAAGGAGACAGGAAAGAGGAGAAACAGAAAATGCTGGGGTGTGCAGGGATCCTCATAGGAACAAGGAACCAAGGAAGTGAGGCACTGGGTCCCACTCAGGAGGGAGGAGACCCTAGCTCTGACCCAGGAGGAAGGGACACGGTGTCAGCATCTCCAGAGTGCCCATGGAGTAGGTGAGCGCAGCCACTGATGCAGAGAGAGTAACATGGAAGCAGAGCAAGGAGGGAGCAGTTCTGGAGGGACAGCAGTGCAGTGGCCGGAAGGGCAGTGGGAGGGGATAGAAGTGCTACTGGATGACAGCAATGGTCCACGGAAAATATGACATTGAATCTGTACCAGGCCAGGATCTATGTCTGTTATCCTCCAGGAGGGCTCCATGGCAAGAGCAGAAAAATGCAGTAATCACCAAGAGAGGGGAATGGACTGAATGAGGGGAAGGCTGCTGAGGGTTCAGCACCAAGCAGGTGTGGATTGAGGGCTTTCATACCAGGCTCTGCTCCCGCACGCTCCCAGCACCAGGGAGTCATCACTCAACCCGACACAGCCCCTCCCTCAGGGAGCACACCTTCTGGGTGAAGGGATAAGAGTGGAGTGAAAAAGGGCACAGACTTTGGAACCAGACAGCCTCAGTCACATCCCAACTCTACCACTTACAGCTCTGTGCCCTTGAGCAAGTCACTGTGCCTCTCTCCTCATCTGTAAAGTGGGGACAAAAACTCTCTTATGTGGTTATCAGGTGTGGGATTAAGTTAGATCATGTGTAGGAAAGTGCTTAGAACAGTGCCTGGCCCATGGGAAGTGCTTATACATGTAAATTATTAGTAGTCATAATATATCAAGGGTGGTTATAAGTGCTATGAAAGAAGATAAATTGGAGCCCTCAGATAGATCATGGCTGGGTGGGGGTGGGGGAAAGGGCCTTTGTTTAGGCTGGAAATGTCCAGGAAGGCCTTTCTAAGAAGGTGACATTTGCCAAGGCAGCCGACTGAAGAATAGCAGAGGCAGAGACCCTGTGGCTAGAGCATTGAGGGGAAGGAGAGAGGGCGGGAGATAAGGCTAGAGAGGTGGCCAGGGCCTGCTCTAATGGAGCCCGACAGGTCAGGGTAAGAATATAGAGTTGTCTCCAAACGCAATGAGAAGCTGTGAAGGGTTGAAGCAAGGAAGTGGTTTGGTCCTGCCTGGGGTTTTGGAAGGGTCACTCTGACACTGTGTGGGGTGACCTGCTGGGATCAGAATTGGGAGCAGGGATGGGGCTTTTCTCTGTATCATATGCAGATCAGAGTAATCATAAGCTATGCTCTTGTGGGCTCAATGGCTTTTCAGCCCAGGTAGCCCTGGGCAGTGGAGAGCATTTGTTCATCAGTCTTCGCCACGTACTGAGAACTTCCTTAGCGCATTGTCCTTGGCTGGGCACTGGGAAGGGCATAAACAGTTTCTGCCCCCAAGAAGAGCAAAGGATGGCTTGCAGCCCACCAAGTGGCATGTGATGAGAATGGAGCACAGAGCAGCGGGGTTGCTCACGCTGTTCCTTGTCCTCCTCCGGGAGTAGGCTCAGTGCCTTGGCTCCAGGTCCACGGGCTCTCGGGGCTCCCGCTGTAGTGTGGCTCTGCTGCTGGGTGTTGGGTAACTCCAGGGCTACTTTGGGTGTGTTCTGTTCCTCTGATGCATCCTCTCCAAGTCTCGTTTTCCATAACAGGCTGCGTTTCAGGAGGGGTCGCTTTTCTCCAGCCCGTAGAAAGGATAAGGACAAGTGGGTCCTGACCACAACCTCCTCCCAAACCCCAGCCACTGAGCCATCAGTGATACCATCAGGTGACTCTGAGAGTCTGTTCTTTAGGCCTGCGTGCCCCTCAAATCGCACAGGGCTCTCCCACTTGAAACAGGTCTACACACACACCAGGCAAGGACAAAGAGGGACTTACTGTCACGGGGGAGGTGGGGGCATGTCAGCTTCTCACAGACCACTAGGGGGAACCTCCCTGTGTGGAAGTAGTCTGGAAGTTGGCATGGAGTGAGCAGCAGGCACAGCCAGCCTCATCATCACTGCTGGCCTGGCTGGGAGTCCCCACGCCGGGATTGTCTTTGCTGTCAAGAAGTACACGTCCCAGCCGGGGACGTAAGAAAGGACACAAGCATCCTGGACCTCCAACAATCCAGGACCCATCGCCAGGAAGCCCAGTTGACTTGGGAGCCATACAGGTGGGCAGGGACACTGCTCTGTGCCTGTGCAGGCCTGTGAAGGCATTTGTATAGCAGGTTTTTGCAGTGTGGCCATGGCCCCCACTCCCTGATGGGTAGCATTCGCCCTGGGTTCATCCGTGGGAAATTGTACTTCCATGGCCACCCCCTGGCCGTCGCTCAGTCCCCACTAGGCTATGACCAGCAACTTGGTTTGCAAAATTCCATGCCTTGTTCTTAAGAAACTCTCCCCTTCCTAAAAGACCTGTTCAGCCTTCTGCTTCTTACCTGCTCCCTGTATCCCTCTCCTTTGCCTCTTTTCTAATCTTCTGACCTTGGCTCTTTAATGATTTTCTTTTTGTCCCTTTAGCGGGGTAGTTTGGGCCAGAGAGCTGCTAGGTGGTAGCATTAGGCTCCAGGAGAAACATCCACGTGAAATACTGAAGTTCTTCCCTCACACTTCCCTCCCTGCCTCCTCCCCATGAAATAATTCACGGGTTTGCTTCCGACCCTCCCCTGCCAGCTTACACCAACAACCAAGCAGACATCGCCACCCAAGGCTGGTTCATTGGGCTCATGTGCGCCATCGCCCTCCTGGTGCTGATCCTGCTCATTGTCTGTTTCATCAAGAGGAGTCGCGGCGGCAAGTACCCAGGTGAGACGTGTGAGCGGAGTGGGCTTGGAGCACAGGGCAAGCCAGGTTTCCATTGGTCACCAGGTTCCCAGCCAGATCCAGAAACTCTGTTCTCTCAGTGAACCCAGCCCTTACCAAGCTTGGAAATGCAGTCCTCTTGCCTGTCCTGTGCTTCTTCGAGCTGCCAGCAAGTACTTGAGTTAATTAAGTTCGTCTGAGGTGGGCGGATGGAATGGTCCAGGCAACTCCAGAGATGGGATGGAAGGAACCCTGGCTTCTATTAAGAATGAGCTTTCCTCCCTGACTCATCACCCATCTGCTCAGTAAATTGGCCTTTTTTTTTGCAGCCTGAATCTCATTAGGACCCTATGTCCCAGGGAAGGAGGAAGGAAGAAAGGCATTTTTCTCTAACCATGTCCAAGAGAATGGGGAGAGGAAGGGTCTAGACAGAAGCAGCACGACCATGAGACAGCAGCAGAGATAGGCTCTCAGCAGGACGAGAGTGTAATCGCGGCCACCTCTCACAGGGTCAGAAGCTCCTGCATGAGGAGCAGGAAGAGGCAGGGGGTGGGTGCCACTGATAGCAACCCCTATGGTCCTAAAGGGCTCTGGGCTTCAGGCTTCCCTAGAATCCCAAAGAGGCATTTCTCTTCTATAGGCCTCAAAATCCTCCAGCCCAGACAGACCAAGGTCAAGGACGAGGACCTCTGGCATTCTTGCTTCTGGAAATATTGATTGTTTTTCAGACAGGGGCGAGAGAGCCATCTGTCTGCGATGGGCTGAGTAGGGTGACAGGAGACAGGATAATAGATGACCCTGCGAGCAAAAACCAGACTGGAATGGAGATGGAATTGCTCCCTGCCCTCAAAAGCCATCACCATACACGCCCCATGCTCCCCAAATGCTTCCTTCTCCCCACCTCTTAGAACAAGTCTTCTACCAGGATCCCCCTAAAACTCAACACAGGGAAATGGAGAGGAGAGTCTATTCTATTTTCTTTCCCTCTGCCCAAGTACCCACAGACTCTAGGATTCTGAGAGTTATGCCTCAACTGAAGTGAGGGAGAGCCGGAAACTGTAATTTTTTTGCTGGTGAGAGATGTTTTCTTTCACTTTGCTTTGCTGTGTTGGGATTGTTTTGCTCTGTAAGAGAGAAACCCTGAGTTAGGGAGAAGGCCACGTCCATCTTACATTGAGACTTGAGTTCATCTCCCTGTCCCAAGTGGAACTGGAACAAGAACTCATCAAATAGGCTCTGAGCCTTCCTTTGCCCATTCAGGAAGGATCCCATTCCAGAAAGTTCTTCAAAGCTAACCTCTTTCCCTCTAGCTACAGGGTAAGCCCCTGGGATGTTAAAAAGATGAGTGAACCAGGAGCCATGAGGCCTGGGCTCTTGTCTTCACTCTAATCTTTATTCAGTCACTAATTAATTATATGACCTGTTCTTTACCTCTGAAGGCCTCAGTTTCTCTCACCTAAAATGGGAGGTGATTATCCTGCCTTGTACCTCAAAAAGGATACATAAAGAATCTTTCGTGTTGGTGCCTGCTGTATGCCACCTCTGTGCTGTGTGCTGCGGTACCAGAGGAAAGAGGGTTCCTGCTCAAGGACACTGCAGCTGGCACAGAAGGAATGACCACAAGACAGGGCCTCAGCTGGATGCTTCTATATCACAGAGGAGGCACAGGGAAGGGGACACACCTACAAGGGAGGTCACAGATAGGAGAGCCCTTTTCATCCTATAATGTGTCCTCTCTGCCCAAGATACTTTGCTGGGAGCTTTGAAGAAACACACAGTCCCCCACCCTCAGGGAAAGAACAGGCATTCTGTTACAACCATAAGGAATGTACACAAATAAGTTTACTATACAGCAGAATTTAAAGGTGTAAACAATGGACTATTTGCCTTTGGCAAAGAAAATGATCAACATCTATTTGGTGTTTTGGGATGACTTCATGGAGAGGTGGTGGGAGGCTGGGTGGGAGAAGGTTTTCAGTTGTCAAAAGAGATGTAAAGGCTGGGGGGCTGGGCACACACCTGTAATCCCAGCACTTCCGGGAGGCTGAGGCCAGCAGATCACTTGAGCCTGGGCAACACAACAAGACCTTGTCTGTCAAAAATATGTTTATTTTTTTTAATTAGCTGAGGCATGGTGGCATGTGCTTTAGTCCCTGCTACTCGGGAGGCTTGAGCCCAGGAGTTGAAGGCTGCAGTG
The DNA here is from genome assembly GCA_027257055.1 of Cephalopachus bancanus. NCBI lineage: Eukaryota > Metazoa > Chordata > Mammalia > Primates > Tarsiidae > Cephalopachus > Cephalopachus bancanus. The sequence continues at coordinate 91,195 of JAPVLO010000569.1, read as the reverse complement.
AGCTATGATTGCACCACTTCACTCCAGCTTGGACTACAGAGCAAGACTCTATCTTAAAAGAGAGAGACAGAGACAGACAGAGACAGAGAGACCCACCCCCAGGGATAAGAAAGGGGCAGAATCAGCTTGGCAACTGATTAAGTGCGGGAAGCAAGGAAAAGAAAGGCATCAACAGTGCTTTATTAAAAGGGAGAATGTCAGTGAGCCCAGAGCAGTGACTTCTGGCTCCACATTCAGCAGTGCCCTGGGGAGCTGGGGTGTATTCTTCTTAATCATCGTTTCTGTGTCTTTGCTTCTCTTATTGACCAAGTACGAGAAAAGAAGGATGTTCCCCTTGGTCCTGAAGATCCCAAAGAAGAGGATGGCTCGTTTGACTACAGGTGAGTGATCTCCTTCCTCCCCTGTGGGGCAGGCTGTCCTCACTGCCCCGAGGAACTCTCTCACCTAGAGCAGCTCTACCTGGCTGAGAGACCACTGAGTAGCTGTCCTTGCCCATTGGGCTGTCACCTCTCCCTCGCTGATGGCACCGTGGCAGAGGGTGCATGTTGCCAAGTTTGCTCAAAGAGGCTTCTCACTCTGATAGTGCCAGACAAGGCTGCTCCCCTGGGAGACTCTGCTTGACACATACATGCATTCATTTGACAAATGGATTTCATTCATTCAGATGCACAACTCAAATGTATTGAGCACCTTGTTTATATCTTTCCACCTTTTTACTCTGAAAAATGGGCCCTGAGCCCCTCTGGCTATGAAATGAGCTTGGTTGTCAGGCTTCTTCTCTGCCTATACCCCAGCCCTAAACCAGAGAGGCTGTACTGTCTTAAAGCCTCAAGGAATGAAGGAGTGGGGTGGATTTAGGCTTTTTCCCTATGAACCTGGCCATAACCTTGGACTCTAGACTGGAGTAGGCCTTGGAGAGGCATCTGGTCCAGTGTCCTATGTCCTAGATGAGAGAACAAAGGCCCAGACTGGGAAGTGCCTTACCCTAAGACTCTCAGGCTCACCACCCAGCCTGCTAGTGGCAGGGCTGGGAAGGCCAGGGATGCCGCTGTTCTGTGCCCACACTCCCTCTCAGATCTGGATGGGCCTTTGAATCTAGGCCTAACAAAGTTGTTACCTGTCCATTTTGATGGCAAGTATATTTTGAACTCAGGAATGATGCAGGGTGGGTCATGGAGTCTCATTCCCAGGCCAAGTGGAGTGGGAGAAAATGTCTGACCAGAGTCCTCCTTCCCCACCCCTGCCTAGTTACTGTTTCGGCCCAGGCCCCTTCATCCTCCTCTGACCTCTCCTTTTCTTGTCCTGGGCCTCTGCCACTCTGCCCGTCAGCAGCCTGGCAAGCAGAATCAGATCAATAGGTAGTGGAGCCTGTCTGGTGGCTTATGACCATGCCCATCTGTCCTGTCCCACCATCCCTATGAGCCTTCAAAAAGGCAAGCACAATTTCCCTCCCCCCTTCTTCTCTGGCTGTCCTTGGCTCCCCTGGTGGGTCCAGCTCCCCCATGAACTGAGAGCCATTCCCTGGCCTTTATTTTAAAGGCCATGGGGCTTTCTGTTTCCCAGACCTTCAGTGCAGCCAGAGATGAGGGGTGTGGACCCCAGAGAAGTAAGAAGCTGCTTCTCTGCCCCCTCTTCCTCCAGACACCAGAGCTATTGGGCAGAAACCCCTGCCTCCTCCCCAGATATTGAGATACTGGGGAGGGTACACACACACACCCACCCACCCACACCCTTCTGCTTTGGCACTGCGAGGTCTGCTGCAGCATCCATCCTTGAGCCCACTCCTCCCAGATGAGTCTGAGTCCTAAACTGGGAAAAGACTGGGATAATTAATACATCAGAGGAATAACAAAGTTTCTAGGCTAGGGACCAGGAGCAGTGTGGTTTCCCTTACTCCAGTCTGTAGCTGAGGTGCTGGCTCTCTTTCTGAGGGGCTTTTGCTTCTCCCCCCGTTTTTATCCACCTGGACCTCAAAGGTGTGTTGAAAGCTAGGCTGATAGGGCCTAGACCAGGACCACCCCTAGTCACGCTGGTTTTTTTCAACCTTCCCTTAGGTGAGGTCTGTACTTTCCATTCTGAGATCCCCCTTCCCCTCCAGAGCCTGATACACTAAAGACCCCTCCTACCGGCTCTCATCCAGGACGGGCCATGGCTGTCCAGTGGGTGCATCTAGCTTAGGTACCTGGAAGCATAAGAGGAATTCCTGCAAATTACATGGCATAGTCCTCATGCCCCTGAAGGTGGGGTGGAGGACCCTGAGGAAGGGGTGCATGTGAGAAAGACTGGCAACTGGGGTGAGGAGCCTGGCCATTAGAATCAGTCAGCTGGCAAAGAGTAAGTTCCACTTCCTGCACAAACTCAATGCCGCCCTGGAGACACGCTTCCCTCACACTGCCTCTCCCACAGCACAGCCATCTGAGAACACAGCTACGCACGCTAATGGGCAGCATTCTCTCAGTGCTTGGGGGTGGGCTAATAGCTTTCCATCTACTCATGCTCCCCCCAGCTCTGGCTCGCTGCCTTCCCCTGATGGCCATCTTTGCCCAGCACTGCTATTAGAAGTGAGAACATGCTGCCTGTTGTAATGGCAATTCAGCTGCTTGCTTCCCCCACTCAGGAAGGACTACTTGGAGGCTGAGGGCAAGGGTGAGCGGTATGTGTCTGCTTAGACAGCCTGGCACCGCTGTGGTCCCACCTACCGGGACCCAGACTCCCACTGCTGGGCCAGTGCTGCCTCCTGCCTGGGAGCTCATCTCACCTCTGAAGTGCAGCCAGCAGCACCTGGTCCTCCCTCTGAGCCTAAAGGGCAGAGAGAGTTTTCCAGCCAGGGGAAGGGATGTGGTGTCTGAACAGACACACTGGCTCAGGGAGCAGCTCTTTGCCTCCTCCAGAGCGCAGCAGACATCCTGACTAGGCGTCTGTTCCTGACAGGTGGACACTGCATTACCCACCAGCCCACCAGCTCCTCCTGCACAGGAGGAGCTCAGGGCCAGGGCTTGGGGGCCTAGAGGGGGCTGGGCACGATCCTCTGAAGCTTGCTGTCTTCTCAGGTGTGCTGACATCACCCGTTTACCTGTGCGCCCCTCCCTTTCACCACCCTCGTGCACCTTTACTTGCTAGGCCCAAAGCAATAGTATCTGTTTGTAGATCAACCAGATATAGCTGAGAGAAATGACACCAAGATAGAAAAGCAGAGAGGTTGGAGAGAGGTCTATTCCTTTAAGGATCTTGCTTCTTGTCAAGGCCAGAGCCTTTCCTCATGGAAAGTCAAAACTCTTTCAGCCCTCTCGATGACAGACTGAGGACCAAGTTGCAAAACCACACAGTGACACACTCAGGTCTAGAACCATCCCACGTGGTCTCACAAGCAGTGGCTCTCCCTCACTGTGGGGTGGCTGTCCTCTGCTCCCACCACAGACAGGGGCCCAGTCTCATGAAAAGCACTCAACCAGGAGCTCAGAAGCATGGGCTTCGGTCCCTGCTGTGCACCAACTTGCTACCTCACCTTGGATGCTTGTCCTCTCTAGACCTCAGTTTTCCTTCTGTAGAGCTGGCTGTCCAGGGGAGGGTGAAGGAGGGACTGGACTGGGTGATCCCTGGGGTTCCATCCTCCCTGAGCAGTATAGGGCACAAGCTCGGCAAGAGACCAGCTGCCCTGTCCTGCCCCACCTGGTCCAAGCTGCCCTGGGCCGGGCCAGGTTCTGATTTTCTGTCTCTCTCTGGCCAGTGATGAGGACAACAAGCCCCTGCAGGGCAGCCAGACATCTCTGGATGGCACCATCAAGCAGCAGGAGAGTGACGACAGCCTGGTGGACTATGGCGAGGGTGGGGAGGGGCAGTTCAACGAAGACGGCTCCTTCATCGGCCAGTACACAGTCAGAAAGGACAAGGAAGAAACAGAGGGCAACGAAAGCTCAGAGGCCACATCACCCGTCAATGCCATCTACTCTCTGGCCTAATGGGGCCCACCGGGCACAAACACTACTTTGCAAGTGGGAGGAGGGGAGAGGGGGAGACAAAGCTACTGCAGACCCACCACAAAGCCACCACCGCTTTCAGGGACAAGGGTACAATATGGGGGTCTACCAAGCTGTGAGGACCAGAGACCACCCAGCCACCCAGAAGCCCCCTCCCAATGATCCCACCCCACCCCCGGGTGCCACCAGAGTGGGAGAGCTAGAGCCATGGCTGAGCTCAGCTGGAGGGAGCCAGGCCCCTTGCCCAGTGTCACAGCCACCCTGAGCTTCCCACCACACTGCCTACTTTCAGCCTTGGCACACATGCTCACCCGTTGCTGTGGATTGTGGTACTTTTCATTGTCTGTATTTTACTTTGTGTATCTTCCCCTCCAGACCCATGTCTCCATTTTATTTTCCTTTTGAAGCGTCCCTGGAAAAGAAAGAAAAGGAGGATTCTCCCCCAGGAAACCACAAAGATAGGCATAAAGGGTTGATCCGCAACAGAAACGCGTAGGAAAGCTGTAGTATTCAAACCACCTCTGGGCCGATGTATTTCCGAAGGATGCCTTTCTCGCCATATGCCTCCCCTTGCTCCCAGCCCCTCCGCCTTGGCCTTGTCAGTTGCTGAGCTGGGCTTGGCTTCTTTCTGGAAAATGACAGTATTTTTGGCAGGGAGAAGGTGTACAGGCCTCCTTGTCTCTCTGGTTTGGTTGGGAGGTGAGTTTACCTCTTGTTCCTCCCCTTCCCCTTCCTCCAGAGTATCCAAGATGCGAGCTGCACTGACTTTGAAGAAGCCTGAGGAACAGGAGAGGATACTGATGAAAAAGGACTTCTACACCTGTAACTGTGTGCCTCATGCAGAAGAAAATCAGGTATCTGGTCCCCAGGGAACTATGCTCACCTCTGGAAAGAAGGCTGGGTTTGGACTTCTTCCTCCCCATCAGTGAAAGCCAGGATGCAGGACCACGCCTACTATGTCCAGACTAGAGGGCGTCTGCCCACCTGGCCAGTACCCAGGCTGCTACCCACAAGGAGATGGAACCCTGTGATGCAAACGTTGTAATGGTGTGTTTGGAGGTGTTGAGCACTGCTTCTCCTATCGTCTCTAGCAGATATCATCTCCTTGGTCAATTCTGTGTGACATGGAGACTCGTGTTTGACACGGTGTGTGGATGGGGACTGGCTGCCCCGAGACTGAGCTGGTGTGTCCTTTCATTAGGGTATATACATATCAGGGGTCCCTGAGGTGGCACTGTATGAACAGTGCTGTGATGCCCCCGCCTGGGAAGGACTCGATGCCCTTCGTATGCCTTATGCAGCTCTGATTTGTCCCTGGAGTGCCCAGGTTCCCAGCCCCTCCCTGTAAGCCTTGAAGCCTCCGGCGACTTATGTCTCAAGGAGAACAGGGCAGCCTATGCAAGTGTCCCGGCAGGACCAGAAGCAGCCACTCAACACGTGCCCTCACCCCGTTGCCCCTAATGGAGACACTCGCAGACCTGCATTTCTCAGACTGAAGGTGCTGCCTTCATCCTGCCCACGAATCCATTTTTGAAACCAAAGGTACCTAGTCTCAGAGACAGAGAAAGAGGAAGATCTTGAGCCTAAGGGTAACCCTTTAGCTATGTCTGTAGCTTGAGTCAGTTTCGGGAGGGTGAAGCTGACCTCCAGAAATGGATCAGCTGCCACAGGCATAGCCTCCAATTTGAGCCTCCAGCTGCTGACCAGGGGGCCTGGGCAGGACCACACTGTATCCTTCAGTGACTTTGTTAAATCATAATTTGCCACATGTTTAAGCCGCAGAGGTATTAGCAATGCTCACATCACTTAATAATCGTTCAGTTGAAGGTCACGCCCATAGGCACACGCTCTGCAGATAAGAAAACGTGGGCCAGAACTGAGTTCACAAGGTTGTTTGAACCTCAGAGTGTGCAGTGGTCATTTGGGCAAAGTCACAGCCCCAGGGCTGCTGGCTAAATGCCTGAGGGGCAGCTCTCACGGTGAAAGGGGACAGGGTAAACAGCAGGGAACTAGGGACTGGCTCAGGGGCTCCTCCCCTGGCTTTCTTCTATCACCTGCTTGGATGCAGCTGGGCATTCCTGTGGCTGAGGTCCACTCTCCCTGAAGAGAATGTCAGGAAGTGTGCCTGTGAACTGAACTAAAGGACCGGCCTTTCCAGAAAACACACTGGATCTCAGCAGAGTAATCAGTTTCTCAGGCACTCTCTCCATACTGCACTGCACATACTAGTGAACCCACTGCACTGAGAACAGTCTCCTAGGGTTGGAAGGGACAATTAGATGTCATCATAGCCATGAAAGGCTGCCACACAAACTGATACCCAGAAGGACTGCTTCTATCTGAAGGGTCTTGGGCAGAAGTAGGCCGCAGCCTGTCTTTGCACCTCGTCCCAGTGTCCTGCCAGGCTCTATACCGTCCTTCCTTTATGAAGAAAACAGCTCCCTCGGGCTGTTCTGTGAGTGCTGAGAGCTGTCCCCCACCTCCACGTGATCACAGCCCTCTGGGCAGGAGCAAGTCCGGGGCTGAAGAACCAAGTTTTTCCCACACAAAGATGGCAGAGACCAAACTCTGAGGTGCTGATTGCAGGATTCAGAAGGCAGTCCCTTCCAGGAAGAGGAACCCATCTTCCATGGAGCCCATGCCAGAATCCACTGCAGCTCAGTAGAAAAGCAGTATTTCCCAGCACTCCCTGCCAGCTGGGTCTCAAGCAACCACCCCAAAACATACCAACAGCAATGCCAGGATTGGACGATACCACTGGTGCTTCAGCCTGTCTAGCTGGGAGGGAAGAAGGATGGGTTATTTTGCAGCAACTCTAAAAGCTTCATTAACTGGACTACAACCCTACCAGTGTGCTCAGTCATAAGAGCTGTGGCTTTTCTCTCATTTGCCCATTCATTCATTCATTCATTCAGCAAATACTCTTTGAACATCTAGTCTGAACTAAGGCCTGACCCTGAATACCATGGTGAGTGAGTCAGGTGTGGTCCCTGTCCTCATGGGCTGACAGTCCTGAAACTGAGCCTTAGGACACAGTGGCCATTGAGTTGGGAGCATTCTGCCTCCATTGCCTAAGCTCCTCATGGCTGCAAGCTCAAAGGGAGAGGATTCCAAGGGAGAACTTGGTCCTGGTCCTCAAGGCTGGGCAGGACAGGGCAGTCATGAACTGTGGATGGAGTTGAGGAATGGTCCTGCTTCCTGAGCCTCTTTGCTGTGCCCTGTGGGGCAAGCTGCTTAACCTGTGTGTATTTTTATACCTCTGTCTCCACCATTCAGTCCATCCTTTGAATACCTCTCTCCACAGAGGGGCATGAGCCCATCTGAAGGAGCAGGAAGCTGGGGTTTGGGAAGCACATCACCGCATATCAGGGGTCAGCCACCTCCCACCCTGCTTGGGTCATGGCAAGTGGGACCCCTCTTTCCTCACCTTGCTTTTGCAGAGCCAGTTGAATTTAAGCTCAAGGGAAAGCCAGACCAGCTCCCTTGCCCTGAGAGGTTGGAGACATCTGGTCCACCCCTTCCTGGCACGTTCCGAGGTCTGGAGAAGTGACCACATGTCTGAAAGTCAGCCAGTGCCAACATTGTCCTGCAAGGTGCATCCACAACCTAGGCCCAGATAGTGTGTTCATGGTTTCTCTGACCACAGTTAGCCTGGGGAAGGGGGTGGAACAGATTTGAGGATGTCTGTGGGTCTTCGGCTAATGGGCAAGCTCCCCTGCTACATCCAGCGCCCATGTGGGTGCATAAACATACGTCACACTGCAGGCCTGTTGCAGAGCAGTGCTTCCAGGGGTAGCAATTCAGATGATGAAGTTGTCTAGAAGAGGGCCAGTCCATATCCAGACTGTGTGGATGAGATGCAGAGGGCTGTGTGTGAGTGCTCTGTGCAAACTGGAGGAGGGGGAGAGGCTACCCAGGTTGGGCCCTATTCTAGAGTCTGATCCAGAGGAGAGGGGTTCCTTCCTCCCAGGAACAGCGTGGGCAGTGGAACTTTCTGGCTCCACTTGGAGCCGGGCCAAGTCTCAGGGCATCACAAACAGCCCATTTGATGGTAGGAGCAGGGATTTAACACATCTTGGTCTCCATGTTTGTGAGGCTGCTTCACCAGTCCTCTGAAAGATGAAGCTCCGCAGGCTTCCCGTCAGCTGGGGCTGCTGCAAGGGAATCTTCTCAGTGGGAGTGCAGCAGGTTGCTGGGGTGTTGGCACAGGGCACTGCTCCCCACTCATGACACCATGGTATAGAGTGGCTTCTCGCCTGGTCACCACTCCAGCCAGCCCCTGACAAACACACAAGCCCATGGTTGAAACCTAGACCCATGAGAAATGGTCCTGCTTCCTGTGAAACCTAGACCCATGGTTGTGGTTAGGTCCACCTGGTTAGTTAGCAAAGCATACTGCTTGAGCTTTGCATGGTAGCTAAGAATAGCACAGAGGAGGCTTCTGGTTTTTTTTTTTTTAAAGAGAGGGGACTCAAACCCATGAGGAAAAGAGCTTGAAATGTCTGAAGACTCGGTACACTGGGAGACACCAAACAGTGTCGTAAGCCTCACCTGAAACCAGTGCTCCTCTTACCAGTATACTAGTATTAAATGGATGTTCCATAATGATCAAGATGAAAATAGGTACAAAGACATCTAGCTAAGGACAGGATCAGATTGCAGCATGTGAAGGAATCACAGAGCTGATGGTATTGAAACGATTTATGGCACAGATGGGCATGTGAAAATACAGGGAGGTTAAGGGACTTGCTCAAGATCACATAGCTGGCAAATTAAGGTAAGCGTAGGGCTTGAACTTGGGCCTTCTGACTCCTTGTCCAGTGTTCTTTCATCTCACCATAGCTGCCTCCTTTAAAACAGAGGTATTACTCAAGATCTGTCCTGGTCACCCTCTCGTACCTCTTTGCCACTTCTCTCACATCCCCCATATCCCTCCCAAAATTAAAAACAAAAAGGATTTTTCTGAGTCCGAGGACAGTCTGTCCGTGACAGCCTGTGGTTAACCCAGCTGTGCAGTGAAGGCAGACCCAGGCCAGTGGAATAGAATGAGGAGCTAATGGGTGTTTGTTACTGTGAAACCTATACCGTATCCCCTTTGTAGCACATGGAACCTTCGGCATGCTGTATTCCCATATTCCTCGGAAGTAAGGGCATGGAGGGGGTTTCTGTCCATTCTGCCCTTGGCTGCAGGGTGCGGAGGGGCAGCGGAGCCCATGCAAACCCATCACCCTGGGATTTGCTGGGTTGGAGTTCAGCAGATGCAAAGACTTCAGTGAAGCAATAAACACAAAAGTCTGGGAGAAAATATCCAGAATTTTGTGCATTACTCTGTTTCTTTTTCCAAAATGATGCAGATCAGGTGCCCCTGGCCTGCTCCTTTTCTGATTCTCAACTGCAATGTCTTCAGTCAGTGTTGTCCCTCTGCCCGGATCTCCAGCTTTTTGCCAACTTCTTCACACTCCTCTTGAACTGAGCATCAGTCGCCTGTGACATGGCCACCACCTATCCTGCTCCTATCCCACACCCACGCTGGACCCCGGAGGGCCTCTTGCCCTACCCACATCCCAACACACACATACACACGTTTTCCCGCCAGCCATCCCAATTTGTTCTTTTCCACGGGGAACTTTTTTTTCCCAGTGCCTGCTTCCCTTCCCACGTGCCCACACATCCACAAATTGGTCTGATCTTTTTTCCATTGGTTAAACATTTAACTCTCCACGGCAGACCTGGTTTTAACCCCTCTCACATCGTGTTCTTTCCTTTCTTTGGCGAGTTATTTTGCATTAACCAACTTTGTCAGTGACAGATGCGTATCTGAGGGTGTCGTGTACGACCTTCAGCAGGGAAGACTTCTGGGCTGTGGAGGACCGTCTAATACATGGAATTATAAACTGACTGCATGAGCAATGAAAAGGCCAAATTATTCAGAATTTTTTTTTGAATCACTGTAAAAAAAACTGATTTCTTTTGTATAGAGAACACTAAACGTATAATAAAAGTTCAAAATGGACTTGGGTCATGTGATTTGTTCATTTTCCTTGATGGGTGGGAGGGGGTGTCAAAGGGTTAATGACAGAAGTGAATCAAATGGCTTTTCACTGGCGCCAGACAGTGTACTCTTACAGAATTCAAGCCAGGCTTGGTGGCTCAGCCTGTAATCCCGCGCCTTTGGGAGGCTGAGGTGAGTGGATTGCTGAGCCCGCGGGTTCGAGACCCACCCGGGCAACTTGGCGAGACCTCATCTCTACAATAAATCAAAAATTAGCTGTGTGTGGTAGCACGCGCCTGTAGTTCCAGCTACTCGGAAGGCTGAAGCGGAAGGATCGCCAGAGCCCAGCAGGTCGAGACTGCGGTGGCCAGGAGCGGCCACTGCACTCCAGTCTGGGCGACAGAGTGAGACTCCAACTCAAAAAAAAAGAATTCTGCCATACCCTCCCCCATCTAGAAGTTGGTCTTATTCTGGAAAACTCAGTTGCACAATTTGTGTTTTAACATAGAGTAATGGCTGGATGTGGTGGCTGACACATGTAATCCTAGCACTTTGGGAGACTGAGGCAGGAGGATCACTTGAGGTCATGAGTTTGAGATCAGACTGGCCAACATAGCAAGACCCCTACTCTAGAAAAAAATTTACAAATGAGCCAGGTTTAGTGGCACATCCTGTAGTCCTAGCTACTATGGAGGACGAGGCAAGAGGATCCCTGAGCCCAGAAGTTTGAGGCTGCATTGAGCTATAAATTCACCACCACACTCCAGGCTGGGCGACAGAGCAAGACCCTGACTAAAATAAATGAATAAATAAAAATTTAAAAAATTTAAAACAGAGTGACTTTTAATTTAAATATAAATTTAAAAATTTGAAAATAGTGTAATGTATACAATCTGATTAAGCATAATGTGTGTGCACATGCATCATTTTAAAAGTGCCATGCTGGAGAGTTGGGAGAAGGAGAGAAATGTGCAATGATGCCCTGTCCCCTATTCCCTCCTCGTTCTGCACTCCTTGTCCTTAGGTAGGAGCACATTAGCATATGTCCAGCATTGTGCCTGGCACAAAATAGACATTTAATATTGTTGAAAGAATGTATAAAACCGCTTACTACAAACCAAAAATGTCCTTTCAACAGACTCAACAGAATCTTAACCAACAACCGAATAAAAGAGAAGAGACAGAGAGGGCTGTGTGGACTGAGAACCAATGGTTGATGTTCACCATGCTTCCTTGAGATGCTGTCCTGTAGCTGTGCTAATTCCCACTGAGGAGTGGCCAAAGAGCATCACCCAGGCAGGATAAGTCGTGAGGGAACCCCAGACATTGTAACCTCCCTCCCGAGGGGGTTGGACAGAGGGCTGGCTGGGAGATGGTTCTGGTCTTGTAGAAAGATCACTGATGGCTGGGCGCAGTGACTCAAGCCTGTAATCCCAGCATTCTGGGAGGCCGAGGTGAGGGGATTGCCTGAGCCCACGGGTTTGAGAACAGCCTGGACAACTTGACAAGACTTCATCTCTACAATAAATCAAAAAATTAGCAGGGCATGATAGCACACACCTGTAGTTCTGGTTACTTGGAAGGCTGAGGCAGAAGGATTGCCTGAGCCCAGTATGTCTCAATGCTGGAGTGGCAGTGAGTGTCCCACTGCACCCCAGCCTGAGTGGAGTGAGACTCCAATTCAAAAAAAAAAAAAAAAAGATCATTGATAGTTTATAGGCATGGGCAGTAATGGGAAATTAGAACAAAAGAATTCCCCTGAAAATACAGACTCAACTCTCTTAATGTGAATGAATGAATGAATGAGACAGCCATTCCTCTGAAAGAAGTGGCTAGGTGAATTAATGGTTTTCATACCTTCCTCCTTGGATATTGGATACTTGGATACTTTTTTTTTTTTTTTGAGTCAGGGTCTCACTCTGTCCTCTAGGCTGGAGTGCAATGACATGATCACAGCTCACCGCAGTCTCAATCTCCTGGGCTCAGCAATCCTTCCACTTCGGCCTTCTGAGTAGCTGGGATTACAGGCGTGTGCTACCATGCCCAGCTAATTTTTTTTTTCGATATTTTTGTAGAGATAAGGTCTCACTACATTGCCTAGGCTGATCTTGAATTCCTGGCCTCAAGCGATCCTCCCGCCTCGGCCTCCCAAAATGCTGGGATTACAGGCATGAGCCACACTGTATCTGGCCTGGGTTTGACATTTGAGGGTGATCCAGTGGCCTAGATTTTAGAAAAGGAGCCCTCACTCAAAGAGACAGAAATGAAGAGATGAAGTGAGCATCTTGTTTGAAGAAAGCCAACCTCAATTCAACTGAGGCCAGACAAAGCGACTGCCTCTCTCCAGAGCTCCAGGGACCACCCCCCCCAGAATATCTGTCATCCCTGTCTCCTGAAGGCTGTGCCTCCCAACCCATTAGAAATGCTAATCTCCAGCTTTGAGTTGGATTAACATACACAGTGGGGAGGGGACAAGTCATCTTCCGATCTTTATTAAGAATGAAGACTGTACCCCCTCTTGCCCAGCTGCCCACAAAGGGCTAGAATCTGGGAATTCATTATAGTGCTTTTAATCAAGGCAGCCTCTACTGCCCAGTATATTAGGTGGAGAAGGGGTGGGGAGGCTTATTTCGGCATTCCCCTCCCCACTTAATGCATCAGAGCCCATTTGTTTGATGTCAGTTCCTGCTGGAACACAGACCAGGCAGTGGGCCTCAGAGCAATTTGGAGCCACAGCTGCGGCCCGACAGCCCAGCCTCCAGCCCCGACTCCCAGCCCCACCCCAGAACTTGCTGTTGATTAGCCCTAGACCCCATCACAGAGAAAAATGGCTTTGTGTAGCCCAAGACTCGGCTGTCTGGTAGGATTCACACACAGAACCTCAACCCTGACTTGGGCTCACTAGGAACTCACCCATCACTGACCCAAACCGGAATTCTGACTGGTCAGCTTCACATAGAGACCACTGCAGAGAGCGAGCTGCAGCTAGAGGACAGGGAGTTATTTCACACTGAACCAAACACACACAATTACATGTTATATGTAACATTTGTAACAATTGCCCTCTAAAAAGGATGGATCCTATTAAATGGAGGGTCCAGAATTAATCTGGGCAGAGCTCGCAGAGAGCAGCTGGGGAGAGTCTTGTATAAGGGGGAAATTTTGGAACTCCAGGGTAATCTGGGGGTGGGGGGCAGAGGAGGAGCAGAGACAGGCTGAAGGAAGATTACAGTAGCGGTCCTCAAAGTGTGGTTCCTAGAGCAGCAGTGTCAGGACCACCTGGGAACTTGTACAAATGCAAGTTCTTGGTCCCCACCCCACACCTACTGTATTAGAAACTCTGGGATCTGTGTTTTAACAACCCCTCCAGGTGATTCTGGTACAGGCTAGGGCTTGAAGACCCCGAGACCAGAGGGACGCAAGGAGAAAGCTGCGTACTCCTGGCTGTGGCCCTTCCTCGTGTCCCTTAAATTGGCAGTCATGCCTACTCCATTCATGAATTTGCTTCCTGTGAGTGGATGTTTTATGCAAACTAGCAAAGTTGGTGGATTACATCCAAATCCATGCAGGATGAAGCAGAGACCCCATGAGAATATAGGGGTCAGGGCGCGAGCCCCCAGGAATTAGCAAAAATTCGGAGTGTAGGGCCTTGGACTTTCACAGACCATGGAATTGGCAGGGAACTGAGCTGTTTGTATGCTGATGTTGAAGAGACAAGAGGACACCAGATGGTATTTGGGTCACAACACATTTACATTTAAGTGACTTAAGAGGAGAAAGGGACTAATATTGTTGACACCAACTGCATTCAGCACAGTGATGTGCACTTTATGCAAATTGCCTCTTGGCCTGCACACCAGCCAGGAGGCAGGTAGCTTTATATCCTGTAACACATGAGGAAACCGTGACTCCAAATGGCTGAATAATTTGCCGAGGGTGAATGACAAAGCCAGAACTAACTGCCAGGTTGGTCTGACTCAAAAACCTCAGCTTTCACGACTACACTTGGAGTATGAATGGGCCTTCCTATAAACCCTATGAAGAACTAGCCTTGGAGTCTGCACTTCAAAGACATCACACCAGGGCAGCCCCTGACAACTCTTCAACATGTCGGGCAACCATTCGCCCCCTGCAGGATGTGCAGGTTCCTGACTCAGCTCCAGAAGAGTCCAGGAGAGGGTTGTGGGTGCCTTATAGCTTGTGGTCATGGGATGAAAGGACAGCGAAGTAAAAAGTGCTTGGCTTTCTCCAAGTCTGCCTTGAGTGCCAAGTAAGAGCCAGGACTGCACAGATAGGTCAGGGCTAGCTGAATGACCTCAGACAAGTTATTTAACCTCTCTTAGCTTAAGTCTCCTAGTCTATAAAACAGGATTGTCATTGTCACTACCTCACAGGTGGCTGTAGGATCAAATCGGTTAAAATGTGAAAAGCTCCACCACTGCTTTGTTAAACTCTAGTCATGTCCACGTGGCTTTTTGCCGTGTTTGCCATGTTTCCTAGCTTTGGTCCCCTCCCCTGCGTTGGGGAGGTAAATCTCTCTCTCTCTCTCTCTCTCTCTCTCTCTCTCTCTCTCTTTCTCTCTCTCTCCCTCCCTCCCTCCCTCCCGCCCTCTCTCCCTCTCTCTCTAATTTACTTTCTAAATAAACTATATTTTCCAATCTAAAAAAAAGTGAAAAGCTCTAAGAACAGTGTGTGAGGTACAGTCATAGTAAGTGCTATATAATACTCTGTTAAATTTAAATAAATGAATGAGCCACCTTACGCCTTCCCTTCTTTTGTCTGCCAATGTTCTTCCAGTCTCTACTTCCTTCAAAAATTCTCCTGATCCTTCAAAGCAGGCTCGAATCCCATCTTTTGTAACCACCTTGGTCTCTCCCTTGGGAGCTTTTCTCAGCCTTCTTGCTCCTCCACCCTTGACCTTCAGCATAACCTCCTAGCATTGGAGAGAGTTGCCTTTCCTATGCCTAGCCAGGCTGCAAGCCCCTAGAAGGCAGGGCCAGTGCTTCATGTCTCTTGTAACTTGGTATCACCCAACCCTGTGTCTGGGAGTCCACAAATACATGTTGATGGATCTTCAGAAACCAGGGTCCCTGCAGTGCAACCAGATCCCATTTGTATTCAAGCTGTCTGCATGACTGTATTTACTGTCCAGCTAGTGGTTTGGTCCATGTGGTATTGGGACAGTGGAATGGGGGGGGCAGACAATATTTGTCTTCCTAAAGGCAAGTTTACCAGGTTCCAAGCGGCTGGATGTAAGAGCCATACATGTTGAGAGCTGAAGATTCATCCTACAGCCCCATTAATTAACTTTCCCAAAGTCCCCTTAGTGTTCTTGTCTCTCATTAAAGCCTAGGAACCCACTCTCATTTATCAGGAAGGACAGTCCATCCCTTCATTTCCCTCCCTCCTGACTCTTCCAGCTCCAGCCTGGGTATAGGACACCGCACGACACTCTACCCACCAGACAACCCATGTGACAGAAGAGGATAAGTCTAGATGTCTAGAAGGCCTGGGTTTGTCCCAAGAGAGAATGACCACAGGACAGGACTCAGCCAATGTCCATTCCATAACCTCCACAGCATGGTCCTGATAGCCTTGGATGTAGTTATACTTCCCAAGCTTAGAGCTTCTTCCAGGTCACAGGCATAAGATTCGGGACTCCTTTCTTCTCAACATTGACAACACCCTTCCTCAGGGAAGGGGCATCTGGCCAAGACCAGCATCAATGCAGTCAGCTCTGAGGGCCAGAGGAGCTCATGTCTGCCATCTTTCTCCCTTCCAAGTCCCAGCGGCAACCTTCATGAAAAACAAAAAGCACACAGAAAGTCCTTCCTTCTGAACCACGGCATCAGCCTCCTTCCCAAGTTTTCTACAGGTCTGTTCCCTGATCGAGGCCGCAGGCTAACTGTAGGGCAGAAAGCGTGGGCTGGGTTGGATGTGCACAGGGCCCGTCCAGGGAGAGCCCTCAGCTGCCTCTCAATTTTGTGCTTGTGGCTCAGACCCATCAAATGTCAGAGCAGGAATGAGCCCTGGTCCACTCTTCTCATTTTATAGATTCACATCAAACGCGAAGTTCAAAACTGGCTCCCCCACCACGCAGCAAATGCACTGCCCCTCCCTTCCAGGTTAGCTAATGCATCCTTGGGGAAACCAGACTCACATTTCAAATTATAGCCACCAGACCGCATCTGAAAGGGCTGAGAGTTTTTCTGGGGGGGAAAATACACAAACTTAGAAATATACTCATTCCAAAGTCAAATATAAATGATGTGGGATTTTCGGTTGCACCAGACTCTAACCTCCTCCCAAAGCAGACAGCTGTGAGCTGTGCTCAGTTTGGGAAAGTTGGGGGCAGGAAGAGACAATATGGTAAATCTCTGGAATCTCATTCCATGCTAAACTGAGGAATATACAGATTCCCCAAAGCAGGCAGACCTCAGACCAGAGTGGAGCCTCCATACCCTCTTTCTTCTTTTGCCCAACCCTGACGTTCTCCCCTTTCCGTTTCCCATACTCCAGTCCCTCTTCAGAGCTGTCAGGCCACTCTCTGGAGCCCATCAGTGGCTTTTAACCGAGCCCCCAGCTTTCATCCTATTAGTGAGGCTGGGAGTAATTACGACTTCATTAGCCAAATAGGTTCTTGGTTCAGAGACTCCCTCCCACAGAACAAAACACACACCCGCTTCCCTCCATCTGAAGTCTGTCACCTGAGGCCTCCAGCTAACAATGTAGCAGGCTTCAGGGAAACCCGGCAGGAAAGGGGAAGAAGCCAGGGACGGCTGGCCAATGGGGAGGAGGCCCCCCTGCCCTCCTCCGTGGCGCATCTGCCGGCTGGCTCCCAGAGAGATTTTTGACAGGGAGAGGGATGGCACTCCAGCAAATGAGGGCCGTGACCCCTTGCAGCTGTCTGCCGCTCCTTGCCCTCTGGCCTTGCTCGCCCTGCCAGCTAGGGACTTAACTCATGGTCGGTCCACTTCCTGGGTGGAGGGGCCGCCTCCTCAGCTGGGGCAGGGGTTGGGGGCTCTCTGGGCCTCCAGAGAGTCGGGCAGATCCAGCTTCCCCATCCCCGACTCCTACACTATACCTCAGCTGCTGCAGTTCCAGGGGCAAGAAAGCAGTGGGTCTGCCAAGCAAGGACAAGCTGTGCCCCGGAACTACCCGGTCAGGACACCTTTCGCCAGCCCGCAGCCACCAGATCAGGCAGGCAGGTCCCCAACGCCAGGGAAGGATGCCACAGCTCCTATAACCACTTATCCGTCATCTCACACAGCAGTGTTAGAGAGACTTTTCTTTGGGTTTAAATTAACTCCACAATGCAATTAAAACCATTCACACATGGGAAATCGCTTACCATCCTTCTCTTTTCTTTTTCTTTTAATAGATTTTAGGAGCATGGAGTCTGATCCTCCTGCCTCTAAGCAGGATCTACCCAAACTTCCCTTAGCTTCTCCAGTCATACAGTGCCAATCACCCCCTCCTGCCTCTCCTGGCGGGCCAGGTAAGTACCCAGGATGGGGCTACACCCACTTCTCCACTAGGAGAAGGGATAGGCTCCCTGCAGACCCTCTGGCACACACCTCTTTGTCCATGAAGCTTCCAAAGAGAACTGGCTGCTTCTTTTGGGGGTTTGCAAGTAACAGCTGGTGAATTCTCATTCCTGCTGAGGGTCCCTCTGCTTAGGTCCTCCACCGGCAAGATGCCATCTGCTGAGGCTGGACGCAGAGGCAGAGGGATAGATGAGATGGCCTCCGGACACCCCTGCCACTCACAGGACTCCAAGCTATGTGCAGCTTTGGCCCTGAATCTGGCTCTGGCTCGGACCTGACCCTGTTCTGCCCCAGGCCCGACGATTCAGCATCTGGCCTCCTTCTTCCCCGCCCCGATCCATGAGCAGCCCAAAGGCCAGGCAGGAGGACCCCTGCTCCTTGCCCTTCAAGGAAAGGGAGTCCCCAGAGGCCCACCCAGCTGCACATACTGCACCCCTACTTGTGTTCCCTGAAAGCAACCGTCCTTTTGTTAATTCTGCAATTTCCCAAAGTGCCAGGAGCATCTCATCTGACAGCCACAGCATCTGTTCTTCTCACTCTCCAGAAGGTCGGGTGGGAGCTGTGCCAGCCTCTTCCCCAAGGCTCCCCCAGCCTCACGCTCCCTCCGCCTGAGTTGAGCACCCTGCTCACCTGGTCCCCTGGGAGTGCCTCCAGTTCCCTCTCTGCATCCTTGGACCCTGAAACCCCTCCCTACGGCCACCGCTGACAGCTTCAATAACCGTCTCCCCTCCTGAGGTCAAGTTCACCTGGCCAAACAGATGGGCACCTCTCTTGTTTCCTAAGGGACTGCAGGGAATTCGGGGCTATTTTTCCAGTTGAGGCCTACCCAGGGCCCCTAGCAGGTACAGGAGCCACAGAGTGCCAAGGAAAGGGAAAGCCTCATTCTCAGTCCTTCCCATGGCTCCGTCCCTCATAACACAGTGTTTAGGATGCTCAGTTCCAGGGCAGGAGAAGTTCTGGCTGGTCCCTCCACCCAGAAGATCTGCTGGGAGTCTGACCTGCCCCTGCCCGGAGCTCCAGCACAGGGCTTCTTGACCTCAGCACTCTCGACACTTTAGGCTGGGCAATTCTTAGGTATGGGGGGCTGACCCATGCATTACAGGATATTTAGCAGCATCCTGATCTCTACCCACTAGAAGACAGCAACATACCTCCCACCCCACCACACATACCCCTTGTGATAATCAAAATTGTCTCCAGACTTTACTAAATGCCCCCTGGTTGAGAAGCACTGAGCTAAGGCAAGAAAGAAATCCAACACCTGGGTGTCAGTGACTGACAACCCCCGACTTCTGATTCCTAGACTCCAGGTAGCAGAGGGATGGCTTAAACTAGGGATGGGCAAACATTTTCTGTAATGGTAGTAACTGGTAGTAACTGTCTTCAGCTTTGTGGCCATACGACCTCCGTCGTAACTACTCAACGGCCAGTGTGGAATAAAAGCAGCCATAGACAAAACAAATGGACGAGTGTGGCTGTGTGCCAACCACTCTTTATTTATGAACACCGAAATTTGAATTTCATATTATTTTCATGTGTCACAAAGCATTCTTTTTATTTTCCCCGACATTTAAAAATGTAAAATGCATTCATATGGACCAGACCCTTGGTTTTCAAAGGATCTCAGAGGAATCAAAACACCCAGGTCCCCAATGACCTGCCCCTGGGAGATCAACAAAGTCAAGGGCAGAGTCTGAAGTTGCAGATGGAGTCCTGCTCCTCTGGGAAATAGGAGCATCACGCATCCCCAATTCCCTCTGGTCCAATAACCTCAGATACTGCTTTTAGTGGGGCAACCCCGCTGACCTCAGCAGGACCGGCAACATATTTTGCAGTGCCCAGCGCAGAATGAGAATGTCAGGTCCCTTGTTTAAAAATTATTCCTAACTCCAAGATAACAGCATTAAACCCAGCGTGGTGCCTTTCTGGGCACAGACTCTGTGACCACAGCTGAACACCTGTGAAGCCAGCCCTGGACCTCGAGTCTTCCTCGCAAGGAGGTCTGTACCCACCTTGCAACCTCTGCTAGCCGGGGAGCCGGCACATCAAGCTGGCTTTCTGACCCTGGTGGACAGCTTCTCCTACAGGCCTTCAGGCTGGGCCAGCACATATGACTAGGCCCTGTGCGACGACACCTCTCCACACTGTGTGCACTGACACAATTCTGCATCTTCTTGGAAGAATTTGCACTGTGTAAGTTGGTACTGGCCCTGCCTCCAGGGCACCCAGGTGGAGAGAGAAGCAGCCAACTGTGCCCCAAAATGGACCCATCTACTCCCATCCTGAACCCCCAGAGAGGAATGGAATGACCCACTCAAGTCATTTAACAACTATATATTGAGGCTCAGACACTGTGTTGAGGGGGCAAATGTACAAGATGCAGTGGTGGAAACACCCCCTTCACGTACAGAGTAGACACAAGATGCCCATGAAGTGAGAAAGGCACTGCAGAGGGCCACCTCACACCTACAGGGAGAGGCCCGGGCAGGAGGGGGTGACTACTGGCCTAATTCTTGAGGGCAAGGGGCAATTTAACCAGGTCTGCAGAAGGGAGAAGAGCTATTCCAAGCAAGTAACAGCACAAAGGAACAGCACAAAGAGAGTGAAATAAGAGAGTCCAGCCCTTTTTAGAAAGGGCAAGTGGGTCAGCATGGCTGGAGTGAGTCAGGGAAGGGCAAGAGAAGGGGGTGGACTGAGGAAGAACCAGACTACAATATCCCATTGAGTCCTGTGTGTCTGTCATCTAACAAGGAGACAAGAGATGCTGAAGAATTTTTAGCAGGAGAGCGACATGATCTGATTTGCATTTTAGGTAGCTCACTCTGACTGCAATCTGGAGAGTGGATGGGAGGGGCGAGATTGCAGAGAGGACATAATGGTAAGAATGCAAGTGACAACTGATGAGGGTCAGAGCTAAGACTGTGGAAAGGAGACTGGGGGAGCACTCACTGGAATTGCCTGGGGGGAGGGCAGAGTCAGGAAAACTGAGTGGTTGGCAGGACACAGGAGTGGGTTGAGGAGAGGGAGGAGCCCCAAAGGATGGGAAAGTCTGCAGGGTGCCATTCATGGAGGCAGGTGACCTCCCAAAACTCATGTGTTGAAAACTAAATCCCCAATGCTATGGTATCAGTAGGTGGGGCTTGTGGCAGGTGATTAGATCATGAAGGCAGAGCCCCCATGAATGGTATTAGTGCCCTCAAAAGAAGAGACTTGATAGCTTGCTCTATCTGCCCTCTGTCATGTGGTGATACAATGAGGAGACAGCCATCTGCACACCAGGAAGCGGGCCCTCACCAGACACTGGATCTGCTGACACCTTGATCTTAGACTTTCCGGGCTCCAGAACTAAACTCCCATTGTTTAAACCACCCAGTCTATGGTATTCCATTATGGCAGCTCCAGCTAAGATAGCAGGAAACCCAGGAGGGTAGCAGATAGAGAGGTCAAAGGGCAGCATATCAATCAGGGTTCTCCAGAGAAACAGAACAGCAGGATATGTGTGTGTGTGAATATTTTACATATGTGAATGTAAAATAGATATGTATGGGGGGATCAAAAAAGCCACAGAATTTTATTTATTAAAAATTGTGTATTTTGGCTGGGCTCGGTGACTTAGCCTGTAATCCCAGCACTTTGGAAGGCCGAGGCGAGTGGATTACCTGAGTCTGCAGGTTCAAGACCAGCCCGGGCAACTTGGTGAGACCTGGTCTCTACAATTAAAAAAAAAAAAATAGCCGGGTGTGGTAGCATGCATTTGTAGTTCCGGCTACTCGGAAGGCTGAAATGGAAGGATCGCCGGAGCCCAGTAGGTCAACACTGGGGTGGCCGTGAGCGTGAATGCCACTGCACCCCAGCCTGGATGAAGGAGTGAGGGCTCCAACTAAAAAAAAATTGTGCATTTATTCTTGCGCGTTTAAACTTCAGTCACCTTCAAAGTACTCTCCGTTTGATGCAATACACCTATCAAGATGCTTTTTCCATTGCTCAAAATAGTGTTTGAACTTCTCAATTTTGATGCCTTTTAGTGCAGCTACTGTTTTTTGTTTCACACCTTCCACATCGGCAAAACTTTGAGGACCTTTTTCATCGGGGTAAACAACAACAACAAAAAGCCTCTTGGAGTGAGATTGAATGAATAGGGAGGATGGGGCACAGGGGTCATGGTGTTTTTGGTCAAAAACTGCTGAATACTCAGCACAGTGTGGGCAGGTGAGCTTGTAAATCACCTATCATGAAATGGGCAAATGTATTGAAGGAATCCTCAAAAAAATTTAACTGAAGCCAAATGCAACCTCTCACAGCAATGCTAGCAGATACACTGAAGCTGATGGGTTCCTAGAACACTAACCTAGTGAGAGAGGTCTGTACTACAAGGTACTCACCCTTCCAAAAGATAATTGCAGTTTTTTTGGGGTCGCCCCCTTTTGTGTGTGTGTGTGTGTGTGTGTGTGTGTGTGTGGCGCGCGCCACATATCTACTTCACAAATATTACATATTAGATTTATTTCAAGACCTTGACTTACACAGCTGTGGGGGCAGGTAAACCAGCTTTCTATAGGACAAGCC
Organism: Cephalopachus bancanus; assembly: GCA_027257055.1. NCBI lineage: Eukaryota > Metazoa > Chordata > Mammalia > Primates > Tarsiidae > Cephalopachus > Cephalopachus bancanus. Next base: position 69,113 of record JAPVLO010000569.1, on the reverse strand, counting down.
AGCAGCCTGAAAACTCTGGCAAGACCTGATGCCGCAGTCTTGGGGCAGAATATGTTATTGCTCAGGGAAACCTCAGTTTTTGCTCTTCAAGCCTTTCAACTGATAGGGTGAAGGCCACTCATATTATTGAGAATAATCTCCTTACTTAAAGTCAACTAACTGTAGATGTTAGTCATGTCTACAAAACACCTTCATAGTAACACCTAGATTAGTGTTTGCTTGAGTAAATAACTGTGTACTATACCCTTGCCAAATTGACCCACAACACTGACCATCACAGATGGGAATTCAAGTCCCCATGGTAACATGCAAGGCCCATGGGCATCCAAGAAAAGACCTGTGGCTGGTCTTGTGCAGGTCTGAGCTTTACGCCCAAGGGCCCTTCCAGGTTCTCGTCACCTCATCTCTGATGGCTGTGATGACTAGCCGGCCTCCAGGTTTGTAACTGTCTCTGCTCTTCACAGCCCCACCACCCCAAAGTAGGCTTTCCAAAGCACCCATCTCAGCCTTGTGCCTGTCCCTTGCATGCTCAGATCCCTCCAACAGTTCCCCATTGCTCTCAAACAAAGCTCCTGAGGTCTCATACGGCTTTTTGTGGCCTGACCCCAACCTATGCCTCCAACTTCACCCCTTCCTTGCACCCTCAGCTCCAGACATGCTGACCAACAGCCTCCCAGAACTCACTACAATCTGCCACACTGCTACCTTTGCACACGCTGCTGCTTCTCCCTGGAACCCCTCCTTTTCTCCTCCAGCTCATGCCACATATCCCTGGTTTTCCTGGTGACCTCTGAGTCTTCCTTCAGGACTCAGTCAAAATGCTCTTTTTGTTCCTGAGCCTCATGAGACTGAGGCAGGCACTCCTCCATGATATTTGAGCACACTTGGGTTATAGTATTTACCAGATTATATTTTTATTTTTGCACATGTCGGTCCCACCATAAGACTGTGAGCGCCTGAAGAGCACGTACCATATCTTATTCTCCTCAGTATCCCCAGCGCTTGGGGATACTGACACAAGAGGTAGTCAGTATTTGCTTATTGGATGGATAGATGGATGAATATAATATTTTCTAACAATTTCTGGCTATCACTTATTGAGCACTTCTTTGGTGCCAGGCACCAGAAGCTTTGGGTTCTGAATCAGTCCACGTTCCCAGTTGAAGGCAGCAGAAATAGACTTTAGCCCTCATAAGCAGAAAAAAAAAATCATGAGAAAGCTGTCAGTGGATTGCAGAATCAATGGGAAGGCTAAAGAAGTTGACTGAAAAATGGGCAGGATTCGAGGCTAGCCCGCAGAGTCAGGTTAAGGTCACAACTCAAGAACGGTCTGGTCAGGATGCCACTGCTAACATCACCCATGCTGACAGTCCCTCTTCTGATGCTAGAACCTTGGGATGCCCATGCCTCCTCCACTGTTGGTCAAAGTGTGTAGTTCACCTCATCTGATCCACACAACCCTCTGAGGTAGAGAGTCTCCCCTACACTTTACAGATGAGAAATCTGAGTCTTAAAAGCCTAAGGTCACACAGCCAGTCAATAAAGTGGGTGGAATTGAAATCAAGATCTGTCCAACTCCAAGCCTTCCACACCACTTGACACTGTCTCCTTCCAGAGGGCACCACTAACATTGTTCTTACGTAAAGGAACTCCCTGGGTAGTACTACACCGTAGGCCTGAGATTATGCACTGACATGAATTGACTGAAGCTGCTTCCAAGGGGTTGTACTCAGGGATACCGGAAAACGAGGGTCTGGCCTAAGGCTTAGGGAGGCCAGCGGAATCTAGTCCCTCCCTGTCTCTTCTGGCTCCCATGTTCCATGGCTGCCCATTAGACACCCTAGGCAGGCTTAGTAAAGAGCAGTCAGACTCAGCGGCCGTCTGCTCTGCAGCCCAACCCACTTCCAGGGTCGCAAGACGATTCCCTCCCACTGCCTGGGTGGCACGGCTCTTGCCAGGATCAAAAGATGCCCCCACCAAAAGATGTCCTCCTAAGACCCAGATGCCTTGGGAGAGTTGAGAACAAAAAGAGCAAAAGACTCCGGGCAGGAAACCCAAGCACCCAAAATCCTGCTTCGGTTCCACTGCCACTGCTCTGTGACCTTGGCCCAATCATGTCACCTTTCTGGGCTTTGGCCTCCCTGTGACTCAGTCCCTCTCTGCTGCCCTGCCCTCCCACCCTCCCACTTCCCACACTAGCCAAATTGTTTCATAAAAAAGGAACTCAGGGTTCTTTGAGCTCTTTGGAGAGACCACATAAATGCAGGGCATTATTAGCATCATTACTATTAAATATTAATAATGACATTAGCATCATCTATTATAAGCCTGAAAAAGAAGCTCCGAGAGCCCTGGGTTGAAACAGCAAAGAGAATAATTAGGCCTCTCCGGGCCACAGACCCCACCGGGCCCTCAAGCGAAATTAGGAAGGCAAATGCAGACAGAGCACTGAGATTTCCCTTCCATCACCCCCTGCTCTGGCCAACCTGGCTCCTCCAGTCCCTACACAAATCGTGTTCTTCTCAGACCCCAGGTCTCGGCTCCTGCCACACCGCATCCTCCCAGGCCAGGAATGCACTCCCCACCTCCTGTGTCTATCTCCAGGCCCAGTTCAAGGTGCACCCCTCATCCCCACCAAAACCTTCATCCACCTCCTAGTCTCCCTCTCCTAACCTCTGAACGGTTACTGTAGTTACTGTCCGCCATGCATTCACCTGGTCAACAAATATCTACTGAGCCTCCACTAAGCACTAGGCACCATGTTAAGCAGGAGGGCGGGGGTCTGGGAAAACACAGATATTGATGAAGCAATCCCTACCTTCTGAGACTGCACAGGCGAGGGAATGATATCAGTATTTTACTTGGAAACTGACAATTCACAAAAACCACTATGTTTAATCCCCATATCCTCACTACTGATGTGGTCATGGATTCTCAGAGCAACTAGGTGTCATTCACTGACCTGCCTGATGTCATCCAGGTAGAATTGACAGACCTGGGACAGAGTCCGCGTCTCTTGACTGCAAATCCGGAGCCAACACAACAGCAGCAGCAGAGAAGGGGCGGGGCAGGAAGAGCCCAGCCTTATGGGCATACACCCTGATTTTACAGAGGAGAGGTGAAATCCCCAAAAAGACCAAAAGAGAAGTAATGACATTTTACTCAGCACCCGCCATGCTAGGTACTTCGTGTGTGATGTAATTTCATGCTCACATCAGCTCAGGGAGGTATGTGTTTTAATCCCCATTTTCTGGGTGAGGAGGTCAGTGGCTCACCTGCGGCCACACAGTTCCTCAGTAGCAGGACTTGGTGTCACACTGGTCTGTCTTTGCCTCACAGCCATGTCATTCTTCCCCGAAGCTGTGGATGGACAGTCCGGTTACCACAATCACACTGCTTCCAGAAAGTTACGGGCTCTTGGAAGACAGACCACATCCTCCAGCTGTCGAAGCCCCACTGTTCTAGGCAGAGGAGCTGCCTCATAAATACATGGTCTCCTGGGAGCACCAGGAAAGAGTCTGGAGTCTGAAACCACAGACAAAGATGCTGGTGCCTGGAGGGGCCAGGAGAGGAGATGTGAGGATGGCTGGGGGTGAGTGAGGGAAGAGATCTCAGAGCTACAGCACCCTGGGGCCATGACAGGGTCTCATCTGCTCCCCACTTGCCCCCTGGAAGAGGGCCCCGAAGTCCCTCCTTGGCTGGAGATCCGCTGGACTCCATTGCTATTGATCTTGTGGGGATGCAGCAGGAAGAAGCAGATGGTCTGTAAGGGTTGGGTGGCCCTCAAAACGCCTTCTGAGCCCCCCACCAAGGGGGCAGCACGTGTTTACAGGCAAATTAGTGACCCGTTTGATTAGCCACCTGATCATCTTCAGCTGGCCCTTTTTTGCCCTGTTTGAAAGTCTATGGGGACTCACCTTGGAGATCGGATGTCCCCGTTCATTTTGATTAGCCACAGAAAAGAGAGCTATCCCTTATGGTCAACTGCACTGAGGGTTCCAGGCTCTAGTGGGCACACAGAAAATGAGAACTGCTATGTCCCCTATCTTGCCCACTCCAGCAGAGCAGACAGTGGGTGGCAGGGGTCCTGAGCACCGTGGTTAAACCAGGGTGCTGGAGTCAGGCCCCAAGCTCTGCTTCTCCATTTGTTTACTGTGTACTTGAGTAAGTTTCTTACTCTTGCTAAGCGTCATATGTAAATTAAGGATAATAATAACACTTATCTTTTGGGTGAGTAATTCAGATAAAATACTTAGCACACTGCCTGGCATATTGAGGCATTCAAAACAGATATTATTTTTGTTATTACCAAACTAACAGATCCCACAAGCAAAACTCAGCCTGGATCCCTGAATGCCCACCTTGCTCCCTCCTCAGAAGCATCTCGGAGGCTGAGATTGAGGATTCCTAATACCCCTCCAAAGAGAACTTCATACAAGTGAGAAGACTAAACTTAGAGATCTGTTTCCCTATCTAGGTCTAGGCATGGCAAATATTCTTGTTTTCACTGATTTCGCCTGTGGGAATCCGCATCATGGAGGCTGGCTGCACTGAGATCTGAGTCTTTGAGATGGACCCAAGTCACCTGTGCTAATGGCCCACCCTAGGGACCCAGTCCCCACTGCGAGGGCAGTAACCGTCCTAAAATATAGTCACAAAGACAGCTGTCTCAGTCTAAAGCAATCCGTGCAAGCATTTCCAGACCGTTGGCTCCTGGACCAGCTAATCTCCTGGCCCAACAGCCCCCAGCAGCAGACATATCATCCCTTTCTTGGCAAGGACACACTCTTGCCATTTTCTGCTTGGAGAGAACTCACAGAGGCTCTTTTCAGATTCCAGGCTGTCCTGGGGGACGTCAGAGGGCAAGGCTCACCTCGGGAGCTCAGGGCCAACATGCCAGCCCTCAGACAGACAGACAGACAGACAAGGACAATGCAGGCAGGGGCAGGAAGGGAAGGACATCCTGGAGGGGGGTTGATGTGCTTGTCTTTGCACAGCAGCATTAAAGTTTTCCAAGAAACATCATTAGCAAAAATCATACGTCTCCCCATGAGGAACAAAGAAGACTGCCTCCTGAGTTGGGCAAGCTCTTTGGAGGGGGAGCAGAAGGAAGGGAGGGGAGTGGGACTTGGAGGCTGGGCAGCAGAATCCCCCCCCATCTTCTCCATCTCTGGGTCCTCTCACTCCAGCCCAGACTCTGCTCCTCTGAGGAAGACATGGAGCCATGCTCCAGGCTTGGCAAGGGAGGGCCATTTAAAACTGGGAGGCTGGCCTGGCCCTGCCAGCTGTTGCAGCATCTGGACCACTCACCCATCCTGCCTGTGTGAGCTGGACAGCAGGCAGACCAGAGGGGGGTGAGACAACAGTGACAGCCTGACAGGGCCGACTGGTGCTGCAGATGGCTGGTCCCTCCGCCTCACAGCTCCAGCCTTCTTGGGCACTCCCCCACGTGACAGGAGCAGGGCAGGAGAGATGCATTGCTGACCAGGGTGAGTACCTAGGATGTCAGAGCTGGCAGGGACCGTGCCATCTTTATCCCCTTCAAGTCTCTCCCCTTCGTTCTCACTGACGGGCTCAGTGTGGCTCAGAGAGGGCAGGGCACCTAGCCAAGCACACACAGCCAGTCAGTAGCAGAGCCAGTGTACCCTTCAGGCATTTAGACCCCGATCGAAGAAGCTTTTCATGACATCACACTGGTGTTTGATTAAAAACAGGCTCAGATCCGTAAGCACTGGTGCGCAAAATTGTCCAAGATTGATAATATAGTTACAAATATATGTATATGTAATATGTATATACATGATTTTGCAAATCATGATGTATTGTGTGATCCCATTTTCACAAAATAATACTAATAACCCATATAACTGTATACATGAAAATAAATCTAGAGGCATGTACTCAAATTTGTTAAGAGTGGTGGCTAAGGGACTTTCATTATCTATTTGTAAATTTCCTCCAGTGTTTGCATATTTTGACAAAAAGCCCATGCTACTTTTGAGCAAGAAAAACAATAAAGATGAGCATGATGTGGGCTGGGCAACAGAGGCAGCCCCTTCATCCTGCCGGACCTCACAGCAAACAGAGATTTCTGATTTGAAACCCTTCCCCCAGTAGGGGATTTCTGGGGAAACAGGGAGTTTTGGCTCCATGGGTCTCCAAGGTTTGAGGAGCAAGAGCCACTTTCTTTTTCCCTCCTCACCCCACCCCTCCCCAGCAGGAAGGGAACCACACGCGGGGCTGGGCGGGCCAGACAGCGCCCCACGGCCTGTCCGAGCTGCCCATGCATTATGGAAGATGCGCGCTCGGCTCACTCCCGGTCCTTAAATGACAGCAAATGAGGTAAAGCCAGGAGGGTGGGGACGGAAGGGGGTGGGAAGGGGGCAGAAGGAAGCCATCTCCAGGGCCCCTGAGCGTTGGCTGAGGACCGGAGCCAGCCAGTGAGCGGAGCCTGGGAGAGGGAGGAGCACATCTTGATGCAGAGATGCTGCAGTGGCTCCGGGCGCGCTCACACACACGCGCCCTCGCCCGCCACCGCCACCGCGGCCGCCGCCGCACCAGGACAGCCAGCGGCTGAGGCCGGCAGGGCCGAGAGCAGGGCGGCCGGGGGGCTGGCGGCTGGGCGGGCCCGGCTCACCGACTCGGGCAGCGTCCTCCTGCCCCAGCTAGCACCCTTCTTTCGCCCCAGGTAAGTGCTAAGCGCTTTTGTCTCCTCCAGCCCCAGGGGCTTCCCAGAGCCGGGGCTCCCCGCTCAGTTCCTATAAATATCCCCCTTGTAACTTGGAAGAGGGCAGGGTCAGGAACACCCAGGCAGCTGGAGCCAGTCTGACTTCTCACCTCAGCCCCAGGGTGGCTGCCAGCCAGAGGCTCCCCTCTGCCCTGTCTACGTGGGTGGCATTCCACAGGGCCCTTGCTGGCAGAGCCTGGCCAGAAGACTGGACCCCAGGTGTGTCCAGGAATTCCAACTGGCCAGTGGCCGCAGCAATTGCCTGTGGAAAGAGTGGTTTCTCCTGGATCTGTCCTGGGCGCCCTGGATCGGTTCTTAAGGCCAGGCCCTGGGTCCTGGGCTGCCCCTCTCCCAGAAGTCTAAAGGGAGCTGAGCCTGAGTCCCCAGATTTGAGGTCGCCTGGGGGCTATCTCTGCAGGGTGACCTCTTTTCAAAGACTTGTTTCAGTGGGACAGTGGGGGAGGCTGGGGAAGAGAGAGGAGAGAGTGGAGTGCAAGTTTGGGCAGAGGCCTGTCAGGGAGCCGATGGAGAGGAGAGGCCCCGAGGCAAAGGGTGAGAAGGCTGAGACCGCTGGGCTAAAATTCCCTTTCTTCCCTTCCCCTTCCCCAGCCTTATCTTCTCAAGTCTCTCCCCTTCATCCTCATTGGTGGGAGGGAAGGATTTGCACAAAGTTTGGCTTTCCAGGAAAGAAAGGGACTGGGGCCAGAGTGTTATGGGGAGGGAGAAGGGCCAAGCTTGGGGATTCTACAAAGAGAGCAATCCTTCTGCCCAGCCCCTGGGGCTTACATAATGGGCCAGAGAGGGGGGACCCAGGCCCAACCAGTGACTGTCCAGAGTTGACTCCTGTTACCTTCTCCAAAAGGGGTCCCAATTCTGGGAAGCAAGGGGAGTTGGATGAGGCAGCGCCTGCAAGGGGGGAAGTCCTGGTGCTACCTGGGGTGCGGGCGGGGCCCGGCACCCTTCAGCCCTAGACCACTGGGGATTGAACCCGTGTGTGTGTGTGTGTGTGTGTGTGTGTGTGTGTGTGTGTGTGTGTGTGTGTGTATGTGTGTTGGGGGGGAAGCTGTCAAGGTTGTTTAGAGGTTTGGGGATCTGGGGAGACCAGGAGAGAGTGGGATGTGCATACCATGGCCCCAGTCCTGGAGAAGGGCGAGTTTGAGCATCTTTTTCCTCCGCTCAGAAGGAGATGGGAGGAGGAACATCCCAAGTAACCCAGTTTACAGGTGATATCCTGGTCTCATCTGGACAAGTCTCAACCTCCTCTTCCAATCCTATGGCCAGAGAGCCTTCATTTCACTTAGCCTCCGAGTCTTTCTGCCTCCTGGTGCCACTTGGAGGGGCCGGACAAGCTGCTGGTGATCGAGGGCAACAAAGGGTGGGCCACCTGTGGGAGAGGTTGGGGTGACGCACCTCCTCGGGTGGAACAGGGAGACAGCCTGGAGGTCCTAACAGGTGCCCTCACTCCTGGTCTTGGGAGAAGGGAGTGCTACCCTTAGAGACAGCAACATCTAAGCCCCTCCCTGTGGTGTCCACCAGTTAACCCCTTTCTAGCCAGGCTGCAGAGCACTGACAGGGCTTTTGCACAAGGTCAAAGTCCTTCTTAATGTTCTGTGGGCATCCTCAGCCAGTAAGTGGGAGGCAGGAGATGAGACAAGTGGGAGAGGTCCCTGAACCGATGATACCAAAGTCACCCAAGGTCCTCCTGCCTCACAGGTGCAGAAACCACTGCTCTCATATACTTCATGAGTGGTGAGGGAAGCAGGAATACATTGCCCTAGAGATGGGTCCCCCAGACCCAGGGAGTCTGCTCTTACCTGCGCTCTCTCTTCCTCTTCTCCTCTCATCCTCTGCTCCTCACCTGGCCAAGCTTCCCTCTCATACCCCCTTCCCTGGAGAAAGCGCTCCTCCAGCTTGAGCCCTTAGCCGCCAGATTTCACTCCTTATGCAACTCCATTCCAGCACCTTCTCTGCTAGCATTTGTTCCAAGAGACACACATGTGGGATGGGTCTCTGGGGAATTGTGTTTAACGGAATGGTTCCTCATCTTGTCTTCGACTGACCAAACATTCATCAGAAGCGAGTGCACAGAACGGTGTACCTCTAAGGCCATCAGAGAAGTAATACATTTGGGGTGGCTTGAAGGATGTGGGTCTCCCCATCAGAAACCTCCTCATGCCAAATGTTGGTGAGAAAGCATATTTCAAAGACAATCTCTAAGCCTGAGTGTGGGTGGTATTTGTATTTTTGGAGGGATCCCTAGGGCAGAACCAGGGGGTTGGAGAAGAGGTGGTTGATATGCAGAAAACGAAGAACCAGAGAAAAGAATATGCCAGTGAAGCAGGAGGGATTTAAGCTAGACTGCAGGAGATACTTCTTGACCAGAAAGATGATCCATAAGGTGGGGTAGTCTCCTTTCAGATGACTCTAAGGATGATGTGAAGAACTGGGGTCTGGTCCAAGGTTAGAGACAGTCCTGCATAGAATTAGAGGTCGGTCTGGATGAACCTGTAAATTTCTTCCAGTCTCCAGTAATCTTCTTTCAAATGGTAAAAGTCAGGTGTGACTCAAGGACCCATAAAAAGTATTCTTTTCATTCCCTCCTGCATGCTGGCCACCTCTCATCCTGCAGAGACTACTACCCTTAATCTAGACCAAATCCCCAGGGGCTGTGGCTAACCTGGAACATTTATGGGAATTTCTGTGGGCTCTGTGTCCTGATAGTAATCATCTTGGAGTAAAAAAGTCCTTTCTTCAGTTGAACGGGTCCTTGCTACAAAATTAGCCTATGTTTCTTTGTTTACTAAAGAGGGTGCAAACAAAAGCAAGAGTGTATGATGTTATCACCCAAACCCTGAATGCCTTCCAGCCCAGGACACACTCAGGACCAAACACACCTCAGAGTCCTTCTTACCTGAGGAACCATCTGGTTCCGTACTTAGATGGGGAAGTTGTCCCAGCCCCTTACATGGGGCACCTATTCAGGCTGAATCTCCTACTGGGTCTCCTCCAGCCTGAGCCCACTCCTCTCAATGTCTGCCAACCTCAAAGACTGAGAGGCTCCCCCACCCTGTATTTGGCTGGAAAGCAGCCTTCCTGCAATGTGGCCCAAGAGATGGAGTTAATCTGGACCCCAGAGCAAAATGAAACTCGCCTGAGGAGAGGAGCAGGTTGGAACCCACCCCTACCTGACTTTGGCTCTGAACCAGCCTCCTAGGAACTGTCTGAGAACTGGGAGGGGGTCTCCTTTCAGCAGAGATGAAGGGATGTGCAGAAATTGCTCCGTTAATGTGTGAGGGACTTTTCTTCCTGATTTAGTTCTTCAGAAACAAGTTGAAGCCATTGTTCTTACTCCTGGCATCTTGCAAAGGGGTCCTTCTTCCAAAGCCCTCACTCACTGCCCCACACCATGCACAGAGCAAGTAGGAAACCCAAGGTCTGGGCGTGGCATGGACAGAAGTCTCTCCCTTCCTGTCCACTCTGTACTTTAAAAAATCTCTCCATTGGAGTGGATGGGGCAGGAGGGACAGAAACTCAAGGCTGCAGATCACGAGGCAGACTCCTCCATACCCAATGCTGAAAGATCACACAAATCCACGAGTCTGGGGGTCACAGCTCTCCCCAGAGGGCACATCAGGACCAGGGCTGGGCCTCAGGGAACTAGCTGCAAACACAAAGAGCCTGCAGAGAAAACTGAGGGACTGAGGAGACGGAGAAGGGGCGTGGCTGCACAACTCCCCTGTCCCATATTTGGAGCTGAAGAGGTCCTTGTCCCACCCATGTCTACCCTAAAGACCTCTCCAGTTCAGGGATCACAGAGACCTCTCGACCACAGTCCTCCTCTCCCTGCCAGCTGCTGCCTGGCCTGGCATGCTGAGACCCTAGCAGTGCCCACCCAGGCCACCACAGAGGGGCATGAGAATAATTCAGACCTTCCTGGAGGATGATGCTGCTGTCCCAGGTGGCAATTCCTCTCCTAGGCAGAGGAAAGGATGCTGAACTCCTATTTTAGATGCCACCAGGCAGGAACTAAGAAGAGGGACTGAGAAGGAGTACCTGTGTGGGCGTGCCCATGTGCACATCCTGGCTGTGCACCACCCGGCACATTGTACCAGGTGTAACTCTGTCATGGCGGGTGTCTTTGTGCCCTAGTCTGGGATGGTGTGCTGGTGCTTACCTAGGTGCATTTCACCTGTGGGCTGCAAGAGGAGGGACGCACCAGCCTGGAGAGATTGTGGGTTTGTCCATCTCCTAAACACATGTGAGTGCAGCCTAAATGTTGTGACTGTGTAGAAGTAAGCCCTACTCACAGACAGGCATTTTGTCTGTGGATACGGGAGGGCTGTGAGATTTATCACTTACGGGATCTGATTTTTCCCAGTCCTCACTATGGGCCAAGTATAGTGCTGACCTCACAACAGTCCTGTGAAGTGGGGTCTGCCTTCTCATCCCATTTTGCAGATGCGAGAGTGAGGCTTAGAGAAATTAAGTAATGACTGTGGTAACTTGCGTGTGTGTGTGTGTGTGTGTGTGCGCGCGCGCGCGCGCGCGTGTGTGTGTGTGTGTGTGTATTTTAGTTATACTGGGTTATACTAGCTAGACAGCACCCAATTGCCTATCCTGAAACCAGGATAGGGACCTGAGTGGCTCCTACAATACTTTGTAGACCGATAATAAGTCACTTAGTCTCTGCCTTCAACTGGGCTCCAAATGCCCCTTTTCTTACCTTCATCCATCAGAAAGCGGCCAAATCCCTTAATGCTCTCTAATTTCCATTATTGGAGGAAGAGAGATTTAAGGCTAGGAGTTAGGCATCCCAACAAGCAGTATTTTGGGGGGAGTGTATCTTTCATTTTCTGCCTGTCCCCATGCAGGGCCCTTAGCCCAGAAGACCCTGTCGTGTGCTGGAGCTCAGCTTGTAGCCCTCTGTCCCCCAGCTGTACCTAAGGCCCTTTGTTTCCTGGATCCAGCAATTCTGCCAGCTCTCCCTGATGTCCTTGAACCCCCCAAGTGGTCCATTCCCCTATGTGCTGGTGCCTCCCAGGACCAGTCTCCGTTAGTGACAGCCTGTGGCCGCCTGTGCCAGCCTGTGCCTGTACCCCTGCACCAGGGCAGCTGGTCTGGGTGAGGCTTGGCTGCCTCAGGGCTCGTGGGGCCAGCTCTGGGCCTGGCATAGCTCCACTTTAGCCTTGCTCCTGACAAAAAGACCTCCTCCAGCCTGAGCTTTCTAGAATGCATCATAGGGCAGATGATGTCAGGAGGTGCCTGATCTGTGGACTCATGAACACGGTTTAGGCAACACCCAGGGCCTGGGAGCTCCACAGAAGCAATGTCTTCATGGCGGGCTCCCTGTGCTCAGCTCAATACCTGGCACACACGGTTAATAAACACTGGAGTGGAAATGGATGCAGGACAAGACAGGATGCCAATTGCCTCACCATTAGGGAGGCAGTCAGCTCCACCCTTTAGCCCACACTGTGCGTGAGTGTGTGTGTGTGTGTGTGTGTGTGTGCGCGCGCGCGTCCACCTAAGGTCTTGGCACACAATGGAATCAATATACATCTGATCAGACCTACTAGTCTCCAGTGCTCCCCAGGGCAACCCCAGGTCTCCTGGATCCCGGCCCCTCCCCCACACGTCTCCTCTAAGGCTATACTTCTCGGTCTCCAGAGAATACCCAGGGCCCTTGGGCTGGGGAGATGGCTGGTAAAAGTCTGGGTTAAATCGAAGTTTAGGATGAGCAGCGAGATTGGATTATCCATGATAATTACCATTGGTAATAGAGATAACAGATCATCCTGCCACTAGAGCTGAAAGTGAAGGATCCAGGGTGCAGGCCTCCCGATGGGTCAGAGGGAAACAAGACTGAGTTCTCACAACCCTCCTCCACATGCACACAAAAGCACGTGTGTGCATGCGTGCGTGCATGCACACGCCCACACATAGACATACACACAAAGACCAGACATCCTCATACACAGACACATATACGTGCATATACACAGGGACATATGGACATGACAGATACGCACATGCACACTGGGACACAGACACACAGACACTATTCATCAGCACTGTTAGTGGCAGCTGAGACTCCAGGGGTAAGTGTCTACCCGGAGTCTCCAGCCCCAGGTCACAGTTCCGCTGGTCATCTGTCTCTGCCTTGCTCTGGCACATTCAGGATAAGTGCCTGGAGCCCAGGCTCCTCCCCAGGCCAGCACCCTACCCCCAATTGAGTTTGCAGGATTGGCAGGCCGACAGAGGACAGGGAGCAAACGATGATTGAGCACCTTCTCTGTGCCAGACACCGGGACGCAGCATACCAGTGCCAAGGGGATGATTTTCCAACTTTTTGTAGCCAGATACCCTTTGTTTAAGGGAAACTTTATAGGAAAGTCCAGCAGATAAAGGAGATCTAAGTAGAGCTGAAGTGGAGAAGAGGTCTGGAACCCCGCTCTCTCTCCCTAGTCCCCCATCGTGGCCCTACAACAATTTCAAGCAGCCTCAAAGCTTCACAGCAGTATGAAAACCACTGCAGGGCACTGTACTGAACTCCACCCCCCCACCCCCACCACAAACAGCTCTGTAAAGTGCCTGTTATAAACTCCACTTTGCGAAAACTGAGGCTCCAAAAGGGGGAATAACTTGTCCAAGCTCACAAAGCTCTTAGAGAAAAAACCAATATTGCCAACCCCGTTCAAATCCTGGAAGGATCCACACCGCTCCCATGCCTCCCTATTCTGAGGATAACTCCCTGCATTTGTATAGCTTCCAGGGGCATACTTCTGTGATTTCCCCTGACCAGACCCTCTGCTGTCCCTAGGGATCTGTGTGTGTGTGTGTGTGTGTGTGTGTGTGTGTGTTGTGTGTGAGTTTGCCTTGGGGTTATCCCCAGGGAACACTGAAGACCTGTCAGCCTGATCAGGTATAGACAGACTGTCCATGACTTACAATGGTTTGACATGATTTTTCATCTTTACAATGGTGTAAAAGTTATACACATTCAGTAGAAATTATATTCTAAGAATCCATACAACCATTTTGCTTTTCACTTTCAGTACAGTATTCAACAAATTACATGGAACATTCAACACTTTATTATAAAGTAGGCTTTGTTAGATGACTTTGCCCAACTGTAGGCTAATGTAAGTGTTCCGAGCACATTCAAGGTAGGCTAGGCTAAGCTGTGACATTTAGTAGGTTAGGTGTATTAAATGAATTTTCAACTTAGGATATTTTCAACTTACAGTGGGTTTTTTGGGACATAACCCCTTCATAAGTCGAGGAGCATCTGTGCTGAGCTCTACTGTGTGAGTGTGTCCAGTTGTTCCCTGGAGTCATATAATCACAGATGTCCTCAATCAGTTCAATGTGACACACAAGTAACACCTATAATGTGCCGGGCACTTTCCTAGGCCCAGGTGACACCAAGATGAACACAACACAATCTCTCCTGTGGGGCAGCTCACAACTTTCTAATGGAGACAGGCACAGCTCCACAGGCAGGGCACCAAGGCTGTGGTCAGAAACAGAGTGAATTCTAAGTGTGTGGAGATGGGGGCATCTTAGGCGATTCCTCTGAGATGAGACTTGGACAGGGCCTCGAAGGATGAGTATCCCTTGCCCATTACGGGGGAACAGAGACAGGTGTGCTAGGGGCATGCTGGAAGGACTGGAAGTGCCAAATGTCTGGGCTCAAGTCTGGAACAGGGAGGGGCAATTATGTGGGGAGAGGTGGCACCTGGGTGCCCTTCCTGATGATGGGAGTTGGATATGAGGCCGGGTTCAGGATGGGAGGAAGTGCCATCTGCTCCCACTGCCCCCTCCCAAACTCTCAGCTCTTGGCCCACACCCTCCCTGACAGGCCCTGGGACCATCTCCCACCCCCACTCCCATCCCCGGTCCTTCAGGTGCCAGCTGTGGATGTTAAGGCAGCAGGAAAAGGCTGTGGGGTACTCAGCGTGGAGGGTAAAAAGATTTGGGAACTCTCTGTGGAACTAGAGTTTAGGGAGACACGGGAATCCTGAGCTTGTCTTGGTTTTCTGATGACACACAGGCCAGAAGGGAGTCTTCAGTCCTCTGCAGCCGTCCTTCTCCACCCCTTCCCAATCCAGGGAGCAGCATTCCCAGGCCCTCAGCCACGCTGCCCTCTGGGAGCAGAGGGAGAGCTAGAGCACTGAGATCCACACTGGATGGATCTTGCAGGCAGTTAGTGGAAGAGCCCCCGCCAGGCTCTCTCCTCAACCCTGACCGTCTCCCCTCTCCTGGCCCCCTCCACCTGCTCTTAGGTTTCTGCAGAGTGAGTAGGCAGGGCAGAGAAGCAGAACCTGTGGCTGGACTACCTGGCCCCTGTGGCAGCTCTAAGCCCAGTGACCCCAGCTCACTCCAATAACGATAGCCAAAAAGCAGGCCCCTAAGACACCATACTCCCCTCCAACCGCCAAAAGTCCTCCCAGGGATGGGGAGTGAACCTGAAGGATGGCCCTGCCCTGCCCCTGCCTTCGCCTCCCAAGGTGAGGCCCCCCAACTCTGACTGAGGGGACTGGCCTCTGACTTGCTCTCAGCAGCTACAGGGAACAGTTTCTCCAGATCTGAAGGATTTAACCAAGCCTGTGTTCATCTCTGTGCAAGAAGGAGGCTCCTCTGGGAGCTGTGTTAACTTTTTTGGCCCAGAAGGCCTGACAGGCCATTCGCCCATCCAGATGGGAGCCTTGCTAATGGGACCGAGGTCATGACTCCATCGTGCAAAGTATCTAAGTGCCTGACCGAGGACACTGCTCACTGTGTGGATAAATCAGTGAGATCCCCTTCTCACTGCTAGAAAAGCAAGGCTGGTCCTGAGAGACTTGATGCAGCCCCCAGAGGAGATTATTAGCCCCCAGCCAGACTGAGACGGGGCGGGGAGGGGCCCCAGTCCCAATTGCTGGACGATATTACTGGTTCCCCAACCCAGGCACGGACCCTGTTCTCTGCTGGACCCTACATCAAGATCTATCACCAGACGGGCAGGTGGGTTCTTGCCTCCCAATTAGTCGCTGCTTTCACTTCCTAAGCAGCACCCCGCTGACTGGAGGCGGGGGATATGGGGCTACAGGGCTGCGCCAGACTCCCAGGGGGCCGGCAGGAGGCACTCAGCCCCAGGAAGAGCTCCTGGGTAATAGCCAAGCCCCTTCCTCTGGGACCCTGAGGAGGATGAGTGCTTGGGCAATTTCGGCAGCTCCCAGACCCAAGGTCAAAGCTTTACTGACCCAGATGTGCCTGAGCAGGAGGGGCGCTCAGCTCAGAGCCCTTGGTCCTTCTGCCTCCTTAGGTCCTGCTCAGCCTCCAGCCAGACTCTGCCCAAGCCGAGCTGAGGCTTCTCTCCTCCAATCCCCACCTCTGTCTGGAACACCCGCCATGGGGAGGAAGCCACACCTGCTGCTGCTGGCCACCGTGGCTCTCGTCTCCTCTTCAGGTAAGAAGGTCATCCCAGCTCTGAAACCTAGCAGGGATGATTATATCTGTGATGTTACAGAAATGATTGGCTGCATTGCTGTAGCACCTAGATTTCTGAGGCCATTTCGTTCTTTAAAAAGTTCCTATTTGTGGATCTTGCCTTCTCTTTGAGGTTAGGAGGAGAGGGAATCTGTCCTTGCTGTATTATAGGTGAAGGAAGAGTGACCCAGAGAAGGTGAGTGTTTTGCCCTGGGTCACACAGCAAGATTATAGCACAACCAGATCTCCACAATATCAGCCCGGAGTCATAACCTAGAAAGCTGCACTGTCCAATAGCCACGTGGAAAAACTACAACTCAGATTCAATTCAGTTTTTAAAATGGTTTCCTCAGGTGCACCAGCCACGTTTCAAGCATTCAATAACCATATTGAATAGTACAGATTATAGAACATTTCCATCATGGCAGGAAGTCCCCCTGGACAGTGCCCTCTAGTCCCCTTACATGAGGAGACAGTGGCCAGTCCTGCAGTCAATCTCACAAAACTCTCGGAGGGTTTCTCAAGACAATGCTGCATCCTGGCAAGTGGACCGAGTATAGAACAGGACCTGGGACGGGCTGAGGCAGGGCACGGGAGCCCAGTTTCCCCTCCCAGGAGTGCTCCCAGCTTGGATGAGGGGCACGGGGAGCCTGGCAGAAGGAGAAGGAGAGGCTGAAGAGGGCAGTGCAGGCTGAGAGGCCCAGGCCAGCTGGATTCTGGGGAGCATGCCAGGCAGGAGGAGCCAGGCAGCCAGCCAGTCCCAGGGCGAGAGGGAGGCTCTAGCCACCTGCCGCTCTGAGGGGGCTGCTGGGCCCACCGCTTGGCCTCTGCTCTGACCCCCAGTTCAGATCAGTAGGTGTTTCTTTTCCCCCTAAGCATCTCCACAGGAAGAGGAGTGCTCAGTCCTTGTGGAGTTCTAACCACCTCACACTTACCCCTCCCATCCCCCAACGGGTGCATTTTAGGTCCTCTGTCTCCCCAGGGAAGGACTCCACTGGCATACTTTCAGGCGTTCTCATTCTGTCCTAACTGCCTCCCAATCCTGCAGCCACATCAGTGAGGCTGCTGGGAAACTAGGCTGACTCAGAGGGTAGGGGGAGCCCCTCAGCCCTCCAGGCCTCATTACTTGTCCCAGGGCCCACCAGACTGGGAAGAGCTTTGCAGGTGGGGAGCCAGATTTCCCTGGAGAGGGAGCTCTGAGGCACAGGCCAGGAGCAAGCAGAGGGGAGGTGCTTTCTCCTCAGCATCCCCTCCCTCATGGACGCCTCAGGGCTGGATCCATGCCATCTGAGGCGAGGAGTATGGCAATCTCCGGTGTCCTCAGACCCAGAGACACAGGAAGGCGGTTGCCAAGGGGCCTGAACCTGGTCTGCCAGCTCCCAAAGCTCCAGAGAGAGGCAGGACAATCAGTCCCATCCCTCCCAGGAAGGTGCCTCCGCCCTTGGTTTTCCTTGCTGACCTGCCCCTGGGGTACAGCTTTGGGTTCCTGGCACCCCAGTCCAAGGAAGGGGTCAAGTATTTCCCTTCTCCTTCTCGTCTCTCCAACCCACTTCCTGTGCAAGCTTTCTGTCACCCATGTATGGGGGAAAGAGTCACCAGGACAGGGAATCAGGAGAGAATCAGAGAGGATATGGAACAAGAATGGCAAGGAAGGGCTGGCTTTGCCTGGAAGAGTGTGTGTGTTTATGTGTGTGTGTGCACACGCACCACGGCACAGATACGTGGGAAGGTATACGTGTGGGTGGGTGTGTATGCAGCTGTGGAGGAAAGTGTGGGGTGTGTGAGGGTGTGTCTGTGGATGTGGATGTAGATGTTCAAGAGGGTGGAGGTTTGAGTGAAGTGTTTGCATGGAGGGATGTTAAACGTGTCTAGAAAGTCTTACGGTACATCACCTCGGCTCTCACACCCAGCTGCCCTTCAGAATGCCTGTGAGGCATTTTTTAACATTGGGATTTCCTGGCCTTACTCCTAGGGATTCTGATTCCTTGCCTCTGAGATGGAGCAGGGCCTCTGATGGTTCTGATGGGAAATTGAATCAAGAATTCTGGGACCGCAGGGCTAAGAATGCTACAGTGGGATAAGGCTGGCCCCAGTCTAAATCCTTGGCTCTGCTCCTTCTTGTTGTGTGATCTGGGGCAGATTACTGAAGCCTTCAAAGTCTCAGTTTCCACATTGGTAAAATAAGAAAGTGGCAGTACCTATCTTGTAAAGAGGTTCTGAGAAGTACGTATGGGACATGGTATCTGATAAACAGTAAGCACTCCATCAGTAGCACCTATCATTATGATGAATGCGTGGATGTAGATGAATAGGCATATGTGGCCATTTGTAGCTGTTTGTGGAAGGAACAAAGGTGCATACCAGGAAGGACCCCCCACAAAAAACGGAATTTATTCATAAAAGATTGTGTATTTATTCTTACATGTTCAAACTTCAGTCACCTTCAAAGTACTCTCCATTTGATGTAATACACAGATCGAGATGCTTTTTCCACTGCTCAAAACAGTTTTTGAACTCGCCAGTTTTGTTGTCTTTTAGAGTTTCTGCCTTTTTTTTTTTTTTGAGGTAAAGTCTCACTCTATCGCCCAGGCCACCCCAGTGTTGACCTGCTGGACTCTAGCGAACCTTCTACCTCAGCCTTCCAAGTAGCCAGAACTACAGGCGTGAGCTACCACGTCCAGCTAATTTTTTATTTATTGTAGAGACAAGGTCTCGCCAAGTTGCCCGGGCTGGTCTTGAACCTGGGGGCTCAGGCAATCCACTCACCTCGGTCTCCCAAAGCACTGGGATTACAGGCTGAGCCACTGAGCCCGGCCACTTCTGCCATTTTTTGTTTCACCACTCCCTAAAACATTTCACTCTGAGGACTTTTTTCATCTGGAGGAACAAAAAAAAGTCACTCGAGGTGAGACCAGGTGAATAGGGAGAGTGGAGCACAGGGGCCATGCCGTTTGGGGTCAAAAACTGCTGAACACTCAGTGCAGTGTGGGCAGGTATGCTTGTAAATCGCCCATCGTGAAATGGGCAAATGTGTTGAAAGAATCTCCCAAAAAGGCCGGGCTCAGTGGCTCAGCCTGTAATCCCAGCACTTTGGGAGGCCGAGGTAAGTGAATTGCCTGAGCCCGCGGGTTCAAGACCCGCCTGGGCAACTTGGTGAGACCTCATCTCTACAATAAATAAAAACTCGCCGAGTGTGGTAGCGCCCACCTGTAGTTCCAGCTACTCGAAGGCTGAGGCGGAAGGATCGCCGGAGCCCAGCAGGTCGAGGCTGCGGTGCCAGGAGTGGCCACTGCACTCCAGTCTGGGCAACTGAGTGAGACTCCAACTCAAAAAAAATAAAAAATAATAAATAAATAAAATAAATAAGAATCTCCCAAAAAAATTCACTGAAGCTGAATGCAGCTTTTTACAACACCAGCTGGTACACTGATGCCAATGGGTTCCTAGAACACTTACCTAGCTAGGAAACCTATACTACAAGGGACCCACCATCCAAAAAAAATTCCGGGTTTTTTTGGGTCCTCCCTCATATAAATGTGTGTATCCGGCCATTTGAGTAACTTGGAAGGTGTGTGTGTATGAACGTGTGTGATTATTGCATATAAGAAAGCGTGGGGCCAGGCTTGGTGGCTCAGCCTGTAATCCCGTGCCTTTGGGAGGCTGAGGTAAGTGGATTGCCTGAGCCCGCGGGTTCGAGACCCGCCTGGGCAGGCGAGACCTCATCTCTCCAGTAAATAAAAAAAAAAATTAGCCAGGTGTGGTAGTGCGCGCTTGTAGTTCCGGCTACTCGGAAGGCTGAGGCGGAAGGATCGCCGGAGCCCAGCAGGTCGAGGCTGCGGTGGCCGGGAGCGGCCACTGCACTCCAGTCTGGGCGACAGAGTGAGACTCCGACTCAAACAAACAAACAAACAAAAAATAAAAAATAAAGCATGGGGAGGTCATAGGTGTGGAGAGTGCTACATGACTGTTTAGGTGAGTGTGAGGATGTGTGGATGACTGAGAACAGAAGAGAGAGCTTCTTCAGGAAAAAAAGTGTCTGAAAGCATCAGTGTGCCCTGGGTTCGCTCAGCTACCCCCCACCCCCCCACCACCCAGAGTTCTTGGAAGCTGCTATTGTACGAGGTAGTTTCCAGCAGCCCAGCCATCTTCCAATCCCTCCTCGGCCACCCGCCCAGCAGTGCCAGCTGGGGCAGAGGTCCCTACCCTCCAATGCCATCATTAACTTGGGATTAAGCTGGGCTCTCCAGTTGAGACGATGCCGTTCCTGCCTGCTGTCTCTGCCTCCGAGGCCTGGGGCGGCAGTGAGGGAGAATGGTGTGAGGGATGCCTGCACCAGGACATTTCTGGGAGTCCTGCCTCCCACCTCATCTGAGAGCTGCTTAACAGCTGCCCCCACTCCCAGGGGGCCAGGGCTGGGCCTCAGCTGCAGCATGGGGCCATCTCCCCCACCCCGAGAAGAGGATTGAGGGCTAGATGACGGACAGGAGGCATTAATTGGTTCAGAGGGATCCCTCCCCCAACGACCCACCAAGGAGGGCCTGAAATCAGCTGTATTGAGAGGTAGGAGCCAATTAGGGGTGGCCTGGCCCTCTTCTGACACCACAGTGGCAAAGCAATCAGCAGACAGAGCCCACACCACCCTGTGGAAAGGCGGTGTGAAGCGCCACCCACTGGTGCCTCTGCATCCCTACCCTGGTGAGACAGGACAGCTGGGCATGAAGAGAGGTGTCTGCCCCAGGACAGGCTAGGCATAAGAGCTCCATTTACATGTGTGATACCCGTCCATCCGACAAATTCAGACCTGTCTGTGCCGCAGACTTGCTATGTGACACGATCCCACCTCTCTGTGCCGCGGACTTGCTGTGTGACCATGGACAAGTCACTCCCCTTTTCTGGGCATTCCTTGAATTGTGACTCGGAAATTTTGTAAAACTGCCACCAAAGCAACCTGCTCACCATTCACCCACCAGAAGGCCTTCCTCCTCCCCCCAGTCCCTCTCCACACCACACTTGGATCCAGCAGACATTTGCTGAGCACTCTCTGTGCCAGTCACCCTTCTGAGCATTTTTTTCTGGCTGAATCTTCACACAGGCCCTCAGAAATGAATTCATATTTTTCTGTGTCACAGGTGAAGATATCGAGGTTCGGAAGGGTTCTATCACTTACCCAAGGTCACATAGCTCATAGGAGGCCCAGGCTAGTTGCCCAGACCTGGGTCCTTTCTGTTGGGTCACACTGCCCCAAAAGGGGCATTAGACTCTAGGGACACACATCCTCTCTGCATCTTTTTGGCCGGTGACTTCTCAAGCACCTCACACCCTGCAGATCAGTTCTTCTGTGAGGCTCCCCTGAGAGCCCCTGGAGCAGGGGCAGCTTCTCCCATTCTGAGGGCCCCAGCACCCTGAACGTAAACTGCCCTTGTGGCATTTGCCGTCTTGCACTGTCAGTTTCCTGTCTCCCTCCCTGGGGTGCAGGCTCCTCGAAGAAGAGGGACTGTGTCTTAATCAGTTTTGCAAGTCAGTCTTTAGTCCAGTACCAGGTATACAGCAGGTGCTTAATACCTGTGTGTAGGATAGGTGATTGACTGAACTAACATGACCAGATGGGGCCTGCCCAGTCTAATTAGATTCAAACTTAAATTAATCAAAGCAATAAAAAATAAAAGCCTTGGTTCCTTGGCCATATTAGCTGCATGTCAAGTGCTTAGTAGCCACGTGCTACCATACTGAACAACACAGAAAACGGAACATTCCCGGCATGACAGGAAGTTGTACTGGGCAGCATGGTCTGAGGGGCCAGGCTCCAGGCCCTGAGGCCTCTGTGCTGTTCCCTATCTGCAGCTTGGAGCTCAGCCCGGGGATCCCCAGTCACCTTTGGGCCTGTCTTTGAAGAACAGCCCCTCGGTCTGCTATTCCCAGAGGAGTCCACGGAGGAGCAGGTGTTGCTGGCATGCCGTGCCCGGGCAAGCCCTCCGGCCACCTATCGGTGAGGCCCCTGCAGTGGGTGTGGGGGACTCTGGATGGCCATGAGGGCACCAGGCAGGACTCAAAGCTTCCCCTGCCTCAACCCTTGCCACAGGTGGAAGATGAATGGCACCGAGATGAAGTTGGAGCCAGACTCCCGTCACCAGCTGGTGGGGGGCAACCTGGTCATCATGAGCCCCACCAAGGCGCAGGATGCCGGTGTCTACCAGTGCCTGGCCTCCAACCCAGTGGGCACTGTCGTCAGCAGGGAGGCTGTCCTCCGCTTTGGCTGTGAGACCCGCGGGTGGGGGCCAAGACATTTGGTGGGGGGAGAGACTCGGAGAGAGTACTCAGAAGGACAGAGGACACCCTGAAGCTGGGCTTTTCTGATCTCACGTGACATGCCCTAATGAGTTGCTGCAGAGAGGATGCATTGGGGTAGGGAGGGGCTCCCAGACCAGGAGGATGGTCCCTGAGACCCTCGGGCCTCTGCCTCCAGTTCTGCAGGAATTCTCCAAGGAGGAGCGAGATCCAGTGAAAACCCATGAAGGCTGGGGGGTGATGTTGCCCTGTAACCCACCTGCCCACTACCCAGGTGAGTCGGGACCCTGGGCCAGGGTTAGACCGGGGACACAGGAAGGTCTTCTAGAATAGCTGAGGAAGGATGGAACCAAAGGTGGTGAGTGGCTCTTGGAAGCACCGATCCCTGGGGCCCAAACTTTAAATGATCTGTGTTTCCTTCATGGGTCTGTCATTTTCTAGCTCTGTGCTCTGCTTCTGCCTTCTAACTGGGAGGTCCCGGAGTGCTGTGTTTCCTGGCAGACGTGAATTCCCTGAGGGCAGAAACAAAGCTAGGTCTTCCCTCTAGGCCTCCCTTCGGGCCCAGTTCCAAGCATATGAAAGGAGAGGTCTCAGGACAGGACCAGCAGAATCCCACCAGCATGCTGGAGTCCCACTCAGAGTTACCCTGTTAGTCAGCACCCTTGGTTTCCTCCAACTCCCCCTATCCTAGGCTTGTCCTACCGCTGGCTCCTCAACGAGTTCCCCAACTTCATCCCGACGGACGGGCGCCACTTCGTGTCCCAGACCACGGGGAACCTGTACATCGCCCGGACCAATGCCTCGGACCTGGGCAACTACTCCTGCCTGGCTACCAGCCACATGGACTTCTCCACCAAGAGTGTCTTCAGCAAGTTCGCTCAGCTCAACCTGGCTGCTGAAGGTCAGGATTGAGGGCATGGCAGGAGGAGGGGGCTGGAAGGGTCAGTGGGCATTGAAAAAAAGCATCTGCCCTTGAAGACTGTGCAGATCAGCTCACAGGACACAGGAACCTGGGCCTGGACCCCTGGATCCTTCTGCCTAAGGCCTCAGACCCTTGCCCCAGGCCTCGAGAGGAAAGGGAGTCTTCTGGAAGGTGCTGAGATCCCAAGCACAAAGCCGCCTAGCCTTGAGTCATTTGCATTTGATTTGTACAACTTCTCTCTCTCCAGACACCCGGCTCTTTGCACCCAGCATCAAGGCCCGGTTCCCAGCAGAGACCTACGCGCTGGTGGGGCAGCAAGTCACCCTGGAGTGCTTCGCCTTTGGGAAGTGAGTGGCGGAAGAGGGAGGGGAGCTCCCTGTGTCAGAGACACTCAGGGGCACAGGTGACCCCAGGTGAGGGCAGGCAGGGACAGTCAGTCATCTTGGTGTCCCTTGCAGGGTCTAGCAGAAAACTGAGCACACAGAGGGCAATGCCTGTCGCTTCCAGGGTGCTAACTTGCTGGGTGAGGCATCCACACACCAGGCCCTCCCATATATTGGATCACTTCGCCCTCCAGCAAGGAATGCCAGGCTCAGCCTGAGTAGCACCCAGGGCTAGAGGCAGGTAGCGCAATGTTGGACCAGGTTCAAATCCCAGCTGTACCACTTGCTGGTTGGGTGACCTTGGGTGAACGGCCCAACCTCTGTATGCTTCAGTTTCTTTATTCGTAAATGGTGGTAATAATAGTACCTACTTCATAGTGGTATTATGAGGAGTAAATGAGTTAAACATATAAAGTGCTGAGGTACTTAGTGTTCCAGGAATGGTAACAGTTATCTATTCAAAAATCAGATCTCAATAAATGTTTGCAGAATGAATGAAAAAATGTAATCTGTCCTTTGGTCCACTCCTCCCTCCAATATCTTTTGTGGTTACCTGGGATGGCCTTTAGGCTTCCAGAAAATCCATATGGAAAGCATGTGGAAAGGTAACAGTAACTTTTTAAGACTCACTGATACCTCAGTCCATTTTAGTGTGCAAATTACTAATAACTACAGTCCCTTTGAAAAGTAGAGGCAGCCTGGCACAGTGGCTCAGGCTTGTAATCCCAGCACTTTGGGAGACCGAGGCGAGAGGATTACCTGAGCCCAGGGGTTCGAGACCAGCCTGGACAACTTGGTGAGCCCTCATCTCTGCAACAAATCAAAAAATTAGCCGAGTGTGGTAGTGCTTGCCTGTGGTTCCAGCAACTTGGAAGGCTGAGGTGGAAGGATTGCCTAACCCTAGCAGGTAGAGGCTGCGGTGGCCATGAGCGTGCTACTGCACTCCAGCCTGGGTGACAGAGTGAGACTCTGACTAAAAACAGAAAAAAAGGAAAAGTAGAGGCAAGGCCCTGTAGGGGCAGTGGGAAAAGGGACCCCAAAAGGCCTGTCTCCCCCTGTTCCATCCCAGACCCAGGTCCCCTTGCCCTTTTCCCCACACTTACCTGCCCAGCACCTTGGGAGGGCTGAGGGTCTGGGTACAAGAAGCCGCGGGCACAGGAGGGGCAATCCCAGCTGACTTTCTCTCCCCTGCAGCCCTGTGCCCAGGATCAAGTGGCGCAAAGTGGACGGCTCCTTGTCCCCCCAGTGGGCCACAGCAGAGCCCACCCTGCAGATCCCCAGCGTCAGCTTTGAAGATGAGGGCACCTATGAGTGTGAGGCAGAGAACTCCAAGGGCCGTGACACCGTCCAGGGCCGCATCATTGTGCAAGGTACAGAGCCGGGACTCCTTCCCCTCCCCTCCTTGCTCTTGTCCTGAGGAAACAGACTCAAAAGTCAGGAAGGGGCTGGGAAGCCCCTTGCTTGAGCCTTCTTGTCCCAGGACAGCACTGGGTATGGGAATAGAAGAGGCTAGTGCTGTGGCCAGCTCCTAGCTTTGGTAGGCGGAGCAGAAAGAACATGGAAGGCTTTGAGTGATTTAAGGCGCTAAAACAGCCACTGACACAACCAAGTGTCAACTTTCTTGGGCCTCCTTCCCTTCCTCCTGATCTCTTCGTCCTGTTCTCTCTGGAATGCTGATGGCTCCCCCTGCTGCCTGACACAGGTACTGCAGCCTCGATTTTCCATTCCATTTAAAGAGCGGGACGCTCCCCCAGCTCACCTCAGGTTGTCTTTACTCGCTCCCCACAGCTCAGCCGGAGTGGCTCAAGGTGATCTCGGACACGGAGGCCGACATCGGCTCCAACCTGCGTTGGGGTTGCGCGGCCGCTGGCAAGCCCCGGCCCACGGTGCGCTGGCTGCGGAATGGGGAGCCTCTGGCCTCCCAGGTAGGAGCCATGGGGGCGTCCTTCCACACACCGTCCCACCGTCCTCTGCTCACCTGGTTCCTTCACTGCCCGCCCCCCGAGTTACCCTCGCACCGCTGGTGGCCCCTTTGGGCTAATAGGGATGATAGAGGTTGATCCTAGGTGCTTCTTCCTATCCCAGAATCACATGGTCACAGGCTAGTCCAATGAACAGAGCCCCAGAGACCTGGGTCCAGGCACAACTCAGTCCCCCAAAATGGTGTGGTCCTGAGTGGGTCATCTCTTACCTGGACTTTAAGGAGGGCTGGGTACCGAGAGTCCAGGTGGCCCGGAGGTAGGACTGGACATACAAGCCACATCCTCAGGGGACTGTCAGCCTAGCATCTCCACCATGCCCACCCCTGCCGACCCCTCCTCCCAGGGCCTCCAGCGGTCCTGACCCCCTTGCCCTGCCCTGGGCCTGACTCTCCTGCACAGAACCGGGTGGAGGTGTCGGCCGGGGACCTGCGGTTTTCCAAGCTGAACCTGGAAGACTCAGGCATGTACCAGTGTGTGGCGGAGAATAAGCACGGCACCATCTACGCCAGCGCCGAGCTGGCGGTTCAGGGTAAGGGTTGGGGCGTGGGGGGAGCCAGGCCGGGCCGTCCATGAGGGCATGCAGCCGGAGCTGTAGGGGTCCCAAGTTTAGACATTTCTAAACACACCCCTCCATGGCAGTTTTCCTTGGTGTTCCCCAGCTTCTGAGTAGGAGAGCTCAGAGAGTTAAGGAAGAAGGTGAGAGGCTAGACACAACGGACAGAGTCTCTGACTCATTCCATGTTCCACAGAGTAAACACCCGCCACGGTGAAAAAAAGTGCAGTCAAATCAATCAGATCTGTGTTGACTCCAGCCCCTTCAGCTGTGTGAGCGTTGGCAAGTGACTCAGTTTCTCTGTGTCTTCAGATTCCTGATTTATAAAACATGGGCAGTGATAGTCCTGCCCTCCTGGTCTGTTGTGAGGGGTAAATGAGATGAGAGAGGGAGAGCCTGAAGGGCTTGTCATATGCAGGGCCCGGGAAATGCCAGCCAGAGCTAATAGTAGACCAACTGGGGGTTTGGCAACAGTCCTGGCAGGAGACCTGGTGGCCTGGGCCAGAGGGATAGCCATGGGTGATGGAAAGGGGCTGGGAGTCACTTGTGGGTTGGCCTCGGAGGTAGGCCAGGTGGCATCCTAGTCAAGGGTGGCTGTGTGGCCCTCCCTGTCCCTTCCAGCGCTTGCCCCTGACTTCAGGCTGAATCCCGTGAGGCGTCTGATCCCCGCGGCCCGCGGGGGAGAGATCCTCATCCCCTGCCAGCCCCGGGCTGCTCCGAAGGCCGTGGTGCTCTGGAGCAAAGGCACGGAGATTTTGGTCAACAGCAGCAGGTAGCACCCACCCCCCACTCCAAGCAGTGCCTGCCCCTCTTCCTTCTCTTCATGGGGCTTGTCTCCTTCCTGGGATGATAGTGTGTCCCTGGGTTGGCCAGATCTGCTTTGTTCTTGCTGCAGAGTGACTGTGACTCCGGATGGCACCCTGATCATAAGAAACATCAGCCGGTCAGATGAAGGCAAATACACCTGCTTTGCCGAGAACTTCATGGGCAAAGCCAACAGCACTGGGATCCTCTCTGTGCGAGGTGAGAGCTGTGGCTTGATAAGGCCGGTGGCTTGACCACCCCAGAGTGCCGTCCCCTCCACCGTCCTGCTCCTGTGTCCCCATATTGCTTGGTGTTTGGTGTTCAAGATTCAGGATTCAGTTTCACTTGAGACCACCCTCTGGCCACCATCAAAACTCTTGTCAGGGCTGGGCATGGTGGCTCACATCTGTAATCCCAGCACTTTGGGAGGCCGAGGCGGGAGGAATGCTTGAGGCCAGGAGTTTGAGACCAGCCTAGGCAACATAGGCAGATCTCACCTCTACAAAAAAACATTTAAAAATTAGCCAGGCATGGTGGCATGGGCCTGTATTCCCAGCTACTCGGGAGACTGAGGTGGAAGGATGCCTGAGCCCAGGAGGTTGAGGCTGCAGTGAGCCATGATCGTGCTACTGCATGATCGTGCTACTGCATGGCAGCCAGGGCGGCAGAGTGAGTTTCTGACTCAGAGAAAAAAAAAACACCACAATCTGACCATGCCTCCCTGCCTGCCACACACTCATGAGGTGCTGAGGGGTCAGGAGCCCCATCTGTTGGTCACACCACCTCTTCTCTTAGGGCAGAGCCTCTCGCTGTGTCCTGCGGCTCCTGCCTGGGCCTATTTCCTTCCCTCTCCACCCAGGGGCCTTGTTTTTCTCAGCAGATGCGACCAAGATCACACTAGCACCCTCGAGTGCCGACATCAACTTGGGTGACAACCTGACCCTACAGTGCCACGCCTCCCACGACCCCACCATGGACCTCACCTTCACCTGGACCCTGGACGACTTCCCCATCGACTTGGATAAGCCCGGGGGGCACTACCGGAGGGCCAGTGTGGTGAGGCCTGAGGCCAGATACCCCATGGCTCTCCCTTCCTTCCGGACAGACAGGACCCACGATGTCCTTAGCTGATGCCACCTACAAGCCCCCACAGCCCTTCCTCATTCCCTCAGACCCATGCCTAGCAAGCTCACCCTTGGATTAATAGCCAGAAACCAAGTGTTTAGGAGAGGGTTAGGGACAAGCCTGGAACTTTAGGCACCCAACAAGACTCCTCCCGCTTCCGTTCTCCTGTCCCCTGCGCAAAGGACATGATCAACTTGGACTATCATTGTCTTTGAAGCAAACCATATTGCTTAGTGTCCAGGAGTGCCAAGGGAGGAGTAGCTGATTCCTCCCATTGAACAGACAGGAAAACTGAGACGCAGAGGGGCCCATGGACGTCATGGAGTGGGGAACTCCCACTTGCTGCCTCGTGTCTCAGGGCCCCCCCGCACTAGCCAGGGCCGCCTCCTCTCACCTGCCGCCTCTACTGTCCCCTGTGTGCAGAAGGAGACTGTGGGAGACTTGACCATCCTGAACGCCCAGCTGCGCCACGGGGGGAAGTACACGTGCATGGCCCAGACGGTGGTGGACAGCGCATCCAAGGAGGCCACGGTCCTGGTCCGAGGTGATGGGGTTTCCCCGCTCTGTCCTCACCTTAGCTCCTCAGGGGCCCACTGGACTGTTCTGACCCACTCTCCTCATTTCCCTTCCCTCCCTGAGAGCTGTGGGAAGGCCTTCTGCCAGAAGCCCACTGAACTGTATATCTCCCATGGCTCTTCACGGGTCCTAAACGAGTAGAATTTTTTCCTTCCAAAGTCAAACTTTAAAAACTCCTCTCCTGGCTGGGCACAGCAGTTCACATCTGTAATCCCAGGACTTTGGGAGGCTGAGGCAGAAAGATCGCTTGAGGCCAGGAGTTCAAGACCAGCCTGAACAACCCAGCGAGGCCCTGTATCTACAAAAAATCATTTAAAAACTAGCCAGGAGTGGTGGTGCACACCTGTAGTCCTAGCTACTCCAGAGGCTGAGGTGGGAGGATCCCTTGAGGCCAGGAGGTGGAGGCTGCAGTGAGCTATGATCGCACCACTGCACTCCAGTCTGGGTGACAGGGTGAGACCCTGTGTTTAAAAAAAAGTTTTAATCCACTCTTAAACACATCCCAATACAGGAGTACCCTGCTGAGCACCTCCATCAAATCTCTTCCCGGGAGTTGTTAAAGCCTGGCACTGGGAAGCCTAATGCTATACACCCCTCTGTCCGTTGACCTCCGTGAGCCCCCCAGCCTTGAGACACGTCCCTCCCACCACACAAACGGCCTTGGTCACTCACCGCCCTCATCCCAGACCCTCCCACGACTGTGTGTTCGCTGCGCCCTCTGCGGCCCTGTCTTGGTACTGCACCAGCCCAAGCCTAACCTGGAGAAAGTTGACTCAAATTTGCATCCGCCCAATTCTGACCCACTGCACTCTGACTTCCTGGTGCAGGTCCGCCTGGTCCCCCCGGAGGTGTGGTCGTGAGGGACATCGGCGAAATCACTGTCCAGCTCAGCTGGAGCCGTGGCTTCGACAACCACAGCCCCATTGCCAAGTACACCCTGCAAGCTCGCACTCCACCTGCAGGGAAGTGGAAGCAGGTTCGGACCAGTAAGTGTGCGGCCCCACCCGGGTCAATGCGGTCTGGCAGGGTGTGGGAGGTAACAGGGGCCGGAGACTGGGGGTCAGGGGTCAGAGAGCCAGGGCTGCACCCCAAGCTTCAAAGAGGGACAAGCTGTGCCCTCAGCCAGCAGGGAGCACCCAGGCGGGAGGGGAGACAGTCGTGAAGCAAATAGGCGCGTGGCCAGAGTTGGAGGAGGCAGCGCTCAGTGTGTGCCCTTGAAGAACTGGCAGAATTATTCCTAGAGCAATGAAAGTATTTGCGGGGGTGCAGGGTACACACAGCATTCGCAAAGGCACCAAGATGGGGAAGTTGACTCGTTTTTCAGTCGTTTCTACAAGGGGTAGTAAACGCTTAAAGCATGGCAAGTGCCACAATGCGGGCTGTGGCCATTCAGGCCCAACGCCTGCCCTCTGCGTCCAGATGAGTAGGCACACGCTGAAGCACTGACTCCTGGTGCCTTGCAGATCCTGCCAACATCGAGGGCAATGCTGAGACCGCCCAGGTGCTGGGCCTCACGCCCTGGATGGACTATGAATTCCGGGTCGTGGCCAGCAACATCCTGGGCACTGGAGAGCCCAGTGGGCCCTCCAGCAAAATCCGGACCAAGGAAGCAGGTCAGAGTCCTAGCTGTCCCAAAAGAGAACTCTCATCAGGGCAGAGACCCTGCTCCCACCTTAGGGAGCCCCCAGCGAGCGGGAATTTCTCTGAGTTCCACCCCTGCTCATCAGTCTTTGGACCCTCTGACAAAAGGAACACCAAGTTGGGACCGGGGCCCCTGCATGGATGAGCCAGCTAGTCCAAACTCCTCATTTAAAAACAACTGGTCAACCTTACAACTGCATGTGAATCTATATATATATATATTTTTTTTTTTTTCTTTTTCTTTTTTTGAGATGGAGTCTCACTCTGTCACCCAGACTGGAGTGCAGTGGCACGCTCACGGCCACCATAGCCTCGACCTGCTGGGCTCAGGCGATCCTTCCACCTCAGCCTTCCAAGAAGCTGGAACTACAGGCATGCGCCACCATGCCCGGCTAATTTTTTGTATTTATTGTAGAGATGCGGTCTCACCAAATTGCCCAGGCTGGTCTTAAGCCTGTGGGTTCAGGTGATCCTCTCACCTCGGCCTCCCAAAGTGCTGGGATTATAGGCGTGAGCCACCGTGCCCGGCTATATATTTTTTTTAAGTTTAATTTTTTTAAATATAAAAACCAAAGTTTAGAGAGGGGAACGGTCAAACTGACAGAACTTGGACTTGAACCCAGGGCCATGGGGTGGTGGGCAGATCCTGGTCCTCCTGGAAGGGCAGGAGCTACAGAAATAAGTTAATGCAGAAGGGGTGTGTGTGTGTGTGTGTGTGTGT
The DNA here is from genome assembly GCA_027257055.1 of Cephalopachus bancanus. NCBI lineage: Eukaryota > Metazoa > Chordata > Mammalia > Primates > Tarsiidae > Cephalopachus > Cephalopachus bancanus. The sequence continues at coordinate 37,923 of JAPVLO010000569.1, read as the reverse complement.
GTGTGTGTGTGTGTGTGTGTGTGTGTGTTGTGCAGGGGGATCAGGAAGCAGACAGTGTCTCCAAGCCCTTTTTTAGATGGCTTCTTTGGGAGCAAGAGGAATGAATAATCTGCCCACAACCCTCAGCAAAAGAAAGGTGTGTGGGTGTCAGAACCTGAGTGGGGAAAGAAGGGAAAGAGAAAGCCTAGAAGGAGGGGGAGCAGAGGCCCCAATCAGCATCTGTTGAGACGCTCCTCCCCAGCCTCTGAGCCCTAGGTGAGGGTCAGGCACACAGCCCTGAGATCCTGGGAGGGCAGCATAGAATCAAGAGCCTGCCTCCCCTGTCACGCTGGCTGTGCAGTGAGGGTCTGCCTTCTTATCTCCCTGAAACATGTCCTCATGCATCCCCAGGCTGACTCACCAGGCTCTGTTTCTGGAATTTTTAGCTGGTACCTCTCCTGAGTAAGAAATTCCAGAGGGAGCACTTTCTTTGACCTTGAACTTCTTGGAGAGTTAAATGTGGAGTTGGGAGGAGACTCCTTTATTCTAGTATCCCAAGAGTCGATGAGCACAAAGACAGCTGTGATGCAAAGGAAAGATAATGGGCTTTAAAACCGGAAGAGCTGAGTCCAAATTCTAGCCGTGCCGCATATTAGCTGTGTGACCTTAAGCAAGTTGATTAACTGCTCTGGGCCTCAGTTCTTCCACCCTAAAAAGGGCAATAATAACGCCCACCTCACAGTATCACATGAGCAATGTGCTTAAGTATCCCTTGCAAGGCCTGAGATATTGTCATCAGAACCAAGTGAAAAGTCTCCAATTGCCAGATTCTCTGCAGAAATATTTTTACCCCCGGCCAAGTTATTCCTGACCAAGTTGTGTGAGCTGATGAAATAGATTTTTGTTTTAATATCAGTACTGTTTATTTTATTTTATTTTTTGAGTTGGAGTCTCACTCTGTCCCCCAGACTGGAGTGCAGTGGCCGCTCCCGGCCACCGCAGCCTCGACCTGCTGGGCTCCGGCGATCCTTCCGCCTCAGCCTTCCAAGTAGCTGGAACTACAGGCGCGCGCTACCATGCCCGGCTAACTTTTGATTTATTGTAGAGATGAGGTCTCGCCAAGTTGCCCAGGCGGGTCTCGAACCCGCGGGCTCAGGCAATCCACTCACCTCAGCCTCCCAAAGCACGAGATTACAGGCTGAGCCACCGAGCCTGGCTATCAGTACTGTTTAATACTAGAGACAAGAAAAGACAAGAAAAAATACTAGCGACAATTAGCAAATTAAATCTGCCACAAGAAGAAAAATAGTAACAAAACACCCTGGAGCCCCAGAGAAATTTTTTTACATTTAACTACTGGGTTATTTAATCCCCCCTTAATTTAAAGCAAACTAGGATTGGTCTGTGTGATTTAATTTAAGCCAACAGGGGTATGGACCATCTACTATATGCTAGCCACTGTCTTGTTTAATTCATCCTCCTTACGGCCTTTGAGAGAAACATGATGATGCTCCTGGAGAGGAGAAGAGAGGCTCAGAGAGGTTAAGTCACTCGCCCAGGGAAACACAGCCAGTAAGTGGCAGAGATGGGCTTTGGTCTCAGGCCTGCCTGGTTCCAGAGCCGAAGCCCGGAGGGATTATTGGAGGAGAAAACCAGGGCCCACGGGAAGGGATGCCCCCACCAGAGGATGCTCCACAGGCAAGACTCAGGGTTGTGTTCCCTCGTCGCCCATTAACAAGCCACCTCTGTGTCCCCTGGCTCCTGACAGCGCCCTCAGTGGCACCCTCAGGACTCAGTGGGGGAGGCGGAGCCCCTGGAGAGCTCATCGTCAACTGGACGGTAAGCTGGCGGGGACAGACACCTCCCCTCCTTCCCTCCCCCCTTTGCATCTCCCGCCAGAGCAGCACCCGGCTCAAAAGCCGTCCCCTTCCTCTCCCCTCCCGTTTGCCCCTGTGCCCCTCTTGCGAATCCACCGCAGGATGAAGCCTCGCAGGCACAGGCGACGAAGCTGGAGGGAGGCCGGGGGACGGGCAGGGAAACGCGCCGCGGTCCCTCGCCCATGCCACGCTCTTGCCTCTCAGCCCATATCCCGGGAGTACCAGAACGGAGACGGCTTCGGCTACCTGCTGTCCTTCCGCAGGCAGGGCAGCACTCGCTGGCAGACCGCCCGGGTGCTCGGCGCCGACGCCCAGTACTTCGTCTACAGCAACGAGAGCGTCCGGCCCTACACGCCCTTTGAGGTCAAGATCCGCAGCTACAACCGCCGTGGGAATGGGCCCGAGAGCCTCACTGCGCTCGTGTACTCGGCTGAGGAAGGTGGGCCGCCCCGGGTCGCCCCATGTCCCCACCCCAGCCCCTGGCCCAGGGGTATAGGGTGGGCAGAATGCTACTCACCCCCCAGCTCAGCAGCAGGCAGTAGGGAGGACACTCGGGCTCTAAGCCACTGGCCTCACTTCTGGCCGTTGCTGCCTTGTCCCCCCTCGGGCTAGGGAAGGAGGAGGGAGGCTCCTTGGGAAGAGAAGTGAGCCCTGGGCATCCTCTGGGGGTCCCACTCGACCTTCATCCTGGGCACTGGGCTCTCCTCCAAAGTCTTAAGCAAAGGCCTTCCCAATCGGGGGCTGCTCTGTAGGACACAGGGAGGCCCTGGGAATCCAAACCCATTCTGTATCGGTCCCCAGAGCCCAGGGTGGTCCCCTCCAAGGTCTGGGCCAAGGGGATCTCATCCTCAGAGATGAACGTGACCTGGGAACCCGTGCAGCAGGACACGAATGGTATCCTCCTGGGGTATGAGGTGAGCACCAGCCTGGGGCCTGGAGAGGGAAGGGTGCTGGGGCTTTGAGGACAGGTGGGGACCACTCACAGCTCACTAGCTGTTCCACCTGGAATCATCACTCATTCACTGACATGGCAAACCGAGCACCTAGTCTGTGCAGGACTGTGGTTGCAAACTTCACAAGACCCTCTTTTCTTTGATTGACCTTGAACTTCTTGGAGAGTTAAATGTGGGCTTGGGAGGGGATGCCTTTATTCCTTTTTTTTTTTTTTTGAGTTGGAGTCTCACTCTGTCACCCAGACTGGAGTGCAGTGGCCGCTCCCAGCCACCGCAGCCTCGACCTGCTGGGCTCCAGCAATCCTTCCGCCTCAGCCTTCCAAGTAGCTGGAACTACAGGCGCGCGCTACCACGCCCAGCTAATTTTTTGATTTATTGTAGAGATGAGGTCTCGCCAAGTTGCCCAGACGGATCTCGAACCTGCAGGCTCAGGCAATCCACTCATCTCAGCCTCCCAAAGGCGCGGGATTACAGGCTGAGCCACCGAGCCCGGCAGAGATGCCTTTATTCTAGTATCCCAAGAGTTGATGAGCACAAAGGCAGCTGTGATGCAAAGGAAAGATGATGGGCTTTAAAACTGGAAGAGCTGAGTCCAAATTCTAACTGACGCCCAAGGGGGAAGATGAACCGGCAGGCAGCCTTGAAGTAAATGCTTAGCTAGAGCTGGCCCTGAAAGCTGGGAGGCCAGAGGAGGAGGAGCAGGCTCTGGGAAGGGGCACAGCCTTCCCTTTCATGCCAGAGCCCGTTCAGCCTGGCTTCCCCGGGACTGCACAGAGAACATAACAGCATGAGCCCCTCTGTGTACTATTGCTCGTTCTGTCCCTGGTGACTCTGGGCCCACTGGCGACTCCACACAGGGGTACCTGCAGAGTAGCTGGAAAGTAAGAGGAAGCAAGAGGGAGGGAAAGAAGGAAAAGCAAGAATTGCCATTGCCTGAGGGAGAAGCATCGGGCTGGGACTACCAGGGATAGTGTACATTCCTTCCAGCAGAATCAGCTCCAGATCTGTGCACGATAGCTTAGGCAAGCCACAGAGAGATAATTCCAAACTCTGCCCTTGATATGGAAGACTATTTCACAGGCTCAGTATTGTGGCTTCAATTCAAATGGGTCTGCATTTATTGGGCAGCCTTTATAAGCTTGCTGGGGGCCAAGGGCTACTTTGCAGGACGAATACGCATTTCCTATCCCGCAGCGGGATTCCCACAGTAATCCCTGAGTTAATGACATGAGGCTAGGTTCCAGCAGGCCAGCGCTGGGGTGGGCCTGTGGCCACCAGCTCCCTCGCCCAGCCTGTGTCTCGAGCACATTCCTTGGACTCACACCCACATAGCCCTGCTCTAGATGCTCATGATCTAGAGTCCAAGTTCTGAGACCCAAGGCTGTGTTAAAGACCAGGGTGAGCAAGAGAGAAACAGAATGTAGGGGCCAGGGCAGCTCTGAGATTCTAGGTTTGACCACTGACCCTCAGGTACCTCCGCCCCCTTCAGATCCGCTACTGGAAAGCCGGGGACAAGGAAGCCGCCGCTGACCGAGTGAGGACGGCAGGGCTGGACAACAGTGCCCGAGTCACTGGCCTGCACCCCAACACCAAGTACCATGTGACCGTGCGGGCCTACAACCGGGCCGGCACTGGGCCTGCCAGCCCTTCCGCCAACGCCACAACCATGAAACCCCGTGAGTCTGTCTGCCTGGGCTGAGGGTGGGGTAGGTGTTGAGTGGATGCCCCCAGGATCACTTGTTCCCTAAGGATAAGACAAATACTGTAGCCCACAAGCCCTGGACAGGAATTAGGCGGTGAGCCTGACAGAAGAAAGTAGGTAGGATTCACAGCCTCTGATGTACCCTCTCTTCCTCAGCCTCCACCTCACTGGCAAAAACTGGATTTTCATGGGCTTTGTTTCTTAGGCAGCAGTGACAGAGTGTTCTGGGTATAACTGCTATAGACAGACATTCAGAAAGGGGAGGGCTAAAGGTGAGGGGCGGCAGAAGGCAGAGAAACACTTGGATGTCTCCCCCATTCTCACTCCCTGGCAGCTCCGCAGCGACCACCTGGCAACATCTCCTGGACCTTCTCAAGCTCCAGCCTGAGCATTAAGTGGGATCCCGTGGTCCCTCTGCGAAATGAGTCTGCAGTCACTGGCTATAAGGTGAGGAAGGGCGTGGAATGGGAAGGAGCAGCTCCTCTGTCTTTACGGTGAACACAGGGAGCTGCAATTTACAGCAAGAGGGCCCTGCAAGACATAAGCAAAGGGTTGGTGACCGTGACAGGCATGAAGTTCATGACTGATTCTCTGGGTAATGGATAATAGAAACTATAAATACAGGGCAGATAGTATCACTGTGGAAAGACAGGGTTCACGGGGCAGCGATGGACTGTTTGGAGTCAGAGGTCCTCCTAGCCTAAGGAGTCTACAAAAACAGTTAAGCTACTTGCAAGCTGTCCTCCCACCAGTGAGAAACTGGCCAGTGGAAAACTGGAGGGCTCAGGAGGCTGGGCCTCAGGACCCAGTGCTATCAGGGCTCCTCCCAATGTCCAAAGCTAGGGAAGACAGAAGGATCAGCCCTGGTGTAAGGAAACTCCACCTGGTTGGTCAAGTGTGGTGGCTCACATCTGTAATCCCAGCACTTTGGGAGGCCAAGGTGGAAAGATCACTTGAACCCAGGAGTTCAAGACCAGCCTGGGCAACATAGTGAGACTTTATCTCTAAAAAAAATAAACAATAAAATGAGCCAGGAGTAGTGGCACACACCTATGGTCCCAGATGGTTGGGAGGCTGAGGAGGAAGGATCCCTTTAGCTCAGGAGTTCGAGGCTGTGGTGAGCTATGATCATGCCACTGCACTCCGGTCTAGGCGACAGAATGAGACCCTGACTCAAAAGAGGGAGAGGAAGCAAGCAAACTCCCCCTGGAAACCTCCTTCCTGCAGATGCTGTACCAGAACGACCTACACCCAGCTCCCACGCTCCACCTCACTGGCAAAAACTGGATTGAAATTCCAGTTCCTGAGGACATTGGCCATGCCCTGGTACAGATTCGGACCACAGGGCCTGGAGGGGATGGGATCCCGGCAGAAGTCCACATCGTGAGGAATGGAGGTGCTGCCTCTCCCCATCCTTATCTCCCAAGAGCATCAGGGTCCACCCAGAGGCCTGGAGAAGGGATCATTCGCCCCCACCCAAGCCTGCTCTAACCTAGACTCCAAGAGAGAGTGGAAGGCAGGCAGGACCAAGTGCAAAGTAGTCCTAGAACTGCCCCTGCCACTGCCCTTCTACCTACCCCCCAAAATATTCCTAAGGGCTATGGAGGGGAGTGTGCCCTTCTTATGGGACGCAGAGGGAGGCTGAAGACCAGTGAGCAAAAGCAAAGGTCCTACAAAACGCTGTAGAGGCAGAGCTGAGAGGACTCAGCCATCACTCTCCTGGGCCTGCAGCTGGCCCTCTGTGAATCTCCTTAGGAAAGGCCTAGAACCTGTCACGAGGGGGGGCTGGCGTGGCCTTGGGCCCAGCTGACTCAGCCTCCTCCTTTCTGCTGGCTGTTTTCAGGCACAAGCATGATGGTAGAGAACTCAGCAGTCTGCCCAGCGCCAGATCCTGGCACCGTCTTTTCCCACTCCGTGGCGATGCTGATCCTCATAGGCTCCCTGGAGCTCTGATCACCGTGCCTCTTCCTCTGCGCCGCAGCTGGACACCCATCTCTGATGGATGCAGCCAGCTGGCCCCAGCCCCTTTGTGCTGCCAAGGTGGCCCAACACTGTGCCAGAAAATGGCTGGTTTTAAATAACTACTTTAAACAGTGCCCTTTTTGTAGGAGGCGGAATATTTTATATTCTGCCACAGGATAGAATCCACACAAGGTTTTTTTTCTTTAAATCAAGAGGCAGTAACTTCCAGATGATACTGAACCCTATGCCTGGGCCCTCCAGGGAGCCTGAATGGAAGGAACAGGCCTATGGGAAGAAGGGGGTTTTAAACATGTATCTTCACCTCAGGAGAGATGGCACTGTGGGACCACATATGAACTCTGCCACTTGAGATGGAGTCCTTGGCCCCACGGGAACACCAGACACAATCGGGCGGAAGAAGTAGGACACAGCGTAAACATCAACATCCTCCAGTCTCAGGAGAGGGACAAGCTCTGGGACCAAGAACTCTCCTACTTTCTCCTCTTGAGGAGCGGCACGACTGGACCCTGACACTGTCCTCAACGAGCCTGCCCAGGTGGCTGAGAACCCTGAGGCTGGGCTCCTGAGCCCTTTCAGCTTTGGGGGATGATACCCCAGGCTGCTAGGGGTGGGAACTGAAAAGGTTGAGAGGTGGAGACACCTGGTGGGAAGGGGCGCCAACCTTGGTCCAAGACAGTCACGATCCAGGTGACGTTGCCGTCTCAGCCAACAACACTGCCAACCCGCCCCTGTCACCCCAACGTGACAGAGCCACTTCAGGTGGCTGGGTGACTAAAGGGCTTGTCTTGGGAGGCCCCCACCCCACCAAGACTCATTCTGCATAGCCCCTCCAGAGTTTGGGCAGGAGACGGCCAGTCCTGCGCCCACCTCTTCCTCCAGTTCTGCCTGCAGACCCACATCCCCAGCCCCCACAGGCCAACTCTGCTCCCTGCACTGACTCCTGGTACCTGGGAGAGTAATGCAGCATTAACTCTTTCTGTCCTGGAACCAGGAGGTTTTTGAGGAGGCCAGAGGGTAAATGTGGCCCTGCCTGCTGAATACCTGGGACCACCAGGTCAGACCCGCTCCCCAGAACTGCCTTGGACTGCTCTTTTGCATTTCTCCAGAAGAAAAGGGGTTAATAAATGGGCCATCCTATCTTGAGCTCTGGGTATACTACCAGTCACAGAATGTCAGAGCTGGAAGAGGCCTTAGAGTTCAGCTTGTCCAAGTCCCTCACTTTACCGATGAGGAAAGGGAAGTGGTCCAGAGAGGGCTAGGGACTTCCTGTGGTCACACAGTCTGTAAGCAATGGGACGGGCTGGGGTAAGAACGAGTCTCCCACCTTCCTGTTCAAGGCTCTTCCTCTGTCTATGGAGAGGAAGGTTCAAGTTGGTGATCAGAGGCACTGGCATGGCTGGCTGCGCAGGTTCCAGGAGGCATCTAGTCTTTCTTTGCCTTTGAAGCCTACCTTCTGCCGTGACCTCAACATACAGTGCTAACCTGAAGCCCCCCGTTCCTCCACACTTGCTCCAAGAAAAGAGGCCAAAGCAAGGGCAGATTCCCCGAATTCAGGCAAAAATGGCAGCACAGCCAGGAAGCCCCAAAGCCCAGGCCCTGACAGGCGGCCCTCACAGGGAGCAGCGGGACAGGCACCTTGGAGGGCACATGGCCCCGAAAGCTCCCTGAATCTGTGTTCTGTAGTTTACAGTTAGAGCTCTATTTTGTTATGGTTTTTTAAACTTTCAGGTCCTGCTCTATTTTCCTGGGCAGGTTTATGTTGATGTTTACCCACTACAACTTGATAAAAATGCAAGCTCCCATGCCTGCTCCCTGCCTCCACCAAGCCCCCACTGCACCCCCCACTCCCGGCTCAAGACAAGCTTCCCTGGAGCTGGCTGGTCAGATCCTCCTCGCCTGTTCCCAACCCCCCACAAGCAAGGGTGCTAGGGGCTCAGGTAGGTGACCATTCTTCCATTACAGGGAGCCCGAACTTGGCCTGGCATCCCTCCTGGTCCTCTGCTGGCCGTGATACAGCCTGTGCCCCGCACTCTGTCAGAAAGGGAATGCAGAAAGAAACCTTTTTTCAAGGTTTCTCTTATCTTCACTGCCTCAGGGTGTGATAGGGGAAGCAGGGGACAGGTATCTAGTTGGGGGACAAGCTGCTTTGGCCTGAGACCTAACCAGTGAAGGTGGAGGCTGCAGCCCCTAAGGTTGCTTCAGGTAAAAGACACCTACATTAAGGTACTCGTGACTGAGTACCTTAATTCTAATGGGGTCCTCCCCTAAAAAAGGGAGGAAGGCAGACCTGCTGGGAGACCCAGGAAGGGTTTTTAAACAGGTAAACTGAATCCCAGGAAAACCTGACTGCTGTGCAGGCAGAATCTGTTTGGGGGGGGCATAAGCTATACTAAAACAGAGGTGCTCTCACAGCCTGAGACTGAGGTAAAGCGCTAAGCTGTGCCAGACAGTGACTTAGCGACACACCGGCTTGTAAAAGGGAGCAGGCTCTTGCTGGGGTGGCTTGTACATGAGCTTGCTCGGAGAAGACTAGCTTAGATGGCTTCTCAGAGTTCCTTCCTGCCCAGGGGTCCTCAGATTTCTGTCTTCCCTGCTCAGAGGGGAAGGGGGAGTTGGAGCGTGACTCACTCTCACTGTGGTCGTGACTCAGTTCTGGGTTCTCTTCTCACACACCAGGCCACAAACAAGTACTCTGTCCCAGTTTATTGGCCAGTAAATGCCTTGAGGACTAGGGACAGAAATAATCTGCAGCTGCCTGCTCCAGGTCCAAGGAAAGGGCTCTCTGTTCTGCTCAGCCTACAGCGCCCTCTGTCCCTTGCCTCGGCCATGTGGCCCTTGTTGCTCTCAGTTCAGATGAATACCTGCCTTCAGGGGAAGGGCAGTTCTCTCCAGATGGAGTCCCAGGGCCAGCACAGCAGGTTGCCTATTCTCATCAGGGCAGCACATGATACAGATGGCATCAGGAAGTGGCACAGTCATGGGGGTGAGGGAAAGGGGTGTCTTTTTCTTTTGATAAGGTTACGACAGGTGAGACTGAGGTTAAACATCACAACAAACTTCTGGAATGAGGAAGAGGGTTCTTTTTCAGGGACCTTTGAGGAATTTTGGCAGCTGATGGCATGGAGTCTAAGATAGGTGAAGCAGTGACTGGAGGATTGGGAGATGCTACAAGTGTCCCTCCAGAGCTGAGATTCTTAGATTCAGAAAGTGGTCAGTCCAGGAAGAGTCTTGGAGGTCCCGTCTGCTGCGGTCCTGCGCCTTAGGAGAAGCCATTCAGGGGAAGGTCCAACCAGGACTTATGTACAGCCCAGTGCTTTTCTCAGCATGCGCAGTCTCAAGAATGATGCCTCCTACCTGTGCTCTGGGCAAGAACCCAAGACAGCTAAGAATGCTGTACTCCCTTCATCTCTTCCCCAGCTACGCAGGACTCTTTTCTTCTGGTCTCAGACTGGGACTGCCAACTGTGTTGGAGAGAGAGCAGTATCCTTAAACCTGTGTTCACCAGCACAATGGTGGCACTCTATCTCCATGGGGCAGGCCTACCCTGGGCTTCATTGTAGGTATGAAAGTGTTGTCTAAGAGGCTCCTGGGAGTAGCATAAGAGGAATTTGATGGGCATTTTCTTAAGGGCCTTCAAAGGGCTCCATGGAAACAGGCACCTGGCAGCTGAGATGCCTCATGGACTTGTATATATGTGGTCATAGGCTTCGGGAAGCCAGGACGATAGAGGAAAACTGGAGAGAAACAAAATGGGTCAGACAGCTTTGCCCAGAGCTTCAGGTAGGTTCAGGGGCCTTTTTAGAGCCCCTTGAAAGGGTGCAGCCTGCCTTGGCCCCAAGACTCCTCCAACTCACCCACGATCTGCACAGTTTAGAAAGGCTCACAGCTTGGCAAGTGCTAGGGCTCCCTCGGACCACTGACCCGACCCAGTGTTTTTTAAATGGACCTACTCCCACTGGCCTATTGTTTCTCTCTGGTACTTCTTGTCATGGTAGTTATTTATTGACACTGGTAGCAGGCAGTTCTTAAATAAAGATGGTTTCTCAGCCTACTGAGGCAGCTGGCACCAGCTGTGGGTGTTTTTATCATCAGGTTAAAGTCACAACATACAGTCCGTATTGCTTCCTTTGGCCCTGGGAGGGGAGACAAAAGTAGGCCAAGAGTTTTTAAGGCAGGTTTAAGCAGAGCACAAGCAGGCATTTTGCTAGACTGGGCTGGCTTTACCTAACTCATGCTTGTGCATGCTACTGCTTCGAGGTTTCCTGATTTTTAAGATATTTGAACAGCTGGGCACAGTGGTTCAAGCCTGTAATCCCAGGCACTTTGGGAGATCAGGGTGAGAAGATTGCCTGAATACAGGGATTCGAGACCAGCCTGGGCAACTTGGTGAGAATTCGTCTCTACAATAAATAAAAAAATTAGTGGAATGTGGTGGCATGTTCCTGTGGTTCCAGATACTTGGAAGGCTGAGGCAGAAGGATCACCGGAGCCCAGGAGGTTGAGGCTGCGGTGGCCATAAGCATGCCACTGCACTCCAGCCTGGGTGACAGAATAAGACTCCACCTCAAAAAAAAAAAAAGACATTTGAGGTGTCGACTCAATGGCCCCAAAAGGAAGTATTCTACCTAAAGAGGTATTAGTGACCCCCAACTGGTGAGAACGAGACTGCTGCCTGTACTCTCTGCCCACAGCAGCCGAAAGGGTTTGAATTACGAGTCAGTTTCCAGCCACAACACTCTCTCACACACTCAACAACCATTGATCAGACTTCTGTTACAGATGTGTGCAGAGAGACACATGTCCGTGGCCCTGTGTCCAAGTGTTTCAGTGCCAAGGAGGGAGGGCTCCACACTGTGCCCCAGCTTTTTTCAGGGAAGAAGGAGATGAGGTGAGTGAAGGCCCCACTACTCAGTGCCCAGGGCCTGTTCAGCCTGAGAACCCCCAGAAGGGGCCCACACAGACACCAGCGTGATGGAATAACAGGGTCACCTCTTTTGCTTTGCACCCAAAGGGGAGTTGGGAGCACCAACCACTCTAGACACCAAATGTTATTCTTGTCAGCATCTCCTTTACTCCCAGAGGCAGATTCCATGCACAGAATTCCACAAACTGAATTGAGTCATCTTTACTAACACATCTGAAGGCATTTTGTTCTCTCTGCTTTATCCCTTCACATCCCCAGAGTCAAAATACAAGAGCCCAACGCACAGAAGTTTACAATCCTACAGCTGCGCAATAGTCCATCCCATGGCTTGCAACAGAATGCTGGAAGTTATTTAGCTCTTCTTGGGTCTCAAGTCTCTCTCCATCTGCAAAATGGGACATAGTACTCCTCAGTGCTCTTCCCTCCTCACAATGTAAAGTTCATTACATATAAAGTAGGATATTGTTTTATAACCTTCTTCTGGCTTAAGATAGCTTGCTTAAAGTGTAGCAGGCTACTTCCTGAATGTTTCAGCAAGCTGTCCTGTAATGAACGAAAATGTGGCATTAATAGCATTCCCAAATGCATGTCCAGACTTCAGTTTACCTCACAGGATCTTCACAATCACCTGTTTCAAAGATGAGGCCTACAAAGGGTACCAGAGCTTGCTCCATTACACTGTTGACAGCAGGAAGAGAACCCAGGTCTTCTGAAATCCATCCTCTCTGAGATAGGGAGAATGGGAATAAGGGTGTGTGTAAAATTTAAGATCTTTTTAAAAATAAGAGCAATTGTAAAGATGACTCCTATGCATGGGCATAGGCCAGTGGTTCTCAACTGTAGACATACATCAGAAACACCTATAATACCTTAATTTTAGGCCAGGCATGGTGGCTCATGCTTCTAATCTCAGCACTTTGGGAAGCAGAGGTGAGAGGACTACCTGAGCCCAGGGGTTCAAGACCAGACTGGGCAACTTGGCAACGCCTTGTCTATACAATAAATAAATAAAATTAGCTGGGCGTGGTGGTGCAAGCCTGTGGTTCTGGCTTTTGGCTACTTGGAAGGCTGAGATGGAAGAATCACCTGAGCCTAGCAGGTCAGGGCTGTGGTAGCTGTGAACATGCCACTTCACTCCAGCCTGGGCAACAGAGTGAGACTCTGACTCAAAAAATAGCAACAAAAATCCTTTAATTTATATGTACCTACGACACTGAAAGGGCCAAGGAGCAATGACTGTCCAGAAGCAATAATCACATCCAGCACACTGACCCTGGTCCCTAAATACTACTACTCACACCAAAAGGAACCAGGGCTCCTGGGGGAAATAGCAGATTCAGGCTTGGGGCAAGGGAAGTCCAAATGCGAACTTGAGATATCTTGTGGTACCAGAAAGCATAAAAAATGCTCAAAGACAACTGGGACCACAGCAAACAGTCAAAAGAACTGGCTTGAAGGGATTCCTACCGACCAAAAATGGGGACAATCTGAACATCAAGAAAATGATTTCAGCTGGGCTCGGTGGCTCAGCCTGTAATCCCAGCGCTTTGGGAGGCTGAGGTGAGTGGATTGCCTGAGCCCGCGGGTTCGAGACCCGCCTGGGCAACTTGGCGAGACCTCATCTCTACAATAAATCAAAAATTAGCCGGGCGTGGTAGCGTGCGCCTGTAGTTCCAGCTACTTGGAAGGCTGAGGCAGAAGGATCGCCGGAGCCCAGCAAGTCAAGGCTGCGGTGGCCAGGAGCAGTCACTGCACTCCAGTCTGGGTGACAGAGTGAGACTCCAACTCAAAAAAAGAAAATAAAAAGAAAATGATAACAGTAGTGGGTTATATATAATTCACTGAATAAAAAAATAACCCCTGGGACCTTAAGAATTAAAAAAAAAGGTAAAAAGAGTAAGCTTTTCTCTGAGTGTAATCTCAGCACTTTGGTAGGCCAAGGTAAGAAGATTGCCTGAGTACAGAAGTTCGAGACCAGTCTGGGCAACTTGGTGAGACCTCATCTCTACAATAAATCAAAAAATTAGCTGGGCATGGTGGCATGTGCCTGTAGTTCCAGCTACTTGGAAGACTGAGGCGGAAGGACTGCCTGAGCTCAGCAGGTCAAGGCTGCGGTGGCTGTGAGCGTGCCACTGCACTCCAGCCTGGGCAACAGAGTGAGACTCCAACTGAAAAAAAAGAGTAAGCTCTTCTTCATAGAAAAATGCAGACTAATACAGATATGATGATTGTAAAGAATTGCCACCATGCAATCCCCGACATGTAATAATGATCAAGGATCATCAATGGATGCCAAAATGTTTGTGAATAGTTTTTGGAAAACCAGATAAGCACAAAATATTATCCCATATATTATTAATTACAAAGAAAAATAGATATGTACAGCTTTGGAGAGATCTGGCAGTCAGCACTTTAACAAAATGATCAAGCTTACTATCAACAACAGTGGGTCAGCCTAACGTTATGAGCTTCCTGATGTGATGCAGTAAGTATGTATCTATGTAGGGCTCTTGTCAATAATGCTTAAGGAGCCAGGCGCGGTGGGTCGCACCTATAATCCCAGCACTTTGGGAGGCCAGGAGTTTAGGACCAATCTGAGCAACATAGCAAGCCCCCTTGCCTCTACAAAAAACGAAAAAAATAAATCATATGGGTGTGGTGGCAAGCACCCGTAATCCCAACTACTTGGTAGGCTGAGGGAGAATTGCTTGAACCCAAGAATTGGAGGCTGCAGTGCACTGTGATTGTGAAACTGCACTCTAGCCTGGGTACAAAGTGAGACCCTGTCTCAAAAAAACAAAAATTTTTTAAGATTAATTTCTCAGCCAGGCGTGGGGGCTCATGCCTATAATCCCAGCACTTTGGGAGGCTGAGGTAAGAGAACTGCCTGAGCGCACGAGTTCGAGAAAAGCCTGGGCAACTTGGTGAGACCTCATCTCTACAACAAATCAAAAAATTAGCCGGGCATGGTGGCGTGTGCCTGTAGTTCCAGCTACTTGGCAGGATGAGGCGGAAAAATCACTTGAGCCCAGCAGGTTGAGGCTGCGGTGGCCATGAGCATGCCACTGCACTCTAGCACTCCAGCCTGGGTGATAGAGTAAGACTCCGACTCAAAAACAAAAAAATTCATTTCTCATGAATACTAATCATAAGAAAATGACAAATCCAAATTGTGAAACACTATGCAAGACTTAACTAGCTGGCCTGTTCAATAAAATCGATGTCATTTACAAAAAAAATATGGGGATCTGATGTAAAATAAGAGACTTGCTGGGCTCGGTGGCTCAGCCTGTAATCCCAGGGCTTTGGGAGGCTGAGATGAGTGGATTGCCTGAGCCCGCAGGTTCGAGACCTGCCTGGGACGGGAGCAGCCACTGTACTCCAGTCTGGGTGACAGAGTGGGACTCCAACTCAAAAAAATAAAATAAAGTAAAATAAGAGACTTAAGAGAAATGTAACACGTGAACCCTTATTTGATCCTGAATCAAAAACTAAAAAGCAGTACGATTTTGGACATCAGGGAAACTGAATACAGGCTGAGTGTCCCTTATCCATAATGCTTGGGACCAGAAGAGTTTCAAATTTCAGATGTTTTCAGATTTTGGAATATTTGCATTATACTTACAGATTGAGCAACCCAAATCCAAAAAAGTATGAGATGTTACAATAAGCATTTCCTTTGAGCACAATGTTAGCACCTAAAAAAAAAAAAAATTACAGATTTTGGATTTTTGTATTCAGGATGCTCAACTTGTATAAACAATATGTGAGATTAGGAAGTTGTTAATTTTCTTAGGTGTGATATATCGTGGTTACAGAGAACACCCTTATTAGGAAATGCATGGGAGCTCCAGTCACGCAATCGGTTAGCGCGTGGTACTTATAGGAAATGCATGCTTGGTTTGAGTAAAGGCAGAGTAGCTCACGCCTGAAATCCTATCACTTTGAGAGGCTGAGATGGGAGGATTGCTTGAGGCCAGGAGTTCAAGACCAGCCTGGGCAATATAGAAAGACCCCACATCTACAAAAAATTTTTTAAATTTGCTGGGCATGGTGGCACACACCTGTAATCCCGGCTAATCAGAAGGCTGAGGCTGGAGAATCACTTGAGCCCAGGAGGTTGAGGCTGTAGTGAGCTACAATCATGCCATTGCACTCCAGCCTGGGTGACAGAATGAGATATTGTATTTTTTTTAAAAAAAGGGTCACAATGTCTGCGACTGGCTTTCAAGTGGTTTAGCAAAATCTGTATTTTAGAAAGATAATTGTGACAAAACATTAACAACTAGTGAATCTCAGTAAAGGGTTTATGGGTGGTCACCAAAGTTTTCTTTCAACTTGTCTATGGGTCTGCAATTTAAATTTTAAAATAAAGGAAATAAGAGAGATCTCTGACCATAATTTAATCTGAATTAGAAACTTCAGGATTAGGGCTCAGGCATCTATATTTTTCAAAAGGTCATCCAGGTGCTTCTGACACACATCTACAGAAGAAAACCACCCATCTTTGGTTTCTGCTACCTTCTTCTATACTACAGAAAAGTGAGAGGAAGAAATGCTATAATCCTCTCAGTAGAATTAGCTCAGCTGGTGGCCAAAAGCCTTTTCCCAGATGGTTCTACAAGCCAATTATCTCAGACACAGTCCGAATGGCCCTCCTGAGGGTCTTAGGATGAGATTTCCTATGGAGGAATGAAGGTACTAGTCCTCCCTTAGAGGCCTTAGCTGCTTTAAGAAACCAATACATTTGACCTTCCCAGGAACACAAGCTTCAGGACATAAAAGAACTCAAAGGAACAATACAGGGAGCCAACCAAGGGACTGAATGATCAGGGGAGACCAGTGTTTTGCCAGGGAATGCAATTTAACACAGAACAGGGGGTTCACTGGGAGAGCACAAGGAAGGCAGATCATTTATTACCATTTAGTGACTGTTACATACCTGAGTCAGATGTCATTACTAACAACCTCTGCCACGCATAGGCACAAGGTCCCCCGACAACAAAGCAAACAATTTGTCTATTCTAAGAAACCTGAGGAAAATGAAAGCCAGACTGATTATGGGACAATTTAAATAAATACAAGAAATTTTAAACTAGATGAGCAGAAAGGAAAAAGGTCTCCATACAGCTACTGTGAATTGTTTTTATTGAAGAAAAAAATGTTTTTATAGAAAAGTATTAACACATTCTCCTACACAAATTTGCTGCTCAGAAGAGGGGGCAATAAGGGTGGGAAGGCACACAAGTCGTAAAGGGCAGAAAATGAATACAAGCTTATTAGGATGTCTCCCAGATCAGGGGCAGTGCCCACAGTTTCTTGGGTACCTGGTGGGCAGGGAAGATTAGGAAGAGAGCCAGGGGACAGAAAGAAGTTGGAGAGGATGCCCACAGCTGCCATGAGGCTACTGCTCCATATCCCCCATGTCCCCCACTCACTCTTTTGGCAGCCAGAGCCCTCACTCTTAGCTGATCCACTATCTAGCAGCCAGAACACTCCTCTGAAAAGCTAGCTTAGCTTCCTGGGCAGTCAGTCCTTTGGGAGCAAGGCAGCTGAGTCTCTGAGGCTGTCACTGCTGTTAGGTTCCCCTGAGTGCACGGCAGAGGACAATGCTCACCAATACACCAGCAACCGCCCCACTGGCAATTCCTATTCCCAAGGCTGCCACCACCTTCTTTTTCCACTCTGGGTGACGAGGAGTTGAATGGTTGTCCAGATTAACTTCCAAGCCCTCATCTACTAGCTTCTGATCCTCAGTCAGGGACTGATGAAAGTTCAAGTTCACCAAATTAGGAGGAAGGACCCTCAGCCCAAAATACAGCCTCTTGACAAGTCGCAAGTTTTTTAGCAGCTGCACATCACACCGGTATGTCCCAGAGTCATACTCCTGAGCAGATTTAAACTTTACAAAGTGGGAATTGACTCGGAAAGGTTTGAAGACCTCATCATCAGTTGAGATGATACCCCGAGCAAGTCTCCAGGTGAACCGGAAAGCTTCCTCAACCTCCAGGATGTCAGAACTCAGACAGCTGAGCTCAAATTCCTTCCCAATGAGAACGGTGAAATGGAGCATCCCACAGATCCAGTTGGTTAGACATTCCGAACGCTGAGACTTACACTTCCTTCTCACTCCGTCAGGGCCCACTTCACAGACGGTCTCCTCCTTATAGCCGAGGCCACAGGTGACAGTACAGGTAGTAGCATTGACAACAACTTTCCCCACAGCTTCTTGCAGCTTCTTGGGGATGGCCAGTGTTTGGGGTGTAGTCACCACCATAGGTAGGTAGAAAGCCAACACCAGGCTCCCAAGGATGAAACTAGTGGCCAAAGCCTTCATGTCTTGGAAGGCATTTCACCACCCTCAGTCGGCACCCTCAAGGTATTCCAACTGAAGCCTCTATAATATCGTAACTTGATTGCTTTGACATGAGATATCCTTCACTGTCAAAAGATATGATGTATGTATTGCCAATAAAATAGTGTAACTTAATAAACAAAAGTCCAGTGTAACTTAATAAACAAAAGTCCAATCCTTACAAACAGGTAAGGCCACCAGGCAGGAAAAATTTTTTTAAATCACAATGTTGTTGCTTCACTGTGTATGCTTGTTAATGACTACCTTACCAGTCTTCATTCTTTTCGCATTCTTCTAATGAATCTAAATCTACCTCTTGGGAAAACAAAGATGAAGACTTCAGAAACTGAAGTGAACTTCCAAATTATCTCAAATGCATAGTGAAGTTATACTCTTCCTCATTCTTTCCCCTCCCCTCCAAATGATGGGATCTAAATTAAGGGTTCAAAACCTCCAGTTAAATGTGACCAAATAAGAAGTCTACAAAAAGGAGGATTAATTTAAACAGTGACTTATCCTTCCTGAATTTCTATTTCCTTTATTGTAAATTAAGACCCCCTTGCCGATTTAGGGAAGGTCACTTTCAGCATCAAGTTATATACTGTACATGAAAACACTTTGCAAAGTGAAAAACACTGCTCGGGAGTAAGGAATTTTAAATAGAAATGAAAATTCACAAAGGGTCCAAAATGATCTTTTAGAAGGTTTAAGGCTATGTTAAAGACAGCTCTCCTCTCCCTCCTTTAGGTATTCTTCCTTCCCAAGGGTATCAAAGTCATTTTCTGGGTGAGAGGATGCACGATGTTCCCAGACTACCCTATAGAACAGAGGAGCTCATTATTCACTTAGGTCAAGGTTGCTATGAAACAGCTATGACGTCAAACATGGGGTTCTCAGAAACATAAAAGATTAATAAACCGACATTCAGATTTGGATTTGATAAAAATCAAAGACTTAAAAAGACTGTAAAACTTCTTATTCTTTAGGAGGTAATAAGTATCCAATGGATTTTAACACTATTTAATCTATTTTTTAAAAAAGGTTAATAAAGAGTAATTTAACTATACTTAGACTTGAAGAAAGATCTTTCAAAGGTAGGAACTTCCTGGCATGCATTTTTGAAACCTCCAGAATGTCAAGTACTATGGTCTCTTCAGAGTAATTACACAAACTATACTGAGAATTTGAAGAGAGATCATTCCTAGGTGATCTTTTTTTTTTTTGAGTTGGAGTCTCACTCTGTCGCCCAGACTGGAGTGCAGTGGCCGCTCCCAGCCACCACAGCCTCGACCTGCTGGGCTCTGGCAATCCTTCCGCCTCAGCCTTCCGATTAGCCGGAATTACAGGCACGCGCTATCCCACCTGGCTAATTTTTTGATTTTATTGTAGAGATGAGGTCTCACCTGCCCAGGGGGGATCTCGAACCTGCAGATTCTGGCAATCCACTCACCTCAGCCTCCCAAAGGCACGGGATTACAGGCTGAGCCACTGAGCCCGGCTTAGGTGATCTTTTTGATTAACAACTTTCTGCTCGAATCATTTATGTATAATCTTGCCTAGAGGCAGAAATCTGGATACCTGCCAAACCCTACCCTCTTCCAAATTTCTTTCTACACAGAAAGATCTAACACCAACAGAGTAAGCCACATTGTCCTTTGTACAAAAGCAAAGTGACTGGTGGGTTCCAGAAGTGAGCAGTGTTTACAAACACACACCTATACTTGTTCTTTAATAAACATCTGATTTTATTTACAAAGCATTAAAGCTTCAGCAAGAAGTTTCCAAGGTTAAGTCTCATCTTGTACAAAACTACAGAACATTTTTTAAAAATGATGGGGGCACAGGGGTGAGAAAAGGGAAGAAGAGAATATACATATATTGTACAAATCAAGAAATTCAAATGAAAATGGACCGAAGGTTTTAGAAGTTTAAAAAAAATTCCAAAACATAAATAATGATTAGGAGCTGTTGCCAGAGACAGTCTGACAGGGCTTAAGACAATTTTCTCAGTAGCCAGTTTAGGAGGTGGACACAGCATAAACATCCAAACATACAGGCAGAAGAAATCAAGCTACTTCACACATGAAAATAAGGCAGAAACCCTTGTATTGCGCAGTGTGCACACTACTGCAGTGCACAGTACAGAGACAACTGGAATGGATATGATGTCTGCAAACATGTCTAGTGAGCCACCTACCAACCTCAACCACTGATCTAATTCATATGAAATTCCCAAAATGAGCACTTAAGAAAAAAGTAGTGACATCTAAAAATATAGACATTTTGCAATTGCCTCAGGAAAAGCTTTCTTCAACTACTGAATATGTTGGTTTGAAAAGATGAAATGGGAGAAAGAGGCTCTTACTGATGTGTTCTACTTTGATTCTATCCTAAAATCTAAAAGGCAATCAACGTGTTTGGCTACCTACAGGAGCATCCACCAACTGATAGAGATTTCACAATAAGCACAGTATGTAAATTCTCCTTTTAAAATACTGAAAAAATTATGATCCAGGTTAAGTATTTCCAGTCAGCTAAAAGCTCTACTCAGAGAAGCTACTGAGCCCTTTCTATGTCTGGTTTCCTGACTGGATTTTCAGAGAATTTCAAACACCTAATGTACACACATCTATCCAATCTACTACTTTTTATATAAAAAACAACAAATAAAAAAAAGAAGCAAAAAAGCTAAGCAACCTTTCACAGAAAGGAAGTGACTGAACACACAGTAAGAAAAGGGCAGAGATACAGGAAGGGGAAAATGCAATGACTGAGAGGGATGGATTTCCAAAGGCTATGATAAAAACAAATTCACCTTGATCTTTGATTTGAACTGAGTTGTTGCTGCTTTGATTCGGGACAGTTTTACTTCAGACCTTGCATAGATTCCCCCACCCTGATAAAAAAGAAGCCTGTTGAGAGACACCTAGGTTTGTTTCCATTGCTGGAGGCCAGCACAGGTAAAGCAATATAAACTACTGATGATTCTTCACTGAAGGATGAATAAAACTACCTTCAAAAATCATGATTAGTGACAACAAACCAATACTGAAAGGAAACATGCAATGAAAGGAAAACAAAGAAAAACCCTGAATCTCGTACAGCCCAGCTTCTTGAGCAAAATGTGTTATGGTAGGAAGAGAGGGCCATCTTATCTTTCTTCCATTTCTGAAAATTTGAAATCGTTCAAGCACTTTCTTTTCTGCCCATCCTTAGTACATAATATGGAAATCCTGGAGTCATCTAGGAAGAGATTAAGTTCAAAAATGAAAAGCACACAACAAAAGTTGGCCTAGGAAACTGGTAGCAAAATTTCAGATAAGAACAAGTCACTCAAGGACATGCACTGAGGACGGAAGGCAAACAGGAGATAGGAAATGACATGTCAAAACGATGCTGGGTACAATAAAGTTACATAAGCAAAACATAGGTATCTTTTCTCCATCAACATAACTAAGCATTAAAGTTTAAATGAGTCAAACTCCTATTTGATGTCTTCACAAATCCTCATTCCTGAGAGCCTATTTGGACTTATGCTTGAAAAAGAAGGGAAGGGGGACGTATACTCTTCTTCCATAATTCACTTCTTCATTTAAACATAAAATGCACTCCTCCCACCTCCTGGGTGGGAGGCAGAGGCCTTTGTTTTAAATTAAAGTCAATCTCAAATGACTGACCATAGTGTCCAGAGGCCACATGATGGCTAAGCAAGGAAGAACGAAGAACTTCAAGGGTCTTCATAACAGTTCTGAGATTGCGCCTCCTGCTAGAGATTAAAAACAAAAAGATTTATTTTAGCATCAACTTAGACCAATTGCTTATAAGAACAGAAACACTGATGGATGCTGGAAGATGCATTACAGACATACATGGATCAAGAATCTCCCATTTTAAGAAAAGTCTACAACCATCTCCAACTCTCACTCTTTCCTGAAGCAACAAATAAGCCAAGCTCAAAAACCCTCACCCCAATGCTTTTCTCAGAACTGCCCCAAAGGTGGAAAAAAGAGCAAAATGATCAGTTCTATTTGCTAAGATGTTTACAAATAATGCTTAACAACCCGAAAAGTGCAATAAGTAAAGGCAAAGAAATTCTAGGGTACTGCACCTTTAAAGTTTTTATGGACTAGTCACTAAGTGATTAATAGTGAGCAAGAAACCCTTTTCTCAGCACCACTGTTCCTTAAGTGACATCCTTATCACCATAAAAGTCCCAAATATTGTGAAATGTTTATGAAAGCTAGTGTCTGCATTTCTACATACAAATAAGTGATAGATAAATAATATCCTGAATAGTAAAATCAAATAACCACTTCCCTGATTATTCCATAGAAGCTGTTCAACCTCTGAAGGCATCCTTAAATGGGCAGCTGTGAAATATTAACTAGGAAGTGCAAAAAGAGAACAAGGTGAAGAAACTCCTCCCAGAAGTCATTTGGAATAAGGGAGAACATGCCACTTGAAGCTAAAATGGATAAAAAATAATTGTCCAAATTATGAAAGAAAACTACCCATTTATAAAACTTTACATTAAAAGTAAAGTTCCTGTAACAAATGAAAACTGGCAATAAAAATAAATCCACATATGCCTGAGAACAGACTGAAATTATAAGGGGATATAAACTCCCCACTGAATGCTATGCTGTTCAAGATCAAATTTAAACTTAAAGTTAAGCAAGATAAAAAGTGTATTTAGAATCTGTTTTTCAGATCTCTTCCATCATAAAACATTGATTTTAAAACATCTCTTCAGCTGGGCTCGGTGGCTCAGCCTGTAATCCCACGCTTTGGGAGGCTGAGGTGAGTGGACTGCCTGAGCCCGCGGGTTCGAGACCTGCCTGGGCAACTTGGTGAGACCTCATTTCTACAATAAATCAAAAAATTAGCCAGGCATGGTAGCACACGCCTGTAGTTCCAGCTACTTGGAAAGCTGAGATGGAAGGATCGCCGGAGCCCAGCAGGTTGAGGCTGTGGTGGCCGGGAGCGTGCCACTGCACACCAGTCTGAACGACAGAGTGAGACTCCAACTCAAAAAACAAACAAACAAATAAAAATCTCTTCAGATAAAAGAATCCACTCCACAAAGCTTAATATATACCTTTACCACTTTAAGGCTAATTTCACCAATTGTTCTCACAGGTACTCTGACCAATTTAGTTTTAACAGCTCAAAAATGAACACAACATTGCCATTTTAAACCTAAATCATTATGGGAGAAAGCGGTTTGATCACAAATCAATAGCATTAATAATGGGCACTCAAGATGACTTATAAGCTACCTTATACTGATTAGCTGAGGATAGTTCATATTTTTATCCCATTCTTGTTCTCGTGAGTAGATTAAATAAATAAATAAAAGCCAAACAACAAAAAACAAAAAGGCTTGTTGAGGTATTAGGCAACAAACCAAAACCAGAGCAAGCAGTACTATGAGCAAGGTAAGACACACAGAAATAGCAACACAGAAGACTCCAGGCAATCGAAACATCTGAAGCAAGACATGCCCCCAAGGAAACCTATTATTTAGCTGCAACATAAAGGAAATCTCCAGTAACATAATATTAAGGAAAATTCAGTTCATAAAGAACTATTATTGGTACCTCCAACTAGCAGCCCAAACCAGGGTGGTCTAAAAGAATACTGGACCATGATTTTCAAATTCTACCTTAGTCAGCTAATAAGATCACATAGAGTAAAAGAGAATATCTAGCTAGCTACTTAATGTTAGTGGGAATTCACAAATTAATCTTCAAGAGACTGTTCTTTAAAAAGAAGGAAGAAAACAACAAAACATTTCACTCACTACCAAGCATTTAGTAAGTGACTACGAGTCAGTTCAGTCAATGCAGGGGCATTGCAGTGTAGGGAAATACGCACGGTGCCTGTCTGCCCTCAGAAGTGGCACCTCTGCTCACTTTAGCCTTTGCCACCCACAACAGACCCATATGTACACCAACTCCTCCATGCCCACCATCCCACAAGGCCTTTAGACCACGCATGTGACAGATCACACCTTTGCCCACTTTACTACTGACATTTACTGCTAAGGAGCCCTCATTCTTGGGCAATCCATAAGCAATCACAAGCAACCAGGAAATGGGTGTTTCTGCTCACATCTCAAGTTTAGGTTCTGAGTAAGGAGAATATGATAAAAGTCCCAAGCTCAGGGTTACCCTTACTGAGCTTCACTGTTGGGTCCTCACTCAACACAGAAAGTATCTTCATGATGTGGGCCCTCTATTTGATAGGACATAATTTTCTGTAGCCCCCAATTCCAGATGACCATATTATTTCTATAGTGGTCTGCCTTCCAATTTTCCCTTGAAATGCATATTCTCCTGCTGCAACACACAGCAGACTTTGATAGCTTTGTTAGGGCAAATCAAAGTTTATGGAACAGTTTCTTCAATAACTGGTCAATTGCAGATATTACCTAACAATTGTCATTCATCTAACTTGGGTAGTAACACAACTTATACCCATAATCCTGTCTTCAAACAATTTGGTTTTATTATAAAATTGTTCAGTTGGGAGTGGAGAGGTGGTCCACAAAATCTTGGGTTTACAAATACAACCCTTAGACTGGATTGATTTTTGAAGGCAGTTTGGCCCCAGGCACTCTGAATCAGGTTTCCTTTCCTAATAGCTGATGGAAAATCTCAATGATTTCAAATTGCCTTTTACTGAAAATCTCCAAGGCGTCGAAGAAGACGAGATCCAAATGTCCAAGAGTTTCCCTCAGTGGCCTTGGCAGTCCATGTGCACATCTGCAGCAGGTACCAGCCAGACTCAGCCTGCTCAGGGTTCTCCAAGATGACCATATTATTGGATGAAGCCCTACCCTCATCCAAAGAATCCTACATAAAATATATGATAGATTGTTCTAAAACTGAGACTTTTGATGGAATTATCTGTGATATCCAGTTTTACCACTCTTCCCCAAATTTAGAGCCTTCACAAAGATCCAAACTACAGCAACTGATCAATACAGCTGGATGCAGCTCTCCTGTGGAAGTCTTGGAACCATGCCTCAGTACTTCTTTTGAGGTCTTTTATTGATCATGCTGCTCAGTACTCTGGTTTAATCTAGCCATCTCAGTTTTGGAGACAAACATTCAGGAAAAAATTAAGGCACCAAGGAGAAGAAAGGAGAAAATGGAAAGAAAGATGTACAGATTACATGGAGAAGCAGGCAGTGTATGGAGTCATGAGGAGTTGAGGAAATATATCTGCAGTAACCCATGCAGTTGCCATGCCTGTGTGTTGTCATAAAATACATCATCACTCTGGCTTTGTAATGTGAAAGTCTCCTCTAGTTCTTTTAGGGATAAAGTTGTAAAATAGTTGCCTCTTTTAAGGTTGACCAACTTAAATGCCAATAAAAATAATTAGAAAACAAGTCCAGCCAGGCTCGGTGGCTCAGCCTGTAATCCCGCGCCTTTGGGAGGCTGAGGTGAGTGGATTGCCTGAGCCCGCAGGTTCGAGACCCGTCTGGGCAGGTGATACCTCATCTCTACAATAAATAAAAAAATCAGCCGGGCGTGGTAGTGCGAGCGTATAATTCCGGCTACTCGGAAGGCTGAGGCCGAAGGGCTGCCGGAGCCCAGCAGGTCGAGGCTGCGGTGGCCGGGAACGGCCACTGCACTCCAGTCTGGGTGACAGAGTGAGACTCCAACTCCAAAAAAAAAAGAAAGAAAACAAGTCCAGTCTGAAGTACTCCGCTATTCCATATGACAAGGCAGTGGCTCATTTAACTTTGCCAGCAAAGTTACCAGGAATAATCTTCTGATAGACCTTCGATAATGGTATCTACTCTTACTAGAAGTAGCTCTGAAATGCTAACTTGTAAAAACACTAAAAAATGCATCCTAGCCGGGTTTGGTGGCTCAGCCTGTAATCCCGCGCCTTTGGGAGGCTGAGGTGAGTGGATTGCCTGAGCCCGCGGGTTCGAGACCCGCCTGGGCAACTTGGCGAGACCTCATCTCTAACAATAAATCAAAAATCAGCCAGGTGTGGTAGTGCGTGCCTGTAGTTCCAGCTACTTGGAAGGCTGAGGCGGAAGGATCGCTGGAGCCCAGCAGGTCGAGGCTGCGGTGACCAGGAGCGGCCACTGCACTCCAGTTTGGGCGACAGAGTGAGACTCCAACTCAAAAAAAAAAAAAAATGCATCCTATACACAGTTCAAAATTTCACTGCAAACTTTTTTTTGTCACTAAGCTGGTAACACTGCTATATTCCGTATTTTGAGAGTTCTAGGGAATAAAAAGGTCCACTTCTTCAGAGCTGAGTAAACTTTCCAACATTTTTATTTTGACTCTTATTTTAGACATTTCTGAAGCATAGCTGAAAAAATACCACTGCTGTTGTACTCTGAGCTGTAAAATCTAATAGTACTTCATGGTGTTGTTGACAAAAACCCAGTTTTAGGAATTGTTCAAGATATTTAGTTTCTGTTAGTGACCACAACTAACTATAATTAAAAGTTCAAATAACTGTTTTTTATATATTTTTAATGTACATTTTCATTATAGAGAAGAAAATGTGAATTTACTAATTTGAAATAGCTTATTTAACATACACTTCCACCCAGAAAATAGCTTATTTAACATATACTTCCAGCCAGGTGCTATGGCTCACACCTGTAATCCCAGCAGAGGTGAAAGGATTGCCTGAGCCCAGGGCTTCAAGACCAGCCTGGGCAACCAGGCAAGATCTCATTCCTACAATAATCAAAAAATTAGCCGGGTATGGAGGCATGCACTTGTAGTTCCAGCTTCTTGGAAGGCTGAGGCAGAAGGATCACCTGAGCCCAGCAGGTCGAGGCTGCGGTGGCCATGAGTGTGCCATTGCACTCCAGCCTGGGTGACAGAGTAAAACTCTAACTCAAAAAAACAAAAAAAAAAATAAAACATACACTTCCTTTTGAAAAGAACATGATTAGTTACAGACAGGTTTTGAAGAAGCTGGAAGACTGTGTCCTAAAGTGTTTTAAATAATTGAGCATGTTTGGCCACATTTTAAATCACCCTAAAACATTTTAGCTCTCTGGGTCAGGGAAATCAACTTAAACTTTAAGTTGTGTTTCTTCTGTAACAGCATCAGCTTGTGCAAAAAGTGGGTTATGGAAGGATTGTTTTTATTTACATCTAGTCAATCTGCAGTCTTTGCCCATGACTGCTCCAGGCTATTTTACAATGTACAGAGGCATAGCCTCAGGTAGACTGAATGTGGAGGTGGCAAGTAATTATCAGTGCAACATAAATATTGTTCTTGGGGAAAAAACTACTGGTGTTCAGTGGATGGTGCTGGGCTATGAAAATCTAAAGTCTTAATATAGTAAACTTTGGGAATCTCCTCTTATTTTCAGATATTAGAAAACAAAAGTCTCATCTTTTTCCTGAACATGATGGTACTACTAACAACTTCATTATTCTCTCTGGACTACTGGGAGAGAGAAAAACACTACCTGTGGGATTTGAACAATTTGAAGAGGGAGAGAAAAGATGCTACAGTTAAACAATCAGGGCCAAATAAAACAAGCTTGCATTTCTGGCTA
Source organism: Cephalopachus bancanus (assembly GCA_027257055.1). Taxonomy (NCBI): domain Eukaryota; kingdom Metazoa; phylum Chordata; class Mammalia; order Primates; family Tarsiidae; genus Cephalopachus; species Cephalopachus bancanus. The sequence goes on along the minus strand of JAPVLO010000569.1, from coordinate 10,594 downwards.
TCTGTTTGGCTCTTTCCTTTGCAACAAAACAAACAAAAAACCTAAGAGCAAATACAGGTGAAGAAATGAATTAAACCAGGGGTTCTTACCCTTTTTTGGGTCATGGATTCCTATAGGAATCTGATGAAAAATATGGATATCTACCCCAGAAAAACATTCACATATTTTGCATATGGGAGACTGTAGATCCCTTGAAACCCATTTACAGACCCAAGGTTAAGAGCCACTGAATTAAGCCAAATCTGGTTTAGCCTGCCCTTAGCAGCAGCTTACAATTCAGCGATTATCTGCCACTGGGAAAAAGGAGGGTAAGGGGGAAAGAAGGCTGCAGTTAAATGGAGTCAGGGACTGTACAAAGCAAGGCCACGAAGCAAGCCAGACAGTGCTCCCAATGTGTCCTTACCTGTCAAGGGCTGGCTGAGTTCCGCCTGCACTTTACCCTTCGCTGATCCTTCCAGAGGTAAACCTCTGTCCCCTTTGTAGAGTTTCGGTTTAAATGGAGAATCTTTCTCTTTACCTTTTGATCCTTTAGGCCGGCCTGCTTGCTTCTTCTTGGATTTGCCATCCCCCTTCACACCCAGTAGTGGATGGACTTCTGTGGGAGGAACAGATAGGCATGGAAAGGAATCCACATGACACCAGTTCCATCACCCTCCAACCACAACTTTGTGAGCAAAGAACATTGCTTTGTGTCACAGACTGACTAATAAACTCAAGGAGAAAATTTCACGTTATTTATAAAACTATAAAAGAGGGCCATTACATGAGAAATAGTTGCTTGACCAAAAGGCACATGTGGCTTACATGGTTCATATCAAGCCATAGCAACCCTAAATTGAACACGTAGTTGAAAGACAGACTGATACTATATCAAAGGAAGCCAGAATAGGAATGAACACACAAACACACACACAGGCATGTGGGAGTACAAAGAGAATGGGTTTTGGAACTAGAAACACCAGAGCAAGGATCCTGATTCCACCACTTCCCAAGAGACCTTAGGCAAGTTACATAACCTCTTATACATATACCTCAGCCTAAATTTATTCCTTTGAAAATCAAAGATAGTAAAACAGCTTGCAGGTGAGTCAAGTAAGCAAATGGTAAATAAGTCTGCCAGGCTCAGTGGCTCAGTGGATTACAGAATCCCAGCACTTTGGGAGGCCAAGGCGAGAGGACTGCCCGAGCCTGGGGGTTTGAGACCAGCGTGGGCAACTTAGTGACCTTGTCACTGCAATAAATCACAAAAACTAGCTGGGCTAGGTGGCGTGCATCCATAGTTCCAGATACTTGGAAGGCTGAGGTGGAAGGATCACCTAAACAAAGCAGGTAGAGGCTGTGGTGGCTGTGAGCATGCCACTGCACTCCAGCCAGCCTGGGCGACAAGAGTGAGACTCCAATTTTAAAAAAAAAGGCAGCAATGACATATAAGCTAAAGAGTGCATGAAACAGAGTAGACACACAATCAACAACATCAGGAAATGTCTAATTGCAAAATAACTGATCTGTAATTAGCTAAAAAAAGAAAGGAGGATACCCAATAGTAAACACACATACACCCCTGCATCCTACCTATCTCAAGACATGATAATAAAGACTTCAAGAGTCAAACAGTACAAGGAAGCAAGAAGAAGGAAATGACTGCCCACATCTAACTAGTACTTTACCACCTAATAAAATGACTCTATGGGAAAAATGAAAAAGAGTAAGCCGGGCTAGGTGGCTCAGCCTGTAATCCCGTGCTTTGGGAGGCTGAGGTGAGTGGATTGCCTGAGCCCACCGGTTCAAGACCTGCCTGGGCAACTTGGCAAGACATCATCTCTACAATAAATCAAAAAATTAGCCGGGCATGGTAGCACATGCCTGTAGTTCCAGTTACTTGGAAGGCTGAGGTGGAAGGATCACCGGAGCCCAGCAGGTCAAGGCTGCGGTGGCCGGGAGCATGCCACTGCACTCCAGTCTGGGCGACAGAGTGAGACTCCAACTCAAAAAAAAAAGAATAGTATAATAAAATAAACTCTAAGCTAGACATCAGAAGACTTAAAGTGTGTCATCTTAGGCAAGGTACTGAGAGTAGAATTTCCCCATCTAAAAAGAGGGCTGGGCACACTGGCTCATGCCTATAATCCCAGCACTAACCGAGATCGGTGGCTCAGCCTGTAATCCCGTGCCTTGGGAGGCTGAGGTGAGTGGATTGCCTGAGCCCACAGCTTCGAGATCCGCCTGGGCAACTTGGCGAGACCTTATCTCTACAATAAATCAAAATGAGCTGGGCGTGTAGTGTGCACCTGTAGTTCCAGCTACTTGGAAGGCTGAGGCGGAAGGATCGCCAGAGCCCAGCAGGTTGAGGCTGCGGTGGCCCGAAGCGGTCACTGCACTCCAGTATGGGCGACAGAGTGAGACTCCAACTCAAAAAAAATAAAAATAAAAAAATCCAGCACTTTGGGAAGCCGAGGTGAGAGGACTGCCGAAGCCCACAGGTTTGAGACCAGCCTGGGCAACTTAGCGAGACCTCATCTCTACAATAAATCAAAAAATTAGCCGGGCATGGTGGCACATGCCTGTAGTTCCAGCTACTTGGAAGGTTGAGGCAGAAGGATCACCTGAGCGCAGCAGGTTGAAGCTGCAGTGGCCATGAACGTGCCACTGCACTCCAGTCTGGGTGACAGAGTGAGATTCCAACTCCAAAAAAAAAAGAGAGAGAACTGAACACAGATGCAATCATTACAAAGTTGTAAAGCACTATAAAAAAGATCTATGGGAAAATTCCTTAAGGCAAAAACTGCTCAAAGAGGAAACTGCCAGACTGAACTAGGGAGTCAAGAGTAGTGTCCACTAGGCAGCAAGGATATGATGTAGCTCTTACCATCATTGGGCACTCCTTGAAGTTCTATATTGGTTGTTTTGGGTTTCTTCTTAGGTGGCTGAGACCCATCTGCTGAAGATTGCCTCTTCTTCTCTGAACTAGCCCCTTCATCCATCAGGGAGGTTTGGACTGCATCCGGTGGGGGGCCATAAGGATTTTCTTCTGGGTCTTCTACCTCAGGGGCAATGGGTAAATACAACAGAGCCTTTGAATCTTCCAGCTCTTCATCACTATTTGGAACAGGATCAGACAAGGGATTGGAAAAAAGAGGAGATAGTTGCTTAAACCATGAGCCCTTCCTCTATCACCTATATTAAGCATAAGCAACAGGTAAGGATCTAAAACTTTAAGAAAGTCAAGCTGAATCAGACAACATGATTGATTAAATTGGTAGTAAAAATAAACATGATATATGGTTGTGATTACTTAAAATTCTCTATCAGGGCTAGGTATGGTAGCTCACACCTGTAATCCCAACACTTTGGGAGGCCAAGGATCACTTGACACCAGGAGTTTAAGACCAAACTGGGCGGGCTCGGTGGCTCAGCCTATAATCCCAGCGCTTTGGGAGGCCAAGGTGAGTGGATAGCCTGAGCCTGCGTGTTTGAGACCCGCCTGGGCAACTTGGCGAGACCTCATCTCTACAATAAATCCAAAACAATTAGCCGGGCATGGTAGCACGCGTCTGTAGTTCAGCTACTTGAAAGGCTGAGGCAGAAGGATCGCCAGAGCCCAGCAGGTCAAGGCTATGGTGGCCGGGAGCATGCCACTGCATTCCAGTCTGGGCGGCAGACTGGGTGAGACTCCGACTCAAAAAAAAAAAAAAGACCAGACTGTGCAACACAGTGAGACCTCCATCTCTACAAAAAAATTAAGTATTAGGTGGGTATGGTGGTGTGTGCCTGTAGTCCTGGCTACTCAGGAGGCTGAGGTGGGAGGGTTGCTTGAACCCAGGAGTTCAAGGCTGCAGTTGAGATATGATCATGTCACTGCACTCCAGCCTGGGCAATAGAGCAAGACTGTTTCCTTAAAAAATATTAATAAAAAATAAATTCTCTATCAGGGAAGGAAAAATAGGACTAAAGAAGACAGACTAGGCTGGGTGTGGTGGCTCACGCCTATAATTCCAGCACTTTGGGAGGTTGAGGTGAGAGGATTGCCTAAACTCACAGGTTCAAGGCCAGCCTGGGCAACTTGGCGAGACCTTATCTCTACAATAAATCAAAGAAATTAGCCAGCTGTGGTGGCACATGTCTGTAGTTCCAGCTACTTGGAAGGCTGAGGTGGAAGGATCACCTGAGCCCAGCAGGTTGAAGCTGCAGACGCCGTGAGCATGCCTGCCCTCCAGCCTGGCAGTCTAGGCAAGAGAGTGAAACTCCAACTCAAAAAAAAAAAAAAAAAGAAAGACTGCATTGCATTTCTTGTACACCAAATGAGTTACCTCTATTAGCTAGTAAGCAGACAGGACTGAAGGGATAGGCAGGGGAACTGAGTAGTACCTTCCCACCAGAGGCTGAGGGGGAGGAGCTTCCTAGATGCCCAGTCTTTTGTGCTGGCTCACCTGCTACAGAAGGCAGCAATGGGGTCCACGCTGGTGACATCCACTTCCTCATCTTCTGCAGCATCGGCCCCTACAAGACAAAAACATGAGATGCTTAAGAAGTGAAAAACTGGCCGGGCTTGGTGGCTCAGCCTGTAATCCCAGCACTTTGGGAGGCCGAAGTGAGGGGACTGCCTGAGCAGTCCACTCTAGACAGGTTCGAGACCTGCCTGGGCAACTTGGCGAGACCTCATCTCTGCAATAAATCAAAAAATAAGCCGGGCGTAGTTACACATGCCTATAGCTCCGGCTACTTGGAAGGCAGAGGCGGAAGGATCGCCGGAGCCCAGCAGGTCAAGGCTGCGGTGGCTGGGAGCGGCCACTGCACTCCGATCTGGGTGACAGAGTGAGACTCCAACTCAAAAAAAAAAAAAAAAAAGAAGTGAAAAAACTGGCCGGGCTCAACCTATAATCCCGTGCTTTGGGAGCCTGCGGGTTCAAGACCCGCCTGGGCAACTTGGCGAGACCTCATCTACAATAAATCAAAAAAATTAGCTGGGCGTGGTAGCACGCACATGTAGTTCGAGCTACTTGGAAGGCTGAGGTGGAAGGATCGCCGGAGCCCAGCAGGTTGAGGCAGTGGTGGCCGGGAGCGTGCCACTGCACTCCAGTCTGGGCAACAAGAGTGAGACTCCAACTTGGGGGGGAAAAAAAGTGAAAAACTGCTTTTTACTTGCAGCTTAATGGTTTCCATAAACAGAAATTCAGGAGAAATAAAGGAGGAAAACCAAACAGTTCATTTTATTTAATCATTTAATAAGTATGTACTGAATTTTCACCCTATACTAAGTACTGGAAATAGAACGATGGCCTAGAAAGCTGGGAACTGTTCTTCATTAAAAGCTTCAGAGTCAGCCGGGCTCGGTGGCTCAGCTTATAATCCCGCACTTTGGGATACTGAGGTGAGTGAATTGCCTGAGCCCGCGGGTTCGAGACCCGCCTAGGCAACTTGGTGAGATCTCATCTCTACAATAAATCAAAAAAATTAGCTGGGTGTGGTAGCGTGCGCCTGTAGTTCCAGCTACTTGGAAGGCTAAGGTGGAAGGATCGCTGGAGCCCAGCAGGTTGAGGCTGTGGTGGCCAGGAGCAGCCACTGCACTCCAGTCTGGGCAACAGAGTGAGACTCCAACTCAAAATAATAATAATAATAATAATAATTTTAATTTAATACAGTAAGTGCTACAGCAAAGGTATGTGTAATGTGCTCAGGAGACAGGAATGAGAAACAATTTATGTGGAAGTCTGGGACGGTATAACAGAACATAATCCTATAATCTAGAACATTTTGCACCCCTGAAGGTCTTCTAAAATACACAAGGCATGCAAAGTTCTCTACTATCACAAAATTGAGGATTTGTTCTTTCAGGCTGGAGAGAATCAACCTCAATCCCAATTCTCTGATTCCTGGCACCATCTAGTGGCCCAGGAACCAATGATCTAGGCGTTAATTACTCACTGACAGTGCCAACTGGGCATCCTAAGCATTCATACATATGAATCTTATTATGTGTCCTGTGTTAGATATCATGGAGATAAGAAAGTCAAATATTTATTCTCAAGGAATGTCTATCTAGAAATTCAGAAGAGAAAAAAATAATAATAGTCATAATCATAATGGAAAATAACATCTGAGTGCTCCTTATGGCCTAGGCATATACCAAGTGCTTTATATGAATTATTTCTCTTTTTTTTTGAGTTGGAGTCTCACTCTGTTGCCCAGACTAGAGTGCAGTGGCACACTCCCAGCCACTGCAGCCTTGACCTGCTGGGCTCAGGCCATCCTTCCGCCTCAGCCTTCTAAGTAGCCAGAACTACAGGTGCACGCTGCCACGCCCAGCTAATTTTTGATTTATTGTAGAGACAAGGTCTCGCCAAGTTGCCTGGATGGGTCTCGAACCCACGGACTCAGGCAATCCACTCGCCTCGGCCTACCAAAGTACAGGCTGAGCCACCAAGCCTGGCCTATATGAATTATTTCATTTATTTCCCATAACTGTAAAAGGCAGATGTTATTATTACCCCTATTTTAAAGCTGAGAAAATCCAGATTTAAATATTAAAAATAGGTATTTGTCCAAGGCAGTCTGACTACACAGCCCATGCTCTTGACCCTTCTCTTCCTGATAAAGGGAGTAACAATACACAACACAGCTGAGTACTGATCATGTGTGCTGGACATCCCCACTCAATTATCTGCAATTAATCAGGAAATATAAAGCAAAAATTCAAGAGAGCTGCTAGAGCCCTGGTAATGTTAACATAAGCCCTTAGTTAATACCTTATTAAGAATCTTCAAACACTGTGAAAACCACGTAAGCTTAAAGAAAAAGTGATATTTTTAGACTAAGTTATAGAATATATTTATAACCTAAATTAAGGATATTAAGGGCCAGGCACAGTGGTTCACGCCTATAATCTCAGCACTCTGGGAAGCAGAGGTGAGGACTGCCTGAGCTCAGGGGTTTGAGAACAGCCTGAGCAACATGGTGAGACCTCATCCCTACAACAAATAAAAAAATTAGCCAGGCGCAGTGGCACATGCCTGTGGTTCCAGCTACTTGGAAGGCTGAGGCAGAAGGAACACCTGAGCCCAGCAGGGTGAGGCTGCGGTGGCTGTGAGCATGCCACTGCACTCTAGCCTGGGTGAAAGACTGAGACTCCAACTCAAAAAAAAAAAAAGGATATTAAGTAAAGCAATCAATCACATTCCCTTTAGAAAATACTATCTGCAATTGAGAAATATTACCTGTCTGCTCAGGCTCACTCTTATCTTCATCTTCGATATCAAACTCTGATTCTCTCTCCTCATATTCTACATTTTCATCCAACTCTTTGAAGTCTGGTGCAAATGCACTCCAGTTTTCCTATGCCACAAACGAAACACACTTAACCATATAAGAAAGCAATCATCTGCAATCTAGACATTAATGAGTAAGTGAAAGACCTAAGCATGAAAAGGATGAACAATTCTGAGATTAAATCTGACACATAAGAATAAAAATTAGACTTATAATAAATAAATTAATTTTTTTAAAAGAATAAAATTAGGTATCTATAAGTTTACTATCTTAGGGTATTTCCTATCTTAAACATTCTAAGTTATTAACTGTAGCTCTTTCATAAATAACATCGCCAATCTTTTTTTTTTGAGTTGGAGTCTCACTCTGTCGCCCAGACTGGAGTGCAGTGGCCGCTCCCGGCCACCGCAGCCTCAACCTGCTGGGCTCCGGTGATCCTTCTGCCTCAGCCTTCCAAGTAGCCAGAATTACAGGCATGCACTACCACGCCCAGCTGATTTTTTGATTTATTGTAGAGATGAGGTCTTGCTGCCCAGGCGGGTCTCGAACCCGCGGGCTCAGGCAATCCACTCACCTCAGCTTCCCAAAGGCGTGGGATTACAGGCTGAGCCACGGAGCCCGGCCATCGTCAATCTTTTTAAGAATTTTGAGGTAAAATGATAAATTTTCTTACAAGTACACTAATTACAATTTAGTTTAAAGGTGTTCAAAATAAAACCAAGATGTAAAACAAAAACAGAGCTGAAAATAAGAAAAGCAAAAGAAAAAATACATCTCAGGCCAGGCTCGGTTGCTCAGCCTGTAATCCCAGCACTTTGGGAGCCCATGGGTTCGAGACCAGCCTCAGCAACTCAGTGAGACCTCATCTCTACAATAAATCAAGAAAAATATATCTCAAATAACAAAAAAAAGTAAGAGAAAGTATACCAAACTCTCTCCCTGAAAACAAAGCTAGTAAACCAGCTTGGGACCAAGAACTTCTCATCAAACAAGTTAAAACTAGATGCACTGAACCTGTATCATGAGGTTCCAAGAAATGATGCAAAAGAAATAAGGTAATTTTTAGCTTACTACGTATAAGGTTCCTTGATAAAGAGAAAGGATATCTAGTTTCAAAGCAAATAAACTAGAAAAATACTTACTACTTGATTTTGGGCCCAGATAGATACCACTCCACTAGAAATGGATGCTATGATGGGTCGAACAGGATGCCACTAAATGTTAATAAAGAAAATAGGTAATAAGAATAGAGTCACGATCTTCTGATTATGTGACCAACAATAGCATTCCTACTCTACTCACAGCTACATCCAAGAGGAGCTCTCCTCTCGTTCCATGGAGAATCTTCACCAGGTTGCCAATGCTCTTCTCCCAGATGTACAGGGCATGCTGCCGGGCAGAACCTGCCACTATATATTCCCCGTCCCCAGAGAAACAACATTTCTTCCATGGGGTCCTAAAAGACAAAGAAAGTACCAAGGAGAACTGGAGACTGAGCCCAAGTCATGAATTACCACATATTCTAGGTGGTGATACATACCTATTCACCAAGTCCTGCAATTTTTGCATGGGTTCGGGTTCTCCATCTCTTCCACAAGTTAAGATTTCTCTGCCATCATAAACTCTGATTATCCGATCTGCTGTGTTAATTAAAAAGCAACTATAGAAAGGATAAAAAGACCAACACAAGAGGTCAGAAATCTCTTCTTGTTAACGATTTCTATTACTACCAGTTACTCAATAAATTGGGGGAGAAATTGAGTAAAAATCTAATAGAATAGAATATTTATATATACTTGTCAGCTTCCAAACTAAAATATAATTTGAAGTTAAGCATGTTTTATACTTCCTGTGAATCCTTGAACCCAAAATGTATAAACTGTCAGTATTAACTAAGTTCTAAGACCTCTAAACTGAATGCTAAATTCACAAGCTTTCTTATAGTTAAATGAATACAAATACTTCATTTATCTAGTCTGTTTTATACATAATATGATCTTCTTAGTAAGTTAATAAACTAAATATGCCATTTTAAAAAGTCCAAATTTGTATGGTAACAATATTGAAAATTTTAGAAATCTGTCTAAAACATAAGTTACTTCATCACTTTCTTACAGACTTCACTGACTATAACCTTTCTTTTCTTTTTTGCGTTGGAGTCTCACTCCTGTCACCCAAGCTGGGGCACGCTCATGGCCACTGCAGCCTTGACCTGCTGGGTTTAGGCGATCCTTCCACCTCAACCATCCAAGTAGCTGGAACTACAGACACACGCCACCATACCCAGCTAGTTTTTGTGATGTATTGTAGAGATGAGGTCTCACCAAGTTGCCCAGGCAGGTCTCGAACCCCCGGGCTCAGGCAATCCTCTCGCCTCAGTCACTCAAGGTACAGGGATTATAAACTGAGCCACCATGCCCAGCCCATAGCCTTTTCTTAATTCAAGAGAATTTTGTACATGAATGTCCTCTAAGTTAGAGGTCCCAACCCCTGTCTGGCATCAGAGACCAGATTCAGGGAAGATAATTTTTCCACAAATGAGGGGGAGGGGTCAAATCTCACCACTAAAGTTAATCTGTATTTGTAGCCACACCCCAGCACTAGCATCACCACCTTAGCTCCCCTTCAGATTAGTTGGTAAGGTCAGCAATGGGGAGCAGCTGTAAATGCAGATGAGGTTTTGCTTGTTCTTGCTGCTCACTTCCTGCTGTGCAGCTCAGTGCCTAACAGGTAACAGCTGTGGCCCGGATTGGAGAGCCCCCTGCTCTAAACTATGTATTGGTATTCAAAATACAATGACTATTACCTTTTTTTTGAGTTGGAGTCTCACTCTGCCACCCAGACTGGAATGCAGTGGCAGGCTCCCAGCCACCATAGCCTTGACCTGCTGGGCTCCGGCGATCCTTCTGCCTCAGCCTTCCATGTAGCTGGAATTACAGGCGCGTGCTACCACGCCCGGCTAATTTTTTGATTTATTGTAGAGATGAGGTCTCACCAAGTTGCCCAGGCGGGTCTCAAACCCGCCGGCTCAGGCAATCTACTCACCTCAGCCTCCCAAGGCGCGGGATTACAGACTGAGCCACTGAGCCCAGCTGACTATTACCTCTTTTTTTTTTTTTAAATCAATATTTTTTATTATGATTTTGTGGGGTACAGTTAGGGGTTAGGTGTACAATTACATTTCATTCAGGCACCCTATTACCTCTTAATGACAACCTATTTCTTCTTGTTTCTATTAATATTACCTACTTCTAACTAGGTAACCAAACATCATAAAAACATCTGATTCGTGACCCATCTGGGCAACTTGGTGAGACCTCATCTCTACAAT